>CM027081.1:12059603-12659603 GCA_015343265.1 Pao palembangensis
CATTCACACACGTATCCACTTATAGGAAGTTGCATCAGTAAAAAACAGAAAGATGTGCTTTCTGCACTCAAAGATTTATGATCATATCATTGCAGTCTGGAGTTATTTCTCTTGTTTTTCACTCTCTCGTTGTAGGTAGAGTCCGTGGAAAGTTCCCAAGCTCTTTCCTACAGGAAGTGAGAGTAGAGACAGAGACTCAGCAGGCCACACTCTAACCATGCTGGGGTAAATGGTTGCACACAGACTGGGCATCCAGACTCAAGAAAAGCAAGAGAAACTAGCAAGATCATCATGTCCACCAACCCCCAGACCTCTGGACCATCCTTACCCTATGACACACACACGGATGCATTTAAAGGGACCCTTTAGGGAACTGAATCTGAAAGACCCGATTCGCACTTCCTCATTCATTAAAACGTTGCTTTTGTTGGCGTAGGCACTGAAAACTGTGTGTTTTCTGCTCTCACGCCGCGAGGCCGTGAGCGGTTCTGAAATCAGTTCAAACAGCAACAGTTTCCAGAAAGAAGGCAAGTTTGGCATCTCTCACCACAGAAGAGTCATATTCTGGATCACAGCAGCAGAAGCATCAGTGATGCTGCAGCTCAACCAGGTCCAAACAACCACCTTTGGAATTATTGGGAACAATCTGCCGGATCTATATGGAAAAATTCTGTCATTTTTTATTCACAAAGTGTTTTTTGGTTTATTGATTCATGATACCTGAAATGTAGACCTTTTGACCTAACGTTTTTATTATATTTATGTACCAATATGAAGATATATTGAATAAACTAACTGTTTCATCCACTGTTCCATCCATCCATCCATGAACATATTAACTGTGTTTTGGTCTGAGGAAGCTATGCTTTTTCAATATTTTTTTTTCTCGCCCCACATTGGCAAACACCCACTGGCCTTACTGGAAACGGTTGTGTTAGAAATAGTTGCTGGTCTGCTGCAGCTCAGCCTGTGTATTAATAATGCTGTTGGAAATGGCGACTGTACTGTCGCATGTCATCAGTTTTGCTCAGCCAGCTGTGATTAAGATGGGGCAGGTCGAGGCTGGCCACAGTCTGTGTGGTTTTAACAGCTTCTCAAACAGACGCTGCAGCCAACGCAGCCCCACGGCAGTTGACAACGTCAACAGAAAATAAGGACACAAAGAGCTAAAAAGGCTATTTTACAGTTAAGTACAAAACAAACCTGTAAAACAGTATTCCTGGAGGTCCGCTACCTCCCCCAGCTTAAGTAATGTCAGTGAGTTTTCCTGCAGATGCTTCTTCTCTTTTTTCAGACTTGTTTTTAATCATATTTTAATCTTAATCTATGTCTGATCACCAGAGTCCAAGAAAACAGGCTGAGCACCTTACAGAAATAAATATTTTTAGCGCTCTGTTATCACAAGGCTGCAGTCTTCCTCTCAAACAGGCAGAGCTAACAATACACACTCAGATTTGTGCAACACCGCTACTGTACTATTCAAGCTTTTGTTTTTTTCTAAAAAAAAAAAAAAAATCTCAATTTCTGGAAAACAGGCCGAACTTTCAGTTTGGACAGACGTGAGGATACCTGTGCAGAAATCAGCCGGCAGCGTTTTTTGTGCGAGACCCCCCAACACCCTCATATCCCCATCAACAGCTGTAACAGTATCAGTGCTGTCCGATTATCAGAATCTCCATTTACCTCTGCGTGGTCACAACACAGATACTGTACCTTCATCTTATCTTCCAGAGATGCATGCATGTGTGTGTGTGTGTGTGTGTGTGTGTGTGTGTGTGTGTGTGTCCTTGTATTAGCTACATATTGATTAATGAAATACTGATACTCTATTAGCAAAGTGAGGACATTTTTGCAAAGTTTGGGCATTTTGGCTGGTCCTCATAATTTAAAGGATTGTTTGTGAGTTAAGACGTGGTTTTAAGGTTGGGGTTAGAATTGGGTTTAGGGTTCAGGGATAGTTGGGAGGGCTAGGGTTATATCTATGTATTGTACAGTCGATGGAGAAATAAAAACAAAACAGAGTTACACGTAAAAAGCTGTTTTCTGTTTACTGGACACACACCTACACACAGCCACACAGAAACAGCATTTATAGTTTACATCCTTGGTTGATTTATTTATAGTTTACATCCTTGGTTGACTTCTCATTAACTCATAAAACAATGAGTGCATTAATTAGCAGTAAAATGGTCAGATTCAACAACACAGAAACACCTCACGCTTTTCATTCCGCATAAAGAAAGAATTTCTGTGAAAACTGAATTAGGTAAATATAAAGTAAATAATATATATTTAGGAAAATGTAAACAGTATTGTAGAAAAAGGACCTTATGCCTGTAAGCTGTGTTTATCAGGGGGACACGGACAGTCAGGAAACGCTTCTTGATTATTGGCTGCCTACAGGGGGACAGTGTGTCAGCTCTGATAAATGTGAGTTTCATGGCCTCCCCTGACAAATCGTCAATGGCCAGTAACCTTTCGCAGACACACTCTGCTGCTCCCACCCACTGAAATTTTACAGAAGTCCTAAAAGTTCCGTTTTTCATTTCACAGCGACCCAGCGGGGCTTGTTTGTTTAATGTCGTCTGTGACGCCGCTCAAGGCCTCCGAGAGCCGATTGCAAGTTGCGGCACAATAAAAGAAACGCAGACTTTTTTTTTTTTTTCATTTTTGGTTTTTCGTTGACTGAAAGGAAATTTTGAAACATTGTGCAATGGTGCCGCAAAAGTTTTGAAAGGTTGTAAGAGGGTTTGGCCAGCAGAGCGTGTGAGAGCCGGTCGGCTGGAGAAAAGGTCTCCATGTTGCATCCTTTCAGAATGGAGTCCTACCTGATTCCACCTGTGAGTACCCTTTACCCTCTTGTTCTCTAAACTCTCTTAAAAAAAAAAATGTATTGCTACCGATCCGCGATCAGAAAAGTGTGAGCGCATTGGGGTTTCCTTTTTTCGTTGCCAGACTTGGATGAAAACTTTTGTCACAGTTGAGAGGATGGAGAAATCACTCCGTATTTCAGTTAAAACCTCTCAATATGAATTCAACTGAAGGCAGTCTTTTATACTGAATAGAAACACGAAAATGAAACTCCTCAAGACTTCTGGAGTTTCACAACAGCAGTGGGATTGGAAAAAAAAGGCACATTGACATGAAATGTGTTAAAAGACTATAGAAAAGCTTTTATTCTTGGAGGATAAATGTTCAGATGTTCTTTTCTGATCAAATCTGAATGGTTTTGCGGTTGAAACTTTGCCTTTTCTCCTGTTCTTTCAGCACTCGGAGGAAATGTACGACCCTGAGATCTACAGACACCAGATTTCAGAATATTACAACCCCTACGTGTTAGATGCAGAAATCCAGACAGGTGAGTTTAACTCCAACTTGGATGGATTTGAACCGGCACCTTTTTTTCCTCTTTGTGATTGAAATTGTGAAAAAAAACCCTAATTCTTAACACCACCTACTCAACTCACTGACAAGGATCTTATTCATCCTCCACTGATGTCAAATCGTTTTAGTTTAGCTTTATTGCCCATTTTAGGCAACATATTTTTAGTCTGATGTTTTCTGATTATTGTGGGCAACACAAGAAGCGCGTGCAGCTGGAACATACCGCATCAGGGTGCAGGGAACACAGGAAACAGATGCCTTTTCTTTCGACTGGTGCAGACACAGAGCGACTTTCCCCCCATGGGGTTTTGTTGACAGAGGTGCTTTACTTTCTCTACCCATAAACTCTTTTGAATATTACACCAAAGTATTTGAACAAGGGGAGGAAAACCTCAAAGAAGAGCCGTAGAAGAATGCAGAGAAGAGTCTAATGATCCAAATTTCTGCTCATGTAAAAACAGTAAATGATGAAATAATGTCATGAGACTAAAGATGCTGTCAATAACACGACAACAGGAAGCAGGAAAATGCTTCACGCTGATTCTGCCTGCTAAGGCAGTTTCTGGCAATAGTATTTGAGCGTGGTTGTTCACATTGTTGCACTATCTTCATTCTTTTTTGAAAGTGAGCTGTAGTCTTTTTGTGAACAGCTTTCTTCCTTCGCTCTCTGCCTAGAACACTGGGAATACCATGCTCATCCCCATATACACCCGGCGGAGTTCGAAAACCTCCAAGAGACCAACTTCACAGAGCTGCAGAGCGTGCAGGCCCTGCACCCGCCCGCGCTCATACGACACGAACCCATTCGATACGAAACAGAGACCCTGCTGGATCCAAACCTGGGGACTCACGTGTTACAGCAGCCAGTAAGTTCACATGCCGACAGCAAGGCGCACCAGCCACCATCACGGATCTCTGCTGAGCTCCAGAATTCTAATGAACAGAGGGCATTCAGGAACTCTCAAACCTGTTATGGGCCTTTAATGCAAATCAGGAAGTGAGACTTTTCAGTCTGAATTCTTCAGAATGATTTTTTTTGACTTACTTCCAAGTTAGGTTGAGATCATTAAGTCATACACCAGTGGACAAAGTGTTTTAACTCAAAACGCAAGATAAAAGTCCACTAACGTCACGCACAGTCACGCATTAACTGAAACTTGAGAAATGCGTCAAGTTATTCGCACAAATTAGCTGTCAGTATCTATAATAAAAGGACTTAGTAAGTACATGTGACTCTTGCTCACGATAGGGTTTTCTCTCGTGAGCGTGCTAGACGTCCATATTGAGAAACAAATAATTTCCACTATAACAGAAAAGCACATTTGTGAAAACACTCACACGTCAACTGGCACGAGAATGTAACGTGAAAACACATTTTAGCTTGTGACTTGTTTTCCTCTATTTTTGGTGAAGAATCTAATGTTTTGCCTATCCAGACATGCACATGAAGTGTTGTCCACACATCACAGCTCATGCAGAAAGACTTTTTTTGTTCTCACTTTTTTTTTACTCTCGTGACATTTTTTTGTGCATTCTTTGAGATATATATAAAAAAATCATCAGAAGATGCGTTTAAAAGCCCTCACACGTGAAGCGCAGACACCTTTGAGCCATAAATGTTGTAATAGTCCTCTCTGAATCCTCTCCTCCAGGTGGCCTTCTACCCTCGGACTGTGTATCCCACCCAAGTGTCCCAGCGCAGCTCTGACGATGACGAGCACGGAGAGTGGTGCTCCCCACTGGAGGTGTCTGATGAAGAGGGCCTGAGGGATCGAGCCCCCTGTAGCACACCTGACCTGGGTAAGAAGAACAGCAGCGGGCTTCACACACACACACACACACACACACACACACACACACACACACACACCAGAGGTCAGGGCACGTGACATTACATAATGTATATACCTTTCTTCAGGGTAGCTTCTTTTCCCAAACAGGATGTGTTTGGTCGCCACACACACACTCTCTCTCTCTCCCCCGGTCAGAGAACGTGCTTTGATCTTTGGTTCCCCCCCCCCACTATCTACTTTACCCAGATGTGACAGCCTTCTGTGGTGCTTCTTTATGAAACAGCCGGCATCAGTAGCAAGTTCCTGTTGCCTGTAGTTTCAGTTTTACCTTTTTAACCAGAAGAATGGGCTTTTTTAGGCACACAAAGCTGCTCCGAGGAGCTGAGGTTCAGCACGTTTCAGTGAGGATTGAACTGAAAATGTCATGAACAAAAAATGAAACTGAAGCTCGGTGTTGACTGCAGCAGAAGTTTGCGCACATTTGCATTTAGGAATATTATGTTGTTCAGGAATAAATCAGTTCAACATTGGCTAAAGGTGCAATTCTTTGTCGTTTTCCAAAAGGCAACAAAAAGAAGATCCGTTTGTACCAGTTCCTGTTGGACCTCTTAAGAAACGGAGACATGAAGGACAGTATCTGGTGGGTGGACAGAGACAAAGGGACATTTCAGTTTTCCTCCAAACACAAGGAGGCTCTCGCTCATCGCTGGGGGATCCAGAAAGGAAACCGGAAAAAAATGACCTATCAGAAGATGGCGCGAGCGCTGCGCAACTACGGCAAAACCGGGGAGGTGAAAAAGATAAAGAAGAAGCTGACGTACCAGTTCAGCGATGAGGTGCTGGGAAAGAGGAGCGCCTACGTGTAGGAGCAATGTCAAGATGACCTGACAGGTGTTAGCAGCATCGCTGATTTGGTAAATGTCACTGTCACAGGGGAAAAATCCCTTTCTTTTACTGCCATAAACTGAACTCAGTTTATTCCAGGTACCAGCCGACTAAAACGATTCCACAAAGACTGTAGGTTCATTGCAGCTGTCTGAATGTCGGACATGAAGGAGTTCATAGAAGAAGCATGTACCTTAAAAATGTGACATTTGAAAAAGCATTACCATTACCATTATCACCAACTCCACCATCGCCATCATCTTCATCATCACCAACACCACCACAACCATCATCACCATCTTCATCAACTGCAGCAGCTTCACCCTGCTGGCCAGAGATGGAAGAACAACCAGCTCACCAGTTCACCATTTGACATCTAAAGCTATATTTTAAAGAGAATCGTGTTACACCTTCAGCGAGGTCATTCATGTAATATTCATCAATAATTAATAAAATGTTGTGTAATGAAATACATTCATTCTGTGACCAGGTGAGATGTAAGAGCTCACAAAGCTTTCGTTTCCTGCCAGGCTTCACTTTCTCAGACTGGACCTGACCGTAATTCTGAGATCTTTCTCTTATCTCCTGTTCATACTTAGAAAATGAAATCAGCTGAAACGGGAGCATGAAGTTAAAGCCTCTCCTCTGAACATCTGAAGGCATTTTTGAAATCATTGTGAATATTTGTATTGATTATGTTTATGCATTAAATGTATTTCTGTTCATGCATAAACTATGTTAAATTCATTCTATTTGAAACAAAGCTTTAATATGAATAAATTTCATGTTTTCCCACAGGAGAAAAGTTTGATTTATTATTATTTATTATTATTTAGCAAAAGAAAGGTTCTAATCAACCGCGGAAACACAGGAGCTTCAGAAGCTGAAGCTGTAAATCAATTCTGGAACTGGAGCAGCAGTTGTTCTTCTCTTTACTCACAACCGCAGCAAACAAACAGCACTAATATACCATGCTGTCAGCAAGACACTGCAGCAGAACTGAGTAAAACGTTCTAATATGCTGCCTGTTGATGCAAAAGGAGGAGAAACTATCGTCCCAAGAGTCAACAGCTCCCCTCAATGGTCGAGGTCAAACAGGTTTTTTACACCAACAGAAATAAAAAGAAAAAGATACTAGTCAGAGCAGACATGATGCTTCAATAATGATTTTAAATCAATAAATAACAACAAATGAGAGATTAAGATATTACAACTGAAAAAGTACAAATATTTTTTAGAGCTTGATAGTTTTAACATGTTTGTGCATGTGTGTGTGTGTGTTGGGGGGGTCTTTTGGATTCAAGGCTCTAAATTTAACCCTGCATCCCTTCCGCTCCCTGAGGAAGCCCGTCACTCAGCAGAGGTGTCGGACAAAAGACTGGTTGAAATAAAGCCGGAGGTCAGATGTGACGGGGCACCACCCACAGGGGCCCTAGTTCTGGGAGGCGCACAGGTCTTGATTTAAAAAAAAAAAAAAGGGAGAGTTCCTAAAAGGAGAGCGAGGGTGCTATTAAAGGGGCTCCAGACAGACCTGGAGGACTGTTTGGGAAAAGAGAGCTGAAAATCCTTCAGGATGCCGGAGACGCTCAAAAAAGCAGGTGAGGCTGCTGATCTTTAGTTTGGAACACAGACGTTCTGATGTTTGCAGCTATTTTAACCCCATCTGCAGACAAAAGACAACTCTAGACGTATGAAAGATGCAAAAATGTGCTGGGAAACCAATTTCACCCATGTGAATTTACTTATAGTTCTATTTAAAGGGTAAAAAAAAAAAAAAAAATATATATATATATATATATGAGACTTTGTTACATTACTTTTCTCAGAGCAATTTAACACATATGCATAATATAAATGTTTTTATAAGATTCTTAAAAAGTCAGTGTTGTTTCATTAAATTAATTTTAAAACGACATTGAAAAAACAATTATTAAATGTAACTATGGATGTGGCACATTTCTGAATATATATAATAAATTATATTGGTCAGTCTGTTATACATTTAATATAAAAAACAAAAGAGGAACAGTCATAATATTTTACTGTTAAAGAGGTACACTTCTTTAACATTACGCTGGGCATCCTTGTCACAAACACAAGCGTGGAAACTTCTCCTGACGTGTAACTGACGCGCTTGAATTTCCAGCATCACTGCGTTCACAAAATGTGCCGCTGATCTAAAAACACTCAGCAGCATTCCAGCACCACAAATGACTCAAAGGGCTGTCTGGACTCTCTGTGTGTGTGCACCATCAACATACTAAGTATGAAAATACTCATTCTACTAGCAATGTGAGGACATTTTTGTGAAGTGAGGACTTTTTGGTCTGGTCCTCATAACTTCCGAGGGCAGTTTGAGGGCTTAAGATCAGAACTAGTCTCGGTTAAGAGATGCATTATTTCAAGTCCATCTAATGTCTAAACTTGAATTTATGATTGCATATTCATCTTTATTAAAACGTTATGGTGAAAAACCAAAGAACAGCAGCATGAATGTTCCACCGGGGAACCTTCAGGCAGAGTGAAGATACTTCATTCCCCCAGAGTGTCCACTCAAAAATAGAGCGGAGTTAATCCCTCAACTGTACCTGCACCCGGCTTCAACTGAGCACACCAGCTGCATCGATACAGTCCGAACGCTCAGTATGTATTCTATATATAAAAAATCATTCATCGCCACGGAACATTGTTTTTTTCTTCTCTTCATTGTGACGCGGGATGTGAACGTGTAAAAATGTGCCCATGTGCTCCAGTGCAATGCTCCAGTTGCAGGACTGTCAGGGACGAGCACTATATTTAGGTCGATTTTGACAGACAAGCGTTCAAGGCCGACGTGGTTAAACATTTTATAGAGGAACTTCTAGCATCAATGTCCTATTATTAGATTTTTAGACAATTGTTTGTTTGTTCACATGAATCTCGAGCAGATTAAACAGACATACAAACACACTCCATTTAATTGTCAGTCTTGTTCCACCTAATTAAACAAATATGAAGCGTTGGTGATTGATGAATTGCTGTAGTTAATCTGTGAAGGTCAAATTCACCAGTTTATTAAAACAGTACATGAACCTTTTCTACATTGTTTAAAAGGCTGCCGAGGCCATATCAGCTACACAAACACCCAAGCAAACACAGCAGCACCTCTGCAAGCCTGCAACTCTTTCTGAATCAGAATCAGAATCAGAAAGGGGTTTATTGCCATTGTCAGTGATCAGAATTCACAGACTAGGAACTTGCTTCGGCGTAAGGTGCAACATAAAACACAGAATCTAAAATATAGTCTCTTGAATAAATCCAAAAATGTACAATTCTGACTGTTTCTCTGCCTGATGTTACACACCTTTACTAAAGGTTTCCATCCACTGGAAACACACAGATGTATCCCATGTCTGTCTTTTCATTCAGTAAAACACTAAAGCTCCGGGGCTTGCTCGTGTAATCGCGATGTGCAACCATCAGAAAGTTATAGTCGCTACGGCGATGTACACCGTGTGGTTGCTCAAGCCATCCTCCATATGTACTTTCAGCATTTACCAAGAAACCAAAAACCCTGGAAGCAGCCGCGGGGTCGTCTGTGGTCTTTGAAGCCGAGACAGAGAAGCCCGACGCCAAAGTAAAATGGCAGTGCAACGCGAAGGACATCGTCAATGGCGACAAATACCTAATCGCAGCTGATGGAAGCAAGCATTCCCTCTCCATCAAAGCTGTCACACACGAAGATGCCAACATCTACGCAGTGATTTCAGGCGGGTCAAAGGTCAAGTTTGAGCTGAAGGTCGTGTCAAAGCCAGGTGGGAAACTTAGATGCTGCAGCTGTGTGTTTAAGGTCGCTGCTGGCTCATCTGCACGCCACATTTACCATCGCACGCTTCAAATAACAAAAGCAGGCAGTCTACTCAGGCTGCATGCTTCTGCTGGCACCACTGCGATTCTGCATGGTGGTACATCCATGAAACAGGTACTGAAACTTCTGATGAAACTGATTTCCCCTATAAATATTGGAATTAACCAGCTAAGAGTGTTAGCGAGGGCTACATTTAGCACATAAAGGGTTATTTCTGAAGCCTGAGGCGGCTGCAGGGGCTGCGCTTGCGTCTGTAGCTACAGTAAAGATTTTCCAGGCAGGTGTAACCTGCAGGAGCACAGACGGCTGCAGGAGAAATGAAAGTCCTCACATACGTGTGTAAATTTGGAATCAGACTATTGCTTGATAGTTTATTGCTCTAATTGTTTGATTTTGGGTGATTATTGTGGCCGTGAGGTTTGTTTGACTTCAGTAAGGTGGAAACAATTCTGGAGGACAAACAAGAGGCCTTCTGTGGCTCATATCAGAGGCGCGCACGCGCTTGCTCTGCCTGCGCGCCGACCTTGACCCCCAGGCCAGCGCATTATTTCCTCATGAGTAACCACCACTCGACTGGCTCCGGGTGAGCATGCGAGGCAGCTGATAACACACGGAAAATTGTGCCTTCGAAGACGATAAGACACTTGAAATACTTCGGCGATAAACACTAACCCAGGGTCAGTCTTCAGTGTTTCAGCCCCTGTCGATCGTGTCTCACTGCAGGAAATGTCTTGTTTTAAATCCCCAAAGCTCTGACTAAGTAAATGAATCTGTCACACTGCTCTTACTGCTACCACAGAAGCTCCAGCCGAGGCCCCTGCTGATGGACCCAAAGAGCCAAGAGTACAACCAGAACGGGCTCCTGCAGCAGCAGCAGCATCCACACAGAACCAGAGCACTGTTGCAGGCCCAGGGGTTCCTCCAGCTGAAGGTCAACTCCTTATTCCTTCATACGCAACTCAGAAACTGCTGCTAATTTTAAATATTTATGGGTTTGGACAAATCTCTATGACTAAGCAAGAACTGTAACATCATCATCAAACATCCAAAGTTAAAGATATATACTCAGCTTGTGAGAAACAAGACGTCAGCAACACTGAACACCTGAAGTGACTTTTGCTGTTTCCTGCTCCGACAGAGGGACACTCTCCAGACACCAGGCAGGACCTGACTGGGCTCTTCACAGAGAAGCCTCAGAGTGGAGAGGTCACCGTAGGTCAGGGAGATGATTGCAAATGATAAAAAAAGGAAATGCTGTAGGAGCTGTCCTCAGAGTTTTAGGAGCTTATTATATTATCTAGTTTCTAATGTATTTGTACTTATTCATGTAAACGCTATCACAATCAAATCCTCTTCGTCCGCGCAGGTCAGAACATCACGTTTGTGGCCAAAGCGAACACGGAGTCGCTGCTGAAGAAGCCCTCCGTTAAATGGTTCAAAGGCAAGTGGATGGATCTCGCCAGCAAGTCCGGAAAACACCTGCAGCTGAAGGAGTCGTACGACCGCAACACCAAGGTGGCCAACGTCTCCCTCCGTCCCTGTTGGCGTTGTGTTACTCCATGTTCGTCCACCTTGTGCAGGTCTACACGTTTGAGATGCAGATCCTGGCAGCCAAGGCTAACTTCGCTGGAGCCTACAGATGTGAGGTCTCCTGCAAGGACAAGTTTGACAGCTGTAACTTCACCCTGACTGTACACGGTGAGAGCGCGCTGGGTGGCGCTGGTCTGGGCATGGGCGCTCCAGCACACTTCTGAAGCTTCTGTCTGTTTCAGATGTTTGTGTTGAAGAAGGTTTGGACATTAGAGCTGCCTTCAGACGCACGTAAGTGTCCAAAGATTACGGTCGGTCGTCGTTGCCACTGACATTTTGACAAAGTGGGGTGCTGGAACGTGAATGTGAAGGTTAAATATCTGTCAAGTGATCAAACCACGATGGAAATGATCTTGTTTGTGGTGACCTGTCAGGAATGAAGCCCCTAAGAAGACGAATGGACCGGAAACGAGGTAGTGAAGGGGTTTTGTTGCAACGCGGGAGGCTTGAATTCAAACTTTGGGGTCTGTGACGGAGAGAGAACCAGGACGAGACTCGGTCCTGCGGCCTGGTTCTTCTCTGCCTTCATGTTTTACAGAACCTGAGTTACGAATCACCTCCGATCTGCTGGACCGAGACGACCCTGAGAGTTGAAAGAGGACCCAGATTTAAAGTCCTGCATGTAGCCTGATAACCGTTGTTATCGAGTGTCGGTCATGACAGCAGAATCGGTTGCACAAACCCAGCAGAGTGAGTTTTCCACCTGATCCCCACGTCAGATCAGAGGCAGATAAGATCCAGTCAAGTCAAAGGCCTCCTAATTATCCTTCATCACACCGATTCGAGTCGAGCACTGACGGTTGGTCTGTAACGAGTGTTTCTTTCTGGTCTTGTTTCATTGATTGCTGCTGCTGCATTTGAAGGAACAGTTTGCCTTCATAAGAGTTATAGATGAAAACTCAACCACAATGATTTTTCTCCCAAAGGTTTCCCTGCTCATTTATAAGACTTTTGGATTTTTGTTCCTTTCAAACTGACGTTTCCCTGTCAAACTACGATTGTGTGGCTGTAAGCAAGAAAAGTTAACGCTACTTAACTTCAGCCTCTTTAAATGTACAAGATCAGTTTTCAGCAAAGCTGGAATTACTCTGGTATTTCGCTTTGGTTTTCCCTCTATATAAAATCACTCAGGAAAATGTTTTTTATGCAACGTGAAAATACAAATTGACAGAATCGAACTGTTCCTTCGAACACAGCAACACTGGTCAATAATAAAACAACAGCTGAGTCTTCATATTGTTCAACCCTAAAGGATTAAAGTCCCATTCAGTTTAAATATTGGTTTTTATGTGTGGCCACATCTGAGCACTTGTCAACATCACTAAAAATTACCACAAATATATATTTTTTTTATTTTAACCAGAAAACGGGGATGGATTATTGATGTGTTTTGCTGCTGGTGGTTGATTTTTCTGCAGTAGCACGGATGGAAAAGAAGACTCGGGGGAGCTGGACTTCAGCACTTTACTAAAAAAGAGGTAAACGGAGGCTAAATGTGACTGATATTTTTGGATAACGATCATTTTCTGTTGTTTCATTTCTTCTTTATTTTCTTTTTGGGCCACCGTTCATCGTCAGAGAGTAAGCTGCTTTTGTTATTAACTGAAAGTTGCAACAATCGCCTGAGAGCGTTCATGACCGAGGATTGACTCACTCATGGAAATGAAAATGTGTCCTGTGATTATAAAAGAATTCTCTCTCCTGCTTCGACAAGTCAGTCAATTATTCTGATTAAGTGCGACCAAAATCCCCGAAATGTTTAAAAAAAAAAAAAAAAAAAAAAAAAAAAATCTGACATTTGATCCAGACTCAACATCATTACCCAGTACAGCTGCACCAGCTGGTGGGGGAAGGGCAGCCCAGTGAATGCCAGTTACTTTATAGAATTATAGTAAAAAAAAAAAAAAAAAAAAAAAAAAAAAAGAGTTTAAAAAAACCAGGAACATTTTTTTCTTTCAATTGCATCTGACTTTAGTTTGCCTGCAATATTGAGTGTCACATCATCACTCATTTATCATGCAGAAAAGAAAAAAAAGCACTAAGATGAACAAATAACAACTCAGCATGACAATACTGTTGACTCAAACACTAATTCCTGTGCGAATAACCAATTAATACCATATAACAGTTTGCATGAGTCTAAAAAATCTAAAATCATGTTAACTCTTCTTGCAGTTTTGCTTTAATCATTAATCACTTGTGTATCTATAAAAAGGCTGATCTCTGTGTTGTTTGTTAAAAATGCTGCGTTTTAACTCGTCTGCTTTGTTTTTGCTGTATTTGCTTCTCGGCTTCTCCTTCTGAATGAGCAGCAGTTTCTTAAAATCCTCCAGCCGGTAAGAAACTGCTGAAATGTTATTCTGGATGTCAGAAGAGATTTTTGTGTATGAACATTTTACCAGTTTGCTGACATTTTAGTACATTCATCCATCCATATTTTAAACTTATCTTAAAGGATAAAAAAATGGGTCAAGGTTTAAAAAAGTAAAATATGTATAAAAAAAACTTAACTTGATACATAGGCAACAAATAATTAACAATTAAATGTAATTTTGTAATTTACAGATTAGCATAGAAAAGCAGACCAAGTTCAGAGAAATTCAGGTTAATGAAAAGCCGCAGGTTAATGAGAGGGGCGCCGTGATTGGTTACGGAAAGACATAATGCTGGGGGCCTCTAGTGGACAGGTGTGGTAAATACAGGTGGAGGGAAACGAACACAGGAGCCATGACTGGTCATGTGCTGTGCTGCTAAAATCTGACAAAAGTGTTTATACTTCTGTCTGTATGATTAAACACGAATTTATCCTCTGATTTTATCCAAGAGCTCGACTCATCATTGTGACAAGATGATTAATCCGTTTGCAGGACTATGGAGTTAAATTCAAGAAAACCTTGCAAATAATCTGAATGTGTTTTGCAAATATAAAACATGTTTTGAAAATATAACGCACCATTGACAAAAATAATACATTTTTTAGAAATAAATGCGCAGCAAAAATCTACAAGTACGAAACTGAAACCTACGAAACAAACGGTGACATTTGGCAAATATTCAGACTTTTTTTGCAGGTAGAAACAATGTTTTTTTTTTTTTTTTTTTTTTTTCAGCACTAACAAGCACTGTCTTACCTGCGGGCCGCTCATATTGGGTGAATTGATCCTCTTCTAACGCGTCTTCTTTTCTTTTATCTCCTCGTTGATATCCGGTCAACAAGCGTCACCGCTTGTTGTGGAGGCCGAACTACAAGACACCTGCAAAACAAATCAATTTCTGTTTCGTGCGTGTAGATTTATTTATTTATTTACTTTATATTTTTTTAAAGTATTATTTTGTGAATGATGCTGTATTTTTGCAAACAGATTTTTATATTTGCAAAGTACATTAAGATTATTTGAAAGGTTTTGGCATGAATTTAACTCCAGATGGGTCCCTCTGTTGTTTTTCGTGTCAGAGCCGTGCACGTAAACTCGGAACCTGAGGTGGACGTGTGGGACATTCTCAGTAAGGCCCCCTCCTCTGAATACGAGAAAATTGCCTTTCAGCATGGCATCACAGACCTGAGAGGCATGCTGAAGAGACTGAAGAAGATGAAGAAAGAGGAGAAGAAGAGCGCAGGTTAGTGCAACATCTCTCCTTCACACAGATGTGTCACGCTGATGCAAATGTAACCAGACACTGTGTGTTTAGCGTTCTTGCGAAAGCTGGATCCGGCCTACCAAGTGACAAAAGGCCATAAAATCAGACTGGCCATCGAGGTGGCGAATGCAGACGCTGACGTGAAGTGGCTGAAGAACGGACAGGAAATCCATCCCACTGGAAGGTGGGGCTTCAATAATTGTATTCAAACAGCATCGAACAAATCTGATCACTGATTTTGATCCTTGTTCTTTTTTCTCTCTCCTTTCCTCATTTATGGAAAAAAAATCAAGCAAGTGAGTGTTTAGGAGGAAAATATATTCTAAAAATAACAAAACTGCACACAAGTCTCATATTTACTGGTAACATTTGAATCTCCCTGTCAAGGTACATCTTTGAGAGCGTTGGGAACATGCGCTACCTCACCATCAACAACTGCTCTTTGGCAGATGATGCTGCGTACTGTTGTGTGGTGGGTGAGGAGAAGAGCACCACCGAGCTCTTTGTAAAGGGTATTTAGAGCTATTTTACGTGAAAGATCAGGGAAAATAAAAGCCACACTTGAATGTTGCACCCTCATCTGGTTCTGCTGCAGAGCCTCCAGTCCTGATCGTGAAGAACCTGGAGGATCAGATGGTGATGAAGGGTGACCGGGTGGAGCTAGAGTGCGAAGTCTCGGAGGAAGGCGCCAACGTTAAATGGTCAGATTTTCATCTGCATGTTCAGTTAACAGGACATTTAATCTAAACTCCCAAAGGGGAACTTCAAAAAGTTCAGCACCACACATGCAGAAGAAAATGAAGAACAATCATTATTTTTATTAAAATCAATTCCCTAAAACCACCAAGTAGGGGCGGTTCTGGAGTTTGCCTTGAACAAAAAGGTCACATCAGCATTTCCCGAAGTCCTGTATGATTCATCAAACCGAAGGTCAAAGATCAATAAGTGGAGCAAAGACCGAGATGATTAAATGTGAAACTCCAAACCATTTATGTTAGAAAAGGTGAGATGTGCCGTCTGATCTAAAAGTCTGCAGAGAACCGGTGATAAATTTATTGCATTAACCTTTAAAAACCTCAGACGCTGAACAATGGAAGTCCACAGTGGAATTTCTTAGAGGTTATGCTCAAAGTACTTTTAAAGATTTTAAATATCAGTCTTTATTTATTTAAATCTGACAAGTGTAAACGTATATGGTGCATTTTAAACAGCACCACCCAGCGGTAGAAAACATTATCATCAGCATAGAAGTGGAATGAAGCATTTAACACAATTTGACTCTTATTTGTGTAAATGATGATTAAAAATGGAGCTAATACTGAGCCCTGTGGTATACACTGATGGAGAAATCTACTCAACAGCCTCCTGAGGGTCCTGAGCTCAGAGGAAGTTTAAAATTGTTCTAGTTATTCAGTAAAAAGTGATGCTTTCACACTTTAATCGCTGCCATATAAAATTCTACACAGGGAGAAAGATGGCGTGGAGTTGACCAGAGATGAATCTTTCAAGTATCGCTTCAAGAAAGACGGATGCAAACACATCCTGATCATCAACGACGCCACGAAGGAGGACTGTGGGCACTACAAGGTTAAGACCAATGGAGGCGAGTCTATGGCTGAGCTCTTGGTGCAGGGTGAGTCCCCCACTCGGGAAACGCCGCTTCGCTCCAGCCGCACATTTCTCATCTCCATGACAGCAATCACGTGACCTTATCCTTTCTGGTACTTTATCTAGCTTGAGGATATAGTGCACAATCGTGTTGCCTGCTTCCTTCAGCCAAGGTTGCTGCAACAGTGGACCATTACTCACCTGTACGAGTCAGCTGTTAGGAATAACTAATCACTGCAACTTTTCTGGACATAATTCTTCCATTAACTTTTACAGGAGGAAGCACTGAATGAGCTCAGATAACAGTTTCTTTGGGATATTCAGAACTCCCCAAAAAAATTGTTTCTCGCCACACACTGTAACATTACCTGCAGCATCTGGTCTTTGTCTGTTTATTTTCTACCCTAAATCCAATTAGCTATTCCCATTGTGTCTGTTGCTGAGATACAGCAGGCTGTGGGAAGATAATAGAAAATCTAACGCTCAAATTTATTATCCTCCAATGTGAGATTTGTATCACGTTATTCCCTCCTCTCGCGCATACCTGTTGAAGACTGGGAGAGTTTCTTTTCTTCTTTTCTGATCCTCCATCTTTCTGACCGAGTAGAAAAAGAGCTGGAGATCTACCAGAGCATCGCTGACCTCACTGTGAAAGCAAAGGATCAGGCACTCTTTAAATGCGAGGTGTCGGACGAGAACGTCAGAGGAACCTGGTACAAGAACGGTGCAGAAGTCAAACCTGACGCTCGGATAAACATCACTCATATCGGCAGGTGAGGACTGGCTCACAGGTATTAAAAATACTGCATGCTAATGTAATAAACTGAATATTTTTACTTCATAGGATTCACAAACTCACCATTGATGATGTCAAACCAGGAGACGAGGGAGACTATACTTTTGTACCAGATGGATACGCTTATAACCTTTCAGCTAAACTCAATTTCTTGGGTAATCAATGAAGAATTTGCACAATTACACACTTTTCCCCTAAATCCCACTGCTGATTTTATTTTTATTTTTTTTCATTTGCTATGCTAGAGGTGAAGATTGATTATGTGCCGCGCCAAGGTACGAAAACCTCCCTCCAGCGTCTCAGAGCGCACGCACCAGGTGAAGGCAAAGCCTTGGTCACCTCATTAACACTGCTGTCTGCCTTTCGAAGACCCTCCTAAGATCCACCTGGACTGCATGGGTCGCACTGCAGACTCCACCATCGTGGTGGTGGCTGGCAACAAACTGCGTCTGGATGTCCCCATCACCGGAGACCCTGCTCCTACAGTGGTCTGGACCAAAGGCGAGAAGGTAAAAGAAAAAAAGATCAATTTAAAGCAGACCTAATTAGTCTGGCACAGGTCATCTGATAGATGCCATCCATCGCAAAACAGCCGGTAAGGTCTCAGATCTCAACGCTGTCGCCTTCCCCCCTCTTAATATATAACAAATCTGAATAATTCCAGCTCACAATAGATTCGGCTGCTGCTTGCGCGGTTGCACTAGAGGTCACATGACTGCTTTGTTCTCCTCAGCTTGAATCGCTTTGATCTGCTCAAATGTAGGCTAATTCTGTTAAACAAGACGGACAGAGGAGCAAAAGGCCGGCGTCCTCTTGGACCCTGGTAGACGGTGAAGTAAGTGCGCATGTCCAGGCTAAACGTGCACGGACTTTTTTTTTACTTTGACACTCATTAACTGAGAGTCTTGGGTCACCTGGTGTGAGACTGGACAGGTCACCAGTCCACCACAGGACACACACACACCATTAAACTAATAATGTATCAATGGGAGGAAACTGGAGAAAACCCAGCAATCAAGGATGAGCCCACTTTACCAAAGTGAAGCTGTTACCCTCGTAGGTTGTCACGGAGGGAGACGGCAGGGTCCACGTGGAGTCCACCAAAGGTCACTGCATCTTCACCATCGAGGGGGCCGAGAGGCAGGACGAGGGAATCTACTCTGTTGTGGTTCGAAATGCAGCTGGAGAGGATACTGCGGACATAAATGTGAAAGTTGTGGGTGAGACAGATTTTATTCTCTCTTGTATTTATTCTCTCTAAATTGTACCCTACAAAAGTTCAGTCAAAGAAAGAAAATCTAACGTAACCGCAACAGGAAGTATTGTTTCCCTCAGATGTCCCGGACCCTCCTCAGGAGGTGAAAATCCTCAGTGTTGGGGAGGAGTCTTGTGTAGTCCAGTGGGACCCTCCTGTGTTTGACGGTGGACAGCCTATTATTGGTAAATACAGTGGCCCTACCTCCACTTACTGATGCTCATATTCGGTAAAATCATATATGGCTTGAATTCTGTTTCCTAGGTTATGTATTGGAGAGGAAGAAGAAGAAAAGCTACAGGTGGATGAGGCTGAACTTTGACCCCTACCCGGAAACTACGTATGAAGCCAAACGCATGATCGAAGGGGTGGCGTACGAGATGCGGGTCTATGCCGTCAACAGCATCGGCATGTCTCGCCACAGTCAAGCCTCACAGCCTTTTGTACCAGTCGGTGAGTAAGAGAGCCTGGTTAGACTGGTGACAGCGGGACAGAGAGCCTGGTTAGACTGGATAGAGTTCCTTTTCGTTCCTTATATCCTGATTCTGACATCACCCACGATGCAACAGGTGCGTGTTCCCTCAGAGTCAAAGCCTGAAGCACAAAGTGAGGCTTCTGTCTTCTTCTTCACACCTCACCAAAAGATTTTCATCATCTTCTGAGCTGTCTTCTGTCTTCGGTGAAGCCTGATGTTGGTTTCCAGTGATTTCCCCTGAGGCACTTTGTCAGATTGTGTGCGGCTCCCCCTGGAGCTTTTCATTTCAAAACCGTCAACGCACTTTACCTCGCAAAAGTTCCTCTCACAAAGGCCCGTTTTCTGTAAATGAATGTCTAATTGAATTACTGACTGTGGAAACACAATCCTTCAGCCTTTTCTGTCCTTTCATGTGAAAAATCTAAACATGACAGACACCCATGGATATAAACCTGCCCCTGCAAGTATTTGAAATGTCTTGGATAGCAGCAGGAGAACCTCATGGAAGCAACCCAGGAGACCCCAGCTGATGTTCCCACAGAGGCAGAGGCGGAAGTCAGCAGGCAGGAGACGCATCCTGAGGCAGATGAGGAGCCACGAACAAGCGGCGAAGCTTCAGTGCACTTGCCTGACAGCAGCGAAGAGGAGGGGCTCCAGCTGAGGGAGCAGAGGAGGTTCCCAGGGACACAGGAGGCATCCGGGGAGACCTTATGGAGAGGGAGAGAGATGGAGGATGTCTAAATCTAACCAGTCTAACCACGTTTCTGCAGATTTAAGGAGCAAAACTGACACATTTGTCCTGGTTTTAAGCATTTTAACAACCCCAACGTCGCTGAGATGTTCTTGGAACATCTGACTCATGAAGCCCACCCACCTGCCCTCTGTCTCCCTTCCAGCCCCCACGAGCGAGCCCGTCGGCCTGTGTGTGGACGACATCAGCGACACCTCTATCGCCCTAAAGTGGCGTCCGCCTGAGAGGATGGGCTCGGTCGACCTCGAGGGCTACGGGGTCGAGTACTGCAAGGAAGGAAGTAAGATCTGCTTTTTAGCTGTATAATTTAAGTATGTGAACGGCTGATCAGGCTGTTGCATGTGTTGCCATCACAGCAGATGAATGGATACCAGCCGTTCAGGGTCTGACGGAGCGGACGTCACTCATCATCAGGAACCTCACCACCGGAGACAAGCTGCAGTTCCGCGTGCGTGCCTACAACATGGCGGGGCCCAGTCCTGCCGCCACGCTGGCTCAGCCAGTGACCATCAGAGAGATCATGCGTGAGTATCTTGGTTGTAACACTCACCCCCCCCTCCCCACCCCACACACACACACACACACACACACACACACACACACACACACACACACACACACACACACCTCCTGGCTCACGCTCCTGTTTTCATTTCATTTTGCTTTTGTTTCTCAGAACGGCCAAAGATCTTGCTCCCGAGGAACCTACGCCAGACTCTCATCCGGAGAGTCGGGGACACGGTCAACCTGGTGATCCCCTTCCAGGTGCAGCTTACGCTCCCCCATCCTGGAATACGTCATCATCACATTGCTATTTAGATACCAGAACAATTTTTATATCTTAAAAAAATAAAGCGTTAAACTCCTGGACAATATCTTTGTCCAAACATCTCGTGATTTTTCAACTTGCCTCATGTTCATTAAGGGAAAGCCCAGGCCAAAGATCACGTGGAGTAAGAACGGGGAGCCCCTTAGCCCCACACTCGCCAGTGTCAGGAACAGCGAGGGGGACACCATCCTCTTCATCCGCAAGACGGAAAAAACCCACTCTGGGAAATACGACCTCCAGGTGCAGATCGAGAACGTGGAAGACACGGCGAGTGTGACTCTGCAGGTTGTAGGTAGGTGAGACAGTAGATTGTAGGTCTCAGGGGGTTTCCACAGAAACGTTGATCCTCTTCCTCATCCGCGTCCTAGATCTCCCGGGGCCCCCCGAGGCTCTGAAGATCATTGACGTTTGGGGATTCAATGTGGCGCTGGAGTGGAAGCCGCCCAAGGATGACGGTAACTGTGAGATTACCGGCTACACTGTTCAGAAGGCTGACAAGAAGACCATGGTGAGTTTAGCAGCCCGGCAACGAGACACGACAGCAAATCCACGTCAGTCAAGTTAGTCTTTTATGTAGATTATTGATCACAGAGGCCTGAGCTCATTCAAGGAGATATTTTACAGAACACACCCTCGTTACAGAAAAACATGTTGGCTTTGTTTGATCAGACACGGTTGACTGAGGATGACCTACCAAAATGACCCCACTGACTGCACCTGCAAATCCACACTCATTACACATTTAATCAGAAAATAAAGGGCGTGGAACCCTTTTCAGATCGTCTCCTCATCAAAGACGGGTTCTCTCGTCGTGATTACAGAGCTCCGCAATTCCAGCTGACGTCTGTTCTGCTCTCATCCACTCGGGTGTCGGACGTATGTGAGACATTTCCCATAAAATGAAAGGCAATTTGAAGCAGGCTGAACTCCAGCCTGAAGTCAGGCCCGGTTCCTAAGGAGCTGACGGCGGTCCAGATGTCTTCTCCAAGGAGGGGGAGGCCAATATCTCATAACGGCTCAAAGTTTTTTCGTCAACTGAAACTGAGCCACGGCATGTGTCGTTTCCATTAACGGGAATGATGGTGGGGATTGCCACACGGGCGCCGGGGGACATTTTAGACTCCCTCGTCCATTGCACCTCTGATGCTTTTTAGGCCTGTTGGCCGCGGCTCCATTTAGCAGCACCTCAGGGAGCCAGGAACAGCGTAGGTCAGGAATGATCTAATTTGGGTGTCGAAGCCTGGACTTGGCCCGGACCATCTCTACGGTGACGCAGGGACATTGTTCTGCGGTTCATATTTCACCGTGGTCGTTATTCGATCAGATTAGTTTCACTTGCCTGCGAAGTGTGTGTGGAGCCGGTCATCGCGTTACTGGGAACAACGCGCTGTGTGAGATGTCCCAGATAGCAGCTTGTAACTATAAATGTACTGAGGGAGCCTGTATTGGACTATAAACTGGCACGTTTCATTCTCATCCGTAAATATAATAAAACTAAAAGGAGGCAGATTCTGTGGCAGAAGGTCTAAGTTTTGATTGTCTGGTTGACACGAAGGAGTGGTTCACAGTCTACGACCAGTACAGACGCACCCACTGCATCGCGTCCGACCTCATCATGGGCAACGAGTATGTCTTCCGAGTGTTCGCCAACAACCTGGTGGGTCCGAGTCAGGAGCCCTGCAGCACTAAAGACAGCGCTTACATTCAGAAAACAGGTGGACAACAATCGCACGTGTACTCTGTTACCAGCTCAGGTAGGAGGAGACTCACACTCACACAGTCTGCTCGTCTGTATAGGTGTTGTGTACAAACCGCCAACCCACAAGGACCACGACCTGTCTGAGGCTCCCAAGTTCACACGTCCTTTAGTGAACCGTTCAGTTATAGCAGGATACAACGCCACCCTCAGCTGCTCCGTCAGGGGCGTGCCAAAGGTTAGTACGGTGTGGACATGCTCTTCAAAACATAAGCAAAACGTTTGTGGTCGGTTTCAAATACGGACAGTTCGGTACTAAAATGGTTCCAGACCTTCAAATATCTGCTGACAAGCTTTCGTCCCGTCAGCCCAAAGTGACCTGGTACAAAAACAAGATGGACCTCTCCAATGAAGCCAAGTACCGGATGCTCAGTAACCACGGCGTCCTGACGCTGGAGATTCGTAAACCGTGTCCATTTGATGGGGGAGTGTACACGTGCAAGGCGGTGAACGACAGCGGGGAGGACACTGTGGAGTGTAAACTGGAGGTCCGCCGTAAGTACTGATTGATTTGATTGGATGATCTGGAGTCATACTAGTCACACAATATAACTTAATAATACAGCACAATGTGTGTGTATTTGTACATTTACAACCTGTCGTGGATCAAAAAGGTCTGTCAGACGGTTGTAATTCAGTCTTAAAGGTCTAAACCTGACTCTTTACCTGCAGCTCAAATCATGAAAGAAGACAAGAAAGATGAGAGTAAGAAGGAGACTCACCCCGCCGCCTGAAGGATGATGGCTTTCCTTTGTCTGGGCCATTGAAAACTCTTCAGGCGTGACATTCAACCCTCAGACTTTTGTTTTTACCTGTTTCAGCTTCACGGTAAATTCAAAATTGACATTTATGTCTCATCTTATCTCTGCTTGAGTTTGGCGTTTTGATCTGGTTGTGTGCCTCCAAAATATAAAAACTCCAAAAACACACCCACTTGTGTCTGTGCTTACGTCGATTACTCCGTCATCGGCGGCTGTAATGCTTCACAAATTGTCATCACGACAACAGCAACAGCTGGTAAAAACATAAAAAGCATAGCGGCAATCCTTAGAAGCCCAGTCAAATAGACCCAGGCAGTGGAGGGCTGCAGAGGGCGGGTTAGTTTTACTGTAACAAAGCCCCGTAAAGCCGGAGGTGTGAGGCGTGTGTACACACCATAGCTGAGATATCCTTTCACCGGCGAGGACAGCTGTCAGTGGAGCGGAACGCATGGTGGGGTTTCGGAGGGGCTGGTTCTGCTGTAACATCACTCAGCAGTCCTCACTTTGATGCCTCACATGTAAATATTTCCTGCTCCGTCTCGACACACAGCTGCAAAGGCTTCCCTCAGCCTTTTACGTGTCACCAGGCAGCTATTAAGACGCATGGCGGATGCTTCCTACGGCCTCCGTCCTCCAGGTGTTTTGACGCGGACTTTCAGTAAGATCCACAAATCATGCCGGCCCCGTTTGGAGCCAAACTGGTGTCTGATATTTCATGTCTGCTCCTCTCAGCGGCCCCAGATGTTCTGCGTCACTCATCACCGGGTCGCCGGCTCAGCACAGGCCTGCTGAGAGACAACAGTTGCGGTCGGGACCGCTTGTGGCTGGGCGTGAAATAAAACTACCCAAAGTGGCACCACGGCTTTAGGAATTAATACGTTTGAGAGGGAAAAAAAAATCCTGTGTGAAATAATTTCCGCGGTTGATTTCAGCTGCAGAACGGTTCAGAGAGAACCCTGAGACTCGGGAAGTCGAGTCTGCAATAAAGACATCTTTTTAAAAAGGGTTCTTACAATTTTATTGATTCACAATTTAGAGAATTATATTCCTATTGTTACAGAAGACAATGAGATCTCACATTTAACAAAAACTACAAATAAGATTTTATTTGAACTGAAATTAACTTTTCTGTAATAATCTGTATTATTCTATAAAAGGGACAAAAATAGCTTGGATAAAAAGAGATCACAGTATACAGTACATAGATTCCTCCCACAATTTGCACTTATCTAAATGTAAAGATGTAACGACCATTTATCGACAGAAACCTAAAAAAGACAAAAGAAAAAGACATTTCCTTTACAAAGCACTGCTGGTAGCCACGACAGTCCAGGAGGTAGCTTCCTTAGTTAGCATCCCATTTTCTTGATTAATAATTTGCTTTTCAAATAATTTACACACAGAACCAATAACCTAACTAGAAAATGCTTTGTACACTAGAAAAAAAAAACAACAACAAAAAAACGCTGGTGACGCTGCAAGCGGATGAAAAGCTGAAGGTTCAAACGCTGAAGTTTAACGTGAGAATGTCTTGCCGGTGGAGGGAAACGTCTCCACATTGCCTAGATTCCTGAGCTCTCACGTGACGTGCACTTGTGGATACACGCTCCGAGGATGGATTCACCGTAATGTGTACAGTCATGCTCCAGCACACCAAAACATCAGCAGCCCTCGGGCTGGAACCAGAACGTTATGATCTTCTGACGACAATTTCAAATTATTCCTCTTATCTTGTTTTTATGGGCCATCGAGCCCAGTTAGCTCAACCAGTGAAGGGGAATAAAAACATTCCAACTGCAGATCAGTGGTAGCGGCTCAGCAATCACCCACACTTCAAACTTTTCTGCCGACTCAGCACGCTGCCAGTTCCAGATCACACCGAGCAGCGGCGAGAAATTCACCAGCAAATTTCGCTCAATACCAGTTTAAAGAGACGTGCTGCCGCTCTGCCAAATTTACTGCTCGGGAGCCAATTTCCAATCTGGAATATTGAAAATACATGTTCCTACTGTAATGTGTTGGAAACTGTCCTCTTTGGTTTACAGACACCATTTTTAAATGTCACCAGGAGCTCACAATCTCAGGTTAGCAAACTGCTGCAAAGAGATGGTTTCTGACCTTCTTTATACTGATCTAAAATTATCAGCTGCTGGTTGTGTTAAACACCATTAAGTGCTTTTTTTTTATCTCATACTGTCAACAAGATGAATGTTTTAAGGTCCATCTGTGATCATATACAGAAACATGTTTTTAGCGTATATCTTCCATAAAAAATGTGTTCTCTTCTGATGCAGGCCCCCTTTCTTGGCTTTTATTGCTACGGTAGCCTGGAATGGACAGACTCCAATACCAGGTTTAGTATTGACTGGTAATGTTGCAGATTTCAAATAAAGGTAGAACTATGATTCTGTGCAGTGGAAACCTGCGAATGCAGCTGAGGAAAAATCCATTTTGTCCTCTTACAGCCACCGTAGGTTCTCTGAGGGGGCGTTCAAAGACACTCGATTCTTGCCATCAATCTCACCTCTAGATGCTGTGAAATCTTACCGCCTGGACCTCAAACTAATCATTTCAGATTAATAGGGAGTTAGTCCATCAATGGCCATTTATATTTACAGTGCTAATCCTAAAAGCACAGGTCTGAGACCATTTTGTCAGCCAAAATAATCAACAACATCAGCTATTTCAGGTAGGTGATGTTTTGGTGTGTTTGGAATTTATCCCAAACACTCTCACAAAACTGCATCTGAAAATGATGGAACTGATGTTTTCAAACAAGAGGAATTCAACTGTAGACCTTTAAAAAAATAGAAGCATGTATCTCTTTACGAAAAAAATAAAAAAGGAGGATGTTCTTTTTTGGTACTTGTTGGGTCAAGGTCCGTCAATCACGCGCCAAAAACGAGCCTCCTCACCCCCGCGCCTCAAAATAAATAAAATGACCCACCGGCAAGGATGGCCGCTGCTAACACAGTGAAACGCGCTACGTTTATCACATTCTCAGTATTAAAGCAAAGCATTTTCTCATTCTCGTGCTGACAGAATCACATACAGTAGGGCAGAAGTTATTGCTAATGTTACATCGTTTCCCTCTGGCAATTTACATTCACACAAACATTTAGAATGATGATTACATCTGCTACATTTATATGAAAAAAAATAAAATCAACAGCTGAAGCTTTTATAAAACAGGACAGGCTGAAATAAGAACTAAACAAAGCTTATTAAATAAAGCCTGTGGAACTCTTTGACACGTACGCTGATGACATGTGACCAGAGCAGAGGCAGGCACTGGTGGGAAGATCCGTGTGTGACACACCCAAAAGCTCACCCAGTTCCCTTTAAAAGATCGGCCACATCTCCGTGAGTGGTTACAGACATAAGTGCTGGCTGAACGCTGTCTGCAGGCTCGCTGCCACATTTCTGTCTCGCCACATAAACGTTTCTGCACGTTCTTGTAGCGTCAAAATTCACATGGTGGGTTTGTGCTCTGAGGCGTCGTCAGTCTCGAGGTATGTTGTATGAGTAGTGTACCAGAGGAAGCCCTCTGCTCTGACAGAAGCAGGCCCGGCCACAGGCCTGGACCTGCTCCGAGCTGTCCGACACGAAAGAGTCTTCCTCGTCTGCGTACTCGGACTGAGCGGAAGGTGTGAGGCTGTCCGCCCAGAAGCCCCCTGAGCGGTGGCACACTGCGCCTCCCGCCAGGAGGGTGGGGCAGCTGTGAGACTTGAGCAAGTGTCTGCAGATGCTGGAGGACGAGGGAGAGGAGCAGGTCCTGGCGTGCAGCGCCGCCTCGCACTGCTCGCACACGAGCGGCTCCCCGCAGAGCTGCGAGTACACCCCACAGTCAAAGCCCAGGTGCGTCGTGGACCCTCCGTCCGTGAGCTCTGACGCACCGCCGCTATCGTCTCCGTGAGAGTTGGTGCAGGCTTTCGCCTCCCTGCTCCGCCCTCTGCGTCCGCGCAGTCTCAGCCAGTCCTCCCTAAAGGCTGGACTGAAGAAGACGTAGAGCACCGGGTTCAAGCACGCGGGCAGAGGGAAGAAAATGAGGGTGACGGATTTGGCGATCTCCGGGCCGCCCGCTGTAGACCCCGTCAGGAGAGGGGCGAAGGAGAACGCTGCCACGGGGCAGAAGAAGATGCAGTTGGTGAATATGAGCCAGGCGACGTGCCGGAGGGCGCCCGTCTGCTCCGGGTCGGCCAACTCTACCCTGCCCAGGTGGCAGTAAAGCTGCGTGTACACGGCTGCGGTAAAGAGGTACGCCAGCGAGTTGAGGAGGACCAAAAACACGGTGACGCTCAGAGCCGGACTCTCGCTGCCGGCGAAGGGCAGACAGAGGGGAGAGGCTGACTGCTCCCCGGAGGTCAGGAGAGGCAGGCAGGCGGCGGCAGCCGCCAGCAGTCCCAGCAGCGCCGCGGCCAGGCTGAAGCGGCGCTCGCCTCTGCAGCATCCGCCACGGCTGCTGACGCTCCTCCTCGGGGACATCAGAACTTTGCCCAGGATGGTCCTCACGGCCACGCTGCGCTCCACAGCTGCCAGAGACAGCAACAAGACCGACCACTCCGAAGAGAAGACCGCCAGAACACCCGCCATCTGACAGCCGGGCCCCATCTCCCACCGCACGCCGAACTCTGCGAAGGAGCCCCACGTGGCCGCATCCAGCACGCTCAGCACGCCCACGTACAGGCCCGTGAGCAGGTTGGCCAGGGCCAGCAGCCCCATCAGCAGCCGCGATGGAGAGACAGGCGTGGCGGCGGGGTAGCACTGACCCGGTCCTCCGTGGGCCGGACAGAAGGTGGCCACCAGCACCAGGCTGTTGAAGACCAGCGACACCAGGCAGATAAACCAGACGGTCAAACGGATCATCCAGTTGCCCAGCAGGTGCTCACAGGGCTTGAAGGCCCCTGAGAAGAGAAGCAATGATGTCGTAAGTCCACAAACATGGAGGTCACTGCAAGACGTGGTGGCCATGAGCTAAACGGGTCTCACCTGGTGATGGAGAGCAATGCATGATCACTGAGATCCGCTCCACATCTGAACCACCTGAATTGTAAGAACATTCAAGAACGGTCAACAAAGGTTAATTAGTGTTAATTAGTGTCTGAAAAGGTTGATCTGTGCCAGGGTTTCGAGAGCCCAGAGACCACCATCTGCCTGATGTTTCAGGAGGCTGAACCTGCTTGAACTCAAGCTGGACTAGCCGGAGGACAAAGCAGCTGCTTTTAAAAATGAAAAATAAAATGAATTCCCACCTGTCGACTTCTTCACATCGAGCTCTGCGGAAGGACTGGCCATCAAGTCACAGCCGATGAAGGCGCAGCACTGGTAGGCGTAAGGGACAGAGATGGACCTACGGGCGAAGGATAACCATTAGAAAGACGCAAATAAATAAAATCTGGTTTTCCCATGAAGAGACGGTGTTTGGTCAGTTTTGATATGATCCATAAAAACGTTCAACATTAAGTGAGAGGCATCATTTTAACTTATTTAAAGCAAAAATGCATTAAATGTCTGAAAAGGAGAAAACTAGCTCTACCAAACACAGCTCTACCTTTGTTTTTTTGTCACAATTAATCTTTTAAGCCAATATAATTTGACTCGTATCGGCCCCCAAGAATCAGAAAATGTTTGTGATTAAGCATTTTACAGCTTAAGAATGTTGCCAGAAAAAGAAAGAAATGCGTGATCACATCAAATTCCTTGGCTGGATCTGAAGCTGGCAGGCTGCAGCTCCACAGCCTCCCCCAGAGACCACCCACCCCTCCGCTTCCCTGCCTTCCCTCCGCATGTCAGAAGCAGACGGAAGTGTTCCCTCACCTGAGCTTCGGCAGGTTTTTGGCGCTCAGCACATTTTTCATCTGCGGGTTTCCCGACAGTTTCAGCTGACTCAGTGAGCTCAGGCCGCTCGTCGGTATTAAAGTCAGAGAGTTCATGCTCAGATCGCTGCAAAGCAATTCAATATTTGACTATCCAGGCAGAATGAGAAGGGAATAATGGCGTCAGCAGCATCAGGTGTTGAACTCACAGGTTGGTGAGAGCGGAGAGTCTTTGGAAAGCGTCTTTGTGGATGACTCGGATTTCATTTCTGCTCAAGTCTCTGAAATAACAAAGCCATGAGCTCACAGTCAGGACTGAAACATTTGTGTTAACATCATCCACAGAGTGACGGCTGATGTGACTCACAGTAAGCGGAGTGCAGACAGGCCTTGGAAAGTGTCTCTGTCGATTAGTCCGATGCGATTGTGCTGAAAGTTTCTGCAGATGGAGAACAAGAATCTGGTCATGGTTTTGAAACCTGGACTTTAACCTTGAACATCAAGCTTGATCAACATTCCGGGTTGTACAGGTCTAACACTCACATCTCCTGTAGTCGGACGCAGCCCTGCAGAGTCGGTATCTCTGTGATCTTATTGTACGACAGGTCTCTGATGGAGAAAACGCACACGAATGTGAATTACTTATCAGAATAGGGCATTTTCAAAACAAGGATGCATTCCACTGTGTACAGTTAGCATGAAGGGGTTTGTGCACCCGTAAGACAAACATTACCCATCAGCCTACAGTCATTTCCATAACGACGTAAACACATGATGTTTCTGCAAATTGTAAAGACATAAAGAAGAAACCCTCACAGTGTGCGAAGCAGATTGAGATCCTCGCACAGCTCAGCAGGGATGGATGATATCTTGGTCCCTGATAGGGTCCTCCAGACGGAAAAACAACAGGTCGTAAGTCTGAGGCGTAAATGGAAGGAAGCAGGAAGAAATCCTGCATTCTAGTTTCACTCACAGGCTCTCGAGGTTACTTGTCCATGTGAGTATGGGGAAGTCCTGCATCATGTTGGCCCCTCGCAGCATCCTGAAACACAGAGAGTGAAGAAGAATCAAACCTTTAGCAGCAGAGCAGCGCCTCAAACGTATACGACACCCAAACGCATCGGAGAGCTCGGCTGGTCACAGCGAGGCTTACAGGGAATGCAGCTCGGACAGATTCTGGAACGCTGAGGCACCCACAAAAGACAGAGGGTTGTCGTATAGATGTCTGGGAGGACAGAGGAGGGGGGGGGGTCATTCAGAAACCTAAATGAGTTCGAATGTTTGATTCCGTCTTAAGCTTCAGTTTGACCTTACATGGTCCGCAGCAGGGGGTTGTTGTGGAAGGCCCCCTCAGGTATGGAGGTGATGTCATTGCTGTGAAATCCACTGCAGGAACAAAGTGATTTGAAGAGCGTTAGCTGAATCCGACAGCTGAACTGTTCGAGCTGCTAAGTCGATTACCAAATGGAAATCATCAGCGCAAGAAACAGACAGGAGCGCGGGAAAAAAGACATGCTACTGTTGCACACATGTCCCTGAATCCTCTTATTTTGTTGTCAAGAAGTGTTTCTGTCACATGCGAGACGAGGGCTGTGTACTCACAGTTCCTTCAGTTTGGGCAGGGCCTGCACCGCTCTGGGAAACACCATCAGGCTGTTGAAGTTAAGATCTCTGAGATCAGACAACGAGAGAGGACAGACGTCAGAGCCGCGCTTTCCTGCTTTCTGTCATCTCACATCTTCAGGTTCTTCTTTAATAATAAACCGGGCTGATAATGAAATCATTGCCTGTCGCAGCTGCTGCGGCAGAACATCTTAACCTCCTATGAAGTCTATGTTCTGAACAAGACCCCCCCCACCCCTCATTGTCGGTGACGCTGCAGCATCTGACGCAGCGCTCTGATTGGTCACGTTCGACAGCCGTGAACATTTCTGAACCGTCTCAAAGGGCTGACTTGTTCAGCAGTCGCTGCTCGCCATCCCGGCTCGTTACAGTCATTGCGTTGTTTTAGGCCTTCTTCCCAAGTCCAGAACTACCGTCTCAAATCGATCATGAATACCCACATTCAAAGGTAGCTGAGCTGTCTGGTGGACACAAAACCTCATCTGTGCACCCAGAACAGCCCTGCAACTGTGCTACATTCATCCTTTACTTCACAGCACAGACCTTCAAACAAACGCTGCTGAACGCCAAGGTTAGATTTAATAATATCTCTTTTCTGATTTGGTTTCAGGAATGGCTCCTCCTCCAGACTCCAGTAAATGTCTGCTGTGCACAGGAGGTGAAGCTTTCACGACAAGACTTTTCAGAGGAAGTGAACACTGGGAGGGCAGACTTGATAAGCATCATGTACTTTGCTCTATTTATTCAAGAGCAATTAAAGAAGGAAGTGGGCACAATGAAGGAGGACTGGAGAAGGAGAGGGTGGGGAGGCACACACAAACACAAAAGACACTTTAACTGACACGCACACACACAGGTCAACATCACACACGCTGGCAATGGGCACCTACAGTGTTTCCAAGTTTGAAAGTCCAGCAAAACAGTTGTCTCCTATCTCCTTAATCCTGTTGTTATGAAGATGTCTGCAAAAGAGAAAACACTTTTTAGAGCAAGATTAAAGAAAAAGATGCTCAGTTGTTTTTCCACATTTCACAAATTCAGTCACGTCATTTACTTCTCAGGTGTCTGTATTGTGTTCAAATGCAGAAATCCTTCCTCTCCTAATAGAGGTCTTTGCTTCCTGTTTACCCTGACATGTTTATACCAACCCTGCAGCAATATCACGCTCTCTGAATGTGTGTGAATGAATAACAGCAGCAGTGGGGGAGGGGCGCGGTTATGTTTACAAGCAGCACTTACAGTAACTTTGTAATTCATCGCATTTACTGTGTGTTGTCCTCTAATGGAACGTTTTAGCATTTCCCATGACAAGTTAATCCTAATCAAGCTGAGCCTCGCGCAACTTTTCCCATCTTTGACAAATTCAAATCCCAACAGCAGATTTCCACCAGCACCATGCACGCTAAAATCACAGCAGGGTACGAGGCGCAGCACACCCGTCTGACTTTTTAACTGTGGCGACAAACACGACAGCAGGCTTGTGTTTGGAATCTGACTCGTCGAGGACACGTCACAGCCCGAGTGGGAACACAGAGGAAGTGTTTCGCATTGACTCCTGGCAAAAACAACAGTAATACTGAAGAAAGCCAGCGTAAAATCGAGTCAATGTTCAGGGGGGTATTTAATTTATGTCTTTTCACAGCCAACGCTCAGCTATATTTTTAACAAACCGCCAGTCTCTGTCCTGCAGTAAGAGTTTTTCTGCCCAATAACAGCTTGTTTAACATGAATTTGGGAGCCTGCAAAAATGGAGGAAAGCTTCCAAACCGGAGGATGCCTGCATGTATGCTGGACCTCACTCTAAATCTAACTTAAAAAGGTGGTATAAAAGGAAAGTTATGGACATTTCTAAAACCTGCCATCTGCAGCGCTTCTATTTAACAGATGAAGGGACATCTCTGCGTGCCAGTGAACTCATCCCCTGGCCTTTGTTGTCTCAGAGTACCTTAATCAAGCCGGTAGTTCCTGCTCAATGGGTACCTCAATAAGCCACCATGGATGTCTTACCATAAATTTGAATTAGAAATTAATATGTGTGCCTTCAGAAACCACGTGGGCAGACATTTGGCATGCAGAAATATTAGTATTATTAGTTCCGCCACTTTAACTTACAGCACAACTAGACTGCTGAGGTTTGCAAAGGCGTTGTTGGGGATGTAGAAGATGCGGTTAAGCGCTAATGTCAGAGCCTGCAGGTTGGCCTGGTGTCTCAGGGACCCGACGGGGACCTCGGTCAGGTTGTTGTCATCCAGCCAGAGGTGGCGCAGCTGCTGAAGGCCTTCAAAGCTGTCCTCCGGAACCGTGCTGATGTGGTTTGCATCCAGGCGGCTGCAGAACACAGGAACAAGTGAGTGTGGATCAGCTCCAGGGCCCCTTCTGTGCTGAGCTCTGCAGCACAAGCGCACCGATGACACGTCCGCCTTCATTTTAACCGCACAGATGTGCAAACCGATGTTGGTGGCATTATGTTTTAAGTATCTTTAATATGACTCAATGTGTGTTTGTGTTGTACAATAAATTCCCCTCATCAGAGTTAGCTTTGTGGTTCCCGTTAAAGCCAGGTGGATCCGCTCAGGGCGGATGACTATTTAAACACCAACACCCACACCACCCAGTCTGCTGAGGGACAGGTATGTGGTCTTTCCTACACCGGCTCATCAACAAATACGCACACGCAGAGTTCCTATTTAGATATAATTCAGATTACCACTGGAAACATGTAAAATAAGCAGAAACAAAGAGCTGGATGAAGAGAAAACAGTTGTGGGCGTTTGAATACCAGAACGTAATCTGTCAGTTACAATAACTGGAGCCCATAAAGAGAACGTAAAAAACGAGTAGCCGTCTCTGTAAGTGTCCTTAAACAGCACTCTGAACTCTACACTGCTCCATGGGTGGAGTATTAACTATAAAAACAGGCCACAACAAAACACACCACCTTAGCTTGGAGTTCAGCTGTTATATTCAGTTAAAGCAGTTATCAGTTGCCTTCACTACTGTGGGTGTGTGTACGTGCTAAAGTGTGAAAAACAAAGGTAGAGCACATTTGGTGCATTGCGTTCCCTGTTGTTAATAATTGCTCAAACTTTCTTTACGCTCACTGATACCACAAAGTCTGTCCCGTTCCGCACGCTGTGCTCCAAACGCTGTGCACCATGTGTGAGCATGGACTTGTTACAAAACGCAGGGCAGCCGACCCACAGCGAGGCACAGAGCAGCACACTGACCCCAAACCTCCAGCCGGTGTGTCACGGCAGCCGGAGCCGAGATCAGCTCCGTTCCACAAGCTGTGTTAGGCTGCACAGAGTGTCCCGAACAGGAAGTTCTAACAAAATCATCCCTGTAATTACTCGAAGGAGATGGGTTCAAACCTGATCAGAGGTTTAGTGTGTTTTTAAAGTGAGATGGAAAGCACAGCTTTTCTGTTTGTGTTAACCTTCCTCGCCGACTGTCTCGCCCTCCCTTGAAATTCTTTAAGCGTCTGGGCTGAAAGGAAAACAGTCTTGATTGACACTCAGCTCCCTGAAGTTTTAGACCAACGTGGCCCTGCTGGAGCCCTATTACTTCAGCTACAGACGCTAAATCTCCAGAGACAATTCATCTGTTGGAAAGAAAGAAGGAACCAGAAAAAAAGAGGGCAGCAAGAGAAAGGAAGGGTATAAAGGACCCTAACTCTGGATGAGTTAGGCACAAAAAAACGTTCACATGAAGATCTAAATGCATTTAACACTCTGAAGCTGCAGTTTTAAGACTGGAGCAGACACTTAAAATACTGCTATAAATGTAGGAAAAAAAGTTAAAACAGTGAACTGCAATCAATCTGCCAAAAAGCCATAGAACTTTTAAGAATAATAATAAAAAAACCTGCCTAAAAAGGTTAACTGTCACACAAACCTGGATGACAACGGATCTGTGGCATGAACTGTTTTTGATCTTTATCAGAAAAGAAGTCGTTGCAGGACCGTCTGTTTCCTTTATTCTTATCGCATTGGACTATTAAGAATGTGTTTTTATTTCGGCATAAACACGAGTCCACTTTAGACGGGAGCTTGTGCAAATACGCTGGTGAGTATCTTCCTGTCTAGAGGAGAAATGCTGGATGTCTCTAACGACGAGTGTGCGAGTTGGAGGTTGCTTACAGAGACTGAAGTGAATGAAGGTTCTTCAAGGCTTCGCTGGGCACAGTCTTCAGGTGATTATTCTGGAGCATTCTGGTGGGAAAATTGGGAAATATTGACTTCCACACAACTTGCATCACGTTGTGTCTTCACTAGAGGTGTTTTTTTTATTGCAGCGTAACATGTGTACTTGGGTCATTCCAAATAAAAATGTAAATGAAAGAAAAGAAGAGCAAGTGGTTCAGTCTTTTCAGTGGTATAACTGAGATTTGGCCTTCCTGTCGTCACAGCGTTGAACTTTTGGCTCTGAGCAAAATCAACAGTGCAGCACTACTTTGGTGCGCAAAGTGCTCCAGTTTGTGCAGGCAAATTAGGACGTCCAGCCTGCTGTAAATTATGCTGCAGTAATATTTACACAACGCTTGTCTTTAATCTGTTTGTGTTTTTTTTAGCAGCCGCAGAGGCAATTGGGAAAGGTTTGGAAAAAAAGCTTTCTGTCTAGTTGAGGTGGATTTAGACTGACTGTGCTCGAGGTGCCGATGACATCATGGCGTTAACACTCACAGCAACATTTACTTTCTTCCACAGTGTGAAGAAACCTGTACGTGTGTGTGTGTGTTGTACTCGCTATATACCAAGTACCAAAATACTCATTCTCCTAGCAACGGGAGGACGTTTTGGCTGGTCCTCACAACGTCAAAGGCTTGTTGGATGGTTAGGACGTGGTTTTCAGGTTGGAGTCAGAATTGGGTTATGCCTGTGAAAGTCCTCAGAAAGGCTGAAGTACAAGAATGTGTGTGTATGTGGGGGGTGTTAGTGCCTGCATTGAGGGGACATGCTTACAGGACTTTGAGTTGATGGAGTCCAGACAAGGCTTCTGGATGAATAAATGACAGGTCATTTCCGGCAAGTCGTCTGTTGGGAGAGAAGCAGACTTAGTACGAATAAAGAAAAAAAAAAAAAAAGAGAGCTGTGCCGACAGAGAGAAGAGATTTGAATCCTCGTTTCTATTTCTGAGAATGTCTTCACGTCCAGCGCCTCTGTAGATTAGGTTCCAGCTCGGGTGCTGCACACGGGGCCTGGAGTGTCACAGACATGAGTCTGTGCCATGGCCTGTTGTCACTTCATCAGTCAGCCACCACAGATTAGGCCTGTTCCTGGATCCCCTCCACTTCTTAGATCCATTTCTGCCCCTCCTCAACAAGAACGTCCGTATCTTTAATATCCACCAGTGTGCAGCTGCCTCACTCCCTAAATGACTGACTTAGATTGAGAGATGCCTCACTTTCCTGTTAGGAGGAGGAAGTATGAAGGAAATAAAGGCCTAAATCAGCATGGGGCAGGCTGGCTGAGGCACACAGCCTGAGTATGATATCTGCTCCGAGAGATTAGCAGCAGATTTATCACTATGCAACGTGAGTCAGGGAAGGCTGAATTTCCTACGACGAGGAGGCAGGGTGTGAGCCTGAGAAGCACGTCTGTCAGCGTCAGGAGACCATAGAACCTTTATATAGTCGCAGAACTGATCCTTTATTTGCATGACATGAATTTCAGGACACCTCTGTAGCCAAATGCACCCCGATATTCACATTCATCCATTTAGAGCGCCAGCGCTGCGTAACGGTATATCTAGTTGGTCGACATGCGCCTCAGATGAGCTGCAACAGCTTCAGACAGAAGACAAACCAGACACATCTGGGAGATACTTCAGCTGCCCCCTGCTTCTCCACCTGTGAGGCCTTTTCCGAGGATTCTATGACCCAACACGGCGCCTCACACTGGTACAGTCGGGTCATCACTAAGTTAGAGCCTCTGCTAACTGCAAAGTATATCGGTCATAGCGAAGCACAAATTCCAAATTATGTAGTTTGAAATGTTTCTATATTTTCTATGATAAATCTACAGTTGGTCATGTGCATTGGCCGTCGTCGGACAACTCATTAGCTTTCAACAGAAACTAGCTGACAAATACATTGCTAACTTAGCATGAAGCTGCGGAGAACAGCCACAAGCCTCCAGCCGCTGCGGCGACTGTCTGAAGCCAACACGCTTTCACAAATCACTCATCTCTCCCTCAGTTTTCACAACATAAAGACCTTCTCCTCCTGCTGCATCTTTCAGCACATTCAGTACACGTACCCCCGGGCTTCAACGGGGACACAAGAATGTGCTAAATCTTGTCGAGGAAAGGCTTAAATCCTCGCCTTGTGCAACACCACTCCCACACGTCTACCTTTGTCAGCTCATGGTACGAGCCCTGCCAGTGCAGGTAGAAGGCTACGAGCATGGCGTGCACAGTTTGTTGCAGAAAATATTTTGCTGTAACAATACAGGTAAAACCCAAACAAACACCCCTCCTCCAGGACGTGTTCCTGCATGTATGATACGCGCCTTTAACTTAACCCGATTGTAAAAGAAGCAAAAACTGACCTGTAACCTTAAATTATTATTTGCATTAATGGATAACATGAGTTGTCATCTGGACTGCAGCATTAATCAAATGTTTTTCTCGCGCTCTCTCTTCACATTATGATGTCGTTTTGTTTACCTTGGCCTAGCAATCATTTTACCAACCTGACAAATGAACACGCCACCATGTGACCTTGTTTACTCTTTGTACTAGCTGTCGCCGTGCCAGTGTCAACAAGAGCATGAACTAATTTCAACCATAAATCAACACACCGTCTTCAGCGGTCCAAAAAAGAATATTCTGCAATGACAGAACAGACAAGGGCCGATCAGTTTCAGCTTGTTTTTAAAAATATAACTAATCTGATTACTTAGGTGGACAAAGGACCTTCTGCTTGTGAATAAGAGCAGCTCGCTCTCATTTCTCTCCTTCATCTCTTCTGTCAACCCTTCCTTTACCCGTCGCTCCCCCCAGGGCTCCTGCACCGGATCACTGATACTGCTGCAGCCCCGAGCAAAATAGTCTTCCACCAGAGTTCACTGATGAAAGAAACGACTGATTGGCTCTGAGAGACGGGTGAAGCAAGCGCGCTAACGACGGGAAAATGTCAATAAGACGGGACCCAATCCAAACACCTCTCCTCTCTCAAAGGCAGACGCCCAGGCTCCGTCTGCAGCGACGGTTTAAGACAAGACCAGAGAAGCGGCGGCGTGACCGGGTGGGTTGTTTTAGCCCCGTTGCTGTGGAAACCATTGTTTTGCCCTCTTCCTTCCTGCCTTGCATTCCTTCGCACAATGCGATGAAAAGTAAATTGCCTTCGGACAAAGCAGACCGGAGTGGCGTGTGGAAAAGACGAGGGGAAGACTCGCCCCGGCTGAAATACGCGCGAGAGCAAAGAGAGGAAAAGAAAAAAAAAACATGAGAGGCCAAGTGAAGTGAGAACCGCTGGAGTGCACGTTCACCTGGAGGTCAATCTGGTCCCTGGGGCGGCGTGTTACCTGATATCAGCCAGACAGACTTTATCTCTGGCTCCCAGCAGACAGGAGATTATTTAGGGACCAACTTCCAAACACCCACCTGGATTTAAACCCATTCAACAAAGACCCACAACATTACAACGTTCTGTTGCCGTGATCGCTTAAAAGCAAATATCAGCACGGGATGTCACATGACTAAGCGCATCATCAAACCTCACCCATTCAGTTATGATGCCCTAAATTCACGAGCAATGACTAATGACGAAAATACCTGTACAGAATAAACACCAATGCAAAAGTAAGGAAAAAGGAAAGAATGGGTATGTACTCACAGTTCTTCCAGATAAGGAAAGTTCTTGAATATATAGGCTGGGAGCTCCGTGATGTTGTTCATGCTGAGGTCACTGTGGAAAGCAGAAATCAGTTAGAAACAGGGCAACGAGCCCTGATGACTGCTCCACTGGTAGTTAAGATGGACATATTTTGATCCTGAATCATTCCGAAAGGTTGCTGACTGGTTTCCAGTAACAGTCCTGTTAGCTTTTATTCCCACAGGGTCCGTGCTAATGGTTTTCACTGATACTTTCCCCGTCTGCTTGTACCTTTAGTTTATTCTGTGCTGTTTCAGGGCCTCACCTTTTGTACTGTGGTTTTGCTAATTAACATGATTTTCTAAAACTCTCCGTATGAGGCCTTATCTCACCGACTCAAAGCTCGGAATTAGCAAACCCAGTGTTGAGTATTTAGACTGTAATGTAAAGGTGGAGGAGTTTGATGTCTTTTAGTGCATTCGCATCAGAACAGCCTCCTCAGACAACCTTGTTGCCCCCAGTGATCTTCGTTTCACAAACCAACTCGCAGGAGCAGATAGACATGTAGTAGCACGAAAAAATATGCACGCAGAACTCGATTTCCTTTTGCACAAAAGGTGATACAAGCAAGTCCTGTATATCTTTATAATGACTAAAAAATACACTGACAGGTATTTACTTGCTACTGAAATTATGTTCGAGTTCAGCAAAGCCGGGCTAGGAACCTGCGGCTCACTTCCTGTTAGAGAAAACTGAAAATATGGGATTTATGAAGAAAAAAAAAAAACAAAAACATATCAAGGCTAAAAAAAAAACACCCGGGACCCAGAAATGAGCCCCCTTTCCTCCTCTGGCCATCTTGGATTTCAGTTCTATCTAGGACCTTGTGTGTGGGCCCCTGGATCCTGCAAGGATCATGTTGCTCTTCCTCTGCAACCCCAACTACAAACACACAAACGCACAAACCCCTTTAAAGACGGGCTGTTGACAGACCCCATCTTCCCCGAGACCAATGTCCCATCTCCACTTACCTGGTTATCCAATGACCTGAAAGAGCAACAAGGACGCCTCCGTCAACATCTCGTCAACCTCACGCTACATCTTTTTCTCATCCACTGACACCTGCTCATGCGGAGTTCAGCTGGGATGGAAACATCCTTAAGCACATTTACACCATCTAACTAAATCTTCCAAAGATAGTTGACTCGTCCAAACCACATGTGGTGCGAGGGAGGATGGGAGGCCCGCGTGCCTATCACACTTCCTCCCTCCCTCTGAGTCTGGCTGCTTAAGTCATCATGGTTCAGGTTGAAGGCGACACTAAAAATGCAACTGTGATAAATGGTGACAGGTCTAAACACTTCCGCAAATGCTCATCTGTAAATTTGTATCCCATATGCCAATTTGCAGCAGAGCAGGAAATTCTAAAGTTAAACCTTAATGAAAAAGAGGGGCTGCGCGCCCAAATTGTAAACGGTGAACATGTGAAGACAAAACCTTGATGTTTATGAGCGCCATTAGCACTGGAATGCACGAACATTAAAAACGTGTTATCCGCACCGCGCCATTAGTTGGCAGCGCATTTCGGAAGCAACAGCTCGCACATGTGCAGAAAACTTACTGACTGTGGATGTGCAGATACCTCCTGTTCCAGAAAACTAGTTTTCTCCCGTTTACACGGAAATGGAGGCTACGGAGTTTGGTGAGAACGTCCTGTTTGGGCGCTCCACTCAGGAATAGCTTCCAAAAGTGCTGTTTTCAGGAACTACCCAACAGGACACATTTTGTGACTAAACATACTGCTTTGCTAGCATAAACAACGACCCATTAACCTCCATCATGGCACCACGGGACTGTATTTCAGCCTCGGACCAAGCTGCTACAGTCCAGATCATTAAAGTATTTCAGCAACAATGCTTTTCTATGAGGAGGTATGTCGCAGGAAAGGAATTCCCCCTGCCGTGAGTCGGGTTGGCTCTGAACCACGGAAGGTACCAGTGGAGCTGTCATCGCTCGTTAAAGAATGTGAGGCGATAAGTGATCATTTCAGCTGTAGTATTACACCGATTCCACAAAATGCTGTGTGCTGACACTCAGGCTTTCCTGTGAGAAGCACAGCGCAGAAGCTGAGACACAACCACGGTGGCGGAATATTCTGGAACCCTACGCTCAGTCCCAGTTATAATGCTATTTAGGTAGACTTAAAAATGTGGAAAATAACACTCAACACTCAGGGAGGCAGCAGAGGAAGGAAAGAGGTGAAGACAGATCAGTGCTCTGAGTTCCTGAGGGCCTTCATGAATCAAGAGCAACTCGTGGATTATTCTACAGAGCCAAAGCACAAGCATTAAACAAATAAATAAATACATAAATAAATAATAATCCACTCATAAATGTGGATACCAGTTCGGATGTCTTCTTCATTTTGAACATTATTAGACAAAAATGCTTCTAGCGGCTAATGCTAATAACTGAGAAGACAAAGATGAGTCATGTGAACGGAATAAAACAAAGGGAAGCTTTCCGTGACCTCCAAAGTGTATCTATGCATTCCTTCATAAGCTCTCCCTGGAGATGGTTTTAAATACAAGTGGAAACATCGTCTCCTGCCAAAGTTCACCTCTCAGCCTGCAGCGCTGGACAGACTCTCCTTCATGGCCAAACACGTCGAGCCAGCACAACACACAGGCTGTCGAAAATATCTGAATTTATTTATCATCATGGACCCGTTTCGTCACAGAATGTGTTTAATTACTCATAAGTGTAACCCCTGCGTACCACTGCTGTGTCGAAGGGAGGATGCTAATTTTCAACCGCGTTAAATCAAATGTGGCGTGTTTAGGTTTGAACGAAGGCAGTGTTGAAGTACTGGTCAGGATTTTATAGTGTTTTTAATCATTGGAGGTGTTAAAATGTCTCCTTCAGCGAATGTGCGTCTCATCTGCTTAGAGCCACTAAAACATGACATACACATTCACTTAAGAGTTTTCTTTTAAACACTAGTGCAGATCCATCACACAATAAGCTTCTGCTTTGGAATTTCATGGTTATTGTGATGTAAAACTGTTTTTCCCGCCGGAGTCTGACCTGATGACGTCATGCAGCGTGGAAGATGGCACCATTTGTGGCTGATTTGTGCTATTTTTCTTTGCTATTATGTTTGATTTATAGCTATTCCCCTTGAAAGCAGCAAATCCAGGAAATGCCAAACCCGTAAAGCGAGGGACATTAACGCGGCAATATAAGGACTGCAACAACAGTGGAACAAGTGGAACTTTCACGCATGCTGCAGGACACCCGTGTGAGCAGAGCCAAGGAGGTTAACTGCACGTTCACACAGCAATCTGGAGGTGGGCCACTGCAGAGCCTCCCCCGCTGAACCGGTAATGGAAATACGGATCGATGTGGAAAAAGTAGCAGGAGATAAGTGCAGGAGAGCGTTAAGGTTCTCCCAGAGTGGAACCTGCTGACTGGCTCCTTTTACCTCTGTGGGACAAAAGAATCTTTCAGTAAAGACAGTGAACGTGAGGTCAGAGCGCCAGACCCCCGACAACAGGTCCACTTCTGCTTCAAGTGTCAGCAAGGGATGGGCGTTTCAATCCCAAATCATTCAACAGGAATCAAAACGACTGGCTTGACTTTTACGGAAGTTCATGATTACAGGGGGAACGATGACACACGGGCCCATCGCCCATTCTGGTTTTATGAAACAAAACAAAGCAGGTTCACGTCGTGGGGAATGCTGTCTGTACGCGAGAAGTGCATCATCTGTCCCGCACATATTTCTTTATGCTTCCTGCTAAGCTGGTAATGTGAACAGCATCAATGTTTGTGGCGCTGCACCAGCTCTGCCTCTGCTTGGAGCTGATGAACAACCAGAAATCCACAATTTAGCTGGTGAAAAATGACGTCTGTGTATGTATATGTATATGTATATATATATATATATATATATATATATATATATATATATATATATATATATATAGAGAGAGAGAGAGAGAGAGAGAGAGAGAGAGAGAGAGAGAGAGAGAGAGAGAGAGAGGAGAGAGCGAGTTATGGGGGGCCACCTAGATAGCTGTTAGCTCTGCATGCATTTCATGTTTTTGATTAGTTAGGATTAGTTATAAGTTTGAGGATTCCTGTGCGAACATTTTAGCATAAACAAATGTGTAAATATTCACAAACCTCACAACGCACCTGACTGATCTGATTATTTTTTATTCTAGAGTCAGCGCAGACGCCAACAGGTGAACTCGTGCCACATTAAAGGCTGAAGGGTTGGCTTTACGCTTCCCTCATCTGCTTTTCCATCAGAGGACCGTTTCCATTAGCGGGGCCAAACTCCGGCCGCTGTGGGCCCGTAGGTAAGAGTCCGCTCCAAACTTTCCACCCCAGTTACAGAAAAATGTGCCCCAACCAGCAATCAAAGGTGCAGGTCAACGAGCGAGCCGATAACTGTAGAACAAAAAAGTCCTCATCAGGAGAGGAATTTTCCCGACCTTTAGGCTTTGTTACACCCACAAAACAATCCCTCAAACCTGCTGCTGCTCTTACGGGTCTTTGTACGGGCGTAAACGCGCCCTCCACTTGTTTTTTTCCATCGAGTTAACCGCTTCAAGCTGAACTCATGAGATTCTCCTCTTCATACATCAGCGGGCCATTGTGGGTGCGTTTAGCACCGAGAGGAGCATTTGCAGCTGCGATATGTCTCGCTAATCCATCCTGATCTCTAACCCCGCAGCTCCACACACAAAAGACGGAGGGAGTGGGAGAGGACAACTTAAGTTCAATAGACCAACAGAACAAATGGGAGCAGCAGAGAGAGGGTGACAAACAGCCTCTGTCAGAAGAAACGCAAAGGCGCTTGCTGATTAGAAACTATTTGAGGACCTTCGGATAACCATGGAGAAAAGAAAATAAGATCCTCCGATTATTTTACGCTGACAGCTTCAGCCATGAGGCACGTCGACGTGTCTGGACAGTCTGAGATACTGCATGAATTACTTTCTTTATGATGCTGATTACTGTAGGCACAATATTTGCTCTGGTGCCGCGAGAGCAGGAGAAGTATTAGTCAAACCTGAAAAAACAGAGCAGAGGTCTGCGCAAACTAAAACCATTACACATGCAGGCAACGTGATGGCAAACACGCCAGAGGAACCGCTTTAAATCCAACAACGGCCTGCGACATCTCACATTCGCCTGAGTGCAGGCGGTCGTTACAGACACGACACACCGGCTCTGCTTTAGCTTATGATTAACCTGAAGTTTGTGAAACGCACCGAGGAGTTTGTTCCTTCATGTGGCAATCATCAACTGTACCCACGCCGCTCTGCCGCCATCTCACCCCGCCTGACGTTGGCCTGCTCCAGCTTCAGCCAAACCTGGCTGCCGGCCCGGCCTTGGCACAGTCGGGCTGCGCTTCCTCCGGCGCTGCTCGCCCTAATCTGGCGGGATTTATGACTTGAGTGACCATACTCGACGGTGGGATGCAGTCACCCTAGCCTTTCCAGTGCAACGCCTTACTGGGAGACACGTAAACACAGAGTCGCCACGCCGCTGCAATCCTGTCTGTTCATCTGTAAAAATAAAATGTTTGTCTGCGGACGACGCCGTCAAAACATGCGTGGGGGGGGCTGAGGGCGCCAGAGCTGCAGGGTCCAGGCTGTTTGGCGGTGTGATCCCACCAGAAGAACCAGACCAAACACTGGTTCAGTCCTGGGACAGCACAGTCGCAGGTACTGGAGCGACTTCATGGCGAGCTAGGTTTAGGCTAACGGTTCACCCGGAAGTCCTCGATTTTGTGCAAATGTGGCATCAAAACGTTGCTCACCTTTATCCTCAGCAACCTCAGCATCACAGCAGTCAACCGGTTTAATCCCACCATGACTGATCGAGAGCCTGGGGTCGCTGTGTATTTGCGTTCACATGGGCACACGCGGTTTGAATTAAGACATTTTAAACTGAAGCAGGCGATTCTACCATCAGTAAAGCATCCTCTAACCGCTGAAACACACTATGAATGTTATGTTGATTATGTTGTTGATTATTTTGAAAATTATTTTATTTTGAAATTTAACTGAGAACAAAAGCTGAGTAACATGCTGGTGGACAACAGGCAGCTGCATAAACCCTTAAAAAAGTTTAAATTGGGGATTAAAGGAAGAATAATCAGGATATCTGCTGGAAACTGTTCTGCTATTTGCACAACTTTCCATTATAAAAGTGATTTATAATTAAGTCTTAGTCAAACATGAAACAGGAAGCTGATTTTAATATTGTTTTAGGAACAGGTTTAACTTTCTGGCTGCAACTGAAAGTGGAGGAGAAGTTATCAAGCTTGTGGATTAGCAAAGATCTGCGGAGAATTAAAATGTTTACGGGACATTTTTCTGTGACTGAGAACCATCACCTCAACAAACACACCAGCCTTGGGCCTTAAACACACACATTCGCAGGCGAGTTTTAGCGATTATTTGGCCGCAGAATACTCACAGGTAGTAGGTGAAAGCGCTGAGCCCGGCTGGGACGGCGGTCAGCCCTCTCCCGGAGCAGTCTGCACCCCCATCTTCATCGCAGCTGCAAGAGGGCGAACAAACGGCCGCCGACTGCCCTTGACCGGTGGCACCGGGTCGGAGGAAGCACCACAAACATACCCAAAGCAAATCCACACGCATTTTTCCTCCCTCCGCTTCAGGTGAAAGCGACTAAAAGGGAGCTTGGGGAGCCTCTTCGCTTCTGGTTTCTGCGGTTGAGTCTATTCCGGACGTCGACTTCTCATGTGGTCGCTCGGCGGAGGCATGAAGAGATAAAGCCCGACGACCGACGCTTTCCCTCGGCGGACTGTTTACCGTCCGCCGCCTAAAATGTCCACTTCTGCGGCTGATAGGCGCTAATTCGCAGACGCTGCCTTCGAAAACGAGAGCCTCGGGTCGCTGTGGAGCATTTCTCAGCCCCGCCGTGTGTCGTATTAGTCGGTAAAAAAAAAATAAAGTAGCAGCGCTGGCGACAGGAGCGGGAGCCTACCTTGCGTTTTTTTGCGTTTTCGCTGTCCCATTAAACAAGCAGAGAAACGCGAGCGGCGCCCGTTAATGCGTCGCGCAGCGGCCGGCGTGTTGACCGCGGGGTTGTCGGTTGAACACACTTGGCAATCATTCGCCTCTGCGGTTTGTTTCCTAACACCGTCAGCTCGCAGCCATTCCTCGCGTTCCCCTCCTCTGCTCCTGACATCAGCAGCGTGCCTGCAGCTCGGCAGGCACCCTACCGGACAACCTGCAGCACTGGGCCCGGCCTGTGCACCAACACCAACCTGCAGGAGCAGCGGTCCCAGCAGGGGGACGTGCGCTGACCCGCAGGTCAAACTATGGCAACAGCAACAATCTCAAGAGTTTATCTGCACAACATTGTTGTCTGCAGCTCTGGGGAATGTGTAGTTTCAACACTCACTTTCCATTAAAATGTATGGGATTGTTTTGGTTTGTTTTAATTTTATCTTTTAAAGTAGCACATTGGACAAATTACTTTTTAATGAAATTCACTTAATAAAAGTCTGTTTGTTTCTTAAAATCTATGTGAAGATAAGAATATATAGTCATGGCAATAAATAAAGAGAAATATTAAAAAAAATAAATAAATAAAAATCACCCTGAGCTTGTGTTGTGTGTTTTACCTTATTTTGTTTTGAATAATGCAAAATGAATTTATTTTTAAACCAACTGTAAAGCCAGCTTCCTAACAACAATCTTACTTTGCAAAAATATATAAGTGATAGAATGAAAGTATCTCCTGATAAATCTAATGGACACATTAGGATCAACACCCTGTGTGCACGATCTCGTTCCTGCTCCATACTGAGGACCTGATTTAGGACATGCTTAAAGGTCCAAAACCTGGGCAAGGTTAAGCATCACAGAGGGCCTCTTCCTGCCACAAGTGATTGGATGGTGTTGTTTTTAGGGTTAATTGCTTACTGCCGGTTTGACCCACAATATGGAGGAAAGAAAAACAACAGTTTAATGAGTCAACAGCTTCCACCAAAGACCTCCGAGAGAGTGTTTGAACTGTCACCGTGTGTGTGGGTGTAGCAGGTTAAAGACGCGTTTGACTCAGAATAAAGTAAACATCACCACGGAAAAGAGAAGCTAACGTTTAATCTTTTAATGAATTATTTTGAAAACATGGCAGAGGTTTTAAACTGTTTATTGCACATTTCCACGCAGGCAAACCCACACCTGTGGAAAAGCCACACCAATGCTGACATATTTAATGAGAGGTGACGCGTTCACTTCCTCCAACTCCAGCTAAGTTATCCTTCCACAGTCTTCATCTTCTTTCAGGTGGTCAGGTGTTATTGCTCCACATGCATTTTCAAATTTAACGTGGTTATGTCCTGTTCTACTATGGGATGTACTGATAAGCAAGACAATAATAATCTTTGCCAACCGTGGACTCGCGCCAGGAATCACAAACACTGAAAACCTTGACACAGCGTGTTCCACAGCATCCTCGCTTAATGTAGCAATGTTACCAAGAAGAATCCCATATTTGTAAAGCACCAGAATTAGACACTCATTACATGCGTTCTAAGTTACAGCTTCTTTATCCGGTCAGGATCTTGGCGCTGAGTTTTAATTTGGCCCGTGTTTAAGACATCTACTGCTGCCAACCATCAAGGGGCAATCAAAGAGTTTTAGTTTGGCTTTTTTGTGAAATGTTTATGTTACAGATTTTATTTTAACACTGCAGACGTTTAAGCTGAGCTGTGGAGCCCAGCTGAGGTCATCTGTGCTGTTTTTTTAATAAGGCTCTGACTCCAAAGCTAACGTTGCTAACGGCTGCCATAGCTACATAATAAAAACTACGGCAATACTGCTTTTAAACTATGCTTAAAATTAGGAGAAAAACATTTATCTGACTTTATTTGACTGACTTTAGTTGACTTTTGCACACAAGCTTTAGTGTCATTATTTTGCCAAAAATAATTTGTTTTTACTGCACGAAAAACATCTTAATTAAAGGAAAATGAAGACATATTAATATTACATTAGCCACACAGCTGAAGCATAAATTGTCCACAGAAGGCTCCTAGGTGTTTAAAATATCCCACTAAATATTTGCTTATTGCATGAGAGGTTTTCTTAACACCCCTAATGTATCTGACATTTATAGCATCCCCACCCTTCTAACGATCAGTAGTCAGTCATGCAGCGGTGAATAGGCAGCCACCTGTACAGGCAGCAAGGTGCACGAGGCGTGGCAGATATGTTTGGTATTCCTCCAGCCTGAGGCGGGATGCACCTGGAGTAATAACTGATCAGTTTACAGCAGCACATCAATCAAATCACTGCTATTCACTCACGGCTTCAACTTTACATCTTTAACACGGTGAAAGGATTCTCAGCCTGGCCACGACTGTCACTTCACGAAGGTGTGGAGTTTGTGTCTAATACCTGCTAACTCACAGAAAAAAACGCACAGGAGACGCAAAAGCATGCAGCAGCAGAACTCACATACATCTTCTGAAGGTCCTATAGTGGCTCGTCAGCGTTAAAACAGCATTACACTCCAACCGTATGTGCTGATTTTTCATTTTTAAGGTGGAAGAAATGTCCTATTGTTTAAGGAAATATGGTTGTTTATTTGATGTTTATGCATTATATTACATTTTCTGGGACAGGTCACCAGTCCATCACAGGATTCATGAGTTTGGTGTGGTCTTTAAAGCCAACAGGCCCACGTTCATCACGCAGAATCACCTCTGAGGCTGATGTTTGCTCAGGAAGAAGCTGAGGCAGATTCGTTCCTGGCTTCTTTTTCCACACACTTGTGGGCGTAGCCAGATTCTTATGAAGAGAAACAGTACCCCACAGTGGTTAGACTTTCACAGTGCTGCAAACTGTTCTGAACACGCTACAGTCATGAATACGTCCCCCCTCCTCAGCCCCCACAGCCCACCCACCCGCACCCACATGTGTGACGCAGGGTCAGGGAGAGATTACAGACGAGGAAATGAATGAAAATGTCACCGTGGGTCTCTTCTTATGAAGCCTCTGAGGTAAGGAAAGAAACAGATGAAAAGGAAAGAGTAGTAAAATGAAGTTTTAACAAGCAGAGAAAATAGGATAACTCCACAATAATAACCAGAAGGGTGATTAATCAGCTGATTAAAGGTTGATACAGTAATCCCGGTGCTGCATTCAGTCTGACAATGATGCTGCTAATCACCACATGATAAATCTGTTTGATGTTGGGGGTCAAAGGTCACCTTGTTGCATCAGCAGACACCGTCAGTGGGCCTTTTTTCCCTCTATGCGTTTGCCTCGTTCTGCACCGCCCAACTCAACCACAGCAAGGAGCTGTGTTCCATCTGAAACAGCCTGCCGCAGACAGGCTGCTGAGGTTCAAATCAGCAGGCCAGCAGGGAGCAGCAGCCAGACAGCCAGACCTTTGTCTCAGGAGATTTTAGAAAGACTTGAGGAACCATAAGTACATGAAAACAACACCTGACACGCAGGATATTCCATATGTTTGCAAACAAAGTCTGGCTTTAACCTGAACACTTTACAACTTCTGTGTTCGTCTGTCTTGTTCAGACAGTCTTTATTACTCCAGATTATGTAGCTCCAGTGTGAGCCGACCCGGAGGGGCCCGTTGCTACGGCTCTAATGGTGATTAGCAGGTCTGGGAGAGAGTGACCCTGGCACCAGATGACGCTGTCTGTCTGTCCCCAGTGAAGTGTCAGCCCTCACAATGATCACCTTCTTCCAGACTGGCTCTGAAAGTCTGATGTTCATCATTCCCAGACTAAAATAAAGCTTCTTTTGTCCAATGACCATGGCTGACATCAACGAGGCAGCCTTGGCCCAACAGGAGCGTAGCAACAGAGCAGCCGCAGAGCGAATCTCTGAAAATAAAGCCTTCCTTGGCGTTTAAAGGTACTGCGGAGTTTGGTTCAGGGTGTACTATATGAATAATCTGGGGATGGTGCTGTGCGTTTGAGGTGGCAAAATGGAGCCGTGAGGTTATTCAGGCCCCGATGTGCTTCTGTTGATGCTCAGGAGCCTCAGTTTCACATGGAAGCAGACCGAAGTGATGAAATTGGATCGAGTTGTACCATATGAGGATGATTGGGCTTACGGTGACCCAGAAATGGCAACTGTGTGAGCCCAGAGCTAATTCCTCAGCAGCAATGGAGGACAGACGGCTCTCAGTCTTGGGGCTTAAGCTAGTGCTCTCTATAAACATACCCAGAGATATAACATCCTGACAGAATAAGACGGCATATTGTTCCTTTATTTTAATCAAAGAATGGCTGTTGTACATTAGCAGACATCTTTAAGTAGTCATTTTTGCTGAAAGGCTCTTGGCAAATGATGACTGCAGCACAATGCGCAAATCCCCAAATTACCCTTTAAAATCCGGCAGAGTGCATGTCCAGTAATTGCAGACTGGCATGGTCGACCTATGTGGTCCCATCATTCATCCTTTCTGCCTGGATAAACGCTCATTGTGGTGCTGTCCCCTCCAGCTAGATTCTAGCGCACGGGCATAGTAGCGTTAGCACAGTGCTCGCTGTTGTTTGGTAGCAGTCGGTGACATATGACTGACACACAATATGCTGCCTGATGAACAAGATGGGCCTTCATCAGGATGACAAATGTTCAGATCTGACCGGAAAAGTCTGGAAAAAAGGTGAACGTTCATCGAAATGATGGCAGGCGGTTTAGGTTTATAGAGGGGGCGCTGGGGTCTATCCCAGCGCTCACTGGGCACCCTGTGTGGCTTTATTTTGAAGAGCCTGAAGGGTAAGCAGGAAGTAGAGAATGCAAAATGTTGGGTAGGCAACGTGTTAATTGCAAGTACGGTCTGCTGGAATCATTTAATGCCAAACACAACACCCGGACACACACACACACACACACACACACACACACACACACACACACACACACACACACACACACACACACAGATACTTAACTTAGAGATTCAAAATGTGGGTGGAAAATAAAGAAAACCCACACAGGCACTGGGATAACTAGAAACTTATGTGCGAGGCGACAGTGATAACAACGGTGTCGAATGCCTTGATAAAATGAGTTCATTTTCTCACCATCATGGGAAATAATTAAACTGGCGTATGGGCGCACGGGGCGAGCAAAAGTCAATATTTGTCAACTTTTAATAAAAGCCGAAAATGATAACACGGCGGACAAATCCATCGATTAATTCTTTCATTAGTTGGTTTGTGGCAGGTATTTGTCTTTATTAACCCGGCATGGGTCTATATGAGATGTGTTTTAAATAGATTCTGCACATGATTTATGGCTCAAACAGAATACTTTAAACAAAAACACAAGGAAAAACAAAGAGAAATATATAAAGACATGTTAGCGCATGTGTGTCCTAAAGCTAAAGGCTAAGGCTTTTTAAGTGTGGGTTTTTTGTTTTTTTGTTTTTTTTTTGGAGAGCATGCTGTCAGATTAATTCTCAGTCTCTCAATCTGAAAGTCCCGCTGACGGCGAGATCCGGCCCATCCAGCCTGTTCATTGTGGTGCTACATTTGCAATTGCTGGAGCTCCAGAAAACCATGCTGCTTTCCTTTTATGTGCCCACAAAGTCTGCTGGGCGTCTAGACAATGAAAAGAAACAGCAGTGTCATTTAAACAGCACGCTGCGCGAGAGGGATCGGGGGTGGGGGATGGAAATCAGTTTAAAGGTTGCCAGGTTTTTCCATGTTTTGGTTAAATTTATTGGCAGTGCTCAGATGTTTAAGTTGTGGCATTGATGAAGCCTTTTTCATAAGAAAAAAAATCTCACATCATACATATTGATGCATTGTACACATTAATCTGGGGAGAAATTAGCACATCAGTGTCAAGCAGAGCAATGGTGAAGAACAGGCAACATAATTGTTCCTGCTTTGTCATTAAAAGGGGAGCAGTTTGATTATTCATCAATTACCCTCCCAATATACATTTATGTTGTGTAATCACAAACTTCCAAATGGCCATGTTTGTGCCCTGTGGTGTCAACCAGTAGCGGCGGTGGCATAATTTGGAAAAAATGGATACAACTGGCCTGCTGAATATGCAGGAAATGGAAAAGAGACTTTAATAATGGCGCCCCACCATCGCAAGTATGAAGTACCCGAGTGTATTAAATGTGAGAATAAATGACCTCCTGCTGGTTTGACATGATGAAATGGCTGAAAAAACATAAATCACAGGCCAAAGGCATCATCAGCGCCACAGCAGGCGTTCCCTACATTGCTATTCGCTATAAACTGAGGCCTGCCTTTCAGAGTTCTTAGAAATAGCAGTCAAAAACACAGATGTGAACACTAAAAAGTGGCAACGATGTCGACTTGATGATCATCTGTTAAAATGAACCCTTTAGCCAGTTCATTCCCAGAAATGTTGGCCATAGATCGCAGAGTTAGCATGCCTGGCTAGCAATGTTTGTACTCCACACCACACCTGTAAAGGAGTTAGTGGGTGTTGATGCTGTAGCTTGTTCCTATTCTAACCCACTGCAGTGGAACGAGTTTGCAGTAAAAATCCTGCCTGCATGTCACTAACGCAGGTATTCAGTCATGGTGTCAATCCGCAGTGACCCTGATATGCATTGCATAAGACAAGGCCTTGTTCCCCAAATTGCCCTATTTCCTTTTTCTGTCCTTTGCTGAATTAACCCACTCCCCAGTGAGAGCAAACAAACGATTTTCTATTACTTCTAAAGATCCAAACGGGCGAACTTCGAGCGTGACTCACCGTCGGCTTATACAACACAAACCTTTATAGTTTTCTGAGCGCTCTTCTTCTACCCTTTTCGTTCTGTCACTCTGCTCGTTCTGCCTTTCTCTCCATTTTCTCCAGCGTCATGCAAAGTCTCAAGGGTAGAATGAACGTCCTCTTCCATTTGGCTGCTATTTCGGTCTCCATGTCAACAAGACATGAGTCACCACACCCTCTGAAAACATGGACACTATCGCTAAAACACGCTGCTATTAATACAGCAAATCGGCTAATTTGCGCCCTGTTTGCACATTACGACACGTCATTTTGTTTCAGCAGCTGGGCCCAATGATGTGAGGAGGGATGAAAACGCACGGATGTTTGAACAAAGCACCCATTGTGAGCATTTTCATGTAAAGGAGCTGCTGACTCCTCCAGGCCTATTTTTGCACACTGCTGTTAAAGCATTCAGCAAACATATCTATCTATCTATCTATCTATCTATCTATCTATCTATCTATCTATCTATCTATCTATCTATTATTATTATTATTATTATTATTATTATTATTATTATTATTATTATTATTATTATTATTATTATTATTATTGTTATTATTGTTGTTATTATTAATATTATTGTTATTATTTTATTATCTATTCTATTACTTTTATCCATTGGGGGTTTGACGTGAACCTTCCTTTCTTTTCTAAATGTTTTATGTGGTTTTTTTTATTATTTTGCACCCTCGTAACGGTCACAGCGAGCGTGGAACATTACCGTACCAACAGTTGGGGATGATGGTATTTAGGGATGAGGCCTGAGATCATCTGCTGGTCCTGACCTGTCTTCAGTTGTGTTTTACACACCACTATTTTTTATATTATTTATTTTTTTTAATGTTGCATCTACACTAATGGTGAATTTCTCCTGACATGGGTAAAGCAGTCCAACTTAATTTCATTTGATCTAATTAAGAGCATTAGGCTTTGTTTAAAGTGGCTGATTCGATTTTATTCATCTGATAATAAGTTGCCCATCACTTCATAATAATATTTGGAGTGAACTTGAGCTCAGAATCTCACTTAATCTGCTGTTTGTTTAACTGTGCACAGTGTCAGCTCAGTGACCTAATGCAATTTTACCTTTAAGATAAATACATTATATGAAGGATGGGATGGTGGCTCGGCTGTTATTCCTGTCGTACTGCAGAAGGAAGTGTTTGCAGGCTCTTTCTTGTACTTTTCATGTTCAGTTGCATCAACTGTGAGCGTTATTCTCTATGGTTGGTACCATTTTTTACATCACAATTTTACAAATAATTAAAAAAAAGAAGTTTTATTCAAAACCGGTGTTATTTTCAAGTGTTATAAAGTCTGTCTATCTATATCTGAGGGAAATACCTATGTGCTGAATAGCTCCAGTTAAGGCTCTGAGTTGTAATTGCTGCTTGAAGCTCTTTGAGACATAAAGAAGGGGATGCGTGTCGCCTGTTCTGGAGAGAAAAGTGGAACCTGGCAAGGCTGAATGCGCTGACGCAGATCTGTGAAACCTGTTTGATGGCAGGAGAACAGAGGAGGAGTATGAGATGACGTCGATGAGATCAAGAGAAAGTTGCCTGTCTGACGCCCGCTTCAGTCTGATAGGCTCAACGCCAACATGAGGGGTCTGACTTCTGAGCCCAGACGCAGACGAATGTGACGCGAGCAGGAGGAAGTTGATACGTGAAAAGGGTGATGATTGTGATGACAATAAAATACAGTTTGACATCTGTCTCTCTGTTTAGTGATCAGCTAGCCTTCTCCTCTTCAGCGTCATACTCTCATATTACAACCTGTAACTCCAACGCCTTCCCATAATTCCCTTCATCATAGGCATGTGTTTAAATATTTTTTAAAAACTCTTCCTCAGCTGCGTGCGCTGCAGTTGTGCTGATGCCAGCAGGGATGTGAGCGCAGAGACACGATCCAGCTGTGTTTGCAGAACCGCCTCAGCAGAATGCGCTCGGGTCAAGTCTGTCAACAAAATGACGAGACCTAACCCGTCTTTGCCGCTGTTGTCTGGCTGACTCCAGATCACCTGAGCAAACACCCTCAAACTGAATTTGAATGGAGCTGTAAAAGTGGAGCAACTGACCCTAAACTACCGGTATCAACGTGCCGACTGGAGACCTGTGGATGTGATTAACCCCGATGTAATGGATTATTCTGAAAGCATCCTGTCAACAGATCAGGCAGTTTATGTCTAATGTGGATTAATGAGAGCATAAAAGATGCTCTCTTTACGTAGATTGAAGATCGAAGAGAAGGCCTCCAACACTGAAATAAACAATTAGCCGTCACATTAGAGCGCATTAGCTTCAATTAAAACAAGCTGGAAACCTCTGACCCCACCGCTGTTTAAGTAAACTCTAGGGGGAATGGTGAGTGACGGTGCCTCCCCTGCATGCAGTTTAGCTGGTGAAGTATTGGCCCTGGATCCAGGCGGATTTTAGCAGCGCTGTTCTGATTGGACGGTGAGCTTGCGGTGCAAATTATTATGCTTACATTTGATGGAAAATGTTAGCTGATGCTTTAGTTCTTGTACCACACACGTGGTATATACGTAAATACGAACTACTAATAAAATATAAAAAAGTGAGATCACAACAGGTCATAAAAAAACTGCTAGAAATGTCCGGTGACCGTGTCAGTGTCACTAAGTGTCTTATTTCCTGGTGTTTGTTCTCCTTCTCTCATATTCCCAGAATTAGCCCGTGCGATGTTGAATTTATCTGAATTCTCATTAAACACACAGACTGTGTGTTTTTGTTGCCGCTGCAGCCAGAAATCAAAGTTAGAGAAGTCCATCCTAATGATCAGATATTACCCGGCTCCCTATCTCGAGGAAAGCGGACCTTTTTCTCTCACCCTGGTTTCTTGGTACCGTCACTTAAGCTCATGCGTCATCTCTTTTCCTTTGAAAGTCGCCTCGCGGGCAGTCCGTGTCATCATGACATTTAATATGTGTCTTGAAGACACAATTAGAACCCACATTTTTTTACACTGCCTTCACACCTTCAGTGACATTTTATCGGTGTCGTACGCATCCTTCAGTGCCAGGATTCTCATAAATACAAGACAAATGAGCAATCTGAAATTAGTTTAGGAGCATCTACACTATTCCAGTACCTGTGAAAGCTGCAGGTACTACCGCTCTTTTAAATGGGCGGCACTCACCTCCAGGTCTTGCTCATAATAAGTCCAAGAAGTCGTACCAGCGCCTGTGTGACTGGTAGTCAATTTAACAAGAAAAGAGCCCGGCAAGAAGGGGATCTGAGCCTGACGAGTGCGGGCTGAGAACGAAACAAGCTTTCTCCTCTGCCGAAGAGTTGGAGATGCTGACTTTCATAGTGATCCTTGGGTAATAACCCATTTTAAACCCCAGACTAGTTACCAGTTCATCACAGGACGTGACGACGCGTACACCAGTCACTCACACCAGATGGCACATACAGACTTAATGTAGCAGCCAGGATTCAAAACCTGGCTGCTAATGAGTTTGAGGTCGATAACAGTTATTCATAATGAAGCCTAGCGAGTCCCTGAGGCTAGCAGTGCCCCTTTAGTGGCAAGTTTTGACTTCAGAAGTAATAGTTGTCAGAAAAAGTCTTCTTTAGCAACAGCTTATATACCCTGGCTCACAGATCGCAGTTATCAAGCGGCTGCTTAAAAAAACCTCCACCTGATCCGGATATAAATCTGCTCTCTCTCCTTTTCTCTTCCTCCTCCTTTACCCAGCCAACCATCAGTGGGTAAAAGGGAGCTTTTCTGCCACTGCTGCTTGTTTAGGGACAGGCTCTTCTTTGTCTTTGTAAAGCGTTAAATTGAAACCGAAATTCCTAAACAACATAGATAATATTTATCTACTGTATAGTTGCTGTACAGATGTTAGAATTTAGAGGGAAGCTATCATATCAATAATTCTATAATTCAGAATAAACCTAATGGCCTGCCCATTAAAGAAATCCTTTCTTTGACTGTCAAAATGGACATATAATGACAAAGAGATCAATTTGGGAAAAAAATCCCCAAATAAGCCTTTAATGAAGGTTAAGAGCTGAAGGATTCCTTCAGACACTTTTCCTCAGCTCAGTAAGAGAAACGGGGATAGTGTAATAAATGGAAACAGCCCCCTTTCCTAAACCGAGGCATGTCATACCCAAACAATGTCACCACATGCCTCCGGCAGTGCAAATATTGTCAACTATTAAATGGCTCCATAATTAACGGTAGATTTGCAGTAATATTTGAAAATAAAGGCCCCGGGGCTGCAAACTAAACCCAGACACGGAAAGCTCTGATGTCACAATGGTATTTGGTGGGATATGGAAGGAATGCTATAAGTCTGGCTCATCTATCAGGCTGATAGGAGGTGTACGTGCTTGTCTGGCCTACTTGCAACTTGTTTTCTGACCACATTCGCACGCGAGCCGTCGAAAAACCCAAAACGGGTTCCAGTCATGGGCACGGGTCCAATCCCGGCTCTCGATCAGGCAAAGGCATCCCTGTCGCTGGAACGTTATCTATGCATGAAACAGATCTGCTCATTTGAAAGGTTAGCCATCATCTCCAAGTCAAACATTTCAGGAAGGACAATTAATGGGGTGTTTCGAAAGTCCCTTTGCATTAAGATATACGACTTCTGCGGGACAAAAATCCAATTAGCAACAATGGTATCCATCATTGCCTGTCCGGCTTTATGGGAGTGCTTTCTATCTGTCGCTGCCTTCCTCCTCCTCCTCCTCCTCTCACTGTTATTCTCACCTCCAGCTCCTGAAACTGCAGCCTGGCTGACTCATCACCGGCCTCGCCATTAGGCTCCTGCCAACACTTACTGATTAAATCATAAGAGGAGGGAGGAAAAAATAAAAGAGCTACTGAACACGCCGGGTCCAGCGCATGTGCCACCGCTAAATAACGAGATTACAGTCGACCATGTGATAGCGAGCATCAGTCAGCGGTTTCTAATGTATGTGGAAGAGTGTAATTTTCCAGTCGTTGAGTCATATCATATATAGCATGAGGAGTGGATGTATACAGAGTGGACGAGGGAGAGGAAATGATTTACAGCTTTGTTGTTCTGACCATGTAGGATTTTCTCAACGCTGCAGTGATTTTGGCCCCTACATAGAGGGCAGGATAACTTTAATGAGCTGCAAAAGTACAAAAGTTTGCACACTAAGGGAGGATTGTCAACATACACTGCAAAAAATAGCAAGTATAAACAGGCTCTGACACTTGCCGGGCAACATATGATGTATCACAGCTGATTTTGCAGGCTGTGTAAGGCTGTGCAGTTTTAGCCTGTCGTCCACCTGCCACTGCTCCCATCTTCTTCTGAGATGAAAAGCATTTTGGAACACTGTAGTCTAACACGGTTCGTCTGACATCACAATCCTGCTATTTTATGACCACCTCTGTTATCGCCCCCCCAACATAAACCACAGTCACTGTGACCATGTGTGCCTCCACGTCGACTTGAAACACTGAAAAGAAAAACCCCTCTTGCATGCGGCCGAGCACAGTGGATATTTGCTTGTTCTTCAAAGGTGCCCCGCACGTAGAAATAGATATTCAGAAAAGAGTTTATAATCAATTTGCCTTTTGCATCGGCCTTTCCATTTCATGATAAGGTGTGTGCAGTAAACTAATCCTGCAGTTTGACGCTGGAAAACGAGCACAACTCCCCGTAATAAGGCAGCGGAGATGAGTCATCAGCAGGAGTGAGGCTTGAAAATGAGGAATGTGGAGACCGTGGCTGAGATGGAAACCTTTGGTTGTGGGAAACAGCCACACTCCTGCACCACTGAGGTGGGCCACAAAGATCGCAGTCTGCCTCTGTTGTATCGGTGAGGCTCTACTCGGTTACCATAAATCAATATTGATCCTCTGAGCTGCAACGGCGTTATCTGCTGAAAAAAATGTTGATTCCTTCTGAAGAACCTACATAATAGTTTAAACACAGGAGCAACACAAAAATGCTAACAGCAGCAGTTTGATTTTTTCGCTCTACATCCAGCATTCAAGCACGGTAAAAAACGGTAAAAAGCACGGTATCTGACAGGACAGCACGACAGAGTGGTCCTACAACTGTAGAGAGACGTTGGGCAAATGCTAATAACGTTGCTCTGTTGCCGAGCGGCTGTGTTGTGCAGGGAATCCTCGCCTCCTGGCATTCTACCTTCACACTTTACCACCCACCTGAATATTTTTTAAGATCCTCAGAGTAATGGAACCCCGCCTCCGGCGGCAGAGGCCAACCTTGGCAGGAGGGTGCCTGGCAACCACTGACACCAAGCTGCCATAGCGCGGCTTTAATCGTCTGAGGTACAAGGAGTGTCGGCCTGACAGGGTTGGCAATACTGATAAAGCCGCGTACATCAGCTGTTGTGATGATACTGTGGAAGTATGATTATAATAAAACCTTTAAAGGTCAGTGACTGGACGTGGGTCCCAGATCCCCCAGGCAAACGTATACATTTGATGCGCTATTGAGCGGAGACATACCAGCACCACCGACACAGAGTCACTCCTTTGATTATCTAAATGGCGTGACGTCAGGCAGTAAACGCTTCTGGGCTCTCTCTGTCTCGCAGGCACGTCGGGAATCTAAATAAATGTGAACTGTTTCTTTTCAGACATCACGGTGGAAAAATGCACAGCATGTTCAGCATTTTGACAACGAGACGTGGTTGGGCTCGCGTGTACGTCATTTATAAGAAGAGGGGAAAGTGATAAACGGTGTGGCGCCACCGGGTTTGCCCTCCAACCTTCTAAAACGATTCCTGAAGATTAAGCTAATGTAATAAAGGTTTACTATGAAGACAGAGGGGCTGGTGAGTCATAGGTCAGCAGTGGGTGTAAGGTGAGAACATCGGAAAGCCCAAGGCCTTTAGGGAGGTAATGAGGCCTTGCGCATCTCCCAAGTGCCCAGCATTAAGAGTTATTACTTCCTGTCTTGCTGTAGCTACAAGTTCCTGCTTTCATTCACAGCTTCAGAGCAAGTGCTTCAGTCACATCCAGGAAGCCACGTCACACAAACACACACACACACACACACACTCACACTCAGCCAGCCGTCAGCAGGAAGTGCTGATTTAACTTTCTGAAAGTGGCAAGAGTGATCAGTCCCACCATTTCGTTCACTACGATTTGATTTGTGGACAAAAAAAAACAAAACAAATAAATAAAATAAAATTGCAGGTACTTCTGAAAACAAATGGACAATATATCACCACAGCAACTGCAGATCATTGAGGGTGAAAGTGAGAAATGAAGCTCGGTTCAGAGCGAACCCCACAGCTTGAACATGACTGGGGTTCAAAGGGGAACCTGGTGAGGAGAGTTCACCAGCATGCCAGTGTGGTTAGATCTCAGGGTGCTTCAACGAGTCTGAGATGGTCCCACCTTCCTATGCCACACACTCAACTCTTATTTCTTACTGTGTTTATGTGGTAAACATAGTGGTTTTGCTCCAAATTGTTCTCTAATCCATTTTCTCTCTCTGCCAGTAAAACACATATATATCCAGGTCTACGTTGCCTAAGGGGTAATTTAATTATTAATTCTCAAGAGACCGAAAATTCTAATTAAAGAAAAGAAAGTCCAGGAGTGAAAGTGGGTGGGAGGAAAACTGTTGCTGTGACAGGAATTCGCCACATTCATCACCCTGCACTTGCAGTTCGGCACCATTGCCTGCCATTATGAATCCAAATTCAATTTATTCAGGGTCATATTTCCTCATCGTGAGCTTTGGAGTGTTCATGGGGCTTTTTCCCCCCATAATGTTGACATTTTTGTGTGCCTGTTTTTCTTTTTTTCTCCCCCACACATCTGTGACAATTAACATTAAATGCATAAAATCCAAAAAAGCACAACACTGCGTTATTGAAGCCGTTTAATAGTTTGCCGGCTGCGATTCTCTGCTGGGACGCGGCTGATGTGAGATATTTACTTTGGATTCATTCACAAATGTTTTTCATGGCTGAAGTATGTAAACTGCCATTTGCCAGCCGATCGTCGACCCCTGTTCCCACCAACAACTTTCAATATTTACATTTTTCTGTGGCATCAAAATGCAGCAGTGGGCTTAGTGGAGAGACAGACTTCGCCCCTTGTTCTTCAGAGGAAAGCTTCTTGTCATCCTCAAAGTATCCGAGGAACCGTCAGCAGACACTCAGCGAACAACAAGCTCTGTCTTTTACCACTTGTGTTGAGGCTCGCGGGTGTTTCTGTCCCTCACTAACTCTGGACCTTTGCTCCTGCGGTACCACCAGGTCCAACCAACAGGGACCCTCCACTGCCCTTCTTCCACAATGAGCCTGCTTACGCTCTTATGCAGTTAAACACCTGTTTGTACTCCTGCCGCCGCCCCCCCACTTCATCCCAGATGAGCCACCTGAGATGGATGAACTTAGTCAGGACTCACTCACATATTCCTTTCCTATTTAAACAGGTGCCACATGCTGATGTGGGTGTGCACAGTTCTGCTGCCTCACTCAAAACGTCCTAGGTGACCTGAGAGGTGGGCCCGGTGGAGGGCAGAACCTCCGTTCTCCATTCAAGGAGCCATCAGCTCCAGCCAGGAAAAACAAGCGCTGGTATCTGAGCTCCCTGGGCGATCAGAGCATTCAAAACTCTCCAGAGTAACTTATATTTCTTAGAAAGCAGCAAAAAAAAAACCAAAAAAACCAGTTTATAATATAGTAAAGTTGAACTCTCACACATTGTAACGTTGTGGCAGATTATTTATTGATGCGGTGCCCGCTCAGTCAACAGCTGGTGGTAAAGCTCAGACTGTTTTGGAGTTTCTGCCTCGGAGCAATGACTTCATTAACTCACCCAAGTCCTTCTCTGAGCGTGACATCGCAACACATCGCTAAACATCGCACACGTACTGTATGTCTACACACCGAGCATGCTTCTTTAATTAGTCCAGGCTAGTTCGCTGGAGTTGTTTGTTTTTGACCGAGCGGTAATAAAAGAGTCAGTCTGCTAATGTGCCCTCCTACCATTCTAGACTATGACTCATATCTTAGCCTCACTGCAGAGAGATCTGTGTGATGTGAATACTTATCAGGGCAGCAATCCCAAACTTGGTTCCACACTTCAGCCTTAACATCCATCTGGGCTACAATAATTAGAAAAGATCCCTCCACACGGACGTGAAATGCAACTTCCAGTGCAGATTTAACGTGTGACGTTTCTGTGATTGTCAGTGATCTTGAGTGAAGCCTCTTTTGCCTCTCATCAAGAAGGGGTGACATCAGCTACACGGTCAGACGTCCATCCAGGACCTACTTATTTAAACTTTTTTTTTTTTTTTCTTTTTTCTTTTTTAATGTTTTGAGTCTGGAGTCGAGCATTTATTGAGTGCATTTTAGGAGAGGAGGGGGCCGACGGTAGCTGACCAACTGAAATAACCGTGGTTTGACGTCACGGCTTTATTTTTAGAAGGTAATATATGGGTGTGGAAGTGCCTTTCCATGTCAGAATAAAAAAAAAAACAAACATAAGACACACAGCGACCAGCCCCGCGCACGCTCAGGCAGACAATCGCGCATGTGCATGCGTGACTGATACTATTAGAGTTAAAAAAGAAGACGTGTTCATGTCTGCTGATGAGTTCTTTTTATTTACACATTTGCTCTGAGGTGAGTCAGAGGGGCCCATGTGCACGAGCTGCAGACGGCATCAGTGCATCAGAGACCCGGTGTCTGCAGCTCACACGTGGAGAGTTCTAGAGGAAATTATTACGGCTTTATTTTGTTTTACGGCTGGTTTACCTCTGACATCTCCGTGAACACCTTAGATGTGAAATAAATGTGTCTGAAAACAACCTGCACTGGAGTATGGAGACGTATGCAAAACCATTCAGGTGACACTAATTACAGCTGCTGCCTGGTCTGTGAACAGCCAGTAAAACCCCTGAAACGCCTGTGATTCTTCTGATTAACTATTTGATTTCACTCAAATACATATAGGCAGACAAACAAACACTGGCTGCCACATAACCTCCCTCCTCCCTTGGCAGAGGTCATAAGTAGCAGGAGCACTAACAGCTGTAACGAGGGGAAATTTTACTGTTTTTAAATGTTTAAAATGGCAACAAACCAGTGATCTTTTCAATGTCTCGGCCTCATTTTATATTATACTGCAGAGACAAAATCGTACTTTTAACACGATGGATTGAAAGCAAAAGTGGTGTTCTGTTTGTTTTCTAGGATGTCTTGCTCTCTTTTCATGTTTTGCTGCTCCTCTTACATCATCTACTGGAAATAAATACGAAGGAGAATTTTAGATCACTTGCTGGGGAAGAATTCTGAATGATGTTGTCTCTCTGAGCCCAGTTTTCTTCCTTCTTATAAAGGTTTCATTCAATAAAACTTAGTTGAAACTCAATATTTGTATCTTTAGTTTTTATTACTGTCAAATTTTACTAGTTTAATAGAACTGACATATGTTACAAAAATAATTTAACCACATTTGTTAGATTTTCTTTCAGTATTGCCAAGTAAACTCCTGCTTTTGGTTAAATATACATTTTTGGTGAGTATTTTATGGATGAATTTTAATTTCCTGTGGGAAACTTTTAAAGGCAATTCTTCATATAGACCAGGACAGATTAGCAGATTAGCAATTACAGACTGTCCAACGGTCAAATCTAACCGGGCCTTGTGTGTGTGTGTATGTGTGTGAAACTTCTACACCTTTCAGTCAGTAGGGGGAGAAAACACTCTCAGTTTCAGATCTGCCGGTCAACTCTCTCTCTCTCTCTCCCTCCGTTTCCCTCCCCCGCTGTCGGCGACGCCATGAGTCAGAGAACGGTCCATTAACACGAGTGTCATGACCAGCATTGCAGAGTCGGAGACTCTTTCAGGACTGTGTTGTCATGAAAACATGTTCATAATCTGTCCAAGAGTCAGAGACTAGACGGCCCCGATGCATGGCTTGCTCGGCTGCCACGTGTCCGGTCGGAGAGCCGCTCAAGGACGCCATGTTGCAGGATGTGCAGGAGCGGCAAGCGATGGAAGTCTTGAGCTTTCCAGTCAGTTCAGAGACTCAAACCGGCGTCCTTCGCCGTCACAGACCTCAGCCATCACTCATCCTGTCTGCCGCTCTGCCGTCTGTCACAAATCAGGAAGCTCTCAGATTACACAGATTATGGATTAACACTGCACTCGTCCTCCTTTGAGCCTGTGACGAAGGGAAGGGACGAAGGGCTGATGTGTGACGGAAACGTGAATCAATGCGACGCCGTCTGCTAGAAACTCACATTTGTATACTGTATACTCAGTTGGACTGAGGTCATTCTGAAGTCACGGTTTCAATTAGCCATTCTTAAACCAGAGGCAGGATCCCCCTTGTCCCTGCAGAGAAGGGTTGCTGGTTCAACCTAAAGAAGTACTTTTAATCCAGAACTATCTAAAATACAGGATGCTTTTCTCTCTTCGGTATAGCCAAAAAGAAAAAAAACCCATCCACATGCATAGAACAAGGATCCTACACTGAGCAAAAACATGAATGCAACACTTGTTTCTCTCAAATCCTGTTCCCAAATCTGTCTGAATCTGTTCGTGAGCACTCCTCCTCCTCTGATCATCCGCCTCACAGGCGAGGCGCAAGTTCTGAGGTAGCGTGCACGTGTTGATATGCCACGCCTGTGAGGTGGAAGGATTATCTCCATAAAGGACAAGCGCTCCCTGATTGCAGAGAAATTGGCCTTTTGTGTGCGTAGAAAAATTCTTAGCTCATGAATAATTGGAGGAAAAACAAAAGTGTCACGTTTCTGTTTTTGTTGCGCATCCGTTTTGTTTTTTTGTTCCGCGGGAGGTTCGCTGAGGCCTTGCTTCTTTTTCGTGTCACGGGAGCATCTGACCACTGGATTATGGCCATATAATAAGACAAACTTCACCCCCAGGAAGAGCATCCAGAAGTGCCCTGGGAGGAGCAAAGGGCAGAGGCTTGGATGCAGGAGCAGGGGGAGGCAGAGCGGAGGTCAGGATCAGGTCGGGGCCGGGGCACAGAGAACCCGCGCCGCAACTTAATGAAGTCAACATTTATACTCGCTTTGGATGTTTTTGGTGCGACAATTCAAACTAATTGCGGCCGTACAACATGGAAAACAACCTGAGCAGTGTTTGAGAGACTCTCAGGTTTAATTCACACCACCCTACATATAGTATTTATTATTTTACCTTTAAGATAGATCGCTTTAATGCTAATGTCTAGAGCTACGTCTCTTTTTTGTGTGTTTGTTCACATCCTGGCTTGAACGACCTGGATTGATCTTGGCACCTTTTTTTCATTAGCTGACACTAAGTAAAGACACCATGTGATATAACCTTTTAAACAGATTGTTTTATAGAGTTTTATGCCAGTTTTGTGGATGCTGACGTATTTTATAACGTGCAAGCAGAGCAGTTAAGTATAGGCACCTGAAGCAAATATAGCATGTTCAAATCTGTAACTGTGATATTCTGAGATATGATGTAAAAATAACAGCATTGAAGGGTAAAAAATGAAAAAAATCCTGCACACATCAGGGAGGGCAGACTGAGAGAGGAAAAACAGTGAGTCATTTTATGTCATTCCCAGATACTGTGGACTGCGTCCCAAAATAGGAGATCTAAATAATAATAACATTAAAAGCTGAAAATAGTGGAGGGTATCACAGGCGGCCGAGCCAGCGGCACAGAAAGAACGTGTGTTTTTTAATTGTCTCGGCCACTGAAGTGACTCAAAGCGAATATGTGATTTGTCAATTGATTCTTTTCGTCCAAGGCTATGAATAAAATGCTTTAATTATTGATGTGCTGACGTCACATGTCCGCTCCAGTGTTGGATGTGGTGCAGACCTCTTTCTCCAGGCAAGCTACACCCCCCCACCCCCCATCGCTGTCGCCCCTCCTTCCACAGACAACCTCGCGCTGTACGTATGAATGGAATTCAAACACGTTGCAGACAAACACCAACCAATTTAAAGGTTGTGAACAAACCAATTAAGCCCCCCCACCCCCGTCAAAGAAAGATACTCCCCTGTGTTGGATGCCTGGGGTGGTGTGTGTGTGTGTGTGTGGGAGGGCAACAGAGCAACTAGTACTTCTAGCAAATGGTGGCTTATCTTCAAGGAGCACACAAAAGCATATTGCTGATATTCTTAACACTTTTGTCCCCCCTTTAGCATTAACACTGACGATAAAAGCCGACATCTTTTGTTTTGAGAAACCACTAATCTTAATAAGACATTTCTAATCACTGCTGGCTTTTGAAGACCCCCCCCCCCCCAGGGTAGGTTAAACAATAAAGATTTACATCAATAATTTGCCTGTGTGGTTGTGCAAAATCTATTCCATTTGTTGCGTTCGTGATGGGTGAATCATCCCAGGTCAGCTCTGCCAGCCGCGATCACCACCAACGCTATACGGCGCATTAATGAGCCCCTTATCAGCATAAAGCTCCACTGCGGAGAAACGGAGGCATTTGCTCCTTTGACCTGTGCATGTTTGGGTCTGGAGGATATGAGAGGCTGCTGCTGCTGCTGCTGCTGCTCCGCCGCTCTGCGTGTAAAACAACAGTCGAGCAAAGGTGTGACCGACTGCCAACTCCCGTTTCCGCATCTTCCGAGCTCCGTCGCTTCTTCCAAGCAGACGGGGCAGCGTTCACTGTCATTAGTTCTAAACCATTTTATGCCTGATGAATACCAACAGGCGAGCGCGGAGGGAGACAGGCAGTCAGAGCTCGTGCTGTCGTACGCCACGGATGTGAAGAGATCCTCTTGAGGAGGCGGAGGGATGGAGGGAGGCAGAGGCACATTGAAGCAGATGCAGAGAAATGTGAGAGGGTGTCAGAGAGACTGGTGATGACGCGCTCGTGGCTGCGGAGAGCTGGCGAGGCCGCGGCCCTGGCTCTGACTCACCTCATCCCCACGGGGCCTCCTGGTTGACGTCACTCAGCGCGCGCTGTGGCATTTCTTTGCTTCAACTTCTTTATGAGCAGCAGCCACACTTGAGCCTCGCTGGCATCTGAAAGACTGTGCATCTATCCATCCTTTTTTAATTACAGACCCGTCTTTATTCCCTTTTTTTTCCTCCACAGCTTTGTTCACATTAGGTGGGGCATTTGGGTTATTTGGAATAATAAGCAAAGTATTTTTGTAATTGAAATTGTGTAATCTGCTCTGCAGGATGCATTTGAACCCACGGTGGTGCAGACATCAGCTGTTGCCGAAAAACCGTGACGCAGATCCTGCGGACGTGCTGAGAAGCAACTGAGCAAAACACAAAACCGTCCGATTCCTGCCAACACCGAAATATGTATCCTTCAGACAGCTAAATATTTCATTCTGCTGGTGGAACAACTGAAAAGACAGGATTGTTTTCGTGCACGAGTGCGGCTGCAGACGGCGGTTGCTGGCAGCTACTGGGTACACGTGAACTTGCGCCGGCGGGTTAATCACTGAGGTGTTGCCAAAACCAGCAGGTGGATGTGCTTGTAAACTAACGAGAGTCCAGGTTTAATTGATCTAAATTCTGAGAATAAACGACAGAATTCTTGTGACGTGATTGCGGCCAAGGTGTTGTCCCCAGCGCTGCTAGCTCTGCTTCTTTTGGCCTCCTGCCGGCCCGGCTGACCTCTGCTCCTGTTTCCTGGTCACCAGCCCAGACACCGGCCAGCACCTGCTGCTGATTCCCAGTCCCCAGTCATCCTCAGGGAGATCCCTCATTGTTCCTGTCTTCTGCCACGCCCACATCTCTGACCTGGAGCCAGATTCTCCATCTGGGTCCTCCTTGGGTCATTTGTGCGATGACAAATCTTCCCTCGCATGTACGTAGCTGCTGTGTTAGAGGTTCGAAACCCTACAACAAAGTAGAAGCTAAATTACTTCCTACAAAAGGTGGGAACTTAAACCCCGGAAAAGGCTTCTTCCTCTGCAGTGTTGGAAACGGTGGTTTTGCTCCTCCGGACTTAGTGTGGGAAAACTGTCAGAGAAGCAGCGACTTTCAAGCTAAGTGATCTCAAAAAATATTTTTAAAGTTGAGCAAAAATATTAGCTGTAGCTTCTGTTACTGGTGGGACCTGCAGAACATTAACATCTGTATCGCAGCAGAAAGAAGACAGCTTTATGTAACGGCGGCCTCACACCGTTAACCAGAAAAAAAGGTATCCGCTAAAGTCTGGAGTGAAGGGCTCGTGTGTTACGCAGCCATTTACGCCTGCACCAACTCTATTATTTTAACCCCAGGGTGACTGTTCTGCATGCTGCCTCTGTTCCGCTGTCAGTCAGCAGAGCGGTGCTATTATCAGTCAAATGGACAACTGCTGGGAATATTGGAGGTTTGTCCCCAGACAGGCAATTTTCCCCCACAGAGGGATAATGGCAGTGGTTGGGGTGGGGGTGGGGGGGGTCAGGTTTAGTCATATACTCCACACCTACTTGCAGAGTGGTGATTTTATTCCAGTGCCACCGTCCAATATATATAGCTGGTGTTGATTACAGGCAGGTCCTGGTTTGGAGGGTCGGCCATCTCGCCTCCTCCAACACGCTCTGATGAATCCATCTTTTTCTCCTTCCTCACAGTCATTTCAGATCGCTCTCGTTCGGTTATTTTTACCAACAGATATGAGAAGTGCCAGACGTGATCCTGGTAAATATTTAGAGCAGTGCTTTGAAATGAAACACATTTTATCAGCGGCTTCCGTTTTTTCACAAAATATGTTCTGATTTGGTCCGTGAAACAGAACCATTTCAGCATCGGCCTCGCAAACGATTGTTTTGCTTGTGGAGTTGAGCACATGCCTCCTGCCACGAAGGTCCCAGGTTCAGTTCCAGCTCAGCATCTGCAGATGGGACGGATGCGGGAGTGTGATAGGATACGTTTGTCTGAATACAGAGAGGGCGAGACGTTGGTGAGCCGACATTCTGTCAACGGCAGAGACGGATATACGTGAGCTCATCCAGAATTTCCTAAATACTGAACGAACATCTAATTAGTTCCTTTTAAAAAGATCGTCTTGTCCATCTCTACCTGCCAAAGTGTCCAATTTAGACATTAGATTAAGGTGCTATTTACCTGGAAAAGTGGCCTGTGAGTCACAACGTCCCCTTGTCTACATTTGCTGCAATTACATAAAAAATGAATTATTTACTTGTAAATGAGTTATTTGGAATATTTTTAAATATGAAGGCGAGCTTCACATTGTGCCTTTCACACTGCGTAAGGGGGCGGCGAGCTTTAAAATGTCAAACCTTTCACGAGACAACTTTGGAACATCTTTATTTTCTAATGATATTAGATAGACCAGAATAATCTGAGGTAACTTTACCTTGCCTTATGCATATCTGTGTATTTTTGTAAAGTTCCCGTGGCAACACAATAGAATTAAATATAAATATCGCAACCATTCCATCAAGAGGAGGGTCGGCCAAAGCAACAAAGAATTTATAATTTTAGACACAGTTAAACGTTACTTGTGCCATTTAGTTTCCAAGGTAACGAGAAAGAATATTTAGAGTGCACTAAAGTGAGACGGGAGGAAGGGGGGAAAAAGTGTTAATAATGCTGAAGGAGCAATTACAACTAGTCAAAGTCAAATAGTAAAGATCAAAACACCTCGTCTGCTTATAGATGAAGGTGAGAAAATGTTCAGGAACAACAACGCAGCTCATTCAGCACCATCTCTGACACCTGCGTCATTTATTCTATAGGGGAATTACCGAGTCACATGGTACGGTAGAGATCTGACGGCAGCTCTCAACAAGTAGTGAGAATACAGACGTCAAACGGAAAACAAGAAGGGTTTTTTTTTTTTAACGTTATACAGTAGAGGTGGGACTCCTTTAATTAAATAATTGTAAAATATGGCTGCATTTGATCAGTTACTCAAAGTGTTTAGTGCATCTATTCATTTTCATCCCAGAATATCAAAAGGTAAACAAATGTTAAAAAAAAAAAGGTCAAAAGTAGAAAAAAAAAAAAACCACCATCCTGTTTATGGTACGTTTGTACCGTGTGAAAATGCTCCCAGTAACTCCAGTATCACTATCTCACCATGTACAAAATATGAGTTTAATTCATGAAAAGCGTTTCAGTCACAGACAGCTGAGAGTCCCTGCCATTGTCGCCATTCCCTGGTTTTAAATAGCTTTTAATTAACGTCTGAGTGCAGCCCTCAGTTTGGCTGAACGTCCTCTTGGATTGTCTTTGACGTCGTCCTTCTCCGGAGTGATCACTTTTCTCCGCAGTGGGAGCCAGTGAGCATTTTCAGCCGTGTTTGTCTCCTTCGGAAGGCCTCGTTTTCTGGGGCTGAAGTGCTGCTGATCTAAATTAGACAGGTCGTGTCCCCGGAGGAAACGTTTGACCAGTCTGTCTTCCAGCGAGTGAAAGGTGATTACGCAGAGACGCCCTCCAGGCCGCAGCGCCTCTCTGGCGGCGCGCAGTCCCGCGTGGAGCTCGTTCAGCTCGTCGTTCACAAAAATGCGCAAAGCTTGGAAAGTCTTAGTGGCGACGTGGGCGGGCCGGCTGAGTCGGTCTTTGCGTGCGTATGCGACAGCAGCGGGTAGCGATCCTGGAGACAAAGAAATGGCCACAATCAGAATATTGAACCAATTCAAATCTGGAATTCTACAGCTATTAGAAACAGCTAGACTACTTTATAACGGGTCGCTCTCCTCCTCTCTACAGAGGCAAATAGCTACTCAAACATCTCCTGAGAAGAGGCCATGGTTGATGTTTGCAGACGTGCAGGAGAAGCTGGTGACTCAAGAGGCGAAGCGTGTAGGGACACGGTGAGGTTATCAGCCACGAGCACCTCCACCTCAAATTTTGCGCGCCATTGATTGTGGTCAGGGCATGAGTGGGCCGTTTCCTCCTGGAATCCATTAGCATCTCCTTTGTTGTTGTCGACCTTCAGGGCTGGAAGGCTGTTTTGGTTTTTTTTTTTTGGTTTTTTTTGTTTGTGGAGATCTTTGTTCAGAGACTCGCCCGGTTTTCCCTGTGCTGATACAGTGGCTCAGGCCGTACTTTAAAGTTTGTCCAGACATGACTTTTCAGAAAGGTCCTTGAAAACCTCATGATTACGTCATCTGTCTCAGCGATGAGGAGGCTGCTGACGGAAGCGCCGGGCTGACTTTTGCTCGCTCGCAAAGAAATGCCGCAAAACGTTCTTAGTGCAGAAGAACGATGGCTCAAAACACACGACAAAGACAAAGACAAAGAAAAAAGACAGATCTTTTAGAAACCAGTGATTACAGCCCATGAGGTCAAGGCAGCTGATTTGGGAAGTAATTAACAAGTTATAATGTTGTTTTAAATAATTGTTTGGGATTTTAAAAATGATTCTCAACATCACACTGCTGGATTTAGCACTCAGTCGCACTCTCATCATCTAACCCTTGATCCTGGTCTTCCTGTCATCGTCACCTTTAGAAATCATGAAGACATAAACAGTCGCTGGATGACTCAAGGGTCGAGTGGTCCAGCCTACACAATCTACATCCATTTAGAGTGCAGACGTGAGGTCTGGGTGAAGGGCTGGGGATCTCTCATCGCTCCTTCTCTTATCGGCTCATTCACCAGCAGACCACAGATTAGGCCTCGTAACGCTCAGTCTTCGGCTGTGATGACTGAGTGAACCGGAGAAAGAATTTCAAATACCCGTTTTGTTTGAGGTAGAGCAGCACAACCACGCCAGAGAGCACACCACAGCCTATTTCACGTGTATACAGCGATCACTAATCCATAAACCATCAACATCTAACCCAGCTGCAGAGGGATTACAAATGCCTGAAGACCAGGCTTAACAGGATTGTGGGTCCTAGGGCTGGTTAGGGGAAGGGTTTGAGTGTGACACCGACTGAGAAGATGCCCGGAGACAAGAACTCTAATTTACTTAAAGCTTTCATTTAAAATTAATAGTTTGATTAGCCTGAAGATTCACTTGGCCTGGAGGAGTTTGGAAAGTGGACTGTCACTCTGTAATCCTGCGAACACACACAGCCTCTCGGGCTATTTAAGGTAATAAAAGATATCCTGTTGGGTTTACTTCAGCCGATTCGCTGCGTGATTGACAGGGGATTATCACACACAGTAGGACAGTTTATATTTCAAATATAGGAGGGACCAGGAAAGAAAATAAGAAGAGGCTCCAATAATAGCCCAGGTCGACCCAGGCCAATGAAACCCGGAGAGAAGGTTTGAGTAACGGGAGCGTCAGCAGTAGGAGGAGCCAAAGAGGGAGGAAGGCGCTGTTTACGTGGGGCGAAATTGAAGCAGATGATGTTCACAGGATGATGTTGCAGAAAAATGCATAATTCATTAAAGCTAGGAGAAGATTACCTTTACATTAATACTTCTGTGCGAGTTTTAAAGTTTTGCGCTGACTGTAGCTTAAAAATAAAAAGAATTAGTGGCTCGCACTGGCCAACAGAGAAGCTGCAACAAATAGAGACGTGAATGATGTGACATTTTCTCTCCTCCTGCACTAAACAGCTCAAGGTGTGACTCACACTGCAATCAATACAATGCCTGCACAGCAAGGATCAGCCCTGCTCTGGCTTCAGCAAGCCATATGCTCGCTCTCTCGCTCTCTTTAATTCATCTTTCAACGGCCCTACAGACACACGCATATCCAGAAACACAGACACAACAGAGCACACTACATTAGCATCACAAACCTCCTGCTGTAATCTCTGCGCTCCTCATTTTACACTGCCATGTTGGATGTTTGGAACGTAAACGTGAGAATTATTTGACGATAACGTACTTAGGCAGGACCGCCGTCTGACGCTCTGGCGTTATTGGCTGGACAAAAGAACAAGCGATTGCTCACAATAACAGAATAAATGGAATAGGAAACAATAATTACTTTGAGGTCAACAACAGATGAGACAACACGCTGGCTCGGGTGGACAAGGGTTCAATTTCAGCTTAAAATCAGGCAGCAGAGCCCGATGGTGCCCAGAGCTGTTCCCGAAGAGGAATCGGTCTCATTAAGATCTTTGTCAGATAAAAATGCTGGACTTTTGGTCCATATAAAGGTCAGCCCTCCACAGATCATGCAGAACCTGGGAGCATGCGATGTTAAGAAGGCGCGGCGGCTCACTGAGGAGGATCTTCTCACAAGACATGACATAATTAAGCTCGGCGAGATGCTCAGCCAGCTTGCCAAGCTACAGATGCTTTCAGAAACATGCCTTTCATTGAGTAAATGCAGATCTGTAAACAGACTTTTGATGCTTGATGACACACGTCTGATGTCCTAACTGTAACCATAACCTGTTTTCAGTTATGCTAATGTTTGCAGTTGTGCAACAATTGACTTTGATTAAGTTTTCTACTTTTTTTGTATGATTGTTCCTGCAATTAGTATTTCTACTTAGGTGGTGTTTTGCTAATCTGTTTTCTCTGCTTGTGTGTTTTGGTTCCCATATACAGAAGGATCCAATTTATCTCATTCCTCTCTGGGATAAAAAAAGCTTTGGAATGATGATAAAATCTATCCTGAAGTTGCTGGAAGATTTCACATTCTGTAAAGCAAGATGTGGAATGAGTACACAAACCATGATGGCTCAAAGATAAATGTGCAGGAAAGCATTTCACAACACATAACTCAGGATTAAATTAACCTGACCTGCACTCATGTTGGGCCCCGAAAACATCCAGCTCCAAATGTGCAAAGTAAAACCTGGTGAAAAGATGTTCCGCTACCTTCATCATCACACAAACACACTATCCTTGACTGTTTATGTCCAACCTTGATTCACTCATCCCAGAGCCTAAACCTACCAGTAACTGAGGTTTTTGGTCTCCATGAGAACTACTGTTCACAGCCGAAATGCGTCCATGCAGGCTTATGCACATGCGCTCTTGTCGCCTCTTCTTTTTCCGAGAATTTTCATACAATTTCAATAATTTCTTTTCCTGATACAAACATTGTTGGTGACTCGCTTTGCTCTTGAAAAAAGATTACACAGCTGCTCTCGCTCACACCTGTTCTCCCAGGGTAACGCTGACGCACATGCTGCTCTCTGTAATAACTATCGAAACGACATCTCACTCGTTCAGAGGCTCGAACCTGAAGGCACACGCTCGAAAAAAACCAAAAAAAAAAAAAAAACAAATAAAAAAAAAAAATCTGCCATGACAAACAACACAACGCCAACTCTATGTGCAAATGCGTCACGTGTGGGTATTTACGTTTGTGTCCAGTGTGTGTGCAAGGGTGTGTTAAGGGAAATGGGGTGGCGGGGGGGGGGGGGGGGGGGACTGAGATGGGGGTTGTTTGCCGAGCGTGCCGCTGCTGCTCGTTTTTCTATTAACTTTAAAGGAAGGCGTGGACTGACGAAAACAGAGGGAGGAGTTATGGCTGAGGTCAACATTCTGCGCAATTTTCTCAGACAAATATGTCTCTGAGGGAGACAGCCTTTCCAACTCCACTCATGTTTTATATTCCCTTCTCTGCTTGCAGAATGCTGCAGGAAATCAATCAGCAAAGCGTGGAGCTACCTGCCACCACGCTGGCCAGCTGCTGCGTCCGGGTGATGGGGCTGATGCGGCGTGCCTCCACAATGGCTGAAGCTATTTTCCTGGCACATCTCTCTTCCCCATAAGCAGTGAGGATGGATGCAAGAGCCTGTTGATCTAGGGTGTTCACAACGTCAGCAGCAGAGGGCATCTCAGGACACCTGCGCACAAAACAGAGCCCAATTAAGCTGCTTGACGTCATGTCCTTGCTGACAGTGGCGAATCCTGACAACCCTGAGGTACAGCTGAAAAGAACGATTGTGACGGATAAAGAAGAAGTGCAGCTTGTGCCACAGCTGAAAATGTGCTTATTCTGCCTTACACATCAGTAAATACTGTGCTGGAAGTGCTGATAAAGGTACGAAGCAAATTCAATCTGCCATTAGCATTTAGGTCCATTTGCGAGAGTTCTTTGTTCAGAAAAAGACTGAAATTTTACCAAATGAAATCTACTGAAGGCAGACTAGCACACTCCGGTAGTGCTGCTGGAAGCTGAATTAAGCCTTCACGAAAGAGACTAAGCCAATGATCTGGTTTAGCCAAAACATTTAGCATTATTATCAGCAACACACGTTTCAAGACAATAGCGACGATAAATGACATAAGGAAGTCTGCCATTCTTCAGTCAGCCTTACCTCTCCCCATCCATTCTCATATCAAGAGGCCCATCCTTGCTGAGGGAAAACCCTCTTTCCGCCTGGTCCATCTGCATGGAGGAGCAGCCTGCGTCCAGGAGGATGGCGTCGACGCTGCCCGGCTTCACCTTCAGATCTGACAGCAGGACTTCAAGCTCGCTGAAACGGCCAAGCAATGGCTTCACGCGGCCACTGGAGGAAGGATTAGCAGAGGCCGAGCAGAGGCCGAGCAGAGTCATGACAAATCGACGCTGATTCTATTAGTGTTACTTGTTGATCTAGTAGAACTTTAACACCGGTGTCCAGATTCTTCCTGACACTAGCATTTGAAAGCTGTCTGTCGTACTACAGCAGTACGGACACCAGTTCTTGATTTTGAGGGGAAACCACATCCTGTGGGCAGCCTCGGTTTTGCGTTCAATCATGCTTTCAGACGGTGTGTTTCAGCGTCAGCAAGCTGATTTTTTTTCTCCTTTAGGAGGACAACAGTTGAAGGGGCCAGTATGAGTCCCTCCCACGAAGGACCTTACTGAACACACAGCAGAGAGAGAGTGACCAGGCCATCGAAGAGCCACCAGGAAGCGGCTGGGTTGGCGGCTCTGTGAGCGGCAAAGTGCCATCGCCATCATGAGATTAACACCATTATCTCAGCAAAGACGAGGTGTCACCATGCTGTTGACTTTAAGCTCTATCACAGCAGCTTTATGACCCGCGCTGACACAACAAATGTGGCCGAGTGTCCACGCCAAGCGTGGCTTTGGCTGAAGGAGCGGTGTAGGTGTGCCGCTGTCTGTCCAGGGCACATTTGGACTCTGTCTAATCTCTCTGAGGACCTACTGAGATTCTGACGCATCACAAACAGAGTGGAACAATATACAGCGTTTCCCACACACTCAATTTATTGTGGCAACCCACCACAATATGAATATTTGTCTGCCACATATTGATTTTCTAGTTTTGGGGCTGAGCGTCCTGTCCTGACTCACTCGTGACAGCGTGTCTTCCGTGAAAAGCATGATGTCATTAGGGCTTTTCATAAATTAGAACTATATTCTTTATCTTACTGCATTTGTTGACCAAACCAGCAAACGTGTCTGCTGTGATCTGGTGGCTTTTTGTGCACTTAAATTCATTAAAATGTTTATTTCAAATTTTTAAAAACACCAATTTGTTTTTACTTTTGCATCTTGATGCACACAGACAAGAGAAACACAGTTTTCACTACAAGCTGTTAGCAAAATATACAACTCGTTTTGGTTTTAAAAAAAAAAGCAAAACAGTTACATAACAACGCTAAATTATTAACTTCTTTATGTGGCTTTAAAAGAGTGTTGAAGATGTAAATGCCTTATGTAAGGTCTTATATTATTAAACAGGACAAGTTTCAGTGATGTTTGCGCTGAGGTCTGAGCGTGGACTCATAATTGCTTCAGAGACCTCAGCTATTTATAGTTTCATCACACCACAATATTGAACTCTTTGTTAATTTCTCCTGAAATAGCCTAAAGTGGATTATTTCCCAAACACTAAACATTTCCAAGCTTCACTCATCTTTCTTGTCACATTCCAGGAAATGAAGATGAACCGTTAATGCTTTCCAGGAAACACATTAATGTATTTACTTTTAGTGCAGCTGAAGTTTGAATTGTCCGGTCTTTTCCACCATGCAGATCGGTTTGTTATTTTAATGTTATAACAGCAAGAATTTGCATCTACATCTCCATTTTTAGCTCTAACTTCATGCTGATTTTCATGCTTTTATCCTGGAAGAACCTGGAAATATTCCACTCTGATTACAGAGCTGTAAAATTTTTGGGTTTCAATATTATAACAGTTGTTTCTACTTTAGAGAGCACGTTCTTGCCCAGGCTTTTATTTCATCCCTGTCTAGACTCAGGGTACACTCAGTGAGGACAGTGAGAGCCTTCACAGCAGCCTCTTCACAAATCAAGCCTGAAATATTCCCTTGTGTTGACCTGTTCGCTTCTTTTACCTGCGTCACTGAAGCCAAGACAAGATGCTGATTGATTGCTTTCAGCAGGGGAGCAGTGATGAAAATATCTACAGTCCATTGGAGAAAGTGGTTATATACAGGGAAACAGCAGGCTCGGGACCATCTTATAAAATATGTTTTGTTTTAAATTCGAATTCCTGCGTGGAGACGTGGGGTGTGGAGTGTTAATAAACGCTTCCCTGGCCACGTATATGCACTGTTCAAACCGCAGAATCCTGCTGAGGTTCCAGTGCCTGAAGTCTCACACCTGGCCTGTACATCGTCTCCCAGAAGGTCCAACTGATTCTTCGTGATCTCAGCAGCAGCTGATTTCTATCAGCTGCTCCAGATCCAGGTTCCTGAATCAGAAACCTTTAAATCCTGTCCCGTTCTGGGGAGGGAGCTGGTTTTCAGTCATTCCGTTCATTAATTTAGACAATCCATTCATGATAAGATGGCACTTATTTCCCAACAGCTCTGGAGAGCGAGTGACGACCATACATTACTGCACCGGCTTGCATGCATTGCTGCTGCAGTTAAAAATAATGCTTCCATTAGCCGTTATTTTCACGTCACTTTGCCCTGCTTCTGTCTCTACACACCATAAATCATCCTAGCATATCCTAAATGTATTTATGAGACATGTTTCTGTCTGGCTTTAGAATCATGCAGATGGAATAGTGAGAATCTTCAGCAGCTCCACAAAAGTCATTTCCTACTTTTGCTATGACGGCGAAATCCAGAGGCTCAAAAATGGTGAATTTAAAACTAGAATTGTCAGTCTAGAATATGTAAGTGACAGCTAAAGCTTGGTAAATGTCAACTAGTCAGTTATATCTGAGTTTCGCCTCCCCCCGCATCACCCTGCAGTCTGGCCAGCCAGCTGACACTTGTGTCTGCATCCAGTCAGGTCGCTCAGGAATGCTGCGTGTGACAGATGTACTTGTGTCTACTGGCCCAGAAGTTTAAATATTGTGGCACTCGGATGATTACTGGAGAAACTGTCTGCCTTCAAATCACAGAAAAACTCAGCAGCCTCTCCCAATGAGCATCACCCTCCGCCAATATTAGCCCGTAAGAGCCTGCTTGGTTTGAAACCATTTATTGGAGGTATAAATGCTGCAGAGCTTTGGAGGTGCGGGGACGTCTTAGCAACAACAAAAGCAGCAAATAGCAAGGCTCAGCAGGCTAGCCATAGCAACAACAAGCAAGAGGAATTTAAAGAAGACCCAGACAAAGGAATTTACATACAGAAATCCAGATAACAAACGCAGCTCAGTTTGCTGCTAATTGAGATATCGTTGTTATCAAACATATCAGGAGGTAAACTGGTTCCTTAAATTGCTATGAGAAAGTGAAGGAAGGATCCTGCCAACACGCAACAGTTTGGCGTTGAGGTGAAACCTTTCTGAAAACGGGAGCAGAGCAGAAAGTAAATCCTCCAACTGAGCTGAGTGCGTAGGCTGCCAGGGCCTTTTACTCAGGCTTCCAATAATATTGGCTAATTGCTAGATTTCACTAGCTTCTCTCAACTCTCGTTGTGAGTAGGTGCTTAAGAATTTTAATTGTCGTTCCCCGCTCACAGGCGCATTGCATTGGTGGGTTCCCACGAGAGAGGTTTCCCCAGAATCTACGTAAAAGGATTCCTTCCCACGCCGTGGTCTTAGGAACATCTCATTTTCATCCTCCCGCGCACTGCTTACACACACACACACACACACACACACACACACACACACACACACACACACACACACACACACTCCCTCTCACCCTGACAATTTGTCCGTGTGTCTCCCTGTACTCTAATTCTTTTCTGTCTCATCTTCTCTAGGCTTCTCTCCGTCCCCCACCCACCATGTTTCCTATAGATCCTCCGTGGGAGACAGCATCTCCGTCACACTGCAGGCGTGGGCCCTTACTCTGACAAATGACATGCCGGGCCCACCAGCTTTGCGTGGGGGGGAAGAAAAGCTTTATGTTAAGAAGAAGGAAGGAATGTGATTGGATGGTGAAACTCCGGGGTGTATCCTGGCAAGATTTGAACTGTCTGAGGCAACAAGTGCAAAGCAGGGAGAGAATTCAACACTATATCACACTGATAGGATGTTTTCACAAAATAATGACCACAACCTAAACATTGTGCCAAGGGTTCAAACTACCAGCATGGAATGAAGACTATGAAAACTATGAAAATTGTAGCAAATGATAAGGCATCAGATTTGTGCAGACAGTTGGGAAAAGAAGTTTTAACTTGTGTTTTGGTCCAGTTAACAAAAAAAACAAAAAAAACGTGGAATGAATTACTCACGAGGATTCCTTGGCTAACTCCTCAGCCAGGGAAATTGCTGTGGGATCTCGGTCCAAGGCCAGGACTTTGACTTCGGGAACCATACTCAGTATTGCTTTGGTATGACCACCACCTCCAAATGTCATGTCCAGGACCACCTACATGCGAGAAAGGCAAAAAAACAACTCATTCATCGCACACCAGGACTTCATATACACTGTTAATCATCACCAACTTGTCATCACAATGTTATTTCTAAGTGTTTAAAGTCACAGTAGTGCACTGACAAATCATCAGTCCTTTTTTTTCTGCAGCGTGCTCGGCCCACATATTTCTTTTTATCATGTTTCCTTATCAGCAAACATTGTACAACAGCTTAACCACCAACTTTAAGAATCAATACATATCTAATGATAATATCAAAGCTTATATTGTTTTCAGAAATACCTCATTGCTATGGTAAATGACACGCAAGTAACATAAAGTTAATAGCACAAAGCAATATAATTCTTATTTAGTTTATACGTAACGTTTTCCGAAGAAATAGTCTAAACTATTTGTATCAATCCCACTCTGTCACATATTTTCTGTCTAAACTGAGATATTATTAATGGATAAGCTCCTGTATATGCAAATCTGCGTTTCCTGACTGTAAAAGAAACCACAACCCAGTTCTGGCTGCTCCATCTGAAATTATTTGAATAACTCGTAAGAGTGCACTTCTCTTCATATGCTTTCTTTTTTTTCTGTCTATGTGATCCATGATTTTGTCACTAAATGGCAGAAATCAGATGTAATATGACACCAGAGGAAATGCCAACTAGTCCTCCACAAAAACATTAGGCATGTCAATCGATAGTGACGTTGAAGGTGGGGTGTGTACGTGCATGTGAGAGGGAAGAAGTGATCAATGGCGGTTCCCTCTCCTTTCCAGCGCACAGCAGCAGATGGGGAGGGGGTGTGGGCTAGTGGGATGAGTCACACGCATAATGAACTTGCCTGTTGTGCTATTCAATACATGAAAAAAGGAAAATGAAAACAGAAACACATGCGGCAAAGTCGGCTGGCGTTTGTCAAAAAAGTCCAAACAAGCAACCAGGAGATAAACTAGTCCTCCAATAGACTCCGCCACACTTGTCACAACAATCTCTTGTCACATCTTGAGGAAGCTGTGGCCAAAAACACACAGAGACGGAGCTTATTTCTGCCAGCGAGCTGAGGTGCCAACCGATGCTCAGTGTTTGCAAAGTCAGTTGCTTAGGAATAAACTAGTTTTGTTCACGTTTGAATCACTGCCGCAGTGAGCACGCACGCTTCCTCCTTTAGGACGCTGAACGCAGGTCTCACTCTCCACACTCCTACATGTGCACGCCAGGTTAAAACGTGTGCAATCACAGCTCCAGAAACGAATGTTTGCAAAGTCATTTATACGGAAATTTGACAATCTACTCCCCGCGCCCTGAGAAAAAAAAACAAGCTCCTCTAAAAGCCCCTGAAGTCATATATGATTTTTTTATTTTTTTTTTTAAATACTGCTTGGATTAAAGAAAAAAAAAAAACTTCTTGAAAAGACTGGTGATAATGGGTTTGGCATTTGTGATTTGTGACTGACATCAAACACAGAAATGAGTCATTCCCATTGATATTTCATGCAGATGGGTGTCAGCTGGGTTCTCACCTACAGGAGGTTTGCTAACAGAAAGCAGCAGAGTGGAAGAAAAGAGGAAAACATGTTTGGCTCTAAACACACGTTTTAAATCCAGTGTAGGGAGGTCGACTATGTCTGAGTCTCTGTTTGCTGTGTGTAATATCTGCCTTTCCCAGCAGAGGGAATAGGAGAGTTAGCAGAGGTCTGACTGGTGCAGTCCATCACCAGGCTGTAAGGTGCTATAAAGCCAGACACTTCAGCAATCAGCCCCCTGCATTATCAATAACCGCTTTTCTTCCCAAAGGGCACAGGAAAACACATACAGGCTGTTGTTTCACGGAATAAATGGAAAAACCACGAAAGAGGATCTACTGGGGCAAGAAAAATATATATTTTGGTGTGAGAGATTCTACAACCTAAAATGGAAAAGGGATTAAGATCCGGAATATATGGGGACAAGACAGAGCCCATCTCTGGTCTTCTTAAAGATAAGTTCATTAGGAAAAGGGGAACATGAACCTCAGAGAAGCCCGAGCAACCACCTAAATCCTACTTGTGACTCCCCAGCCCAGGTCAGTTACAGTGGGGGATCTAAAGTGTCACTGAGGGGAGTTTTTACAGATCTTGTTACACTAACACACAGACCATTAGGGAGACAGATACACAGGTACAGGATCGCTTTTCTTGTCGCGTCCGTTGCCATGGCAAGTGCGGAGGTAACCGGTTTGCATTTCTTCCTCTGTCACACAAAGTTCAAGGCGTGATGGTGCACGCGGGTTTCAGACGGCTTCGTGCAACGGCAGGACGAACAGATGGAAGACGGAGGTTGTGATTCAAAGTCAGGATAGTGGCGTGCAGACTGTCTGCAGACTGGCCCTTGGCTTTTGTGCCCCGTGTAACATAAACCTTCCATTCCAAGCGGCAGCTCATCTCACAATGTAACCAAAATCACTATGATAAAATGACTTTTTAGCAGTGTACTGCCCTTTTAAATAACCCTCTCAGGTTGATCTCCACAGCTTAGGCGTGAATGTCAAAGGAGTGTAAAATAAGTTTCACCTCCCTGCAGTTATTTATACAAATGCAGGAGGCATATACATTTGTCATGAAGGAAGGAGAACGCCATTGGGGGTGGAGAGCACCAAACAGATGGCTGGTGAGAGCTGTCAAATTTAAAAAGGCATGAAAGATTCCTGCAATTACTCTGTCAATGTCCACCTTGACCGGCATTGTCTACGACTCACTCCTTACCCAAACGTACAATGGGGCAAAAAAGTATTTAGTCAGCCACCGATTGTGCAAGTTCTCCTGCTTAAACTGATGACAGAGGTCTGTAATTTTCATCATAGGTACACGTCAATTGTGAGAGACAGAATGTGGAAAAACAAAATCCAGGAAATCACATTGTAGAACTTTTAAAGAATTTATTTATAAATTCCTGTGGAAAATAAGTATTTGGTCACCTACAAACAAGCAAGATTTCTGGCTCTCACAAACCTGTAACTTCTTCTTTAAGAAGCTCTTCTGTCCTCCACTCGTTACCTGTGTTAATGGCACCTGTTTGAACTCATCATCTGTATAAAAGACAACTGAAAACCGCCTCAAACAGTCAGACTCCAAACTCCACCATGGCCAAGACCAAAGAGCTGTCAAAGGACACCAGGAACAAAATTGTAGACCTGCACACGGCTGGGAAGAGTGAATCTACAATAGGCAAGCAGCTTGGTGTGAATAAATCAACTGTGGGAGCAATTATTAGAAAATAGAAGACAGACAAGGTCATTGATAATCTCCCTCGATCTGGGGCTCCACGCAAGATCTCATCCCGTGGGGTCAAATTGACCATGAGAACGGTGAGCAAAAATCCCAGAACTACACAAGGGGACCTGATGAATGACCTGCAGAGAGCTGGGACCAAAGCAACAAAGGTTAGCATCAGTAGCACACTAAGCTGACAGGGAATCAAAGCCTGCAGTGCCAGACGTGTCCCCCTGCTTAAGCCAGCACATGTCCGGGCCCGTCTAAAGTTTGCAAGTGACCATGCGAATGATCCAGAGGAGGATTGGGAGGATGTCATGTGGTCAGATGAGACCAAAATAGAAATCTTTGGTAAAAACTCAACTTGTTGTGTTTGGAGGAAGAAGAATGCTGAATTGCATCCCAAGAACACCATACCCACTGTGAAGCATGGGAGTGGACACATCATGCTTTGGGGCTGTTTTTCTGCAAAGGGGACAGGACGACTGATCCGTGTTAAGGAAAAAATGAATGGCGCCATGTATCGAGAGATTTTGAGCAAACACCTCCTTCCATCAGCAAGAGCACTGAAGATGAGACGTGGCTGGGTCTTCCAGCATGACAATGATCCCAAACACACCGCCGGGGCAAGGAAGAAGTGGCTCCGTATGAAGCATTTCAAGGTCCTGGAGTGGCCTAGCCAGTCTCCAGACCTCAACCCAATAGAAAATCTGTGGAGGGAGTTGAAAGCCCGTGTTTCCCAGCGACAGCCCCTAAACATCACTGCCCTAGAGGAGCTCTGCATGGAAGAATGGGCCAAAATAGCAGCTACAGTGTGTGCAAACCTGGTGAACACCTACAGGAAACGTTTGACCTCTGTCATTGTTAACAAAAGTTATATTACAAAGTATTGAGTTGAACTTTTGTTATTGAACAAATACTTATTTTCTACAGGAATTTATATATAAATTCTTTTAAAATTCTACAATGTGATTTCCTGGAATTTTTTTCCACATTCTGTCCCTCACAGTTGAAGTGTACCTATGATGAAAATTACAGACCTCTGTTATCATTTTAAGCAGGAGAACTTGCACAATCGGTGGCTGACTAAATACTTTTTTACCCCATTGTACCTGTTTGTCTGAAGTAAGAAAGACGGAGAGATCGAGCAAAAGATCCTGGGACAGAAATTTTGTTTACAAAACTCTTTGCCAGTGGGCTCATTTCGAAAGCCTCCCTGTATGTTGAGGTAATCTCCCTTTTGTTGAAGGAATGCCACAGAGTTGGGACAAATACTTTCATTCCTCCATCTATTCAGCGCAGATTGCTCTAGTTTAAATAAAAGGTGCTTGAAGAGGTATTTGAGCTAGTTAGGACAAGACACGTCCATGCCTGTGAAAACATCATTTGGCTCCAAAAGCACCAGTTTGGAGTTGGCAGGCCAAAAGAAAGTCGTAATAATCAACATGCATCAGAGGCACTTACGGAGTCATCTTTTTCTGAGCCCGACAGCATCGGAATTTTTTTTTTTTTTCTCTTTAAATGTCACTCTTTATTAGAATTCAGAACACACTAATAACCAGCAGATATTGTGTTTACCCAACCCAAGTGTTGATACCTCTTGTGCATCATATGAATCATCACATGAACATGAATGTGCACAAAATAAGTATTTGGTGAGTCCTGGTTTCTCTGGCGATCACACACCTCAGATTCAAAAAAGGGGCATTGGCACAGATTATCTGATGGTAATAAAACCAAATAATTTGGAGAAAGTAAGGCCAGCGCTGTGATTTAAAGGCAGAGTCAGGAAATGTCACTTAACCCTCCAGCGTTTTGAAGTATTATAGACACTCCCGGATGGGTCAGTATTTATGTCATTCTATTATGGCGTGCCCTCTCCAAGTGCCTGCTGGGAAAAGCAACAGCACCCAGCGGCCACTTCCCATTCCCATTCCCACCCCACCAAATCAAATGTTCCGGGTCTGACTGAAAAAAGAAATTTATTCAGTGTTATCAAAGTACAAACAGAACTTTCTGCAGTTGCTCATCACTGTTTTTATCATCTGATCCAAACAGTCTGGTTGATGATCAGCGTCAGTCATGGGAACCGAAACGTCTCGAAAGATATTCAATTTTCAACCTTGGGAACTTGTTGACCAAGTCACACACACACGCATTCTACTTAGACACTTTTATTTAAAAAAAGAGACATCCCTTATTAGGATTGGCTGCAAGAAGACATGGGCTATTGGTCTACAGTTAAGTGTGTTCCCAGTACAGCAGAGGGGGGAGGACGTGCTGGAAAACTATCTAAACAATTTAAGGAGGCTGGCTAGCCTGGTTGTCAGTGTCTCCCAACTCCATATATAGAAAATTTCAGGCACAATCTGGTCTGTTATGATACACATAGGCAGAGTTATGTGTCTTTATGTTCCACTTGGCTTTAAGCTGAGACAGAATAATAAAAAACACAAACTGAGGATGTATATTTCACTTTAAAGTTACTTTTTTAAATGTTACTAAGTAACTTTTGTGGTTAAATGAAAAATGGTGGACACATGTTTGCATTAAAAAGGCAAGCACTCAAATTTCTGAGAGACTATATAAAAATACTGACACTTCTGTCACTGTGACACTACTTTTTTTATTCTTGTTACATGCACAAATGCTGTTTACCAAGAGATAAAGGCTGTATGGAGGTTAGGGAAGGAAGAGGCCTGAAAGAGAAAAACGGGGTATAGCAGAAAGCTCTACATATGTGCATGTGGACTGGACTTTAAAAAGTTGATTCAATAGCAAGTAACAATAGTTTGTAAGTCCACAATTTCATGTCCGAGTAAACACACTTCATCAGAACTTTTCAGAGATCACCATTCATCAGGCAGCACATTTAAATGCAAATTTGGGCCAGGATTGGACTTTAATAAATGCACTGTAATAAATGTACCTTCACCCACCGTATCAAAGCACCAACTCTGAGTAGATTATTGTCTGGGAGAAGAATAAACAACGGATAAAGATGGCAAAGTATCAGAGAGGATTTACCTAAATGTTGCTGTCACAGGAAGAAAACTTCACATCAAAGACAGTCATTTTTAAAATCAGCCATAGAAGAGGTTTAAGACTATTCTGCTTTTGGCTAAAGACATTTTTTTTTTTGTTAATAAAGTGCGATCTCTGTCCAAGGTGCTGATCCTAGAACAACCAGGACTCGCGCAACACTCCACAAAAGCAAAACGCTGACATATTTGACTACGCTGACCCTGTTCATTTCAGTCAATTGCAATACCTTATGTAAGCTTTACTGAAATATAATGTTTTAATTATTAGCGGTTTATGACTCTGCGAACCAATTTCATCCCTCCCAACAGGTTGTGATACATTTGTCTGTTATAATGTCGCTGCTGTATCAGAGTAAACAACAATTCCGCTCTTTCAAAGTTGCATCTGGGGAAAAAAGTCCAAGAGTACAAACAGATCACTGGTAATTTAATATCTGCGTCACAAAATGGACTTTTCTCTTTCTGAGTTGCATCTTCTGGAGCCTGAACTATATGTATTTTAATGGTATTTTTACAGCATAATGCAATAATGCAGTTCTTCTTCTTGGTACACTGTCATTTCCCTTTACCTAAGTCGCCCTCAGTCCCAGTCATGTAGCCATGTCCCTTCACATTTATTCTGCTTCCCTCCTTTGTTTACTTTCCACTCTAATGTCTCACCACCGTTTTAAAGATCAGGCTTTGTTCAGTAGAACTCCGGCTGTAGACAGGAGCAGCCCAGTTCCTGTCCTCCTCTACATAAAGCTCATAAAGACCATGTCAAGTATCCACCCACAGCGTGGAGTCCCGAGATGAGTTCCAAAGTCACAGGAAACATCCCTTGAGAAGCAGACAGCAGACACTAGTATCTCCTCTAAAACAGACAATAACTCAATATTTACTGCACGTGGGCAAGCTGAGGCAAAGATTAGATCTGTGTGTGGCTCGGTATGCTCACGTTAAACCTCTGTTCTATGGACAGCTTTGATTCATTTGGTTTTTCTGGAAAAACTGAAAACATAGCTCAAGTTAAATCTGGGGTTAAAACGCAGAAGAACCCCAAATCAGTGTTTGTAAATAATATCCAGGACTGACAGGATTACTAGCGTCACTGTAACAAGAAGTTACAGCCCAAGTTCCGAAACAACATTCAAATCTACCATTCAAATCCACTGGTTTGCAAGAGAAGATAAATAATTGCAGGGAAAAGCCTGGAAGGCAATGACTGACAGCAGGTATGGGACGGAGAGGACACTGAAAGAAATAGAAAGGGAGGGACCTCAACTGTGTGCATGAGTCATCACTCTCTTTCCCACCACCCCCACCAGCCAAACTGTCTGTTTTGTCTTGCAGGTTAGAGATTTACTGAGCTACAGTTTCTCTGCTGGAATGATTTATTTTTGCATAAAGGTAACGCAGACTAAGCCTTAACGACAGGCCCAGATTGCAAACTGTTAATAAGTGCAGCCTGCAAATTTGTAGATAGCTAGATAGCTAGATAGCTAGATAGATAGACAGACAGACAGAATTCCTTACAGCATATATGCCAACAAAGTTTCCAGGCTTCTAGCTGTACCTCGTGATTATGAGGCTCATGAATATTCACAGAAGTATTTCCTTGTTTGGCCACACCCACAAGTTTCTCCTCGACCCAAAAACATCGTATCAATGTCAACATTTTTTGTGTCGACCTCTGGGTCATTGAGAATTTACTCTGTCTACACTGGAGGTTTCCTGACAACACATCTTTTAGAGAGGGTTTCAGCCACTGCTAGAAAACATTTTCCCTGTCCTATTATACAGGGGCAAACACAAACAGAACCAGACCGATTGTTCGGGTCCATGGATCATGAGCCATTTTACCAAATCTTGTAACCGGCTGTTAGAACATACGAAACACAGGAAACTGAGATAAAATGCCAAAAGGCTATTGGTTTGTTTTAACAGGAAATACGAAATAAGGTCAAAAATGATGCGGGAAAGCTATTCAACATGATTACTTGCTTCATTGCTCTTCTTCACTGAGCTCAAAGATTCTTCTTAAGTGTGACACTAGCATCAGCCCAGTGTACCACAGAAACAATGAAAAGGATATAAAGCCCAAGAGAAAAATGAAGGGAGGCTGAAAAGAGGGGGTGGTACGGTCTAACTATATTTACAGGATGTAAAGAAGCATCACGGAAGACGGCTTTCTCTCCTGAAGGTGAATTTCATGGTTGTAAAAGAAAACAAAAGAAGAAGAGGGCCAAGTCCATTATGGAGCGTGAAAAAGAGAGCCGAGCTAAATGAAGGCTGCATGGTGGAAGGCTCATGGTAATAGGGGAAACACATCTGGAGGCATTTCAGAAGACGCTTCCGGTAGTCTGAAGACCGGCTGGACAATGCAACATGACATGAAAAGAAAGTAGGGAATGGTGGGGGAGGAGGGCTCGTGGAGTGACGCATCAGAACGTGAGACTCTGAGGTGATAAAGTTGGCTGGCTCCGTTCTTTGCTGCGGACAGCACTTAAATAATTAAAAATAATAAAAGATACTTTGTTCTGTGTGGAGCTCACTTCATTATTCTGTCATGTGTCTTTTAACTGTTAGTGATCAATCTGCAGTTCAGCTCAACAAGGTAAATCGAACGTTTTGTGCAAAGCTTTACGGTTAGTTAAAGGTTAATGGTTTGAAACTTTCTGCCTATCAACGCATTTCCTGTTTGATGAACATATTGTTTTGAATGTTTATGAATGACTTTATTAAAGACGGCTACTGACTTGTGTGACTGAGTAGTCTAAAGGTTATAATCGGTGTAAATATGAATAGACACATTAAAAATAAGAAACATTCATACAGTGAAACACTGCAAAGTTAAAATGTCATTGCCTGTAGCTGTGGATAAAGCCAGGTGACACAAGACTGCTTTGACCTTGCAGCCTCACCAGATCTGCACGATTTCGAGCTGTGCGAAGACAGTTTTCCCCTCAGCAGTTATGGCTTTCCATGTCTTTTTATGCGAACAAATCCCATATTCACAAACACAGCTGCAAATTCAGAGCAACAATCGTGGCTGAGCCCTGATGTGCAGCTGTTTGAGATCTCTTTGTAAGCAATGCTGGAAAATGGCCTTTGTGCAACGGGGCACACCTTTGATGACATTACACGAGAAAACAAGTGTATTCTGGCTCGTGTTTGCAGAACAGAACACTTTCCTCTTCATCGCCGCTTACAGATGAATCACCACACATCTCTGTTGTTTACAGCATGGCTGGCAGGAAAGCTCATAAGTGCGGTCAGGTTTTACTGCCGAAATTAGATCTCTGGTAAAACAATGTAAAGCAGAGAGCTGGAACCCCATTTATCTAAACTATCGCTGACGCCCAATCAAAAAAATACATTTCATAACATGTGTCATGTTTTCTTCCACTTGGGAGGAAGAACAGTGGAAGTATTTAATAAAAAAAAAAACATCAAAAAGAAAAAAGTATTTTTTATTTTTTTTTTATGTAATAGTGCTGGATGTGGTTAAGAGAAAATCACCACAGATACTGTTCAGCCTCACACAAATGCCAATTGAAGATGTGTTGCAGGAATGAGTCATCTAAATCCAGCTGTCCACAGGGCATGCATCTCATTAGCATAGCCACACTCACACAACAGGAAAAAATGTAAATATTGCAATAAAATACCGCTGTAATAATATCAATTCTGCTGTGAGGATGAGGTCCGCTTTATTTTGTTACCAAATTTATGAATATTGGATGTATGTGAGAGTAGAGACGTACTGTTATAATGATTGTTATTAAAAGAATATGCAAATGTGCCTCTCAATAATAACAGCACACTCTACACTAGTTTAACCCCATGGCATTGATTATTTGATGTCAGTGTGTAGAGCCTATCAGATGTAAAAAAATTCTCTCACTGCACCTTTTTGCCTTCCCTCACATCTACATACACAAACACGCAGCATGTCAACGATGTTGTGACAAATTTTATCAAAAATTAACAACGCGAAAACATTTTAGCATGTTTATAAGAGAATATCGTGCATAGCAGGGCTGAGCGACTGGCGTAATGTAATCCTGATTCTTTTAAAAAACTATCACAATGAAAGATGTTTTGAAGAAAGGAAAAAAATATTATGAACTCTGGTTGTGAAAGCCAGGCCAATATGTTGTAATAATAACAGTAGAGAGGCCATGGATACTACCAGATTGTTGGAGCTCGAGTTGCCTTTTTTTGTGAACAATATCAATAACAGAAGTAAACTGGAGAGGCACTTCCACAAAAAGAATTCTATTAGACAGGGAAAGAATAAGGAAATAGTCTGGTTAAAAATGCCTTAATAACATGGATGATCACTGCAAAAGAGTTTGGCCAAACCAACCAATTAGTGATGGAGGCGTCGCTGTGTATAAAAAAAAAACATCAGCAAATAACTGCAAGAAAGTAACTCCCTGATTGGGCCAGCAAATATCAGAGCTGCAGGAAAGAATGCTGGGTTAAGTTTTTGACTGCACCTTTTAGCCAGCAGCTTTAAACTTGCTCACATGTCAAATGAGAAAACCTCATTTCCTTTTTATTTATCCTATAAAAACCATGTATTTGCAGGAGAAAGGGCAACAACCCTGCAGAACAGCGGGGTAAAGCACCAACATACAGCCCATCCCGTTAGGCTGAATGATTTGGTTTTTTTGTAAAACCCCATTTGGCTAATGAAGTCCCAAACTGTCTTCACACCACCCCCCACTTCACTATGAAATGTTCTACTCATGAAAGTAATGAGGCAGGGAGGGAGAAAGACTCTTCTGGCCACTGATAACCTCAGACTATGCCTGCAACCTTACGAGACGAGGGCCTAATATCTGGCCGTCAATCAGCCCCAGCATCCCTGGCTGGAGTGTTTAATTACAAGGATCAATTATTTACCAGCCTCCTCTTTCATTACTCTGTGGTCCAGAAAAGGGGTGTCAAGAAAAAAAATAGGTCACGTTGGCACTTTTAGCACAGAGAAAATAATGCTTTACTTGTTCTAAATACAGATAATCTTTATATCGTGCAGACAGTGAAGTTTATTAAACACTTACATATACAAAGAATATATAGACTAAATATTAGAATTAGAAATAAAACTGAAAATACTAAATGAGGAATAATGTGAGAGTCTGTTTTCTCCACCAGCAGAAAGTGAAGTTACAGTTTAAGATGAAGCCCCTCACAAGCTTATGGGCAGCGTTCTTCTGGCTTTAACAGCCGCGAGGAGGGATGTACTTGAAATTTATTGTACATCAATTAATTATGAATGTGCTATCTTCCTCGTGAAAATCTCCATAATGTGGAAGAATTACAATATTGGTAACGATTACGACCGTCTCTGGTGAGGAATCGCGACGACAACTGTTGAGTAGCAATGTGGAATAATAGTTGTGGCACATATAAATAATAATGTGAACTATAAAAGTCTGCTGTGGCGCAGAGCTTGGCCAAATATTGTCTGTATTTGTGTGCATCACGCGTCTACCTTTGTTCTTGCATTCTTTGAATGGTTTGAATTAAGATGGAGAGCTGCAGAAATCTATGCAGTTTAGTCATCGCACCAGAACTTCTTTCAATAACCCCTCAAAATCAAAATCAGGATTAACATTTATCGCTTCATAAATTCCACAAGGGGGAGTATGCTGAGAATAAAATGTTAGGAGTGGGCAGCTCATTTCTCCCTCTACAGCAGCACAGGGTTTTTCCCCTGGACTCTCAGCTGACGGCTCATTAATCTATTCTAGAGGAGGTCCTCCGCGTAAGCAGCCTGGGCCAGTGGAGGAGACCTGGTGCTTGGTCCCTTGAAGAAAAGTTCCTTGACTTGTGAACTATAGATTAAACACAATTTCATGAAGGCTTTTAAACTGACACATTTTTTTGGATAAAAAACTATTGAATGATCTAATGTCGCTGGAATGGTTCGATCAGAATAGGAAAATTCAAGTGCTGCTAACTAGGTGCTCTCTCTTCTGGCCTGGACCATGCCTGCAACAGCTCTCCTCCTCTGGAAGAACATTCACGAGCCCAAAAGCTACAATACTGTCATGATATTTCTCCACCTGAGGAGTGACGGCAAGGTTATCAGATATTCCTTCAGGGGTTAACCTTTGTTATTTGTGACATTAATCGCACCAAGAGCTTTCTCACTTCTCACGCTGAGTATGCTCCAAAACGTTTGTGCGTGAGGTGGTAGCCTCTGCTTACGTCAACACCGATGAATCCTTTTGTGAACGTGTACATGTCCCTGCAGTATGCTCACTAGGAATTAAAAATCTTCCCATGTTTACAGTCACAGGTCAGTACACTCCTCTATACGCATAATAAATAAAAAAGAGCCAGATCTAACAAGTGCAAAGGCCACTGGTGAAGCGGAATAAATACAAGTGTCTACCATCAGAGTGTAACTATCTGTCTACACTTTTCCTGTGTGGGAGGGTCCAGGGCACTGAAAGGTCCCATTTAGACACTCTGGTTTAACTGCAGTATTTGGTCTGATACCCATCATCGCTTAAGTACTCCTTTCATACTCTCCGCTTCAGTTGACAAGAGCAATTCGCTGCTGGTTATTATTTTACAATAGCCATTCAATTTATTCACCACGGAGTTTTCAGCTGCCGTCGGTCATGTGAGGGTGGATGCTGTTATTCACCATCATTTCACCGCTACAGGTCTGACTGCTTTACAGCCAGCTGTGTTAGACATGAATGGCAGAGTGATGATACGACGAAGCATGAGTTTACTGTTAGAACCTATGCGGTACCAGAAACTGTAAAAATGCCATGTGTAAATATATCAAGTAAACATCTGCAATGGAGCAACATTTAAAAAAAAAAATACATCTGAACACTACCCTAAGACATCACTAAAAAATCACTGCACACACACACAAAAACCACAAAATCCACCAAAATTGTTTTAATAGCATCTGATTGGCAAGCTGTCTTGGGACAGTTGGCAAATGGGCGGACAGCGGAGGAGTTTAGAGGTGCTAAAGTTCAGACAGGAGCGACGCAGCACCCTGTGTCCTGCCAACAGCCTTACAGTGGCGCAATTCCTGACTAAGTTGTTGACCCGTGGCCCCCACCTGCCTTGACCATGCATTTTGCGGTGGTGGTGGGGGGTATCACGTTCCCTCCTATGAGTGCCTGCCACACCAGAAGGCTTTTGACTCATGCCCATCTGTCCTGATAGCACATACATTAAACGAAAGCCAAACACCCCGTCCAATTCCTCTGTGCTTTTAGCCGATACACGTTTATAGAATGACACAATTCGTACCTTCTCTGGAAAAAAAATTATTTTTACAGACTGATCTATGACATAAGGAACAACAAATACAAAAAATGGATTCCTTACATCAATGATATTGTATTTTGTGACGTCTGGAAGGTGTTATTGCAACTCACGAGAAGTGGTGAGTAGCAGTTGAAAATGTTCTCACACACAGTTCAAGAACTGTAGGTGTATTTCTGCCCATACCATTACCACAGCAACCAAGGCAAACTGAGTAACGATGCCTGATTACATAAATACTACATGATCACATGCCTGTACAAGTGCAGGTTATAGGTTCCTTTCGGCAACAGATCAGACTTGCTGACACTCTGAACACAGCCCAATTTTCTAAATGTTTGTTTATTGCCTGTGTTAAAAGTAACTCTGTGCTGAATACGCAGTGAACCACAAACAACAGTGAGTCAATGCAACTGGTGAGAGAATCTGGATCTTGATTTTCTTATAGAAATGTGTCCTTATGGGTAACACAGAGGTATGCACAGCTGGCTAGTGCTTCACGCGTGTTGAGTTAAATATGGTTTTAAAGTGTGATGCAGAGAAGTCTCAGGGTGATATATGAAGACATGGTTGGTAAAAATGCTCACAAGGTGCTCCCAGGAGGCCTCAGAGATTATAGCCAAAGCAAGAACATTTAGATAAGCGGTACAGTGATCAAAAACCTTAACATTTTTTTAAGAGAACATTTCAAACAAAAGCAATATTCTTCTTTGACTGAACAACAAACGTGATTACGTACCTGACCTTGTTGGATGTCTAAATAATGAAGGACTTCCTTTAGCATAACAGGAGTGTGTGGAGGATTTTCAGCTAAAACAGAAGACAGTTGTGTGGATCCATCCAGGATACCAGGACCAGAATGTACAGAAACTGAGGAGGAGTGACGAGTGGACAGCCATGATCTCCATGCTCCCCAGGCAGCCCGACTTCTCCACAGGAGACAGCAGCATGGAGACGGGTTGAAAATCATAATCTTGTTTAACCTGTGTGTTTGAGCAAAATCACAAAATTACAGTTTGTAATGTGCTAATCATAGTTAAACATTGGATCCTAATCCTAATTTTTCAATATATGGGTTATACTATTGTGACATTTTCCGACGTATTCACAATAACTGATAAATTGATGTTGTAAATATGGAACGAATATGGGGTGAAACATCAGATGATTCATTTTGTATGTTTATGTTTCATGGAAGGTGTTACATTGTGACCTGAGTATTATGTTTTGTAATAAATCAAGGTTAAACTGTGGTTACATTCATGGCCTTTTACCATTACAACAGCTAGCTGCTAAGCTGCTAGCTATTAAGTCAGCTGTGCTTATAGGTCACTACAGCGTGACCTGATAATAGTTAGTTATTGTTAGCTGTTAAGGACATCCTACACCTGTAACACTGAGATGTTGGCATTGTGAACAATCAATCAAAGGAGTGTTTGTGCTAGGGTAAAGTCGATGATCGACGCTGCTGCAGGCACTAGAGCTGTGATCTATCGCGGATATACTGGTGACTTTAAAGGTTGAGTTAGTGTTGAGAGTGTTTGACACGATTATCATCATTTTACAAAGACTACTGGCAAGGGTGTAATCTCACGACAAGCTAGTGGAGTCACGTGTAGCTGTTAACAGCATTAGATCAGTCGTGGAGATAGACCGGTAACAGTTGCTATGCCAACATGTATAATGACGGCACGCGCTCAGCTACACACACCATCGACGTGTAAATGAACATAAATACAAAATATCATTCTTAAACGTTAACATATTGAATTGTTTTACACACTAATGTCAGCTGAACTTTGCCGTAGCTTACCGCAGTAGACCATTTGGCAGCGCTCCGCCTTCAACCGCAGCACATCCGCTGCGTCATCTGACCACGCCCCCAAACCAGGCGACTCACGTCCAATCTGCTGCGACAGAGGAAGAGGGCTTGTTTTTGAAAATATTGGCGCTTGACGTGCTAGCTGCGGCCATATGAGCTTCGTTGGTTGAATCGTTTCCTTTTAATGAAACATTTAGTGTCTACAGAAAACATTAGCAAAGTCATGAGGTGAAGCCAGGTTGGTGTGAATAGAGGTGAGTTTGTTAAACGTGAAGAAGACAATGTGAACGTGTCGAAAGTTCTGTTGATCTGACTCAGCTAGCTGCTAACAGTTAATATAGCGTTAGAGGGGTCACTCAGTCATTGTGTTTAGTTTTTTTTTTTTTTTTTTTTAAGTCAAAATGCAGTAATTACGTTGCTTAATTCTGACGTGTGAATTTTCATTACATTTAAAGGCTCATATGAGTTAACGATTGTTTTAGACGAGAAAATTGTAACCATGATAGATTATGTTGTCTCCACCCAAATCCTTCAGTTGATCTATTTGGTTTAGTTTTTAGTGAGATAAACAGCCAGCCATGACTTTTATTCTATTTGCCTACCATTCAAGTAGCCATAGACTAGCCATGTGAATAATGTATAAATTATATGTAATTATTCTGTTATCTGTAACATATTGTGTGATGATCTATACATGCACATTGCCTTTCTAAGAGAATGTTTGGTCTCTTTCAGTTTTGTCTGTCAATTTGTTTAAAATTACTTTAGTGTTAGCTATATACCATTTAACAAAAGAATGGTATTGACCCTTTTCCTTCTTTTTTTTTTTTTTGCAGGAACAATTCAGAGGAACAACAATGGCAAACGATGTGTGCAGCCATGTAAAAGTTGTTGTCCGTGTTAGACCCGAAAACGAGAGCGAGAAGCGTGAAAATTACCAAAATGTGGTACAGGTTGTGGACAACCATATGCTCATTTTTGACCCCAAGCAAGAGGAAGTGTCGTGTTTTGGGTCACAGCGTGTTCGAAACCGAAATATCACCAAGAAGGCTAACAAAGACTTAAAGTTCGTCTTTGACCATGTTTTTAACGAGAACTCTACTCAAGTGGATATATTTGAAAACACCACTAAGGCAGTGTTGGATGGCCTGATGAATGGATTCAACTGCACAGGTAACAAAGATAAATGAAAAACTATTGTCGACATCACTATAGCCATTACCCCTTCAAATGTGTTGCGTTTATGCTGCTCTACAATATTTGCACCCAGGGATGAATGCAAGTTTTTACTAGTTTGTACCTGTTTGGAAGTCTTTGCATAGTGTTTTAAGAATGCTTCTGACAAACATCTTTATCCACACTTACACAGAAATGTGTAGGAGGAAATGTATGGTGAATACGTCGACCAGTCATGGCTGTTGTGCTCTCTGTTGCTGTGACATGTTAAATTTCTGCAAAGGAAGTAGAAAAATAAAAATAATTCCTTTCCAAAAAAAAAAAAACGAAATGCCTTAGAGCCATTATTCTGACTTTATCATCCCATGACAAGTTCTGATAACAGAATCATTCATTGAAGCAGTGTCTTTAATACACAGTTATTACAGTATAGTTCAGAAAGCTTTGTGAGTTGTGCGGTAGTTCTGAATTATCTTCGTTGCCAACAACAGTAAAGGGTCTACGTGCCCAAAACTGTAGGTTTACATAGACAAATCCTAAATGTCAGTAGTGTTGCAAAGGTATTAAATGTTAATTCAAGTTATACAAATTAAGGAAATACGCTTACTCCGTATGACCCTTGGGTGCACTGTAATTAAGTGAGCTCATCATTTCAGCTCCAGAAACACTTTGATTACCAGCCTGTACACATTTCCATGACTCTAAAGTCACGGTCTTATTTTATCTTTTCCTTAGCATGACTCATTTACACATCCTGCAGTCATTGTAATTGAAACCACTGGCTGCTGTTAATTTGCAATTCTTCATTGAGGGTTTTATTACTGGTCATCAGTAAACAAATGCATAACTTCCATGGTTAGAGTCACTTTATTTGTTAGATAAGGGTAGGTGATGTACCTGTGTTTGAAATTGAGAATCTTTTTTTTTTCTCTTTAAAATTTATTAAAGAAATGGCTTGTTCACCCTCCTTGTTTTAGCTTACTAGGAAAGAAGCCAAATATGAGTTTAGTTCTGCAATCCAAAAAACCTGCAGTTCCCTCTTAAGATGAGAGATGACCATTTCATCTGTACTCCTTGTTGGACAGTCCTACATGGAAATGAGCCATATGACCTCTGTGGGAACATTAAGCTATCTGCTACAGCTGATGTGCATGAATAGTGGGTTTCTCAGCTGCCTGAATTGGAACTACTGGATTGAACTAATGTTATTATCATATCCTGCGATTTAATGATGAATTAAAAACAAAAGTTTAAATTTGGTGTCTAGGAAAAAAATATAAATATAGTCATGTGAGAGAAATGTATTTTTTAGCCATTGCAGTTTATTGTGCTAGGATTTACAGCCATACATAAATGTCTTATTTAATATATTTTTCTAACTTCTGTCCATTGCAGTGTTTGCTTACGGTGCAACTGGAGCAGGCAAGACGCACACCATGTTAGGCTCCCCGGATGACCCTGGTGTGATGTACCGCACAATGAAAGAGCTGTTCAAGCGCATGGATGATGCCAAGGACGAGAAGGAATTTGCTATTGCTTTCTCATATCTTGAAGTAAATGTCTGAATCTTTCTGTTTATTTTATTCGTGTTTCTTTTATCCATGGAGAAAGATTGTTTTCTTTGCTTCTGTTAATGGTAATATTTGTTGCTTGCAGGTTTATAATGAACAGATCAGAGACTTGTTGGCTAATGTCGGCCCTCTGGCAGTTAGAGAGGACAGTTCCAAAGGTGTGGTCGTTCAGGGCCTTACACTGCACCAGGTTGGTAAAAGTATGGTTTAGTTCCATGTTGAACCTGATGCAAATCTACAGCTGAAACTCCTCATCTGAGGCTAGTAAGCCACACTGTTATTGTGGCAGCTCCATTAGGCTAAACGGAAAAAGCACTTTTAAACATGGTAAAGGTACCTTTGCATCCCGTTACCATGAGACCCGCTGCTCACATATTCAGTAACGTAGGAGTCACTTTAGTCTTAAATTTAGGATGTTAAATATGCCTTTGCACTTTCTCTTTGCTTCCACTGGAAGGAGGCTATCAACCCCACACTTTATTCTACTTACTGTGGGGTGAAATGGTCACAGCAGTGCAAATAATTCTCTAACCACCCCCACAGTGGCCCTTTTTTCTTCTCCATGTGTTACATGCGCAGAAATATATAACATGTCAAAGAATGGATATAAATTGATATAGCTTCTTTAAGGGTAAATAAAATTTCAGAGTAAGCAGGTGACATACAGTCCTTAACGTTGTTTCCCATTATTCTGTTGCTATGGTGTGCAGATGCACTGTGGTGGTTCTAAATCGTGCCTTTTACTGAGTCATACAGCATCTCTTGTTTTGTGTTTTTTTTTTTTTTTTTTTTTTTCTCTACAGCCCAAGTCTGCACAGCATATTCTTGAAGCTTTGGATTCTGGCAATCGCAACAGGACACAGCACCCTACTGACATGAATGCCACTTCGTCTAGGTCTCATGCTGTATTTCAGGTATTTTAGATTCCATGTTGAAAACACAACTCTGAAACATAAGTAACATCGAACAGGAACAAAACCAGTGTCAGCTGGATATTTAGTAATGTCTTTTAAACGTATGACACCTAAAAGTGTTTACAGTTGACTTCTTTGTGCTGGTTTTTCCCAGATATTTTTGAGGCAGCAAGACAAAACAGCCAGCCTCAACCACAATGTCTGCGTCGCCAAAATGAGCCTGATCGATCTGGCCGGCTCAGAACGAGCCAGTGCCACAAATGCCAAAGGGGCACGGCTGCGAGAAGGCGCTAACATCAATCGCTCACTCCTTGCTCTAGGAAACGTTATTAATGCTCTGGCTGACCCAAAGGTGAGCATACACATTCTAATGTCTGAACTAGACTAGATTCAAGTTTTTGCCAAATGAATGGAACTTTCACATGCAGGGTGTGCCTTATTGGATTAAATTCTTTTTTACTTTATGATTTAAAAGTGAATAGTGTTGGTCACTAGCATGCACTTGAAATGGAGAACCTGTGGCGTGTCAGCTGAGTATTTGGGTATTATTTCATTCCAGTTGCATACATTAACCTGCCAAGCAGTAGTCTCATTTTACACACGAGGCTCAGGAGATGAGGTACAAGTAGCCGCGTGCATCTAGGACGTGCACTACAGTCAGGCTGTAACACGACACACTTTCAACAGGGTTCTTCATTTCTGCCAAAATTATTCTTTGTCCAGTTCTGTGCAACCGTAGACATTTGCAGATGTAAACACGTTTTCTGACATGTTTGTCTGATGCCCACTGGAGTTTCTGTGGCGTGGATGTGGGTAGAAACTGCCAACTGATAATAAAACTCCTATTAGATGTCAGAAAACAGCAAAGTCCATCACCAGACTTTTTCCCCTCTCTGTAACTATCAAGAACTTGTGTAAGTTTAATGTTTTTGAGGGCAGATCGCAGCCACAGCTGTAAACCAGAGGATATCATTTTACATTTATGTGACTTAACTTTAATGAGACTTTCTGCCATCTCAGTGTCAACAAGATTATGACTCACCTCAGCAGCTGCACTTTATCTGTTGCCATTATTAATGGCCGAGGGGTATTCACAGACCAGCTGCAGAAAGATTCCAGGCCATTTTGACACACGTCGTGCCTTTGAAAGGAAAAAGATGGGTGCTCACACAGGCACTGTTTGGGGCTTTGGTGAAAAATAGAAATGGTAGTTAATTGCACACATTTTTGTGTTTACTTTATATGAGACAATAAAATGTTTTAGAGTGGTAAAACTTACAGGAAACGGTTTATATAGACTATTGTTATAAATCTCCCCCTTCTTTAAACCCCTAAGCCAACTGCGTCACCACAGAAAACTCCTGTAGTATTTAAACAAGTACGGCAGCAGCTGTATGATGTAAATTTTATATGCTGTGCTGAGGTTTTTCTTTTCTCCTTGCTATATATTACTTTTTATTTATTTTATTGTTAAATGCAATGTTATCTGAACCCAAAATGGTCTTTTGTGAGTAGTTTATGTCAGTTTCTTTGCATGTTCTGTAGAACCTGAATGTCAACTTTCTCATGTTTTGGTCTTATGTGTGTGTTTCAGAGTAAGAAAGCTCATATTCCCTACCGGGACAGCAAGCTGACAAGGCTGCTTAAAGACTCCCTGGGTGGCAACTGTAGAACTGTAATGATTGCCAATGTTAGCCCCTCCTCAAAATCATATGATGATACTCACAACACACTTAAATATGCAAACAGGGCCAAGGAGATTAAGTCTTCGGTGAGCATCAGATTTTTAGAACTTGCAACTTCATCATCATGTATGAATTCTTGTTTAACTAATTTATTTATTTATTTGTTTATTTATTTTTGGTCTCTCTCCTGCCTGTTAGCTCAAAAGTAATGTCGTCAGCCTGGACAGTCACATCGGCCAGTATGCAATAATATGTGAGAAGCAACGGCAAGAGGTAATGTGAAATACTCAGCAATGCCATGCTCGATTTGTAATGCATGCTCAGTTTAGTTTCATTTTTTTTCCCTTTCAATCTTAAAGATTCTCCAGTTGAAGCAGAAAATAAAAGCGTATGAGGAGAAAAATGTGGTGCTTGGTGCTTCTCAGATGTCTTCTCAGAACGAAGCTGAGGTCAAAAGGTAAGTAAACTGTATATTGATGTGATTTCACCATAACTGGTCTTTCTTTCTGCTTAATCAGAAGCTGGAAAAGTCAGGATTGACTTGAGGGTAAAATTGTTACACATCAATTCAACTTTAAAACACAGAATAGTGGCTAAATTTGTAATTAAAAAAATTTTTCCTGTGGATTTTTTTAAAATTTCATTTTATTTATTTATTCGGTTTGACTTGTTTTCTCAGCACAGTCCGCAGGGTTCTAATAATATTCATTTCAGAATGTTAATCATGTTTCATTTCAGTAAACATGATTATTGATCGAATGCTCAGCAAAGCTGTGTATAAAATGCCTGTGTATACAATCTATTCCTTTTTTCAATTTAAATAATTCAAATGTGACTCTTAATTTTTCATCTAATTGTTGCAGACAGCAGGGCAGCCTGCTCCTGTTGGATTTAGTTTATTAAAAGGTGGATTTGATGCAGCTATATAGAGCCTATATTTGAATGAGTGTACAGACAGTTATTTCATTAATTTAGTCACATCTTTAATTCACTCAGTGCCATCTGCCTGGGTGTTTGGGTTGGGGCGGGGGGACATAGAAAAGCTGAATGAGTCCCACACATTTCATTCACTGGCATCAGAATTCACAACTCACACAGCGAGAGGCCCTGAATAGAAGCTGCACGCTTCTCACAGTATTAAAAATTCAACAGTCTAGCAAGGCCACGACGTCTCCTACGTCACTGGAGTTACATTGAAGAGTGCAGTCACATTTCAGCGACAGCTCCCCAGTCTTATTTACCTGCTGCCTCTCCTGTCTCCTCCTCTTGCTTTAACTCAACCAGACAGCCACTTGCATCCAACCCAGATATAACCTCTGTCCCAGGAAAACATACATCACATAGCTATAAATATCTTTCTGCTGCAGCGCAGAGAAGTTTGAATCCTAAATGAAAAGTTTGTGACTTAAGCATTCTATATATTTAAACACTACAATTTACCTGCTTTTATAAAGCTAAATATTATATGTGTCAAATATAGGACCTAAAGGATTATTAATCGCATTTGAATCCTTGTATTTCTATTCTTATCATTCTTGTTGTGTTGTTTATTCTTTTATTTTATTCCCAGAAGCCAGACTTGACTAAACAAAGTCACTGACATTCAAACTCTCTGTTCTTTCTTCCGTTCCCTCTCTCCCTCTTCCCTTCCCTCCAGGGTGTCGGAAGCACTGCAGCAAGTCTTCTCGAGTCGGGCCCAAATCAGGAGAGAGCAGCTGGATCTGGAGAGACAGCTGAAGGAGAACGAGCTGCGCCAGCACTACTGCGAGAAGGACAACCTGTATGTCCAACATTTCTGTGCCAAAGAGAAGACTGAGAAGGTACTGATGCTGGCACCGTTGGCCAAAGATCCCAACGTTCCCACAGAAAATCAGCTGCTGAGTCATCACTTCCTTTCCCTGTTCCCTATAGTTGTCTTAGCCTCTCATTTACAACACTACAGGACAGAGTCAACGCTCCATAGTATCTGGCTCTTCTCTGCTGCTCGACTGTAAATGTCCTCTGGAGTATAAAAAGCAGATTATCTGCAAATGTGGATTTCAGATTTTAAAATATTGAATTAAAAAAAGCTTTGGATAAGTCGACAACAACTGAAAGCTCTGATCGCCAAACTCTTTGGTAGTTGAGATCAGCGCAAAGACGAAGAAATTTGAATAAACAATGCTTAATATTGTGTTACAGTGCACACTTACTGAAATGAGCATGCCCTTCTCAGCTTTAATGATTATATAAGACCTATTGGAAAAACTGGAGAGCTTCCCTGATCATTGCAAATGACCCTTTGCTGCTTTCTTTAGGCCACTTGTAAGTACGAGCGGAAGATTGCAAGTTTACTGACTCAGCAACAGCACGTCCGTAAACGTTTGAAGGAGGCAGAAACGCGTCTGCTCGACAGCGACGGCTGGCTTCATCGCGTAGAAAACGACATTAAGCTGCTCCAGACCAACGTTCACACCTCTGAGGTAAGAAAGAACTACCGACCTTTCCGCATTAGTGTTATTAAGCATTTGTCCTGAAAGATGAGCTCTACATCAGATTTAACTATTCCTTTCTGAAAAATGCAACGCTTTTTTAGATTATAGTAATTTTGTCCACCTTTAAATTATACAAGCATCTGTAATATTTGTGTAAAATTGTATCATCATTGTGGAATATTCACACTTGAACACTTGCAAATATTTGAATACATTCTTTTAAAAGCTACAGCGTTTAGGTAGGATATAAGTAACAGATGAAGACAGGCGATGGTGAGTAAAACTTATTTAATTACCTAACTTGTAGGCAGGATGATTAATTAATGAAATAAGACACATCATGATTAACCGAAGGGGGGGGGGATTACAACGTGGGTTACATCCATCAAAACTCATCGCTCACTGTACTGTTTTTTTGTTTGTTTATTTTGGAAGGTAGGCTGTGTCTCCACTGGTGTCGTGACTGTCTTTGTTTTCTTCCCATCTGTTCTCCCAGTAATTAGAACCGCGCTCATTTTATTTCTCCAGCTCACTCGTGGATACTGGAGAGAATAAATCAATACCTTTTACTCATCCCTCACACAGCCGCCAGTTAAAACCGTCCCCATGTTATTTTTTTCTTCTTTATCCCTTCTTCCAGGAACTGACCCAGAACCGTGACGCACCAGCCGGTCAAATGTTCTCTCTGCTGTTGTTTCATAGTTTCTTTACGTCAGAGTCTCTCTTTTTTACTCTTTCTCATCCCGAACAGACACATTTTCTGATGAAATATGCTTGAAAAACAGAAGTCTGCATCTTCTGTTGTCCCCTGTCTTTCTGCCTAATTCTAAATGACTGTTTCTCTAGTATAGAACAACTTTTGCCTCGTCTCCTTGGCTGTCTGACCTTTTTTCTCCTCCTTGTTCAGGTGTTGGAAAAGGGTCTTCACTGCCACAGACTGGGGCTGCAGGTACATGATCTTGAACAACATATCAAGCTGATGTTTAAGCTCACTACGCTGCAGGATCAAGAGAACAAGCGCATGCAAAAGTGAGGCAAACTAACTAGATTAAAATAATTTTAGTGTTGTTATCATGACGGCAACATACTTTTCTCCAAAGTGTTCTTACAATATAATATTTTGATTGAATTTCAGGATGTTGAACATCCTGTTGCCAGCTTATAGCCGAAGCTACGCTGCGCTGAACAGGGCTGGACTAATCACAGCAACAGATGAGACAGAGAACCAGGAACTAGAGAACCTGGTCTTAAGAGAGAGAGCAGTAGTTTGGGCAGACCAGGAAGAGTCAGGACACCCTCTAAAAAGTGAGAAGACGGGAGAAGAAAGACAAGAGACGGGAAGCACCGGGCTGGAGCTGGCACCCGTCCTGTCATTTTCACAACTGCTGTACCACTCAAATAGCCCCTGTAGTAAGTTCCCATACGCATCATTTATTTCTTCTTTGTGTCTTTGGACTGATGGGTTCCATCCCAGAGGTCATTCAACAAGAGGCAGCTGATCATGCGATCTGTCGATCACGGACATGGTCAAAACTTTTGAACATGAAACACTGAATACATTTAATGTAAGTACTAGTTACCTTATAAAAGACGAAATCCCTTTTATACAGTAAACAGCACTTGCAGTCATTAGGGGTAGCTCTTTGTGATAATGTTATGTATTTTTCAGGATTTTAATTTGTTATCACACAAAATTGAATCCATTCTTTGTCTTTCTTTGATAGGCTTGTTTCTCACACAGTCTTTGTGATGTGTTCATTTTTGATTCTTTTGTCTAATTCTCAGGTGCAGAGAAGCGCACAAAGAGAACATTGTCGTGCAATATTGGTGCCTCGCCAAAAGGTAAATCCCTTTTCTCCCCCATCTTCATAACATACTGTAGTCATTAATCTAAAATCCCTGTATACCTGTTAATCCCTCCTTCCCAGATCCATTTACTTATTTGTTATCACATGCTACACAATCCATCACACCTGCCCAACACAATTAAAAAAAATGTTGCTATGCTTCAATGTAGTACACACACACGTGAATTCAAGAACTTGTTCCATGTTGTAAAATAGAAAAGCAAAACTTATAAATGTGATATTGTTGGATTTTATAGTTGCGCTACAGATGTTGTGTCTGGACCAAATGTTGAATAATGAAATGATGTCAAGCTCACACCCACTTTTGTCAAGGGAAAACTGTACGTATAAACCTTTTGGGAAATGTAACACAGAAACCTTTGTGAAATATTGCAGCTCTTATTGGCTGTAATGACATTTGCAGCAGGTGGTCGAGATTTCATTGAAACATATTGTGGGAAATGTACTTTGAAACATACGACTCCAGTCAGCTGACCTGGACTTCTTTCAGAATGAAGCCTGAGAACACCAGAGCGTTCATCACCATCTTTGATGATTTTCTCTGTAACTTTGATAATCCGCTTCTTTCATTTAACGATTTATGCCATCCGCTTCACAATCTTTTACACGCGACAAACCATTCATGTGTTTATATAGCTTCTTTTTCTAATTAAACATGTATATTTCATCCCTCTAAATGAGTCAACACCTGCTTTCCTCTGATTCATATGATAGTCACATCGCAGGTTCGTTGCTTTAAAACACATTATATTTCAAGTCTATTATTGCCTTGTTCACAACTTAGATCGGTGTTTCTCTCATTTCAGACAGCAGGTTATGTGATGAAGCACTGTTCTGCATAACAAGTTCACAGGGAGATAATTTGCACAAACAAGCATGTAGGACAGCGATCGTGACCCAATAAGGTTAACTCACAGCAGGGCCCGGTAGAGCTGTGGGTTTTAAACCCAGCAGCTGTTGTATGAAAGAGCTGAAAGATCTACATTTTCCACTTAACGTTTTCGCCATTGGCGCATTAATGACGACCAATCAGAGCAGGCAGGCATGAGTGCACAAGGGAATAACCTGAATTCTCATGCCTACACACAGAAAGGGTTACAGGTTTATGTGTTGTACGTTGCGGTTGAAAGGGTCCAGATGGGGATTTTTGTCATTCAGACAAACTGTTCTGATCTTATCCTGACACTGTTTGTCAGCCTCTGCCCCTCACTATTCACTGCAGTGTGGTTTTAGACATAGCTCCACCCTGCAGTTTGCAAATCCAATCAAATTCACTGAGTTTGGGGGTGGGGGGGTTTAAGGACCATTAACTCTTCACGGGCTGATTGTTAGCGAATCACAACATTGAGAAAGTCAAATACATATTTCTGCCTCCCAGAATCGTGTTGCAGGTGTGAATCTGTTCATTACTTTACATTATTCCGTTTTTCACTCACTCATCAGCTCAACACCCCCCTTTTAGATCAGTTGCTCCATGGATGCCGTTTTCTCCCACATCTGCTTTTCCCCTCTGAACTGTGCTATCTCTTTGGCTTTAAATGGGGTTTTTCCCCCCTCCCCCCCACCTTTCCTCCCCTCCCACCCTCAGTTCTTTTCTTTGTCTGTCTAGCATCTAACTCTCCCAATCCCTCCTGAGCTCCATTCATGAAAATGCAGATCCACAGCAGGGCAGGGGAAAACGTCAACAGACGTAAACTCCTCCGCTCCACCAACCAGAAAAGGCGCGCTAAAAAAAACAGGCAGCAGCAACCAGGCGACCCTAATTCAGTGCAGCCTCCACCAGAAATAGCAACTCATGCATGTATTAATCCCCTACAAGCCAAAAATATGTGATTGAAGGAACGCTGCTGCCATTTATTGCAGGGGACAACTCCTCTGCTCGAGAAAAGGACGGTCTGTCATTGTCTCCTCGCTCTGTCTGAAGTCTGACTCACACTTGCTAAATATTGCCTTTTGATATTTGGGCTAATGTATAAATCAGTCCCTCACAGGTGATTCAGTGTCCCTGCTTCTTCTGTGCTGGCATTTTTAGCTCCTTCCGTCAGCCTCTGGACTCCTCTGCAGGAAATGCCTCCACTGTCTCGGAGTTCATAATGTAACACAAAGTGAATTAACCTCGTTGGTCCTGGAACAAAAAAAAAGTGAAACAACAAAAGGTCAACTCAAGTGCAAGAACATAAAGGATATACATCATAATTATTTCATTCCTGACCACACGTCCCCATATTTAGCAGCTTTATATAGAAGTAGACAGTCAGGAAGGACAGTGCCCCTGGCTGGATCATTTACTTTTATACTCACCGACTTCAGCAAATAGTCGAGTCGAGCCCATCAAAGAGCTCCAAGACAACACGACGTGACTGAAATCTCCGGTACGTGTTCTTCAAGGGCTCAGAGACCACGGGCAAGTTGGAACACAGCAACTCTTATTCTGGAATAATAAAGCGTCTGTCTTTGCTCACTATCTAACCCTCAGGTTTTCATCAGCTCAAGCTTGTCAACGTTTTTTTTCTTTTGAATGCATATTTTTTAATTTTTACTTATCTTGCCAGTCACATGTTTAATTTCATTCAATCCTGATTTAGTTTGAAATTAAATCATCAACCTTTTCCCTCATTTGCAGTCACTAGAGGTTCTAATTCATACCGTTCACCGCGTTCGTGTCGTGTTTATTAGCGGAGTCGTTCTCCTTGCCAGCTTCTCTTTTGAGCTCTTAGAATAATTGTAGCCATATTTTCCTGCTCTGTAGCTCTGCTTTCTTTTTTGTTTAGTACATCTCTTACAAGAGATACATTAGATAAGAAACACTAATTAGAGGCTTGGATAAGCAAAGACTCATTTCATCATTAGTTTTTCTGCCCTGTTTACATACACATATTGGACTGCAAGCATAATTTCTACAAACTAGGTCATTCCCACAATGTAAAAAAGGCAGGAAAATGCATTCAGGTGAGCTGAATGTAAACACTGATTATTACCTTCAGTTTATATTCACGTCTTCAGTGATAGAGGAATGTTACCAAGGAATCGTGACGCCACATTATACAGATTTTAACCTTCATGTTTCCGCATAGTTATTGTAACCACTATTGTACAGCCACCACAGCCTTTCCCGGTATCCTCAGGTTTACTCTTGAAGATCTGGGAATTTGCGGGGAATTCTTTGTCAATGAAAGCATTAACATGAGGAGGAAGCTTCGTGCAGTGCTCCACCTCACCTTTTCATTCTGTTTCGTCAGCCTTCAGCATTTCTAACGGCCCTCTTGTTGTGTTGAATTTTATGATTCATGCGATGCATGAGAGAAACCTCTCTGCTCTTAAAACGAAACGCTGAAAACAGAATGGGACTGCCTTGACTTCTTTCGAATCTGCACTTTCTTCTGTTTTTGTTGCTTTTGGCAGCTTAGAGTCATCACGGTGCTTTACTTGCCCCTTGGGGCATCTTACCTCACCTCCTGAAGGCATTTCCATGTGTGAACAGGCTCAAAAAGAAAGAAAATGAGGTGCATGTGTGAATGTGTTGCCAGCAGGTCTTTTCTGGATCTTCTCTGGAAACGGTTTGTGAATCACATCCATTGACTGTGGGACCCAGTGAGGTTCAGGAAGTCAAAGTCCCATGGAGGAATGGATCCTTCCCCTTCAAAACGGCCTTCCCACAAACTTCCTGTCATTCATTTGTGCCTATATCATAATCACTGTAAGAAAGAAGAGAGAGAAAACCTGTGACTTAAATTTGACAGTCTGGATGAGGATGGACCGTGGTCACATGATCATTTAACCGCAGCAACATAAATCCTCTATGGGCTCGTTAGTGTGGAAATACTGACACTAAAGTCAATCAGTAACTGAAACAAATAGCTTTGACTATAAAATGACAGTTTCTGCACATTTCAGCTGAACTTGCGGGTTTTGCTCTTTTTCTTGTGGTAATTCTGCTTTTCTCTTCAATTTAAGGTAAGCGAAACCAAACAAATGTGAAACTGGACCCACTTCCCAAAATGCCCATCAGGAGAAACCTGTGCGTGTCGCTGCCCCCGAAAAGCCCTCAAAGCATCAACAAGGCCCAAGCCTTTGAGGAGGGCCTGTTCCCACTCCAGTGCACTCCAGAACCTCCTCACAAAACTGTGCAGAACGTACCACCACCACCAGGCGCCTCCGGCATCGTGGATCCCAACATGACCTTTGACGTTCTGGACGATGACCAAACTGCCTGTAATGACACCATCATCATCAGTACTGGGAGTCCAGGTCCCAGCCAGGTGCCACACACTGGCAGGGCCCAGGAGGGGAACCAGGTTCCCTTCAAGAGGTGAGCCATCCTCACTAAGCCCTAGATTTACCCTCAGCTTTCATTTGTGGATACTTTGGATTCCACAGAGTGACTGTGATGTGTACCTTTACTTTCTAGGCAGCCGGCCCCGTCTTTACAGGAAGTCAGACGAGCCAATCCGACCTACATGGACATGACATCTGCAGCACAAGGGAAGCGGAAGTTTAAGCGGTAACGTTGCATTCACCGTTTCTCTTGGTGTCATTTGAAAAGTTGACTGTGATATTCTGGCCCCAGATTGGTGCCTTCACACACAGTCCTGAATGTAGTATTCTCTACCCCTCTCTGCCATTTGCTGCAGCAGCATCCAAGAAGAACTAACTCAGGAGTTTTCTGCCCCGAAACGAATAAGGAGTGACACCTCAGAGTCCCGAAGGCCTCTCAGGGTTCAGCAGCGATTCACCGGTAAGAACGCTCTCGAAGAACACGTTCAGACCGAAAACGAATCCTAATTTGAACTCATTTTTAATTTTCCTGGTCCTCAGGGTCGGAGGAGAACAAACCCAAACGGGTCGTCAGGAGCGTTTCTGAAGGAAATCTCAGCCTGCTCAAGCCTCAGAAGTCCAAGTCAATTTTCTATAAAACGTCCCAACAGTTAAAACGAGTGGCCAAAAGAATGTAAAGCCTCACCGATGAAATAAAGTATTTTTTCCATTTTCATTTTCAAACCTTTTCCCGTCCATGTTTTTTAAAGATCTTAGACAGAACATGTCCTCTGTGGGTCATACGCTCGCTAAGCAACAAAAAAAGATACACGTTACTTTTTGTTGTGCTTGTATTTGTTCTTACACTCAATTTTAGTCGACTCTATATAGTTTGTATAGTTCCTGGTAAGTGCATTAGTTTCTAACAACTGATAGTTTTTTCTTCTGGAAAGCGTTAACCATATGTCTTAACTCCATACATTTTAACTGTGAATATTATTCACTAAATAAAACTGGGTTGTAAATATTTTCTAATAAAATTGTGAAATGATCTGTGAGTTCCTTTTGTTTTTGATAGTCAATTTCTGAAATGTGTTCATTTTTATCCCTGAATCAGTATTTTGAGAGCGAAATTTGTATTTCTGGATTTAATAGATTATTTGATAGATTTGATTCTGCTTTTAGTATCTTTTTCTCTTGAACTTGAATGTTTTTGTTCCCATCTTGTGGCTGTCCTTTCCTCTGTATGATGTCCTTGATTGTCTGCATAGATGCCTATAAATATATAGATTTTTTTTAAAAAGTTGACAACGTTGCTGTGGTGTCACTGAATGTTGATCTTTAAGAGTTCATCTGACAACTGCGGCAGAAAATAGTTTTTCAGTGTTTTTTAGATTTGCAGAGTTGCTGTGGAAACAATTATTACATTTAAAATCAAATCAGAAAAAAGCCACTGAGCTCTGATGAGGGCGGGACCTCGCTGATGTCTGGAGAGAGCTAGATTTGTCACTTTGATTTCAGTCTAGCAACTTTCAACGGCACGCCATTCGCTGTGATCTTTATTTTTAGCTCAATGCATATATCAGCACTGTGCTGCGCAAGCACCGACCCCCTCACCTGCTCTCATTCACAAGAATTTCTTCATTGAGTGTGTGTGTGTGTGTGTGCATACATGCAGGGAGGCAGGTCTTGGTTAAAGTTTAGTAACTTTCTCTTAACCAATGAGGACCCTTGTGCGTTTTTCTTGCTGACCAATGGGCCAGATCGAGAGGTTGGAGGTGGGTGTTGCTTAGCAACTGCAGGTAGAATCTCAGATCATGTCGGACCCATTGTTTTATCTCTCCATCCCTGAGAGATGTTACATGCTATATGTTGTGAGAAATATCCGCGTGCGAGTGCGTCACAAAGTTGCTAATTCTATTTCTGTGTGGTTAAAGCTGACAGCGAGCTGATGGCGCCTCACCCTCCAGGCAGCACTTTTAATTGATTGCCATCAATTACGAGAGCACGCGCACATGCGAATGGTCCAACTCGGTGGGACTCAAACAGGTAGAACTGGATTTTTCCTTGTTTGTTTTGCTGTTTTTTTTTTTTGTTTGTTTGTTTGTTTTATTTCCTGAACCGGACTGAGGGGTAATCAGCAGGCTCCCGGGTGCATGTGGATGTACGGGCAGCACGGGCAGCACTCAGCCTCCCCAGTGCTGTCCAGTTGAAGCAAACGCACACAAAGCACAGGTGCAGTGATTTGGTAGCGGCCGTCTTTGGATCTCCATTTGTGCAAAAGCCAGAAAAAGAGGCACCCGACTGCATCCTTCCAAATATAACCGTAGGATCCCACCTACGGCGTGGGCCTGCGCTCCCACAAGGCCCCACCTCGCAGCTGTGAACTTTTCATCCCGTCTAATTAGATGACCCGAGATGTTAAGGCAGTGAGTCACAGCAGAGAAGTGACCAGCAGCACCTTCTTGAGTGTTATTCCATGACTTTAATCCAGAAAGAGCTCAGTCCTGCTGCCCGAGTCTCATCCGGAAATTCGGGCAGTGAATTTCCGGGTTTAGCTGGGTGTTTGTCATGTCGGCGGATTTGGATTAAACAAGGAAAATGTCGGGGAAATTGGACTTTTCCCTTCCGAGCAGAGAGTTCCTCCGCTCAGGTCGGCCCGTCCCGTGACTCTCGATGCAAATATTTAAATGGGATTATGGAAATTTCCGGCATGCTCTCTGAATTTGGCATGTAAAGCAGGTCCAGGAAGGTTTGTCGCTCACACCACATACATTTGTGTGCAGAACATGCAACGTTGCTACGTCAAGGATCACACATGAGTATGAAATAAAACCTCATCAGCAGCACACTGGCAACCAAGTCGAAGCGACGTCGGGGAGATACTTCCACTCCAAAGGCGGCGCGGGGGAGCGACTGTGGATACGGTCTGTGCATCTGTGAATCATTTTCATTTCTTTGCTTTTAGAATTTCCTTCTGCGATGGCTGCATTAGGGCCCATTTTGTGGCTTTTTTTTTTTTGTTTGTTTTTTTGTTTTTAGCGTTTTCATTAGCTCCAGTTTCTGTTATGTTTTGATAGATATGGAAGGTGCTAACGGTGAAAGTGGCTTTTTATATAAAAACATAAAAGAAACGATCTTCGTGACCTGATGATGATGCTTGGTCACGTGTGTGACCTCTACAGAAAAGGACAGGCATTAGGAGCCCTGTCCCTGTGTTAGCAAACTGCAGAGGTCACACATCTGTCCTTCGACTCGTTCTGTTACCTTGAAAAGAAAAAAAAAAGTAGTTTAAAAAATCGGCTCGGCGGCAAACGCTCGTCTACCTGTGTTGATGCGGATGGCTGTTGGCACGACCTTGTGCGGTGGTGGGGAGGGGAGAGATTTACAGTTTCCTTTACCAGATAACGTCCCCTGTTGTGAAACAATGTGACAGAAAATCAGTACAGCTGTGATGGCTCAGCAGTGCTTCTCTGCCCCTCCACATTCTCCTCCAGGAGCTCGTCCAGAGCCCACCTCAGATGTAGCGTATGTAGCCTGTGGATGACTCATCCTCCGGAGGACGGCCTGCACGGCGCATGTAGCCTTGGAAATAAACATTTCACTGTTTGCAGAATCAAGTGAAGTACTTTGCCGCCTTACTGTCTGAGCCCACAAACCACAAACGCGGACGCTGACAAACCAGATCTGTCAGGTACATGATATTAAAAATATATATTTACATGTATCCTCAGGTGCACGGAGCAGCGATGCATCACTAAAAGCAAATGAAACAGGAGGTTTGTCATCATTACACCAATCGCCATGGAGACAGGGTTAAATCCCTAAGCTTCTGGTGTTACAGAGTACATGAGTGTATGCTCATTACCTTTTGCTGCAACTTCCAGGGGAAAAAACTGCATCCAAGTGGATGAATGTCTCCACCTCTTTTGGATGATTAGGTAACACAGGCGTGCACATGTGGGGGTTTTTCTTTTTCTCTGTTTCCCAGCAGCCGTTCACACCTGTTGCCTGCAAATGCACTTGAACATCTGCAGTGTTTCAGTGTCAGTCGGCAGCAGGGTGTTGCTCATACAGTCGTGCTGTTTAAACATAAAGCTGAACATAAACGGGAGGATTCTCCAACCATCAGCTGACTCGATCACAGTCACACTGCAGAAGGGAAGCGCCGTTCTTCTAAGGCATCCCTCAGTGAAGGCGTGAATGAGGGGTGTGTGTCTGCTGTGACGGGCCGGTGACCCGTCCAGGGTGTGTGTGTGTGTGTGTGTGTGTGTGTGTGTGTGTGTGTGCTTGGTTTGGGTTGTAATGGGGCACAACTGACCATGTGTGTCCCTGAAAATACCCACTGTTGCTCCTGAGAATGCTGCGCCTTCCTGCGTGAGCAGCATTCCTCAGTCAATAAATCAATCTGAAATGAATTTTGAAGCATTAGCTTTAAATGAACGGAAGCGAGTCAGGACAGCGCACAGGCTCTCCTCACCTGCACCCCTTTGAACGGAGCTGAATTAGCATTATGGTGTGCAGGTTAGAACCCCGGCCCTCGCCTTACACACATTTCACCCCTTGTTTTCATTTTACATACTTGATTCATAGGTTTGCATTTGTGTTCTCTCTTTTATGTGTAGCTATGCCAGTTTTTTTGTGTTCGTTTATTTTGTTATCCCTCGACATCTCGTAGCCGTTTCCATGACAGTGTTCTGGCAGCACACCTCCTTAAATAATATATCAGCAGGAGAGAAAGTAGACACACTCAGGTTACTGTAATAACTCTTGTTTTGTACTTTTGTGCTGCTAGCAGTGCATGTAGATTTTCTTTAGTGCCTTTTATAACAGCATGTGTGTTTTTAAAAACGGTTACCCCAGTCGATTCTTGGTTTAGCGCAGCACGCGCGCAAACGCCTCGTGCTCACCGTCAGCTGTGATTTCCATATTTCATGCTCGGACTTTCTCCTCCAGAGGGTTACGTGAGGACTTGTTGTGATATTTTCAGATCAAATGCGGATTTTAAGTCGAGATTTTCAGCAAACGAACTAAATAAATGTTTTGTCTTTCTTTAACTGGCTGCGGGTTCTTATTTGTGACTGGTTTGTGTTCATCTCTGTCTGGTTTGTGTGTAAATGTAGCGAGAATAATCAGTCAAATATCAGTCAGTGTTTGCTGTGATGTCTCATTTCACTTATTTTTTGCAGATGAGCTTGGCTAAAGTTGTTTGCAGGGTGTCTCTTAGCGACACACACACACACACATACGTGAACATGCGTGTACATTTTCATATGAACAACACACAGATGCTCTGGGTTTTTCTCTTGCAGTCTTTCACAATTTGTCTGTTCCACAATTTAAAAACAAAAACAATATCCAGCTTATTAATGCAAGTTACAGAGACACCCACATTCATTTCCAGTGAAAAGTAAACGACCCTGATGATGAGTCACCGGTTTCACTCTGAGATTTGCTTTATTCAACATGCTGAAATCTCGTAAGATTTGGCAAAGCTGAGATCGTGGCTGCCGTCTCTGAGCGAGCTCAGGTGTGTGTCACCATTTCTCTCAAATGCATTGAAAAAAGAGCAGAAAGAGCAAACTATGTCTTTAAAATCCCACTAAATCCAAGCCCAACTTCCCTACTCTGCAGAAATTAAAAGGGCTTAATTCTCCTGAGAAAGTTGATGCTAATGGAACTCAATTATTGTGTAAAAAAAAAAAAAAAAAAAAAAAAAAAAAAGTATAACTGTCACCATACAAGAGTGCAAGGATGAGCTGTTCACTGTAAAAACCTGCAGATTTAAAAGTGTAAAACGTGTTTCTGTGTTCATTTCCCTGATTTGTTCGTGAATCCCTGATAGCTTCATCTTTAAGTAATTTTAGACTGTGGCCTCAACTCACAAGTTTGAGCTCTGAGGTGAAGTTTACAAGTCTGGAAATCAACAATGAAGCATAAAAGAAATCAGTCAGCGATGCCCTGAAGAATAACGCAGAATAATGGTCTGGGTGAATGAGTGTACGTGAGATTTTAAGTGAGTAGTGACGCGATACATCAACTAATTGTGTCCTCATAGTCGCTGAATTAATTAATATTTAATGTTTGTTGAGCTTTGTACTCACGCGCATCACAACCCGCGGCGTGTAAACATCATCCTGACAGCTAGCTTTATTATACAACATGCTGTCATCCCAAATGAATGAGTTTCTATATTTATCATGAAATTCGTATCAGAAGATGAAGTGCAGATCGATTTACCTGCTGCTCTGTGAGTAAATGATCTCCTTTTAAACTTGTAGCAAGCTTCCATGTTCAGGGCAAAAACAATGCTGCGGTAACGCTATAACTAAAGAAGTTACTTCGTTCTCCTCCTCCTCCTCTCCTCAAATCCTGACTGAATCACATCAGCGTCCGAAAGGTGGTGGCGGCGTCCCGTCAGCCCACCTCACACAACAGCTGTCTGCCCTCTCCTCACCTTTATGCTTTGCGGGGGTTTTTAATATTTAGCGTGAATAAAACGGCCCCGCGTTTCTGCAACCGGCGCCCGTGCTGCTGGAAAGACTCAGGAGCGGAGGCGAGCACGCGTCTGGATATTTGCTTTGTGACTTCTTTGTTGCCAGTGATTACACATCAGTCACTGATATGATTGTTCAGCCCTCCTCTTCCTGTTTGCACTGGCCCGCACGTGCCCGCTGTGTGTACATGGTCACGGGGCATGTGTTTTTTTTTTTTGTTTTTTTTTATGAAAACACCACTTTGAGCACCTGGACATAGCTGGGCCGTTAGCAGCTGCCCTGCGGGGACCCGCTGGGGTGGGAGTCTTGCCCCACAGCAGAGTCGGGCCAAAGATCTTCATCAGCTGTCACCTCTGTGTCTGCGACCGAGACAAGGAGGCCTTCAGAAAGAAAGCAGCAAAATTAGTTCACCTTTGCTGAAGGTGAGGTTGGAAAATGTATCTTGACGACCCGTCGCCCCCCAAGGGTGGCGCTAAAGGCAGAGCACTGGTCAGCCTTTCACTGACAAAACCATCTTCTTCTTCTTCTTCTTCAATTAGAGGGTGTGTGCTTGCAGCAACCCCAGCTGGGTTGCTGCAGCTCAGGTGGTAGAGGGAGGTCATTGGTTTGATCCCTGACCTGCATACTACATGTCTATGTGTCCTTGAGCAAGACGCCGAACCCCAAAATAGCTGCGAGAGCTGTGTCTGGGGTGTGTGAGAGTGTGACTGAGCCTCTGTCAGATAAACAGTCCAATTAACATTTAACATTCTGGTCCTGAAGTATTATTTAAGGAAAGGATGGTCAATTTTAATTCTTTAAATTTTAATTATAGTAGCCATGGTAGCGTTGCGTTAGTTAGGGTTGGCAGTTTGGAAACTATGCTAACTACTGGGTTAAGTTTTGCTCATAAGAACACTTGTTCTTAAACGTAAGCTCATCCTTCGTTCTGTTTGACCTCATTTGATGCCTGAGCGACTTTTACTAAACATCCTGGTGTGGTGATCAGGTGACAATCATGTGACCGGAACAGGAAGTGACTTCTCCAAAATGGTGGCATCACCTGTCTACCCAAGTGAAGGAATGAGCTGGTTTACAAAAGCTTTAATAACACGTCCTTTGTTACATTTAAACGCGTCTTGGTGACAAAAAGGAGAAAATATCCTTTTGCTCTGTGGTAAACTAGTAAACTAAATCAATTTAGAAGTGATTAGTCACATGAGCAGCTGGAGGTGTTGAGAGAGCCGACGTGCCCGTGCTGCAGGTTGCGCCAGCGGCCAAACAGGAGGTCTCCCACGGTGCTCTGGTTATGAGTCCTGTACTCCAGTTGTGATTCATCTGTGACAATTATTTCTGTGGAGGTGAGTACAAACTGTGGATTTTCAGAGCCTCCCTCCTGAGTCATTCCTGCCAGGGAACAGTTCCAGTACAAATTAGGGCCTCGTTTCCTATAAGTGTCGTGGTGAAGGTGGTGACAGAGGGATTCTGAGGACTCATGCTGCTCAGGTTGATCTTTTTGCCGCGCTGCTATTTGATCCTGTCATTCTGGTTTCTTTATTATTTAACAGAAATTCTTAAAAAGCACAGGTGACCAGCAAATCCCGTAACTAGCTTCTAATGGTTGTGATGTACGTTCAGTGCTGTCAGCAAGTCTGTACTTGGACAAACGTGCCAGTCGTGTCAGAGTGGGAGCGTGGGTGGTACAACTGCGTTCCTTCCTGCTTGGTTTTTTTTTTTTTCCCCCCCTCATGCAAATGGCAGATGTTTAAGAACTAAAACGAAGCAGCTCAGTCTGTGTGAACACAATTTAGGAAGAAAAAAAAAAAAAACCCAACCCATTTTTAAGTTTGAGGCCTGAGGGGCTACAAGTGTTATCGGGCTGCATCAAGTTTACTTTGCTTAAGAAAAGAAAGAATAGTAGAGGGGGGGCGGCGGTGGTAATGGGAGTCAAGGCGGATGAAAGGATTTTGATCCAGTGATATTGTATATCTATTCCTGGTCAGGACAGACAAAAGCGCACAACGATCCACCAGAGAGCGGAGCAGGGCATCTGAATAGTGTGTCTTCTTTGCGCTGTTGTACATCCAAAGGCTTTGTGGCTGCAAGACGGCACAAAGGAGGTAGTTTGTCCATCTGCTTTTATGTTCCCGGAGCCCTTTGATGTATGGAGAAACCTTGGCTGGGGTATCCCTCGCAGACAATTGCAGGAGAAACCCCACTCCTGTGTATTATCCTTAACAGTCCCGCCGCCATTCAGCGCCAGGCTTTTATGCTGGTTAGACCTCGGTTTTAAACTTTACGCTGGCTGCCCGTCGGCTTCCGTGGGGAATCTCGTTAGTCTTATTGCAAAGAGGTGGTGATTTGACAGGCACACGGATTTCTGTGTCTTTTTCCTTCACCAGACAGCTAGTCCAGCCCCGGATGTTGGGATTTAAATCTGATTTCCTGATTTCCTGGAGTTCGACAGCTTATTTGTTTAATCAGGGAGCATCTGTGCAGCCATATTAGCTGACAGAGGAGAAGCGCAGATAAACAAAAAGGTACCATAAACCAGCAGTAACCAGCACCCCCAAATATCACTAATTACCTTGTCCAGAGAAGGACATGTGGAAATGACACTTTATTGTTTTATGGGTGCTATCTTGGCTGTTTCCTGGGCGTGCACCGTTGCTTCCTACAGGCAAAGCCAGGTGACCACGGTGGAGCTGGCATGCAACCACCTTTAACTACATTTTTAAGTTTATGCTGGCTGGTGAACAGTCAGGGAAGAATAATGGCAGGTATATTTCATGTCATCGTCGTCAATATCAGCTCTGTATAAACACAAACTATTTCATCACTCAGTGAATTATCATTTCATTCTGTGTCAAATAAAGATAAATAGTTTTTAGATGATACAAAAAGATAAAAATATAATAACTGCATGTTAATGTGCCATATGATGTAATTTACCTTGTTACAGTTGGATGAAAGAGCTGAAATGAAGTTTTAATTTTCACTTTAGCTTCATTTTCATGCACGTGCGTTTGTTTACGCCATCACCTGTTGCTTCCTGTTTGGAGTTCGAGTCTTCCTGTTAATAAAATCAGCAGCTGAGCTGATACACACAGGAGGAGGTGGAAGTTCACACACTCACACCTGGGAGCATCCCAGTACAGTGTCCCAGTCAATCACAGTTGCCACTGCTGGGACCTCGGCGAGTCTGTGCAAGCGCGCTGGCGGTGCTGCTGAGGCGGAGCGCGGCGTTGCTTCCCTAGCTTTCATCAGCCAGCCCGGGGATTTGAACTACCAGCTCGGTGTCACGAGCTTCCACCTCCTCTGCTGCTTCGGCCTTTACAGCAGACATACCAGCAACAGAGCGAAAACCCTTGACCCCTCCACGGGCCCCCACAAGTACTTAAGCAGTTCCAGCGTATGCTGGATGCATTTTTAGCGCGGGGGTCAGCAAGCAGGGCTTTTATGTAGAACGGTAAAAAACCTTTTGCAGATCATTGTTGCACTGCAAGACTGACAAAAACCTGACAGAGCTTTTGTCCTCCTAGAGCCCGGCAGAAGACGACGGAAGGAGCGACAACCATGAAATGTGAACCTCTCCGTCAACATGCGTTACATATGTGTGCCCGGCGGAAGGTCAGTCTTTCTGCTTGCTTCTACTGGGCTGTTTGGCTGTGAGTGAAGGCGATGCCATTTGCAGGGTTGCCATGCATGCAAAATTTCAGGTCACTACCACTGGGAACCAATAACGCCTTTGGCTAGGCAACAAGATGCAAATACAGCTATTCAAATTTTCCACAACTCCACACACACACACACACACACACACACACACCTCTGAGCATCACACTGCAGAATTCATTTACACTGTAATAACAAAAAATGTTTCAAAAAAATGGAACTTTTTGTTACATTTTGTTGCATTGTTGCATGGCCGGACTGTAATAGCCGGTAACCACCAATCCAGGCTGTCAGGCAGATGCAGGCTGGTCAGAGCTAGCAGATCCATGGACTATATGTCACATCCAGTGAAGCAGATTTCTCCTCTCAGCCGCTAAAGACCGAGTTCAGGCCATCAGACGGTGTTTAAGAAGACAGATTATGTGGCACAGGGCAGAGTCAGGCGGAAGCCCTCAATATCAACTTCAGCCTGCAGAGCCACAACCCAAATGTCATCGGTCCTGAGGCCGCCTATCTCCTGATACATACTGGGGAAGGGCGGAATGAGCGCGAGTGCAGCTGGTGTTCAGTGTGAGGTATGGATGTGGCGGAGTGATTATTTACAGACTGAATTACTTCCAAGACCTGAGCTGTGACTCACCACCCAGGCCCCGTAATTAATTCTCTGCTCTACGTAAATATTATGAAGCTGTCCCTCTAAGTGACAGATGCGTGGCCTGGAGCACATTGTCATCAGGGCAACTGGGTTAATTATTGCTGACTATTTAATTAGGTCTTTTGGTGTATTTGCTTGAAACAATCAGGACATTTTATTGTTAATATCATCGATTTTACTTTATTGCGTTGCTTTCTGAGAGCTTTTTTGTTTGTTCCGGAGCTCATCTTCCTGTAGGAAAAAGGACGATAGTGGGGGGTGGGGGTGTGAGACTGGCATCTGACAGTAAGAGAGAACCTGCCGCCTGTCTATTTTTATCAGTCTGTACTAGCTTCACATGACGTGGGGCTCTTGTTATCAATATTTATGGAAGAAAGATTGAGACGCGGTAATGGTACCTGTAGCCCCGACTAGATCCATCCTCGCTTAATAGTTGTCATTACAGCTAAGGGGGAGGAAAGTGCTAATAGGCTGAAAATTTTAGGCTGGCACAATGTGTTAGTAATGATTCCTGAGACCAACCGGGGCCCAAATGCAATTACCAAACGTAAACACGCAACGATGATGACTGCTGTGTTAAAATGGCTGTAAGGGTACGTTAGAAGTTCAGGTTTGGTGATTCATTTTACACGATGGTTTGAGGTGGGGGTGGGGGGTTTCTTAGAAAGCCTCAGTTTGTCAGCAAAGCTTTGATTCAATCGTACTTTGATGCTTTGATTTCACGGCACCCTTTGATCTCCCACCACCAACCCTAACCACCATCACCAAAGAGCAGTATGAGAACAGTTGGGGCTATTAATGTTCTGTACATCTTGATTGCGTTCACTCTGCAATGAATATCAATAGCTGCACATATCAGGCCTCCTCCGAGGACCAGGAAGGTCTGTAGCTATGCAACATTCATCTCAGCACGCTCAGAGGAGGTGAAGTGGTCTGGACGGAGTGCGGAGCAAAATGTCGTACACAGTAGAGGGACGGAGCAATTGATCTGTGACCTCCGACTCAGCCGTAAGACATCGCAGCGAGGAACGCGTGGGAAGGCACGGCTAGTGGAAAAAGGGACGAGCGTGAGTCAGTTACAGAGTCTGTGAAAATCAGTGGGAGCAGAGGAAGTGTTAACAACATCACAAGTAGGAGCAAGTCAAGCTACCACGTCAGGAAGCAGAGAGGACCGACAGTGGGACGATGGTAGGAGCCAGAAAGGTGATGGCACGCATGCCTCGCTGGCGTTTCATCATGGAATTGTTCATGCCGTCCACACGCAGCTGATGTGTTACCTCTCTCTGTACATCAGCCCCTTTTATTAGAAGCCTTTAATGAGTATAGCTGCTGTGTGAAAAGCCTCCATGTCGACTGGAGCGAGCTGAAGGATAATAAGCTGTGTGTGACTCTCAGGTCCAACACTTGTTGCTTCTGTGCAGCAGTGAAGGCGAGAATGCACCTATTTGCTTCCAGGGGTGGTGGTGGTGGTGGTGATGGTGGGGGGGGGAGTTTAGTAGATTTCCAGTTTTATCTGATCATGCCATCTTGTGTTTTGAAATATATTAACACAACACAATCTCTCCGGCTGCCTGCAGAGCCAGTGACCCCCCACCCCACCCCCACTAGAACCAGAACCGACGGACTTGGAACGTGTCAGAAGTTCGGTGACACCAGTGGCACCAGTGACACCAGTGGCACCGGCAACACTTGTGACTGCTTCCAACATCCCCACCCCCACCCCACCCACCCAGTCTGCGTGAGACGAAGCCGCAGTGGATGCGGGTTTGATGAGAGCCGCCCACCCCTGCTTCAGCCCCCACACCCCCACTCTTTCACCCCCCTCACCCCTCCCCTTTTAAACTCATGAGTCATGTGTAGAGGCGGAAAGCAAACCGCGTCCCCGAGTAACGGGTCTGAATGGCATCGAGTTACCTCAAACACTTTGATGAGTGGATTCTTTTTTTCAATTTTATTTTTAATTTTTTGCGAGAAAGTCCATTAATATGTCACGCTGGCGCTATTGTCTCCTCGCAGACGCACGCCCACGAGGTCCCAAAAAATTAAAAAAAAGAAAGAAAGAAAGAAAGAAATACATAAAACGCGCCACCCATGCGGCGTGATTTCCATAAAGTGTGACCAATAAAAAAAAGTCAATCATACCACAGAAATGACACTTTTTGTCGCAAGCATTCGCCAAAGTTCTGTGGTGCTGGCAAAAAGTCAGACAAATAATCACCTATTACTCATGTCACTTCGTACATTTGGGGCTCCACTTGGAAGCACGGCGCTTCGTCACTGCATAACAACCAGATGAGTGTTGGCAGTGCAACTGATGGAATTTTACTGGAAACAAGGCTCGCCTTTGAACTTCTGATCGCTGCTAGAAATCTTGATCTCGAATTTTTGCTCTGAGAGCGTGACGACCCCAGACAAGGTGGATTAAGTTTTTCAGAATTTTTCATTGCCGGGGGGAAGACACACAAAAAAAAAAAAGAAAAGAGAGAGAAGCACAAAAGCCTGCACTTTAACAGAATTTTGAAAATGTAAGTATCACTGAGCGTCGCGTCCTGCGATGTGTGCAGAAAAGTGTCTGTTTGGGGGACTTTGGCAATAGCAACAAGTTCCTCCGAGTTGTCAGGCAGAGAAAAGGGATCGACTCATGTTTGTTTTGTGGAAGGCGAACTGCTGCGTATTTTCCCAAACTGAAGAGGGGGAAAACGGTAACCGGCGTCTGTTTGGGGCCCCTGGCAATCTTAGAGAGCACGCACAGCGGTCTGTAACATATGTATATATGTGGATATATGGAAGTTTCTGTGTGGCACCGCTGACGGTTGCGCATTTAAAGATTTGAGGCAGTGAGTGAGCGAGCGACCATTCAGGAAGTCTCCGCAGAAACTTGGCTGGCTGTCGCTTATTTCAATCACGTAAGACCCCTAATATCGTTGTCCGGGCGAGGGTGTTACGCATGTCTCTATAAGCTTTTCTGACAAGCCGGGTCTGTTAATATTTGCCTTTGCTGTAGAGCCACCGAGGTGCTGCATGAGAGGAGTTTAAGTACGCCGATATTGCAAAGGGTTATTAGATTCATAAGTCAGCGAAGTGGTGGGCGATCTACTGAGCACAGCAGAAGTTCTCATATGATGACTTCAAACAAGACACATTACCTACCAGTATCTGTTGGAGTGAGTGGATATTAAGACACTTGTATCTCCAGGACTGCGCGGGGGGAAAATGGTAAGTAGCGCTGGAAACGCGCGGCGCATGAAGGATGATTACCAGTAAATAGTCGTGCTTGCTGTTCAGTCTGGGGCAGCGCATTGCTGGAAGGGTTGGACTCAGTGGCTACTTGAGCAACTCAGCACCGAGACCCATGTCTGCTGAGGCTGATGTTGACAGAGCTTGTGTGAGAGGAGCTTGTTTGGCTTTTCTCGGCTCGGGATATGCCGGTATGGTGAGAGAGGTAAGGAAATGTTGCATTGTGTCTGCCAGCGACGTGTGATGTGATGCAGCCTTGAGGACTTGTCTTGGAGGGCTCCGCGTGTGTGCGCGCGTGCGCACGTCGGCACCGAGGTCTTAATATTTTATGCATGTATGTATTGCATGTATGTATGTTCTCTTCCTTTCTGCGGTGGTAGAAAAAGCAACATGTGCCACTTACCTGTGCCGCTTGGCGCAAACGTTGGGAATCACACGGCTTCTGCCAGCGGCGCCTGGGATTCGGTGCGAGAGTAGGAACATTTTTCTTTTTATTCTATGAACCGGCGTTTGTCATATAGGTGCCGTTTTGTGGAAGGGAACGTCCGACCAGACCAACATGTGATCAAATATTAACGGGACTGGTTTGGCAGGAGAGAGGGAGAGAATTACACGTGACAAGACACGGGGAAGCAGCAGAGTAATATAGCAGTTTAAAGTGGGTGCTCTAATAAAAGTAGAGCTGTTTTCTTGGCCCCCTCAGTAGTTGCTCTGGCTGTGTTTTGCTTTCAGCACATTGGACAGAGGCAGCGGATTCGCGCATGGACTAAAACGCCGAGCGGACGCCAACTCTTTCTCTCCTTCCCCAGCCCCCCTTTCGCCAAACCTGGGATTGCTTTTATTTTTTTTTGTTTTTTTTCAACTTTTGGTAAGATTATTCTAACGAGGACTCTTGTGCGTGAATGGGAAATAAATAACGGTGTTTAAAACCCGTAGAGACAGGGAGCATAAAACAATTGTCATTCTCAGAGCCGGCGCTTTGAACATGTGTTTATGGAGCCTATTGTGAAAGTTGAATAGTCAGGTCGCCTTCTTTTTTTTTTTTTTTTTTCTTTTTTAATTGCAGTTATTGTTATTTTGCACACCCCGCTCGCGGCGCCTGTAAGCCCCCCCCCCCCACACTGCGTTAAACTTTGGGACATGCAAGTCTTGGTCGCGGAGATCTAACCGCGAACATAGTGGTTGTCAGCCTTTGTAAAGGTAAGAGCACAATCCATTGTTTTCACATCAGCCTTGTCTTCCTGTCGTCTTCACGCCTTTATCCCTTCGAAATTAACTTCGGATTAAAAGACATAAAGAAGAATGCCTCCTTCGCCCCGGCACCGTGTTAGAAATGTGGGCATCAGTGGCCGAAATAACTCCGATGCGAAATCCGATCCAACATCTCGTCTGTCTGTCTGTCTGTCTGTCTATCTATCTATCTATCTATCTATCTATCTATCTATCTATCTATCTATCTATCTATCTATCTATCTATCTCCCCCCCTCTTTTCTTCTGTAAAATAAAGCTTAAAAAAATAGAGCCCGTTTCTGACACGCTGCTTGTGCTCATGCAGACATTCCATCGTGGAAGGCGGGGAGGCTGGGACTCTTTTTTTCCGTGCTCGGTGCCGTGAAAACGGAGCTTCTGGAGGCATTCGTAGAGTTTCGGAGCAGCGGATGCTGCAACATAATTTGCGTAATCGTTGCGTTGTGCCTAATCATGCTCCCAATATGGGACTGAGGCGCTGCAGTGGTCCACTCTATCTATCTATCTATCTATCTATCTATCTATCTATCTATCTATCTATCTATCTATCTATCTATCTATCTATCTATCTATCTATCTTCTTATTTTTATTGTTTGCTCTGCTGCATTCATGTTTTGTCTTGATGTCAAACCGTTTGGATTGTTTTTTTTTTTTGTTGTTGTTGTTGTTATCGACCAAAAATAGCCCTACTCTTTACCTTTCCAACCCCCCCTTTCCTCCATCCCTCCTCCCTCTCGTCGTCGCCATCAAATCACTTGTGTTTTTACTACGGCCGCTCCACGGTTTCATTCATAAGGTGCTTTTCACTTCACCTGCTACCCTGCCCCCCTCTTTTGTCCACATATGCGCGTCTGTGCCGAGCCGACCCGCGGGTGCACGCACGCAGCCCCCGGAGAGGCGGCCGACAAGACGGCGCAAAGATAAATTATTTCCTAATCGTCACCCACGCGTTGTTCACGTTTTTTTTTTTTTTTTTTTTTTTTTTTTTTTGGGTGTCTTGACAGTGTACACTATGTTCCATTAGCTCGCGCTTGAAATTACAATAAAGATGGGCGTGGTCAGAGTCCGCTGACAGATGTTATGGCTGAATGTGATGGATGGGAGATAAGATGGCTTGACATGTAACTGCAAGAGGCGTCGAACCTTTTTTTTTTAATTATTATTATTATTATTTTCAAATGAAGACACGTGTACCATCTAACCCGTGCGGGCTGGTAGATTTAGGCGACCATCGCTTGACACTGCTCCGGGCTTTTTATTTGCTCTTCTTAAGGACTTGCTGCCTTTAAAAAATCGCATCGCACTGATGCAGAAGCGCTGAATATTTCCGGCTTCTCTTCCTCTCAATCTTCATCCTCTTGTCTTTTTTTTTCTCTCTCTCTCTCCTCCAAAGATTTAAGATTTGTGATCCGAGGCGAAGCAATCGCAAAACAACTGCAAGAGGAGCGAAAAGCCCCCCCAACGCCCTCTGACAGCTCGGGTTTAATCTCTCAGCATTCCAGAGAAAATACTCCAAAAACGAACATGCACAGCAAAAATCTAAATTGCGTTTCAATTGTGGCGCTTCTGCTCTGACATTCCTCCCGCCTCTGATAATGCCTGTCTGCCGCTTTCTGCCTGCGTCCATTGAAGCTCTTTTTAATTGATTGGATAGCAGAAAAATATCGCATTAGTCTGTCTGCAAATACTCCAGAAGGCGATGTCGCAATAACAACCATCTTTGAGCCAGGAAAGGCTGCTTTATCAAAAACTGATGCACCGGTAATTACGCTAACGAAACAATCAATGTTTTATTTAATATAAAGTCAAGGAAATTCCTATTGTTTAAATAAACATCTGGTGTTAGGTTTCACAAAACCGCTCTCCTTTTTTAACCGCGGAGTCTTTTTTTCTCTTTGTGATTTGCGCACAAACGTGATATTTTCTGAAAGAAATAACCATTTTCTGGCCGCCAAACAGTATTTTTATTATTTATTTTTTTCAACTGAGACGTGGGATTATGGTGTGGGCGTAGGCGTGTTGGGTGGAGGAGGAGGGATGAGCGGAGGCGGGTTAGGAGGGGTCTGTGGGGTGGCACGACACACTTTGTATGTATGAAGGTTTTTTATAGCACTTTTCTGCAATGTACGTCAGCGGATCAGTCCATAAATGGGACTGCGTGTGTTTGTGTGCGGGCGTGCGCCTGCGTGCACTCGCGGCTGCGTGCGTGAGTCTCCGCGTGTGTTATCTTTACCGAGAATCTCCTCTTTTCTCGCTCTCCCTCCGTCTCTCTCGCTCTTTCTCTCTCTCTCTTTCTCTCTCTCTCTCTCTCTCTCTCTCAGCTCTGCAGAGTTGGGGTGGGCGTCAATAACAAACCTGATGGTCGGTTTCGTTGCAAAAATCAGCTCAAATTCTGTCCTGTAGGCATATTTATTAAAAGAAAAAAAAGAATTATTTTCTTTGATAGTAAGTATTATCATTGATGTTACCTGAGGCTGATATGTTTATGTTTTTAATACCACAAATGTGCGTCGTTTATTCCGTCCCGATCAATTGTAGCAATTTGTGGGATTGGTGGAAATCTTGTTTTCAATTAAGGTCTTTTATGTATTTTTTAATTTTAAAATTAAAGCCTTAAAAAGGCCTAACCGTTTTTTTTTTCCTCTGCAACACCTGTTTTTTTTACTGATTGTGCTCAGCAGCTTTTCCCACAGCGGCGTTTTTACTTAGAATATCCCCTTATTTACCCAAGATGATGACACAGAATAAATTATACAGATTCTATTGATTATTTTGGGAAATAGATGCATAAACACCCCTCGCGGCTGGGCGGGCATCACGATGTAGGCTATTTGGAGCGAAATTAATCATCTTTTTAATCATCACGGGAAAACGCTCCTGTCCGACGCCGTCACCGTTTTAGTCACCGCCACCATCGTCTTCATCACCGACACCTTCATCCAATTAGCGGGCTTGCTTAAACAAGTTCTGGCACGAGACGACTCACTGAACCCGATTTCGAACCTTTTAAATTCGGCTTTTTCCGTCACGGCGCGGCTGCGATCAGGACAGCAAAGGGAGTTATTAATACGACACGCTTCTCCTGACATCTCCGCCGTGCGCGGGTTCATGGCTGCTGCATGCGCGCGAGAATGAGGCGTTCGATGCCGCCGAATCATTTAAGCGTGTCTCAGCACGTGAACCTGCAGCAGATCAGTGTCGTAGAAGAATAAAACATATCAGGACAAACCGCTTCAACCTGGGTATTGTCGGTTGTTGTGATATTGGACGGACGGACAGACAGACAGAGTGCCAGGATGGACGGGTTAGGCAGAAGGAGCCATTTGCCTTCTTCTGTTTTCTCTTGTAATGTCAATAAATTGTCTCGGGGGGGGTCTGACATTAAGTCCGCCTTATCCCCCCTGATTATGGAAGTTTACCTGTTTACCACTCCACTGTTACATCAGCTGTTCTCCTCGGCTCGCTCTCACCCTGTTTGACGTCACTCAACCTCACTCAAAGATTTTCTTTTCCCCAGTCTGACGCGGCTCCTCGGAGGAGGAGCGATGCAATTTCCATTTCATCAAAATTCCCCCTTTGCCTGCCTTTATCTTCCACTGAAATTGACATTTCACGAAATGTCATTATGTCCCTCTTCCATGCAGGTTCCTCTTTCTGGCAAGGAGATTAGATTGCGGTTATGAAGTGAAATACCCCCCGACCCCCACCCCCCAAAAAAAAAAAAAAAAAAAAGAAAGAAAAAGCACTGTGGGACGTGTCTGGTGCCTCCTGGAAGGTTCCAGCTGTGCGGTGACCCTGAGAAGATGCTGTGGAGATGCAACTGTGGTCGGGCTCTAACTGCTCACGCTGAGGTGTGTTCCAGCCCACTGCTGGCAGCTACAGTTGTCCCCTCTGTTCATTCACAAAAACCAGCCCCTGAGCCTCCACACGCGGGCAGGCCCGCGGCCCCCTCTTGAGTGGCCGCACTCAGTTGTGCTGTATCTGCAGAAAATGAGAAAGCGTGTTGTTTTTGCTCCTCTAATGAGAGGCCAAGTGATTTATTTATGAATTACTTGTTTGGAACAGCCCTCTTGTGCAGTGTGCATTTTTTTTTTTTTTAAATCCTCTTTGGAGTCACGTCGCTCAGTGATTGCTGATGCAACTCTTTGTCATCCAGAGTTTGCCCTCACCTCCTGTGAGCCTTCAGGGAGGGCTATATCTATCTTGGCATGTCCCTGGGCATGTTGGAGGTGGGAGTGACTCATTAAGCAGGTGTGAGCATCCACTCCAATGCTGCTACACGCCAAACAAGAGCATCCCAGCTCATAAACTGGTGTTGGGAAGAATTCTGGTGGTAATAGAGCACATGCATCATCATAAACCTTGGTGGTGGACCAGGGCCAAGTCAGAGGGCTAATGAGCTGCTGTTTTCCCAATATTGCTCAGTGCTGTGTTCATCAGAGATGGAGTTTCCAACCCCCCACCATCACCCCCTGAAAGAATGGGCCACCACTGATGTTTTCATCTGATCCCCACAGCAAATGAATTGATCCCAGTCTGGTCCAGGTGAGCTGGGGAGTTCAGTACCCATGTGTGTGTGTGTGTGTGTGTGTGTGTGTGTGTGTGTGAGAGAGAGCGAGAGAGAGAGAGAGAGAGAGAGAGAGAGCTGGCATGTTGGTAAGAGTAACCTGCAAAGCTGCTTCCTGTTCACCACGGAACACTTGCCGGGGAGGCGCCCATCTGCTGAGTAGATGGGTCAGTTTTAAAGGCAGGAAAAAAAGCAGAGTTGTTTGCAATAATTTCGTGAGTTTGCGGCGCCTCCTGCCACTCAAATCTTTAAATAGGCGTTTTCGCGGCAAACCGATTGCGACATTTCTGAGATGCCGCTCCGAAACGTTCATTTCTGGAGCCTCGCCTCCTCACACAGAAACATTAAAAAAAAGAAAAAAAACAACAATTCCCCGAGCTTATTTTGACACACTAATGACTGTGATATTGAAATCGCGCACTCTGAATCTGCTCATATCTCAAGGAAGTGCATGTGGGCCATCTGAAGCTGCGTCTCACGACCTGGCGGAGACGCGCTGTTACGCAAAACCCGCAGAGAAATACGCCACTTCACAGCGAACACAACACGGAAGAGGAGAAGCGTCCATGTGCTGCCTTTATTTTCAGACATTATGGTATGCAGACAAACAATAGCAGATAATGCGCCCTAAAGGCGCATTAAGAGTTCCGCCTCAGGGCTGCTCGAGTTCGGTGACGAGCAGCCAGCCAGCCAGCGGCAGGTCACATGTTGCAGCGTCATTGTGTAGTAAAGTTACTGTAGTTGCGTTGCAAAGAGGCTCCGCATTTCAGAGGCGCCCCATCCCGCTGCTGCTGCTGCTGCTGCCGCCGCGGCCGCGTTTCAGCATGCGTCAACTTCAGTTCCAGGCGATGTCCAAAGGAGCCGCGCAGCCATGGGAGTGCATTTCCTCATCCACGCAATTTCCACCATCAATAATTTAATCTATTTGCTCCAGAGCTGAAGAGATATCCCGAAGCTTGTCGGGAGAGTACAGAGAGAACACATTTCGCTGAAGTAGTCCTAAATTACTCAAGGAATTGTCCAAGACGCCGCACATGACTCAACTGTCCTGTTGAATGCTCTGTTTTACGACTTGGGCAGTGAAAGGTACGTGTCTCTTTGCTTTTCGATAAGTTTGTTTGATGCTGCTCGTGCGTGTGAGCGCGTGCGCGTGCTTTGTAGAATAGGAGGAGGGGAGGTCTAAAAGTAGTCCGGTTATCCTGCGAAGAGACGGGATATATGTAACCTTATCCCCTCGTTCATTAATAAAAAAACGCAGTTATTATGTTGATTGGGTTTCCAGCGCAGCACACTGGCCTGGTAGATTTAATCTCACCGCAAAAATGTCTTTCATTATCTGTGCAACCATTTTACCTTTTTTAATTTTTTTTGAAGTATCCAAGTGCCAGCGGTGCGTCGCGCTACTGCGCGAAATGAGCCACGTTTGAACGTTTAACGGAAGCTTCATGCACCAATACACAATCAAACTCGTCGTTTTGGGGGTCTCCTGCGCCCTATGTGCTCAGTTGTTGCCACAGACTGTGAAAAGTCACACAAAAATACTGCAGACGTGCTTTCTGTGTAGTTGTTTTGGAGGGAAGAAAAACTTTGACGAACTCATTAAGACTTTATAGGAAACCCGAGACCCGAACGCCCAGCTTCGCGGGGCCAACATGCACTGTTAGGTGGTATTGTGTGTTCCCAGTGAATAACTTCAAATTACCGGCAAGAATAAACACGGATTTTATTTTTAAATCTGACATGGAAACACTAATCTTTAGCCAAAACTTCTCCGAGGATCAATGCGGCCATCCTTGACGCGTTAGATGGTGTTTTCGTGATGCATGTGCAGATCAGGAGCACATTTCTGCTCAGTGTTGTAATCAAATACCATATAAGTGAACCTAATAGTCTGGTTACAATTACGCGCGACCAACGTTGCTTCAGCGCTATCTATCTATCTATCTATCTATCTATCTATCTATCTATCTATCTATCTATCTATCTATCTATCTATCTATCTATCTATCTGGCTGGCTGGCTGGCTGGCTGGCTGTGTGTCTGTCTGTGTCTGTCTGTCTGTCTGTCTGGCTGTCTGTCGTGTTTCACAGGAAGAAGGGAAATATAAATAAAGACAGTGGAAGGAAAGAAGGGCTCTTATTGTTTCACGGTCTCGCCCGCCCTCTAGTGCTCATAATTTAGAACTGCAGCGCTGTAGTGTTTAAAGAGAGACATGACTTTTGCTCTCTTTTAAGTCGTTGTTGGGAGCGATACATTTTATATATAGTAGAACTCTAAACACATAGAATGAGTTTTAAGCCATCAGTGACGGTTTTTAGTCCTATTCTTGGCTTGTTGGTCGTAGTTTAGCCACAATTGAAGATATAATGGGCGGATGTTTATTTTGGCCGTTTGCACGCCAGGCTCCTCTACTATCATCGGTATGAGTTACATCATAGGTATAACATCATGTATTCCTAAACATGCCCAGAAACCCTCTAATTAAAAACACATCCCTGAGAATCAAGCTCCTTTGGGGATGAGGGTATTCTTATCATATATTTCATGCTCTTCCCTCTGTGCTATTTTAAAAATCTCCGTCTGCACGTCATTGGCCTCCTTCCCACCACTTAATGCAGCATTATATTCTTGTTCATATGACGCAGATGTGAGGTTACATGTTTTTAAACTTTTTTTTTTTTTTTTTTTTTTTTTTTTTTTTTTTTTTTAAATCTGTTTATGGCCGGTTTGTGGATTGGGCAGGTTTTAAATGAAAGCTTTGAATTGCAGTTGGGAAATCTCATCTGGCAACAGTAAAGAAAACACATTTTGTCGTAGTTTCCACTGAAATGCAGCCAAGACAAATTGGCTTCTTTCTTTTCAGCGTTTATTCTCCCCGTGGATGCTTCCTAAGATGCAGCCGTAAAGTGTGTTGACATGCGCTGGGAGGACGTCACTGAATGCGTTATGACAGCATTAGCTGTGCTGCTCCTTTCATGCTTTAGACAAACCTTTCAGCATCTGTCAGAGGAGGCATCTATCACTTTAATCCCCGCCTGGCACAAAGAGTAAATGTGAGGGTAAGTTTCAGCCCAAAGCCAGTGAACAGGTGGTCAGGCGCCCTCACCTGCTGCCATTGTCCTGCAGCCTTTCTGCCCTAAAAGCCTCGTCATGAATGAAGGCAGCCTGTCTGAGCAGCACCTACTGCAAAATGTATCTTTCTCCGCGTTGTGGACGAGTTTTATCGAGACAAAAGCGCGTTTCTATCCAGACGTTACTGGATCAGAGACGCCAGGAAGCTCGTGTTATTTTAAACGTTCCTCCGTGTATTACTACTGTTCACGATCTGAGCATCTGCCCGCGCACGTACAGGCGTGCACATGTAAAACAATCAGTTGTCACATTCAGCCTCCAGGAGACACACGCCAGAGATCCTCCGCCGGTCCCGCAGCAATTAAATGATTCATCGGCTTCATCACATTTTAACAGGATGTTGATTGGGAGCAGAAGCCATATTGATTGTCCTGATGGAAACAGGAAATCGCAGAGATGGAAATAAAATCATGTGTTGTTCCTGGTGTGAGGATACCCGGGGGAACGGTATGCAATTGCAGGCTGTTGAGTGGCATTACCCCCAGCAACCTCCTCCCCTCCATTCTCTCCCCCATGGAGACCTGGAAGAGACGTCATCTGTGGTTGTTATGCTGCGAAATGACGCTGGCACTCTCTCCACCCCCTGCTACTGCAATATTACCCCTGTGGTCTCTTACGGAAGATGCAGCACTCTCCGTCTGCACCATTTCCAGCACGAAGTTTGACAGTAATCAGCCCTCTGCCTTCATTTCCTTCATGTGGAAGTGGAGCCACTTGGGCGTGATGATGATAATAATATCAGCCTAAATGCATCCTACACGTGAAGCTCGTGACTGGCCTAAATCCAGTTAAAAAAAAAAAAGAAAATAATAAAAAAATAAATAAATAAATAACTGCATAATTTTCTGTGGCGCAAGGCTACGTAAAGATTCCTTTTGTGGGAGGTTTTAAAGAACAGAGGGATTATTACGTCAATTAAAAGTGAATGAAAATAGATGATTAGCACCCGATTCTCGGCTTTGTCCTCATTGTTGTTTTAATTGGTGAGAGGGGAAAAATACCCCCATCTCCCTGCACACACACACACAAGCCGGCCCCTCCCTCGCGCGCGCACCCACCTACACACACACACACACACACACACACACAGGAGCGCGTCACTGAGCTCAGGGAATGAGTGGCTCATTAAGAAGAAGGATGTGATATGACTGCGCGACTCCCAGCACGTCTATTTTTAGATGAGATATCTCTATGGCAGTCACTGTGGTGCTGGTTAATTGTAGCCGCGGCCCCAGATACCAATTAAGAATGAAACAAATGCTTTTAAGGTGGGGTCTCGCTCCTCCCTAATGTGAGGGTCCTCGTGTCCGTGCTGAGTGGAGGCAGCAGCGTGTTTTCCTGCACCGTGTCAGGACATGCAGTGTGCACTCAGAGCCTCGGCCAGGCTATTTTTAAATGAGCCCCCGTGGAAAGCAAGATCTAGTTTTTTGTTTTTTTTTTCTTTTTTGTTATGCTTGCTTTTATATCTGGGGCTGTTGGATGTCAACCAACTCCTTGATTTACTGTGAACGCCGGAGCTTCTGAAAGGTAAGGAATGCTTTCCGCTGCACCTGCACCGGCTCCCCCGCTGGAGGAGCTCTGCTCATCTTGTGAGCTGCTCCTGGTTTGTATGGAGGAGAGGACGCCTCTTTATATCTGTCATCCATCCTCCACATGGCATCCCGCCAGTGCTCGTGCCATTCACCCCCACATCCGGCTCTGGGTTCCAGCTGCACCTGCACATCAGCACAAATCAGGTTTAATACAGCAGCATCATTAACAGCTGCCCATAAAGTTTAGTGCTGATCATGGCGGGTTAGAAATTTTTAAGTTTTTTTTTTTTTGTTTTGTTTTGTTTTCATTCTCGGTTCTTGCATGAAAATTAACAATGCTGTACGTCTTGGAAAAAATATAGACGCTGCAGAAGGAAATATCTTGATGTCCTTGATGTTACATATTATTATATATAAACGCTTTATATTATCTTCCCTGTAGCTAAAGACTTGATGGGAGGAAGAATACAATTATCTAGAATGTGATAAAAGTTTAAAAAAAAAACCAAAAAACTAAGCGTCTTTCAACTTTTTATTGAAATGGGAGACCTCTAGTGGTGGAATTTGGTTCTGCGTCAGATCAGTTTAAAAGGCCTTTTGTTGCGTTCCCGTGCATCTTTCTGTAAGGGAACAGCACATTTGCCTCTGCATCGCTGCCAGTAAGTAAAAATCAAAGCGGTAGCTCACACAGGAGTATTGTGGCTTGTATTTGAAAACAGTGGTGACAGGCTGCCAGCATCAGTATGACCATTTTTTAGAATCTTTTTATAAATATTCTAAAGCTTTTGGCTCACAAAGAAAGAGAGGGGTGTGTGTGTGTCGTGCATTGTGGATCAAGTGAAATCCAACTGTAATAAAAGTCCTCTTTCATTGACTCTCCTCTTCTCTGCCCCCTCCCTTTGTTCTTCTCCCCTACTTGTCTTCTGTGTCTCCCCCTCCAGTTCCACCAGGTTAGAAGAGTGATGACCATCCTGTTCCTTACTATGGTTATTTCATACTTCAGTTGCATGAGAGCTGCGCCCCTGAGAGACGCCCCGGGCATGCGGGGCCATCGGACGGAAGGCTACTTGGGCGCCGCTGCGACGGCGGCACGAGGCCACGGGACTCCACAGAGCAGTGGCGGGCCGGGCCAGCACGGAGATCTGCCCTCACTCACAGACACGTTTGAGCAGGTGATCGAGGAGCTGCTGGAGGTGGAAGGGGAAGCGGCGCAGCTGGGACAGGCGGCCGAGAAGAGCCAGGGCGGCGGCGGCGGTGGCGGCGGCGGGGGCCCTGCCTCCATGGTCACCACGGAGACCAAGGATGTCGACCTGTACAACTCCCGCGTGATGCTCAGCAACCAAGTGCCTTTGGAGCCGCCGTTGCTCTTTCTTCTGGAGGAATACAAAAACTATCTGGATGCTGCTAACATGTCCATGAGGGTGCGGCGACACTCCGACCCCTCGCGACGCGGAGAGCTCAGTGTGTGTGACAGTATTAGCCAATGGGTGACAGCTGTGGATAAAAAGACAGCCATAGACATGTCTGGGCAGACAGTTACCGTCATGGAAAAGGTCCCTGTCCCCAACGGCCAACTGAAGCAATACTTTTATGAGACCAAATGCAACCCCATGGGGTACACAAAGGACGGCTGCAGAGGAATAGACAAGAGGCACTATAACTCCCAATGCAGGACAACCCAGTCCTACGTGCGAGCGCTTACCATGGATAGCAAAAAGAAGATTGGCTGGCGGTTTATAAGGATAGACACATCATGTGTATGCACATTGACCATAAAAAGAGGGAGATAGTGTACAAAATGTATAGATTTTATTGAAGAGTTTAAAAAAGAGAATAAAGAGAAAATATCTATTTGTATATATACATAACAGGGTAAATTATTCCGTCAAATGAAAATTTTATGGACTGCATGTAAAAAAGATGAAGTTTATACAGTAAAAGTGATACTACAGTCTATTTATTGAACATATTCATGACCTTGTAAACAATTAAAAAAAATCTGATCAGTCATTTGCGCCCAGTTTAAATTACTATATCACATTCCTCGAGACATTGTGATTTGTTTACATTGCCAAGATTAAAAAAAAAAAAAAAGAAAATACAGGCAAGGAATGAGAGAGGATAGTTCCATCTTCAAAAGCTTGCATGCTGCTTCAATTGTGATTTGAGAAATAATTCTCCATTTACCAAAAAATATGGATATGATGCTGACCAAAAAGAAAAAAAAAAACATTCCGTTTACATACTCAATTCTCCTCTCAAGTAATTTATCTGTTTACTGTTCTAAACTTCTCAAGGTAATGTTGGAAATACATACTATGTCAAGGTGCTGTTGTCAAAGCTTTGCTGTTTATTTTTTTATCCCCACCAGAGGACAAGATATATATATATATATATATATATATATATATATATATATATAATTTATTCATTGACATGTTTCTGGGTTAATATTATTCATTTTGTATGTTGTGAAGTTGTTTGCAATATTAAACTGAAATATTTGAAGAAATAAAAATGACTATAGGCAACTGAAAAACAAAATCAATGTCGATAAAGTTTCAGCGGTGCGTTCACGGGCAGGAGAAACTTTAACATACAGCCAGACGGAGAGGAAGACCTGAACACATACACACCCACTTGCACGAGCGCCATGGAAGATGAAAACAGTAAAATACAGTCTGACTCCCCTCGCAAACAGCTTCTTGTTCCTTGTCAGAGTTTCTCCAACCACACAGATGAGGTTTTACAAGCTCAATTACATTAATATCATTAACACATTAATATAATGCAAGCAGGCTGAGTGCACATGTCTGACTAACAGTAATTCATTCTTTTTTTACACCACAACACTTTTCCTATTCATGCATGACCCTCTTTACTGTGACTCACTGTGATCAAATGGTCAGCTTTTTATCACAAAATGCAGCTCATTTTAGCCTCCTTCCAGCCACAATTAGAACAAATATCACAAATATGAGGCAAGAAGTGTCTCATCTGAACCTTCAGCTGCATCATGCTAATATATATATATATATATATATATATATATACAGTATAAGGTAAACCATGATGAGATGGTGAGCTGACAAATGATGCTGCTGGAAAGAGGAAACCTTTCACAAACCCGCATGTCTTTTACAGCTTTTGCAGCCACCCAAATAAGGTGAGATAGAACAAATGAACTGAAACTGTCTCTGATTCTTCTGACCTTCAAAATAACAACTTTTCATGCATTATTCTTAAAACCATCTAAACTTACAACCTGAAAACTTTCTGTGTCTATGAAATAATATAGATTGATTAATCTAGAAAACAGTTATACACTGCTACTACTACTACTACCACTAACACTACTACTACTACTACTACTACTACTACTACTAATAATAATAATAATAATAATAATAATAATAATGTTATTCAATATCTGAATTCCATTTTCTTTACAAAAAGGAAGGATTTTCATATCTCCTGTGAACAGAAGCAGCGCTTAGTGCAAACTCGGAATTCTAATCACATTTTGTACATCCTAAACTGCAAAAATGCCTCAGCTGTGGACGTGATGCCGTGAGACTGGGTGTGGTGAGAGGTGAATCATCCCTGATATCTTCCAGCGAGCAGTGCAGCAGCATTTGGAGCCTCATGGTGTGACCGCAGATAACCAGGAGAGGGCGGCAGAGAGGCGGTTTCTGCTGCCAAAGAAGCTTCTGGCTGCTTGCCGCTGACGCATATGATATTAACCCTTAACTTACCGCTAGCATCATGGAGACGTGCGCTGCAGCGGTTTTGCTACTCTTTTCATCAACATGATGGTCAAATTTGCTACCTTTAGAACACTTAAATCTAGTCTTGTGACCGAAATTGATAAATCGTCTTTGAATATCATCATTGACGCTTTTTAATGTGAAACATCTGTTGTCAAAAAGTAAACCATATATTAGGCTAAAATCATGGTTATTAATATGCACTGAGCCGTTATATAACGCTTAATGTACAACTCAACTATGGCTTGTTATATTTCTAAGCACAGTCACCAGCTGGGGAAGATACATTCCTATTAAATTTATCATGGTAAGATCAGAAATTCTACTTTACGAGGTTCGACGAACGCACCATGACACTGGCAGCTAGCCTAGCCGGCTACCTTGGCTAATCTGATTTATCGTCTCGGTTTAGTACCCGTAACGCCAGACAGGATTAGCTAATTTAGTTTTTCCACATATTTCGTTTAACGCCATATATATATATTTTTTATTACATCAAACCGTTTCGAAAATGGCATCGCTTGGGGAGCCCGTGCGGTTGGAAAGAGGTAAAGTATATCGGTTTGCTAGCGTTAGCTGAGGAATATTTATGATGCTTTGAAGGCATTTACCGAGCTTAGCTAGCATTCGCTAAATAGAGGTAATGAGGTGTTTTAGTCTAGGTTTTAATCAACTAATGCTAGATTGTGCAGGTACCAGATGTAGATATCCGTAACGTTATAATTTGTAATTACGCTGATTTTTGTACCTCGTAATGCAAGCACCAAGCAAAACCACAGTAGATGTTACGGCTACATTGTTTACCTGTTCTCAAAGGTTCGCCGTATGTTTGGCTCAGCGTTTTAAACGAGATCTCATAAACTTTGACGGAGCAGTGTTGTGACGGATAGAAACAATGATGAGGATGGTTGTTTCTAGTAATTTAATGATGTTTATCATTAAATTATAAAATAAACTTTTGTCCATTATTACAACTTCTAGTACTTACCAGATCCCATGCACGCTTTATTGGTATAGAAATGTAATGTTTACAGTGACGTACAGTTTATTGTGTATATCCTTGTGCAATACAGTGTTCTCAATTAGGAGGTGATCAGGAAAAAACTCTAAAGTTAATTAGGCTCTATTGTGTTTGTACAGCTCTGCAGTTATTTATTTGTACTTTTGGAAAATGGCAAAATTAAAGGAAAAATATAATTAAAGGAAAATGTATCGCAGTCTGTATATCTTCTTGTTGACAGACATCAGCCGTGCTGTTGAACTGCTTGATAAGCTCCAGAGAACAGGAGAAGTCCCTCCTCAGAAGCTGCAGGCCCTGCAGAGGGTCTTACAGAGTGAATTCTGTAACGCTGTCAGAGAAGTGAGACACTATTTGTGGTACTTTTCTATTTTGGATGTCATGATGTTTGTTTAATGTAATACTGTCATTTTTCAGGTTTATGAGCATGTGTATGAAACAGTGGACATCAACAGCAGTCCTGAGGTCAGGGCCAATGCCACAGCCAAGGTAGTTGTCAGATATCTTTTAATAAACATGTATTTGGGTGTTGCATGCTTTTCTGGTGTAAGTGTTTAAAGACCTGTGATGACTGTTGGTTCATTTAGGCCACTGTGGCAGCTTTTGCAGCCAGTGAGGGACACTCGCATCCCCGGGTTGTAGAACTGCCCAAGACAGAGGAAGGCTTGGGCTTCAATATCATGGGTGGAAAGGAGCAGAACTCGCCTATATATATCTCACGGATCATCCCAGGAGGAATCGCTGACAGACATGGAGGCCTGAAGAGAGGCGACCAGCTTCTCTCTGTTAATGGGGTGGTAAGTTTAATAAATCGTAGTACTTTTACTCTGGAATGACTTACATTCTGACGATATCCATGAAATGTGTTTTATCATTCTTGGTTGTGGTGAGAACAGTATTATAATACATACTTGACACGGGTGTACCACAGCCAATTCAATGGATGTTAATGGTATTGTCATTTACACTGCCACCCTTTGGTCAGTCTGTGTAATTACAAAAAACATCCCAAATCCAAATGGCGACCTGATTATTACACATGCAGAGAAAAACAGGAATTTCTTGCCAGTCCTTGAACATACACACATAGATTTATTGTTTTGTTTTTGTTTTTCTTAAACCAAAGTGTGTTTTTTTTCAGAGTGTGGAAGGTGAGCACCACGAAAAAGCTGTGGAGCTGCTCAAAGCAGCTCAGGGAACGGTGAAGCTGGTAGTACGATACACCCCCAAGGTCCTGGAGGAAATGGAGTCACGCTTTGAGAAAATGAGGTCGGCAAAGCGCCGGCAACAGAACAACTACCCCAAGTAGGATTGTACTTTGCCCATGAAGATGCCCAGCTCCTGTTTCACTGCTTCTTTTGCATCCTAACCACTACTCAGTCTGTCTCCCTGTCAAACCAATATACAGTTTTTAAAAAAAAATATTCACATTTGTTAAGCTGACACCACATTCTTTAAGTGTTGACAGTAGAGTAATAATGGTTCTGAGGTCACTCGTGTGTGCATTATCTGTGACAATTTGAATGCTACTTATTGTGTTGTTGCGACCAAGTCCACAATTAATGTAGACTGAAAAGGTGATTTTTAAAATTCTTTTATCACAGGAAGTGCCTCAGGGCAGATGTCTTTATTTTATGTACTGTGTCCAATGGTCTCTCCTTCAGTTTTAATGGTTTTAAAGTCCAGCAGTGCAAATTTAAATTCTTATGGAATCACTACAGAATTTGCAATCGTTACTCTCAAAGATGGATTGATTTAATAGTGCACAGTACTAATATGTAAGACCCTTTAATTGTGCAGACTTGCTTAAGGTGCTGTTTCATTTGTACTGATGCACAGTAAAAAATATGGAGACTTTAGAGGGTTCATTAACATTAATAAGCTTGTTGATTGAAAGTGATGGGTTATTTGTGGACTGAGCCTTCTTTTCTAATGTTGTACCACTAAAGCTCAGCGAGTTCAGACACTTTAACCGTTCTAAAGTAATAAATCACCACAGAAACACTGAGGTTGACACAGAACTGCAAAGCATCAGATTAGGTTATTTTCTTGGTATAACGTGCGTTCCATATTTCATGTACTTTGTTTTCTAGATGCACCACTGTGAGACATTTGGTTACTTAGGTTGCTGTCACCATGACAATATGTTGTTGACATCATTCAGTTCAGAGTAAACGCCTACAACATAAATGTCAGAATTCTACCTTAAAATGAATTGGGTCATCATCTCTAAATATGATTCAGTAGTCAGTATTTTATCATTTACAAATGAGATATTTATTTTTAACAGATGGAAAAAAAAATTCGCATTAGCTATGTTTACTCTAGCTCACCCCTTGAAATTAAGAAACTTTGGGCAGGTGACTCAAAGACAAAAATGCAGTAATTAAATTCACATTTACAATCTATGCAAGATCAATAAATTTCGAGTATCTTGTAACGCCGCAAACTGATTGTCCATCAGAATGTTGTTAAAAACACTCAAGACAGGAAAGACAAAAATAATTTGATCTGGGTAAATCTAATTCTGAGTCTGAATGTGACATATTTTTAATGTTTGATTGTTTGGTTACAATTAAAAGTAGTTTTCAGTAAAATATTTCTGTGATTTGTGATTGTCAGGATGAACAGTGATGTACTCCATGTGTAGAAATAGACAGACCAGCTACTTTCTCTCTAAAGGTGGAGCAGAGGAGTCGGGCTTGTATGTACAAAATAACTGAAAGGTCTTAAAGTAATAAAGACTGTCTCTTAATGCTTTTATTCAACATTAGCTTGCTAAATTCACCGCTAACAAATGAATGACAAATCACACCGAATGTCCCCCTCAAGTTTCTACCAGGTTTCCTTGTCTATAGAAAAACTGGAATGGTCTATAGAGTATTTTTTATAACACCTTTTGTTTTGATATTCACAATTTTTATAAGCAATTTTTCCTAAAGAGTTCTGCGAATGATTGGTACTTCCATTTTTGACACGTACCAGGGCCATATCAGCAAAGCCAGGTGTGGGATGCTTGTCCTACATTTGCTGCTCCTCTGAGGTCTCCTTTGCTTCGTTCTCCTATGACCAAACCTGTAGAAATTGTGAAAACTGTTATGATGTTTGGGAACATTTTAGCCTGTGCTCGTTTAAGACTGTTGTCTGTAGGTTGTCTTGTGTTACTGCTGTTATACTACATTGTTGTAGAATGCAAGACGTAGCAAAGAACCCAATAATGAGTCTGAAGGCTAAATAAATGGTGCATAAATGCATGACTACAAAAAGTTGTCTTAAACATTGCCTTCACCCACTGCATCCAACCCCTCCTTCACTCCAACCTATTGATCACTGATCTAACTTAATAAAATGTAAATGAGTGTTTTAAATTTAAATCAAGGTTTCTGTAGTTATTCCTTTTCCTGAGCAAATAGGTATTATGTCACCTTCTTGTCACCTGTTTTGGATTCTAAATAAATCTTGCAGACCTGAATTTTGACAACCTTGCTGGCATCATGAGGCTCTTTATTACTACTGTGTTCTTTAATAAGTCAAACTGTCCAAGCTCAAGGTCCATGAATGTTTATATTTTTGTAAAATAGCATTATTAAGTCTTTTACATTAAATAGTGGCATCGTCCATGTGGAAAAATCATGGTGTTTTTTTTTTTTTTTAAACCTTATCATTTGCATGTTGCTCCACCAGGATTTTACAGTGTCCTGGAACAAAGTAACCTCATATACATATTTCATGTGTCATTTACATGCCCAGTATAAGAAACAAATGTCAAACACCTTTTTTTTTTTTTTTAAATATATCTACAGCAAATCAGAGATGTGTTCAGTTATTGCAGTGTTTATTCTCAACGTGATGCCATTAAATAGTTCATGAATACATCCTTGGGTATCTGAACAGCCTGGGACCTTTGGCCACAGACAGTGGGTCCTAAACTACTGAGTCTGCCAGTGTTTCCCCTGAGGTTACGCGAAACAGGCCAGCCTGCCAGCAGGTGGCGCCGTAGCTCCTTGCAGCTCTACTGCTCCTGGATCAGCTGGAGCCGCAGCGCCTGCTGCAGGTGAGCCCTACATCTTAACACCTTGTTAGTTGGTATCACTGGCCCTTGGCTCACAGTGTTCATATTCACATTACAGCTGCTGGTCATATAATTAGAATATCATCAAAAAGTTGATTTATTTAACTAATTCCAGTCAAAAAGTGAAACTTGTATAATGTATACATTCATTCCACACAGACTGATATATTTCAAGTGTTTATTTCTTTTAATTTTGATGATTATAACTGACAACTAATGAAAACCCCAATTTCAGTATCTCAGAAAATAAGAATATTGTGAAAGGGCTCAATATTGAAGACACCTGGTGCCACACTCTAATCAGCTAATTAACTCAAAACACCTGCAAAGGCTTTAGTTTATAAGAAGTGTTTATATATATATATATATATATATATATATATATATATATATATATATATATATATATATATATATATACACACACTGTATATATAATCTTGTTTTTTGTTTTTTTTTGTACCTGGAGCCCGCAAGAGGCAGGGGACACCCTGGATAGATCGACAGCCTATCACAGGGCTAACACAAAGACAAGACAATTCACCTAACAAGTGTGTCTTTGGACTGTGGGAGGAAACCCGGAGAAACCCCATGCACGCACAGGGAGAACATGCAAACTCCGAACAGAAAGACCGGAGCCATGTGCAACTTTTGATATTCACGAGATAACGTAAATAATGAGGACATTTGTGAGTTTTCAAATTAAAATGCAAAGATAAAAAAAATTGCAGCAAGCAGACAAACAGCAAGCAGACAAAAAAATTTAACCTGTAAGGAACACATAATTAGTATATGAGATATAATTAGTATCAATGAGAACACCTGTGATTACCCTACACTTGGTCTAAATGGTTGCTTTGTAAAAAGATTAATGCTTCAACGCACTCAGCAATTTTGAAGTAGTGGCAGCTTGGACGTCACTAGCTTTAGTGATGTGGTCAGCAGATGACGCTACCTGGTATCCTGGAAAAAACAAGACGGGTTTATAATGACCACTGTGGGTGAAGATGACAAGTGATCATACGAATTGAAGCCACTGATACAAACTGCACAATACACAGCAGTCGAGCAGCACAAATATGAATGGTGTTAATTGTTTGAATGACTATGAATGAGTGATGTTATATAAAAATACTGTTAAGTAAATAAGATTAGCAATACATTTAATAATTACTTATTGACTGCTTTAGCTCTTAAACATCAGTGTCCCTCTGAAATATGTGCTCTAAAAATAATGTTTTCATAATTGTCAAAATACTACCAAACATCGAAATACAGTGGGGTTAACTGCGGACACACGCTCTAAAAATCCCCAAGGTTACTGAAGGCATTATGTACAAAATCACAATAAACCAGTGAGTCATGTCCTGGTGTGATACATAAAGACTTACCAAATGATTCAACCTATGAAATTCCATTAAGAAACACTGCTGAGTCAGCTGAAACTCTTGAGCAGTCGTCCGCTCTAGTATCCATAAATATCTGCAACCTTTTATTTTACCTTCTTATTCTATCTTGGTGTACGTAATGTGTATTTTCAATATAAGCGTAAGTAATGCAAACAATCAGCGTGCATTACGTTCCTGATCGAAGAACATTTTCAAAATAGACGCGAGAAAAGATCAAACTAGACGACTGTCCATTTCTCGTTTACCTAAATTAATTCAAAGTAATTAAATTAAGTTCACATTTAAATGTATTCAAAATAATCTATTCGTGTGCTAAGAGTTTTTGAAAGTTAATCCCATGTGTTTTTAGCACAAATAGCATACGTCGATAAACTGGACATGTATGACCTTGTATATTATACTGTAAAACCCAGATATTTGGACATTAAAGGCGTCATTTTTATGTTTAAACAATTGTATTAGCTTTCTGTTAATGAAAAAAATAACTAACCAAATCATAAAAATAAAATTACATAAAAAGTTACAGCCTTCATAGTTTACAAGATCCACCCACTTCCTGTCCTGACGTCATCACTTTGGTATAAATCGTCGCGACATCGACCCGACATCACAGTTCATCCTCAGAATAGCGGACAGTGAGGGTTACCTGCTTCAACAGTGCTTGAACGGCAACCTTTCATCTGTCTCTTTCATCTGACGCGGGTAATCTCCTACTTACTACCTATATAGCAGCGCATAACATCGACGCAAAGCAAAAAGAACCGCAGTACTTTACCCGTATCCGTCACATCCGTTAATAGCTAGCAAGGTGGTGTTGTTTTGCTAACAACGCAATCCGCACAAACAGCTTTTCGACTTCCTCGCCAGAAGACACGACACGAAATTTTGGTAAGAATACAAGAATAAATAACATGTTTTACTTTATGTTTGTCTGCTGACCGTTTCCAACAGTGTGCTCAGGAGAGTAAAACCTAGCGGAATCACGCGCCTCGAAGGTGTTTTTCTCCTCGCTGCGGCCTTGACGCAGTTTACTCCTCGGCTTTAGCTAACGCGATCTCTATTTCAGTATGCTCTTTGTAGTCTTTAAAAAAACTTGGGACGCCAATGTTCTTGAGAGAAAACGTCGATAACCTAAAATATAGATTATAATTTTTCTTTTTCAATGAGGCGACTTGTACCTACAATCCTTTTGTAAAACAAATCATAAATTCGACAAAATCCAGATTTTTAACACGCATTTTTGCATAACCATACCATATTTTTATCATGTCGACATGAGGTGAATAACGACTTGCATTTGTCGTTTTAATCATCAGAACAATGAGTTCCCAGGTGAGACAGAACTTCCACCAGGACTGTGAGGCTGCAATCAACAGGCAGATCAATCTGGAGCTATATGCCTCCTATGTCTACCTGTCTATGGTGAGTCTGACCTGGATGGGTGTACCAATTCATCAGACAGATTGTGTTTGAACTGTGGTGATATGGTTTTCATGTGTGTTCATGCCATAAAACAAAGGTTGAAGTTTCATTTGAGTTGTGTAGAGTGTTGAGCAGAGGTCACCATGTGCCCTGGGAAAACTATCTCCTGGCTTAACCCTCTGTGCCTTGTCAGTTTAGTGATGATAATCTTGGTAGTTGTGAATAGCTGCATTATGTTGTCTTTATCAAGAAACTGGTTGTTTTTTAAGCACACCTATTTCCTCCTACTAGGCCTATTACTTTGACCGGGATGACCAGGCATTGCACAACTTTGCCAAGTTTTTCCGTCATCAGTCACACGAGGAGCGTGAGCATGCTGAGAAGTTAATGAAAATGCAGAACCAGAGGGGAGGAAGGATCTTCCTGCAAGATGTCAGGGTATGAGTCACAACCTTATCATTGAGTTTGGGTGTGTTTTTCACCTCAGACAGTGGGTGTATCATTTGTCATCCCCCACTATCACACCAAACTGGAGGGGATGGGTGTATACAAAAACAGCAAGATTGTGTAGGGTGTGTGCTGTGCCACTTATCTTCTGTTGACACACCAACACAACCAATGACATTTGAGTTAAACGGTAAACTGCAAAGGCCTACTTAGAACTCACTTGCAATATTTGTCTACAGGTCAGGCCTTTGCCACCAAATTTTCATTTAATGATTGTCGCACTGTTTTCCTGACCCACATTTTGTTGCAGAAACCAGAACGAGATGAGTGGGGCAGTGCAACCGAGGCCCTTGAATGCGCCCTGCAGCTTGAGAAGAGCGTGAACCAGTCCCTGCTCGACTTGCACAAGATGTGCTCTGATCACAACGACCCACACGTGAGAATTTTTCTGGTTTAACAGTAAAGACAAATGATTTCTAACATTCTTGTATCAGTGTGTTCCAGTGGTGATGGGGGGGGGGGGGAAATGCCTTGTTCCCATTGAGATCCAGTCTTTCCTCTCTAATGACTTGATATTCTGTTTCAGTTGTGTGATTTCATTGAGACAAATTTCCTGGACGAACAAGTGAAGTCAATCAAAGAACTGGCAGACTGGGTGACCAACCTGCGGCGCATGGGAGCTCCGCAGAATGGCATGGCGGAATACCTGTTTGACAAACACACCCTTGGCAAAGAAAGCAGCTAAACACAATGTCATAAAAAAGCTTACTTTGTGTGTATATTTAAATCTTGCTTTCACAGTATGAAGCCAGCTGTATGACACCGGCCAGTCATCTTAAGCCACATATATATTAATGTTAAGGCTGTTTGTACTGTCATCTTCTATTAGAATCCTGACATTTAAAGCCTGTTAGACTATAAGTGACTGCATTTGCTGTGATTTACGCTAGAATCTCAAGGCAAATAAAGTGGATCCTCTGGATTCTGCATTGTTCTTTAGTAGGAAATGAAACTGGTTTCATGTAACCTAATTATACACTTGGTGAGACTTCCTGTTACTAAAAGTAAATTTGATCTGGCAGCTGTGAAGCAAAGATGTGGCTGAAAAGAGGCCGCCATTTACTGAAAAACTGCGTATTAGATCAATTGGCAAATTATAAGCTCCACAAGTTTTAAAGAACTTTTACTACAGGGTTGAATTTGGGTTAGTCTACAAATTACTGAAGTAAAAGGTAACTTGAGTCAAAACATTTTACAATATGGAAGTTTGTCACAAATCACACTTTTATTCTCAAACTGAATTAACAAATTGAAGGACACAGAAATCCTTCTAAATGCAGTGAGTAAACATGACATTCATGCTTCCTCAAGCTCCACCAGGACACCATCACAGTCTTTAGGATGGAGAAACATCACCAGCTTCCCATGAGCACCGATCCGAGGCTCTGCTGTCAGAGTTCTAATGTTCTTTGCTTTCAGGTCAACAATGGCAGTGTTGATGTCATCAACCTGTGAAAAACATCCCAGTACAAACATCACTTTAGCATACCCAAGGATTTATCAAAAACAGACAAATGTTGACTGTCATATAACCACCTCCTGTGGCAGAGGTAATAATATCCAGTCTGAATAAGCTCTTTGAGGATGAAGATGAAATATTTTTGTGCAATTTAGTCTATTTTTTTCAGTAAAATATCTATGCTTTCTTACCTCAATGCAAATGTGATGCATCCCTCCAGACTTGTTCTTCTGTAAGAAGCCAGCGATGGGGCTTTTCTCTCCCAGCGGGTGGAGCAACTCCAATTTGGTGTTACCAAGTTCCACAAACACTGTATACACACCGTGCTCAGGCAGGGGTACCTTTTCACTCACCGTGGCCCCCAGCACATCCCGATAGAGAGCAGTGGCTTTCTCCATGTCAGGAACAGCAATTGCAATATGGTTCAGCCTCCCCAGCTTCCACAGAGGTCCAGGGACCCCCTTACGGAGGGGTACAGTCGTCGATAGTGACCTTATTTGTGGAAGTCGATAACATCTGCAGAAACCCACTAACGGAATACAAAGTGGAAAAACAACATTTAACAACAATGTTAAATGATCAACGTTCGTTCAGTGTTGTTGTTTTAACAACAATTGTAACATCATACAGTTATGTTGTACAAATTGTTTCCCAAAAATTTTACTTCTTAATACGTCCAAACGTTTCAGTTTATAAGGTTTTACTAAACAAATTATTATTCTTAATTATTATTCCTAACTTTTTAAAAAGTAAAAGAAATTCGCACATTTTTATTAAGTAGCTTTTGTGAACTGATCTGTTTGTTCTGATAGCTGCAAAAAAAAAAAAAAAAATCGGTGACAAGAAGCACAAAAACATACGAAAATTGTACAAACTGAAAGATGTAATTTGCTTAAAGCAACGCAGCCAAATTTAATGGTATGTACTGCTACTTTTATCGCAAAGTACAACTTAAAGGAACGTTCATTTGGGTAATGAAATAAATATCGATATAAACCAACCTGCAACCTTCAGCGCCGTGGACGCCATATTTGTACGTAGGAACCAAACTGCAGCGGAAGTTTCCCAGAGAGCCTGTTTACCTGTGACACGGAGCGATCACTACACATGTGGGGAAGGATGGCTAGTGGAGAACTAGTAACCGTGTTGGAGGATTGTTTAAAGAAAATAAATGCCAATACAGCACAGCCAGATAACTTTTTGAGGTGCGTGTTTATTAACAATAATCATGTGTTCAAAAGAATTTTTAAAATGTTACAATGTTTCGGCATTTGTGTGTTTGGATCGGAGTCAGCAAATCCGAACGATAGCCAAAGCTACTTGTCACAGTAAGCGGTATTTGAAAATATGTAGTGTTTCAGACTTCTATAAAATTAAAAGAAAATGATAGGAAGTCACGGATATTATATACTTGTCTTCATTTAAACTGATTTTTTTTAAATCATACACGACTACCTAATGTGACGATTGTATGATACAGTAACTTCAAAGACACTCGTTTGCTAAATTATTTTGTTGCTTTTTTTAATACATCGGATTTCTTTGTTTCCATCTTTTTAAGCCTTCAAGATGGAGTGGCAGCAGATTTTACTTCTCTTACAAAAACACTGTATGACCTCCACAAAGCTGAGGAGCCTGGACATTACAAAGGCAGCCCGTTGGCTGAGTTGGTGGTGGAAAACTTTGATGAAGAGCAGATCTGGCAGGAGCTGGAGCTACAAAACAATGCTGTTCTGAAACACTTTAGTAGTGCCATTGAGGGGGCTTTGTTAGATGAGACCTTAACATTGCTGATAGAGCACGAGGAAGAGACTAGCAATGAAGAAAGAGAGATGGATGATAAAAATTTGGAAGAGGAGGAAGGAGGAGAAGACATGATAAAACCCAAGTCATTCGAGAAAACGGCTTCTGGGTTTGAGACTGAATCAGAGGATTACACAGATCAGGACTCAGATTTAGATTTTGATGTAGATGCTCTGGAAAAGCGAGAGAATCAGAAAAAATGTATTGGAAGGAAAGAATCTAAAACCAAAATAGTTCCTTCTGAGGTTGATGACAAGTTCTTTAAATTGTCAGAGATGGAGTCCTTTCTTGATGATATGGACAAGCATGAAGGAAAGGAAGGGAATGAAGATGATGTCGATTATTTTCAGGATCTGCCCTCTGATGATGATAATCAAAACTTTGATCAGATTTTTGCTGCAAAAAAACAAAAGAAGACCACTGTATGTATTTTCTAATTTTTAAGCAAGTTTACCATGTCCTAATGTTAAAAAATGTAGAGTTTATTGTTGTTTCTGTTAACAGGCCAAGAGCTCCAGGAATCTCAAGTACAAAGACTACTTTGACGCTGTGGATAGTGAACCAGCCGAAGCTGATGCTCAGTCAGATGTTGAGGATGACAGCATGGATGAAAGTGGGGAGGCTAAAGAACAAGAAACTGATGAAGAGGATTATGAAGATGAAGAGGAGGATCATGATATGTATGTGTGATTGAAACAAACAAAAGCCTATTTATGTGGTAAAACCAATTGTTTTTTTATTTCTGTAATGTCTGCCTTTTGTTAGTGATGAAGACACAAGTTGGTCCAAAGTATCAAGTAAGAAAGTGAGCTTTAATCTCCCTGAGGAGGAGGACAGCGAAGGAGAGGACATTAGAGACATTTTAGGAGGAAAGAGTCAGAGCACAATATCTGAAGCAAAATCATCATTTGAGAAACGGCAAGAAAAGGTAAACAGTAAGGATTATTACATGAACTTTAGATTCAGACAGTAACTGTAAGATATGTTAAGTAAAGCAGACTTGTTGCTTAATATCATGAAGTTTATTTCAGCTAAACTGGGTAACCATGAACATTGAAATGTTTTTAATGCCAAAAGATCTCATTTGAGTAAAAACAAGACATGAAACCAGTCAGAGTGCCATGCTCATTATGGCCTGGCTGTGTGATCAAATCGTGTTGCAGATGTCAAAGAAGATTGAGGAGCTGGAGAAATCGGCTCTGGCAGAAAAGCCCTGGCAGTTATCAGGAGAGGTGACGGCACAGGCTCGCCCAGAAAACAGCTTGCTGGAGGAAGATGTGGAGTTTGAACAAATGTCCAGAACAGGTATGTTTCTGCGATAAATCCTAAAATGGTGAGATTGCCTGGCTGTGTTTCTTAAAAAAACTCTGACATGAATCTGTTCTCTATAGCACCTGCTGTCACAGAGGAAACAACTCTGCAGCTTGAGGACATCATCAAACAGAGAATTAAAGACCAGGTTACAGACAATCTTCTCTGTAAGGATTTAAGATCATCTTTGTTTCTGAGTTAATAACAGCGCGCTTTTAACTTGAGTTACAGGCTTTTGACGATGTGGTCCGCAAAGAGAAACCCAAAGAGGAAGTTTTTGAGTACAAGAAAAGGCTGACTTTGGACCATGAGAAGAGCAAGCAGAGTCTAGCACAGATCTATGAGCAAGAGTACCTCAAGCAGAATCAGGTCTGTTTTCTAAAATCCCAATTTAACAGTTTTTTGCATGAAATCTGAACATGTGCGCAAATATGTATGTTCTTACTGCAGCATAAGACAGAGGAGGAAGAAAATCCAGCACATGTTGATATTCAGAAACTTATGGACACACTTTTCCTCAAGTTGGACGCTCTTTCTAATTTCCACTTTACACCTAAACCAGTAAGTACAGACTCAAAGATTTACAGATGAACAAATGTCTGTAACGTTCATTTAGCTGCAGGAATTGTAATCTGTTATAATTATGTGATTACATTTGCAATAGCCACATTGATGTTGTCTTTTTTTGATTTATAGCACATTCCTGAGGTCAAAGTAGTGTCTAACTTGCCATCCATTACGATGGAGGAGGTGGCTCCAGTTAGTGCGAGTGATGGTACACTGCTTGCACCAGAAGAAATTAAGGTTTGTTTACCTTCCCATGCATTTTCTGATATTTTAATATACAGTACTACTCGGAAAATTAGAATATCCTGAAAAAGTGCATTCATTTCTGGAACTAAAGGTGAAAATGTACATATTATATAGACAAATAGTATGCAAATCAATATATTTCAAGCTTTTGTTTGTTTTGATTTTGCTGATTAGGACTTGCAGCTTTGAATTTGCACCTCAAATTCAAAAACCTAGAAAATTAGAATATTGCTTGAAATCAATAAAAAAAAAGAATTTTAAAGACATAAGTGTCAGGCCTCTGAAAGTAAACTCTTGCATCTGTAATGAGTATAAAATGTATTGGTTTCACCTTTTATGTTTGATTGCCTGAATAACAGAACTTTTACACGATATTCTAATTTTAAGTAAAGTAGTACTGTATGTGTGTTTAGACAAAATGTTTTAATATATCTTTAATCTGACTAAAGGAAAAGAACAAAGCTGGAGATATTCTGGGTGACACTGAGAAGACATCAACAGACAAGAAGCGTGAGAGGCGCCTTAAGAAGAAGGTGAAACATTTAAAAATTAAGGAGAAAGAAAAGAGACAGAAGCTAAAAGAAGCCAGCAGAACCGGGGAGAACAAAAAGCTGTCAAAAGCCGAAGCTGCACAAAACCTGAAAAAACTCTCAAAAGGAGGCCAAGCCACAATATTAAAGGTGAGCTTTTTACCCCATTTTCAGTTTAAGCTAGATTTGTACTTGTCTCTTGCTGTTTTTATTTAGTCAGGAGCTATTCATTTAAACATTGATGTGGGTCTCTATCTATGAATGCTGCAGAGATGATGTGCAAAATTAATTTTTTTTAGTACAAAAAGTAAATTTCAAAGGAGTAGAAGTTACAGGCAGGTTGTTGTAATCTGTCATGTCGCCACTGGATGTCGCCAAATCGCAAACACTGATCCTTTAAAGTAGAATATCGCGTGTTCTAAGAATTTCAATTTCGTACTGCTCTTTTTTCAGGAAAAAGGAAAAGACAAAACTCTGCGGTCCTCTCAAGCCTTCTTCTCTCAGCTGCAGGACCAGGTCAAAACTGAGCTCAAAAGTGCAAAAGAACAGCCCTCAAAGAAGAATAAAAAAGATTTGTCTGTCAGCAACCTCAAATTATAAAAAAGTATTTTTATTGATGCGTGAAATGTTTAATGTACATATTTTATAGGAAACCTGCAATAAATGCTTCCATTATCATGAAAAAACTGTGGCTCAAGTTATATTATACAGTATCTTATTTATATATATATATATATAAGATATTTGTTTCTTTTTTTCAGAGTGTACAGGTGTGTCTCCATGTAGAATTTCAAAAAACATGGTGGGAAAACGTTCTGCTTTAGTTATTTTAGATGGAGAAAGTTATAGATGTTCTACAGTAATTATATACGAAGTGAAATATTTCATATACTATCAGCATATATTAGAATACTTAACTAATATGAAGCATAAGCACTGTCTTCCAGTGATCTGCTAGTCCTGGGATACCAGCAATCCTGAAAAAGACTACAGGGAGTTTGAAATTCAAGAAAAATTGACTGGATGGTGAAAGATAAAATGGCGCACAAGGAAAGGTTTTTATATCCTTGAAAGTTTTCCAGTAGGGCAGAATTACTACCAAGGAGCTCCACAAGTACAGAAGTGGTGCTGGTCCACTGCTCCACCATCCAAGACAGACCTGATGAAGTGCATAAATAAGCAGAGATTTCCAAGGTTGGCAGTTTAATTTAGATAAGTCTTTAGATCATGTCTATAATCCTTGTAAAATGTTTCAAATGAAATACTTAATTTCATACTTAATTTCGATTTTTAAAGAGCTATTAACTACAATCATCAAAAAGGGGGATGAATCTTTAAAGTTAAAAAAAAACTGAAATTTATGTTTCAGAATTTTTTTTGTGATATTGTAAATTTTGAGATGCAATATAGATAATCTCAAATCAGTCAAATATAAACAAATATAGTGATTTAAAAGCCACAGTTGTATGAGACTAATCCAGTTGAGGAATATAAATGCGCTTTTGACTTAAAATAGTTGAACTAGAAATTAATAGCGCTAAATATTCTAAAATGTCTTGACTTCAACGTGATTAGAAGTCCATGGTACTTCCCTTAAGGGGCGTGTCTTGCCGTACATTTAGCGTGTGACGTCATTCATAAAAAATTGCCATTACGTCCCGCAAAAGCTTCACGGAAGTAACCAGACGACAACAGAGAAGCATAACGATAGTCAGGTTACACTGCCTTTGTTAACAGGTAGGTTGCTGTTAGTGTATTTTCTTCACATTTCTCTTTCTAAAAATTTATATCATTATCTTGACTATATCAGCTTGTTGACCAGTTTCCTCGAATATTGGTTATTGTGCGAGCACTGTGTTGGCTAACTTTAGCAGACGTCTACAATGTAGGACCTTTAACAGTCTAACTTGGCAACACAAATGTTGTTTCTGGTCTTCTAAATGTTTATAAATGCGTAACTCATTAGTTAACAGACGAAATAAACTGACACGTTATAAAAGTTTAAAATTTCACATCAAAGGTTGCTTGCGTTAGCTGTCCTTCGCGTCATGCTAAAGCTAACTTCTTTGAGTTGTTAGCGAGTAAGGTTTCATTACTCGCGGTCGCCATACTGACACAATCTTTGTTTTGATTAAAAAAAAACAAAAAAAAAAACAACGTTTTGTTGTATTTGTTTTGCTGAGATCGGCTGGTCATGCCCACACGATGAAGTGACTCACTTGAGTAGAGGTGGGGTGGAGATGTGACCACGGTCAGGTTTCGGTCAGATTTTTTTCCACCACGTTTCGTATGCTCACCATATGTTGTCCTTTTCGCAGATAACCTCAACATGTTTGGAGCATTTAAAGCAGATAGGTTAAAAGTCAACCTCCGGCTGGTCATCAACCGGCTGAAACTGCTTGAGAAAAAGAAAAGTAAGGTTTACTCAGAAAAGTGGCTCTTATTTTCCATTAATTCCCTGCTTGTTTTTACGTCGTGTATAGAATTTTTGTGTGTGATTTACATCTCTTACTCCCTCGCACATGTAGCCGAGCTTGCTCAAAAGGCAAGAAAAGAGATTGCCGATTACCTGTCATCTGGTAAAGATGAGCGTGCCCGTATCCGTGTGGAGCACATTATCAGAGAAGACTATCTGGTGGAAGCCATGGAGATCCTGGAGCTTTACTGTGATTTGCTTTTGGCTCGCTTTGGCTTAATTCAGAGCATGAAGTTAGTAATTTGTTGTGCCTGGTTTAAACATATTGCTCTTTCTGAATATATTTATCAATGATGATGATTTTTTGACTGCCTGTTTTTATTAGGGAGCTAGATCCAGGCTTACAGGAAGCAGTGTCCACACTCATCTGGGCAGCCCCTCGAATCCAGACAGAGGTGTCGGAGCTAAAAGTTGTAAGTAGTACCTCTAAATGCCTTAAAGTGAAGACATCTTTGCAGAAACACATAATACATTGTCTCAAATTATTATTAGACCATTCTTGTTCTGTAAAATCATTTTAAGGTGTCAGAACAGTTATGTGCAAAATACAGCAAGGAGTATGGCAAGCTGTGCAGAACAAACCAGATCGGCACCGTCAACGACAGGGTACAGTTTGTGTTATTTTAGCTCTCTTTAAGAATATATGAAATATTACATTTGTAACTTTACATCGGCATTTAACACACGTAATATGTTGACAGCTGATGCATAAACTGAGCTTGGAGGCCCCTCCCAAGATCTTGGTGGAACGCTACTTGATAGAAATCGCCAAAAACTACAACGTTCCCTATGAACCAGATGCTATGGTCCATGTAAGCATTCTAGAAGTGGCTTTCAGTCAGTGAAGGATTCCTATTATAGCCATTTACTTCTAATGGAATCCATTCTTTTGTCAGCCTGAGGTGTGTCCTGGTGAGGAGGCAGACCTGATCGATGTAGACAACGACAAAAAGAGTGGAGGGGGTGGCGGTGGAGGTTTCACTGCTCCTCCTTCTGCTATGCCTATGCCTATGCCCATGCCTATGCCCATGCCCATGCCCATGCCAACACCCTTCAACTATCCTCCCCCTAATGGAACTGTAAGGCATCCATTCTATATGACATGCTTTTAGAACCTCTCTGAAGTATCTGTTCTCTGTATTCCGTATGGTTTTTTTTTTATTATTATTTTTCAGATGGTATAAAACTGTTGTTTCTCCCTAGAACCAGTTTAATGCTCAAGTCGGAACCTACAACAACTTCTCACACCCAATAGGAGGAGGGCAGCCCCCTCAACTGCCCACATCTCCCCCCACGTATGAGTCTGTAAGTGACCGCACTTCTCCTGCCACCCCCTCTCCTGTTCCCAACAGATGGACAGACCGACAGGGTGGGGGCCAGACACTCAGGGAAGAGCAGTTTGTTCAGTTTGTTTGCAGTTTTCTGTGCTCTTTACTTTTTCAAAGACTCATATTAGGACCAGATTGGCTCTTGGTTGGGGCATTTTCCTACTAACTTTGAATCCTTTTGACTGGGATTAAACTGAAAAAGTACTAAGAACGCTTTGGAACAGTCTAGATTAGCTAAGAAATAAAGACGGTTCTGTGTAACACACTTCATGTTCTTGTCCTTTGAACCTCCCTTTCATGGTATCTTCTGGCTGTCATATCTTATAAATGCAATTGTCCATCTCCTGTTATTAACACCTGCAATTTAAAAAGCAATTTTTTATTTATGTGCAAGGATGACCCGAACCCTTAAACATTTTATGTGGATTTTAGATTGATGACCTGACTCTCAGACCTTCTGCTCCTTCACAGCCTGTCGGTAAGATCCACTGACAATTAAACTTTTATTTTTGGTTTTTTAACAGCCAAATTAATGTAGGCAGCAATAGAAGCTACATGAAATTTTAGTCTGAGTTTGAACAGCGGCAAAAAATATTGAGTCAGTTTATAATTTTATTATCTACTTGGACTAAATCTTAACCTCCACTGTTCTGCAGGCCCTGGCTCTACATCTAAGGGGTTTGACAACAACACTCTTCCAGAGCTTCCGTCTGTTCCTGACACACTCCCAACATCCTCCGTCAGCGGACACCCCACAAACTCCGACGACATCGACTTTGACGACCTGACGCGGCGCTTTGAGGAGCTCAAAAAGAAGACCTAAATTGTGAATCCCCCAGATCACACACAGACACACAGGCCCGTTCGGTTACTTACACATCCCTGAACAAAAACTGGAAATGTTCAGATTATTTCACATCAAGACATCCTCCCCTTTCCCCAGTGAAGTGAGCTTACATAAAACAGACATGTACTTTTCCCAGGTTAAATACAAAAACCCAGGTTACATGGAGCATGGTTCTTTATTTGACCTTATTAATTCATAGAAATTTCTTCTTTTTTTAGTACCGCTGAGTACCTTATGTTATAAAATTTCCTGTACTACCCCATAGACACTTGTTGGCGTTCACCCATAAACCATGTGGGTATTGGCTGCTGTACACTCCTCATGCAAGGCCACGCCTACATTTAGCTTTATTTCTGATATGACTGCTATATCGTACATTAAAATGTTTTAATTGTCCCTTTTTTCTGGAATATTTATTCCAACAAGTACAGTAATAAAAACATTGACCCTTATCCTTCATTCTACATGGTGTGTCACTGTGAGCTTTGCCACCCTCTCCAGTCCCGTCAGACAAGCCAGACCGGTTTACCCTGGTTGGTTATGAGCCACCATTTGCGGTAGTGATGACCTCATAATGTTTCCAAGGTGGGGTGTGTAATTTTTAAATGACATAAAGACAGCAGATGAAAAGCCACAGTTATCTGATTTTGGAGAGAACATTTTCTAATCACAGCCTTTTGCACTTTAAGGACTATTTGTATCAGAGGGGTGGTGAGTTTGAGGCCCCAGGAAAAGCTTCTGACAGATTTCACAGGGGTGGTGGGCTCTGATGTGAGGTGTGTACATTTACACTAATATGGAACATTAATGATCAAAAAGTCCAGAAAAAAAAATCATTTTATCTCAGACTTTCCCATTTTCACAAGTATTTGATGTATGTACAATGTGATTTATGTTTATTTAGACACTGTGCGTGCACCACTGCATTTGCCTTAGCAACTATCTCCCATCAGAAGCCTTCCCGGACAGTACCGGGCTTATGATTTTAGCCAACACTGGCTTCTGATATCATGATATCATTAATACTCTTTCATTTATGTTTAATTTTAACTATTAACAGAGTTCTTTTTTATGTAAATGGAGCAAAAATGTCTGTATACCCAGGAGACGTGGATTTTTAAAAAAATATTTCTGACAGATAAATCACAGAGGGATTTGTTGTGTTCATGTGACGCATGGCTACAACTTGGCCACACCTGGTTCTGCTTGCGTAATCGAAACCTGAGTAGCCTTCAGTGATCTTGCTAATTTATTCGTTGATTTTACACGTATTTCAGTAAAGTGAGCGATTTATAACACTGCAAAACTGTGAGCAAATTACCGTCTTTGTTTGCTCTGGACACAAGTGTGTCTTGCTACAAATGAAGTGTCCTCCTCTCAATATATACTGAAATCTAAATTTAATAAAACGTCATTTTAAACTGGAAGACTGAGTATTGTATGGTCTATTTTTCGCAGCAAATAAGCTGTAATACCACAAAGTCACCAGTAGATGTCACCGATACAAAAGTAAAGGGAAATTCAATCTGAAAATGCTGCAGCGCTCTGAAGAAAACGGCTGCAGTCTGAAGCTGATGTTCATATATTTGATATTCAGCCCAGAAAACACTTTTGTTGTAAGCTTTCTATGAAGAACAAACTAAAAAGTGATGTATGCTTCTTGTGGGTAAGTCACTAATAATCATCTTAATAGTGATAAATCGATGATAAAGCGTTCTTCTTTTGTTCTTTTCATGCATACTGTGTTGAGTATGCTCAAGTGGTTTGCCAGGAGTCAAATGCAGTATGTTTTTTCTGTATTTATTAAAAATGCTGTTATTGACAATGACAAATTTCAGAAATATCGGCATCTCTCTCAGCTAAAGGACATTTATGGATTAAAAACATAATTTTAACAGATAAACCTATATGATTACATTAATATGATTAAAACAGAAAATGATGGCTGATCTTTGCAGACGTGCTCATATCTCCAAATTCAAAGCAAAAGGCTGGCTGTAGTCTGGTTCCCCGAAGAGACTCAATTACTTGAGGTAAGCATGCATGGTGATAAAGTCATTACTTGCACCTAAAACATGGACCAGTAAAAGGCGTTCACTGTTGAATAATCTCTGCAGAAGACTGTGGATGACTAAAAGCTGTTTTATTTTGTTAAATTATTTAAACAGATCTTACAATCACTCTACAGTAAGTAGATAAAAAAGATATGCCGAAAAAGGTAATTATACATTCTGTAATTTCTAGAATTGGTCTGTACACATATTCATTGTCAGCATATTAGAGTATATTAGAGTATACCAGTATATTAATCTAAAGACTCAAACTTCCAGTCAGGGCAATGGAGGTGATGACTTTGGCATGTCCAACTGGAGCAGCTTCATCACAGCATCTCCCTGCCAGTGTAGCATCTGCACTTGTGCTGTTGCTCTGTTAAATAAATAGTGCATTACAACTCAGGACACTCTGTTCATGAAGAGATAGTGGGAAGGAAAAAGTACCAGAGAGGTTAAGTTTAAATGCAAATGTGGTTCCAAATATGCAAATGAGGAAGATGAAGTAGCAAAAAAAGAAAAGTGCTTTATTGGATGGATGGTTAATCAGAAACAGAGAAACATTTACATCCGGTGGTGCACTGTCATTGAAGCCGTTTTTATAATGGAAAAAGATTAAATCATTCTTTCAATCTTGAATGGTATACTGGAAGTCATCCTTTAGATGGACAGACAGCTGCAGGCTGTGCATAATTCATGAAACAGAAAGCTGATGTTACAATTTTGAAGGCAGTGCACACATTACCAAGGCAAGGCCGCACCACCTAAAACAGGGCTGCATTACTGTCTTTCTTACCTAAAAAGACTTGTTCAATCTCTTCAGTCTCCTCCAAAGCTACAGGTTTGAGCAGCAGAGCAAAAAACACAGCAATGCCAATGACCTGGGAATTACAAGCAGAAAGAAATCTTAGACCCACTGGGAACCACGATGTCCCCATTAACCTAAAGAAAATGTGATGAAGGGGCTCCGACACCTTGAGAGGCTGCAGTATAAAGATGCTCTGGAACAGCGAGAGGCCCAGAGACATCACCCACTTGGTGGACTTTTCTCTGCCGTATTCAAAACCGTACAACAGGGTGAAGAAAGTGGACACCCCACTGATGGACAGCAGGAGGAACCAACCCAGGAACGCACACCACCAGGGCAGCCAGCAACCCACTGCACTCTTTTTCTTCTTCTTCCCTATCACTGGAGGACTGGGGGGGGGGGCGGGGGGGTATAGAAAGGATTGCTGAATATTTCCACAACACACATAACACAGAAAAACTGTACTAGGTTTGAGGAAAGATGCTGGACCCGTAGGTCAGGTGGCTGGTTAGGACCATCTCAGCTTTGCGGACCAGCAGGCTGGTGGTGTTGAGGGTCCGCTGGTACTCCTCTGGACATGAGAAGTTCTTTCCATCCAGCTCCTCCAGACACATGAGGAGGTGACAGAGACCCGCGAGGAGAAACTTGCTGCAGTACACCCAGTGGAGGTCACTCTCACTCTCCCCTTTAATAGAGTCACATGCACAAATGCACAAAAGCACAAATTCTTTGCAGATTAGTCTTTTGATCCATTTTCATATCTATTTTTAAACAATTTGTGCATTTTCACTTTGTTTTTTTTTATGTAATTATTCCTAAATAAACTCTACAATCATTATTTCTTTTTCCTACTATTATTAAAGCACCTTGCATAAGCTGAATAAACTCATGTAACCGGTCCAGGGCAGGTAACAGGTCAGAAGTGGATTCCAGCCTTTGTATGTCTGATAGCTTGTTTCTGGCACTTCTGCTCACCCAAGAAATCACCTCCTCTGTGTCCTAGAAAGGAAGCACAGCCACATAAATAAATGTACAAAATGATAATAATAATAATAAATGTGGCCAAAAATAAATAAATAAATAAACCACAGGAGATGAAGTGTGTTGATCGAAATGCCAAACACACCTTCAGAATACTTGGTACCGTGACGGCAAAAGGTCTTAAGTTCCTCTCCGAGTTGGCTTTATTGTTTTTGGAAACTACACGAGGTCTGATGCTTCTGAAGATGGTGATGATGAAGATGTTGATGGGAAACATGAGAAGGCCACTCTCAACACCCACCATGATCTCCTGCCAGGTGATCTGCAATGATCCTGGGAGGGAGGGAGAGCGAGAGCAAGACTTTGAATTTGAGATAAACTGAGGCTGAAAGAATTTGATTATTAGTTTTTCTCATTATGTCTTATTTTATGTTTTAGGGCACGTGCACTTTTGCATTCACTACAGACAAGATGGAGCGTAAATGAATTGATATGCATTAAAATCCATAAACAATAACAGTGATGAAACGTCAGTGAAATCAGAGAGGAATGTTAAGACTTTTAAACACCTATTGAGAAGAGCACTGGTGATGTCTTATCTACAGGAAGGTTCCAGAAAGCAATATTGATGGCCATGGTGCAGAGGAGCAAGCTCATGCAACAGGAGACCCTCTGTGCACGTGTGAAAGGACTATGTGAGGGCGGATCCACTATGGACACCCAGATGTGTTCGTCCCTGAAGCCAGTCGAAGTTCTGCTTTGGAAAATATTTCTGAAGGAGATAAAAGTAGAGACTTTAATTGCACCAATCAATAAGTGATGTTAAATAATAAAACTGTCCACCTGAAGCTGGCAATCTCATTGCTCTTTGCAGCATTAAACGTTTTCTTAGTCATGCCATCTCCGCGGTCAGCACTCAGCCAGCAGTCGCACAGGAAGTGCCACACCTGCTGTGTCTGGAGGTCTCGTATGGTCACCTTGTTTACATACCTGTTTAACAAAACCAGTGAATGCTAACCAGCACATAACCAAGGTCTGTGACTGTTCTGGCAGTCCTGATGGACAGTCACTTCAGAAGAATGTCTAATCTTGGGCAGTGTCCTACCATGATGGGTAACCTCCAGTGTTGTCATGCTGCAGCCTGATGTTTCGCACTTCTCCCAGTGGGAAGGGGGTGGCCAACATGAACAAGTCAACGGCTCCTCTCTCAAAGACTGGCTTCTCATGATCTGTGAGGGTATGGATGTTGCTCTCTCCCTCTGAGCCGCTCAGCTTCAGGGTCACCTACAGGACAGAAATGATGGATCCATCAGCCTTCAAAAGAAATCTTCGCCTGAATCTCCTGACTGGATGAAAATGGAAGCTTTTGTTGCGCAGCTGGAAAACAAAAGACGACTAACATTAGCAGTGGTCCCAGCGCTCTTGCGATGGCCAGTTTGGACACTGATCAGGTAGTTGTACAGAGCACCTGCGTGATTGTCCTCCAGCAGAGTCATCTTCCTCTGATAGAAAACATTACTCTCCATTAGTGTTGAAATAAATACACATCTTTTACGTTTTCTTTAGGTTGATGAGTTCCTGGTTACTGTTTGTGCATAGCCACAACTGATAATATAATCTTCTGACTGACCTTCGAGCGTGACCTGCGGTCAGCGTAGCAGGCCCACAGCAGAGTGATCAGGTACAGGCCGAAGAAGGCACACAGCAATGCCAGCACCATGTAGTTCTGCGACACGGTGGCAAACAGCTCTGCTGTGCGGGATATGTCCACGTCGTTGGGCATCACAAAGAAGGAGCTGCCATACAGGGTGAGGTGGTTGCACAGACACTGCGCATGCGCCGCTGTGCTTTTCTCTCCCACCTGAGACAAAAGACACTGACTGATGACAGCAGAACGTCATGAAATAAGAGCAACCACAGAGATCAGAACGTGCCTGGCAGCCATCGGTGCTCCACACCCCCCTCTCCGTGTGCCAGTACAAACACTTGGTCATGAAAGAATAAATATTCAGAGTTAGACTTGGTTCCCACTCAGAATTGAAGAGCCTGGTGTCGATATACCAAACTCCTGGAGTTTGCTGTAACATCTCTGGGGTTATCATCCAGCGATAGCCTCCTGTTGCAATTACAAAAATCAGCCCGCCCAGAAGAACACACGGTGTGAATCATGAATGGTATGGATGTTGTGATCAGACTGTGGCTCCATCCGTGCTGACTGTACCTGTTTGGTTTAAGATGGCCGTGCTGCTGGAATGGGTCTGGTTGGGCGACCCTTGAGCTAGCATAACAACCAGAGACACATTGGCACTGGGCTCCACATGGAAGATGATAGTCATGTTGGGGTCAGACACGTTGAGGCGGGTCAACACTGTTGTGTCTTTCTCCAGCACTACAGTATTATATGTGATGGGTGAGGCATTTGAACGAGGCATGAAGATCTACAGGGAAAAAAGCCAAGTGAATGTGTTCTCTTACAATCATATGGATGTAAACCCCTTACCATCTGTGATCAGAGAGACAGGATTACCTCGATCGTCTTGGTTAGATTCTTCAACTTTATTTCCGTGACTCCCTCGCTGAGCACCAGGCTGCAGACCGTCCCTGAGATGCTGTCATTAGACCGGCGGGGATTTGTCGAGAATGTTGCCATCTGAGAGGAAGAAATGTTCCGTTAAATGTCGTCACGGGTCAAGTAAAGTGAAGTAAAACACACACCTGCGTGGTGATTCTGCTGTACCCTTCAATCTGAGACTTCATTGCTGAATAAGATGGTAGTTTGATGTACTCGCCATCTTGCTGCGAGCCCAACACTGCATTGCTGAGGTCAGAGACTGTGTAACTGTAAAACACGGAACAAATTCAACCCGAATCACTTACAACTGACTTTCAGTTAAAGGAATAATAAAAAAGCACTTGTGTGCTCCTCACCTGCTCTGATATATGGTGCCCATCGAGTGCTTGATGATAAAAGACTCTGTGGATTGTGACCCCAACAGCCACGCGACTGTGTGAAAGATCTGAAAGACGTCCTCAAACAAAGACTGGGGACGGAAACCAGTCAACATCATTATTGTGACAACGAGATAAATATTTCAGTGTGAACTGTTGCACGAGAAAGCTGACCATTGGGTTGGGGTTGACGTCGAGGTCACATTTTGTATATGAGAGAAGAAGAATGCCTGCGCTGCAGTTGATGAGGTGACTGATGACGTCAGTGTTTGTCAGAGCAAAATCTGGGGTCAGTCTTTGAGTGCCATTCAGCAGATACATGATGAATTTTTCCTGCAAATGAGGAAAAAAAAACAGTCTTTTGTCCTGCACACTAGAGTTGCAGAAATCAATTTTGCCCCTAACTTTCATTTTTATTCCTGTCTGCTTTTCAAATATGAATATTCTCACCCTGTTGGCATCCGTCGGTTCCCCTACCGTCGTTTCCATTCGCCGCAGTTCTTCGTCAGCTTTCTGTCTCAACAAACAACATTTGTGAACATTTTGCAAAACCAACACAACAGCCAAAAATGGACTAGATGTTCTTCAGGGCTCATGAATAAAGATAGACTCACAGAGAGAAGCATGTTAATGTTGTCAAAATGCAAACCCATGTCATCTACACTCCTACTGATCCCTTAAATCATATTATGGAAGTCGGGAGAGAAGAAAAAGTTAATAACTGCTTAGTTTTTATGAATTTTGATAAAAAAAAGATGGGTTTTTAAAATGCTTCACTGTTGCATACGAGATGAGGCTGAGTCCTCAGGAACATATTTATTCTGCAGAGGTAAAAAAAAAAAAAAAAAAAAAAGCAAATGTAAGATTAAATTTCAACCTGGATCTGTGAAACTGTGACACATTACTCTTACCTTAGAAGAAGACCATATATCTTAAAAAGAGAAGAATATTTTTAAGTTATTATTGTCCTAAATTAAAGGATATTTACTCAGTTTTTACGAAATGTAAAGAATGAAGCAGAGGTGAGGAGACTGCTGCATACCGTGGGTGCAGAGGAAGCCTCGTCGCTGGTTGCAGTCAGAAGTCTCTACGAGCTGAAATGGACTCAACTCCATGTAGATACAGGCGATCTTTGAAACTTTTGTAAAAATAAAGACACCGCAACTTATAACAACAATCTGTCTTAAATAAAAAAAAATTGAAAATAAAGAAACTAAAGAAACTGAAACTTTCCTGATGCTACTCACCTACACTCGTTTCCTGGTTAGTCTTCAGGAATCCTTTCCCGAGCCACCAGGTGAAATTGCTGATATTTCTGTTGCTGGTGATGTTTTTCAGCATGATTTGTATCGGGCTGATGATCACTTTCAGGAGTTTCCCTCCTCTCATTTCACAGCTGTCGTTGGCTTGGGACCAGGTTTTGGATTCCCAAACAAACTCAAAACAGATATTTCTGAAGACAAACTCACACATATCTAGGGAATTCCTGCCTGGATGGGCCTCAGACCTTTCCTGTGCAAATAGAATTCCAACTGAAATCCATAAAAAGCCAAATCGGAGTAATGTGTCCATGGTTAATGGAATTTACAAAGCTAATACACATAGTGCTGCAGGGACTGTGGGAGGAAGAACATCTGAACAAGCTCAATTCTGTCTGCTTCATGGAAATTAGAGAACTTTCTACAAGGAAATAAATGCATATACTCTCAGTAAGTTAGGTAAATCAGTGCAAGCAATCAAACAAGATGCAAAGTGTAAAGGAACTCCTTGACATTGTGAAAATACACTGAGGAGAGTTTTACTCTAATAACAGTGCATCAGGAAAGTACTCAGCTCTTTACCTTTTTCCCCCCACATTTTGTTATGGTACAGTCTTATTCCAAAATGGATTAAACTAATTTTTCCCCTTAAAATTCTACACACAATACCCCCAACACCCCAACCACCCAAGTATTATTTGGCAAATGTATTAAAAATAAAACACTGATAAATCATTTGTTCATCTGTTGAGGAAAGCCCCACATATGCGTTCGCCTTTGCTCCATTTAATTTTAGAATTTTGACAGCGCATCTACCTCCACATTAAATCTAACATCCAGAAGCCTCACAGCTGTAACGCTTTTACCCTGAAATACCGCGAGAGGAGGCGGCGGAAGTTGTGCTTTCGAGAATTGGAGTGTCCAGGAAGTGGGTTTCAGTGCACTGTATTACGTCCATGGCGGGACATCTAAAGGTATTTTCAAAGACGCTTGGATATTAAACTTTATACTTAAAGGGTTAAATAACTCTTTAAAAAAAGAAAATACTGAACTCTGTACTTTTTACCTCAGTTACTTCATGTAACTGGAAGAGGTGGGAGTATCTGGGGTTAGCTTAGCTGTGTTACAACACGCTATCTTGATAACACATTATCACACAGCAACGGTATCTTGCTGAATCAGATTTTTCCTGTCTTCTATTCGAAAAAAATCCCACAAAAACATGTTTTGTTTTATACAGCTCGTTGTTATTAGACTGTCTAATGCCAAACAACGAACTAATTAAAATTGCTTAATTTCACTGAATGATTACATATTAAGAATGTTATTTAATGTCAATTCGTCGCACTAGTTTTTACATTGGTTATTTTGACACCACTATCATTGGCACCAGATTGCTTTTTTATGTACAGCAGTCGTCTCAACTAGAACTGCAACTTAGTGTCACAGGAAACTTAAGTGAGTTGTGATTTACTTTTGTAGATTTCACTTTCTTCTTTGCAGTACTCCTGGCTATAAAAAACACTGCACAAATTGATACTATTGTACTATTGCTGTCATCTACAGTGTGACCATAGATGTACACATGGGGTTTAAAAAAAAACAGCTTAGCTTTCAGGACAAGTACAGGTCCCCTTAGTTCCTGCTATTGATGGTGCGGTTCTTTTTCTGCTCTTTTGTGGTGTTCGACATTTACAATGAGGCAGAGGATGGCAGTTTATTTTTTTTTCCTGTATGCCCTAATGCAACCTTTCTAGGTATTTTTTTGAATATTTAACTAAACTCAATCTGTTATAACTGTTGAAATTATGCATCACTGCATTCATTTGTGCAATAATAATTTTGTAACACTCTTGTCAACAGAAGCAGTTAAAAGATGCAGTGAAGGTCATCAGTTCAGGGAGCCTTGTATTCGCCTCCTACCTCACTGTTGTTGGAGATGAGCGTTTCTATGCCAACCAGTTGATGCCTCTGCTGCAGAGGGTTGTGGGGCCTGAAACTGCGCATGTGTTGGCAGTGAAAATGATTCGTCTGGGTTTGGTTCCCCTGAACCGATACAAGGACCCTGCATCATTGGTGAGCCTGCCACTTTACTTTCTGTAAAATGACATGATTGAATTTCACTGATGTCAGAAAGGATGGACACACATCAAAAATGTTCTTTTCCTGCAGGAAGTGAATGTCTTTGGACTAAAGTTCAAAAATCCTGTTGGCATTGCTGCAGGCTTTGACAAGCATGGAGAGGCAGTGGATGGCTTGTACAAATTAGGGTTTGGGTTTGTTGAAGTGGGTACAATCACTCCAAAACCCCAGGAGGGAAACCCAAAACCACGTGTTTTTCGACTTTCTGCAGACCAGGCCATCATTAATCGGTACAGTGATGAATAGTATGTTTTGTGACATATACAATATAAAGAGGTCACATTATTTTAAAATAAAAACATTAAAGAGTAGATTTAAATTCATTGTTTTACTGTTCTTTCTTTTTTTGCTTAATTAAAGTCTTCATCTTGTTCTGTGTTTGGTTTTACCAGGTATGGATTCAACAGCTGTGGTTTAGCAGAAGCTCAGCAGAGGTTGAACGCCAGGCGAGGCACACAGAAGGAGCGCAGTAAAGGTTAGCAGGTGTTGCACCGTTACCTTTTCATCTAGGAGATTTTCAACTTGTATTTGTTGTTTTTATAGCCGATGTGTTTGTGCAGATATAGATGTGTTCCTTGTTGGATAGGACTGGTTTTGACCTGCCCTTGTGCCCCAGCTTGTTGTGACTGGTCCATACATACTTACGACCCATTTAGCACATTAGTGGCCTCTGACCCAGATGAGTCATGTGTCTGACGGCACCGCCTGTGTTAGTGTTTGTCTGAATGTGACTATTTTTGTGTGATGTGTGTTCAAAGCTGGCCTTCCCCTGGGCATTAACCTGGGGAAGAACAAGCTTTCCCGGGATGCAAAGGCTGATTACTTGCACGGGGTGAGGGCACTTGGCCCTCTGGCTGACTATCTGGTGGTGAACGTCAGCAGTCCCAACACACCAGGTCTCCGGGATCTACAGGGAAAGGCAGAGCTCCACCAGCTCCTAAAAACGGTAAAAGTTATTGAAATGTCCAGCTTAGAATCAACACTAACGAAAAAAAAACAAGATTTTAATTTAACGTAAGCTCATTAGTGGAATAAGCTTCACAGAGATCTCAGTCCATCTGATCTCTGATCTAATCAGATATTTTGCCACATTATTACAATTTGCTCAGGTGATGAAGGAACGTGATGCCATGCAGGGAGAGTGCAAACCTCCAGTCCTTGTTAAGATCGCTCCTGATCTCACGGCGCAGGACAAACAAGACATTGCTGATGTTGTCACTGCGGTAGGAACAAGATTTTATTTTTGTTGTAATAAAACAGAAAAATGTGGAGGAAATAAAGGACATAATTACCACACAGTGTTTGGCTGCAGTGCATTTTGGTCCTTGACTTTCTGTCCTGTCTTTTCTGTGTGTTTGCAGCTGGAAGTGGATGGTTTAATGGTTTCTAACACCACTGTGTCCAGGCCAGAGACACTTCAGGACCTGCAGAGGTCTGAGGTTGGTGGTCTGAGTGGCCAGCCTCTCAAAGACCTCTCCACTAACACTGTGAGAGAGATGTACAGCCTCACCAAAGGTACACCTCCGCTACGTCTGACCATGTGGTTATAAAGAGCACACAGAGAAATTTTACTCTTTTATGATTTTATAGGGAAAATACCAATAGTGGGAATTGGCGGTGTGGCGACTGGCCAGGATGCTATGGACAAAATCCGTGCCGGTGCGTCTCTGGTTCAGCTTTACACCGCTTTGACCTATCAGGGTCCACCAGTAGTGACGAGGATAAAGCGAGAACTGGAGCAGCTTCTGAAGTAAGTGTGAATGTGGACATTTAAGGCTTGTGATAAAAGAAAAAATACCAATGACAAACTATCACTTTACCATTCAGAAAAGAGAAAAAAAACAAAGGCCTTCTCTATTGGAAAGTATTAAAATGGAGCCTTTAATAACGCATGGTAACACTGATTTACAAACACGGGACCCCGTGTTGTGGCCATCTCGGCCTTTCTCAGGGCACAAAACCAGGAAGTAGAACACAGTTTAAAGAGGCACCTGTTGAATGGGTGGAGCTTGCCTAATGTGTCATATGATTGATAAGTAAGATAGCAAGTAGGCAACCAGAGGTAAGAACACACTGAATAGCAGATTATTTTACAATGGGTCAAAGTTGATAACACATGTAGTGATATGCAAAGGGCAAATAAATGATACTAATGCACAGGAATCCTTACAATTAGTAGGGTGAAAAGTCACTTTCTTTATTTAGACCAGGAAAAATTGTAGTTGTTTCTTTCCATTGTTGGAAAGAAAGTGATGAATCCTATGAATGCATCAGTGCAGAAAAATAATAAGCTAAATAGACTAAAACAAATATTGTTTTATTGTTAGTTGATGTTTTTTTTTTTCTCTCAGAGAACAAGGTTTCAGCAGTGTGTCCGAGGCCGTTGGAGCAGACCACAGAGGGGCAGGTCAGAGGTCAACAGAGGTCCAGTCATAATCCGAGGCTTGGTTAAAAAAAAAAACAAAAAAAAAAGACACATCTTAACAGAAGATGTGTTGCTGTGCTTCTCCTCCAGCTGAGCATCTTGAGCCATAGGATCTCCTCAAGCATGGTTTGTGTGGATTATTCATGATTGTCAGGCTGTCCTCCGTATTTCCAGGTCAGACGTTTGTTTGTTACAGTGTAACTCGATAACTGTATTTGAGGAAGGCAGAGGACACAAACCGCACAGATGCATTGCTAATTTACGCACTTTTGTATTTTACATATTAATTACAGAACAACTGGTGTCAGGTTTTAATGACAGTTCTTCAGTCCAAGATCTTAAGGGATTTTATTTCACTAGAGTTAAAGAATGCAGCCGTTCTCCATTGACTGATACAGAATTCTGTGTACAAAAAAAAATGTTTTTGATAAAGTTAAAGATTGTGGAACAACATAATCAAGGATTTAGTTTGTTAATAAAATTAACAATAAATAAAAAACTCTAAAGGAAGGATGTTGTAATTCACTTCTCAAGGGCTGCAATCCAACCAGGTTTTCTGACCTACCAGGTGTCTCTTTCACCTTGGTTTCCACTTGTGGTTTTCTGCCTTGAGGACTGGGTTTTGACGCCCTAAATTAAAGATCAAATGTACTGTATATCCTTATGTAATCCTGTATAATCTTTTCATTTGTAACTGATTATTGGAATGTACAGGTAAATTATTACCACTTAGATTTTTTTTTTTGCGTCAATACACCAACACTTGTCCTTTGGTCCCTATATAACCCAAGGTGTAATTAAATTTATTATAAAATGTAACGTTCTTTTATAAGCAGATCCATTGAATTTAGCTTATTTTGAAAGGGTAGACGTCATGAAAAAACATGTATGTGTCGGATGTGATTCTGTCCTCACTCCATCCTGCAGCTTCATATACTGCTCTTGGCCTCAGGAGGAGGAAGAGCAGGAGGAGGAAGAGCAGGAGGAGGTGACTGGCTTATCACAGCTGCTCCTCAGAGCTGCAGCCTGCAGACTGAGCTCTGAGAGGAGAGTCATAATCTGTCATAATGACACAAACGGCAGATGGCCGCAGTTCGTTCCAGATGACAGGAGTGAGGGCTTTTGTGTGAGAGACCATTGATGCAGGTACCCTGGGACACTCATCGTAAAATAGAGAAAACCTTTTCAGACCATCAAGGCAAGAGTCCTCACCGTATCAACACCCTGTTAAGAGATACTCAGCTTGTTTTCAGTATATTTGGTGCTTCACAAACAATTTTAGAGGTTGTCGGATAACCACACTCAGGATTAGTAATTATCTTTTCTGCCAGATTTCCAGAAAACTACATTAATTGTAATACCATTCCACACCAGTAAGGAATAAAGCAAAAATTAATCCTCAGTGCAAAACAATTTTAATTAAATACGTTCTATTTTAAAACGAGGAAGCCAACAATGCGGCAGCATCAGGAGAGGATGGGGTTTCAGCGTGGGAGTGTGGAGGAGGCAGCATGAAGCTGTGAATGAAGTGGACACGACAAGATTCAGAGAAGATGGTGATGAAGAGATGATGTGTAGGCTGGAATAATTACAGAGGAGGAAGAGAATAACCCTGCGGGGCCATCAGCAAATAACCCTTTACCAAAGGGCTAAAAGCTGTTCACCGATGGTTCTCAGTTTGATGGAGCTTAACCACATCTTTAATGAGCATACCACAAAAAGCATCTAAAAATATCCCAGAGAACATCTGACTTCGAAAATGAGTTTGTTTTTTTTTTTTTTTCCTTAATGTTTGGCAGTCGGGATTATGTAACCCAAGTTCTGCTGCGCTGTCAAAGGTGTTTGCCAAGAGATGTGACAGCTGTGAGCTCATCAGAGCAGGTCAAGCAAAAAAAAAAAAAAAAAAAAAAGGTGTAGTTATGTTTGCATTGCACGTTTATATAGAATCATTTAAACATAACCATACAAAAAGATTACCATGTCAAAAAATGCGCAACCATTTTTTTTACAATGTATTTTAAGGCTTGAAATGTAACATAACAAATCGCCATCATTTCCCTTCTGGCCTTGACTGCACCGTGTCTAATAAGCACAAATCATCCTTCTGCAGTGAGGAGCTCTGGTGATGACCCTGGCAGCAGTCACAGGTGTGATGGGAGAAACCACAAATGACAGAACACGCTGCGCCCTTGTACCCCCCCAGTTGATCCCAGCATCAAATACTTTTCGCGGTGTGGAAATGGGACTAGTATGTGTCACTAGAGTGAGTTTTAACGACGTGACACTTTCCTGGTGTAGGTGAAGGAGGGTGCATTTCACGACAGCGGTGCCCATCTATCTGAGCTCGGAAAAGCCCGGATAGATGTTAGAGTAGGTGCGTTGTGAGGAGCCGCTGCAGTGACAGGACCACTCAACCCAAGTGCTGTGCTGCGTTTACTGCCAATCCTGTGGGTGAACCCTGCAGGCGGGTGTATTTATAGAGGACAATGTCAGCGCCGACTCCAGGTAGACGTGACACCAGGGCGGCTGCGCTTCCACCCGGCTCAGGTTGGGCTCGGTTGGATGGTAGGGGCCACGCTTTGATCAGGGTCGACTAATCTTCCTGACATGTCTGAGAGGTGTGAACGTCAGGAAGATGAAAGGCCGCTCATGGAACCAGCGTTTCAGGTAGGCCTATTTTAATTTTCATATTTATCAATCAGGCGTCACCGATCATACATATTTCTAGGCCCAATGGCTCTAATATGAGTAATTAATGATACAGATAAGGTTCTGTTCCCTGGGTTTTCACATCTGTCAAGAGTTCTTCCTACTGAATGACATCATGTCTTCTGACACCACTAAGGTCTCTGGGTGCATGATCTACTCTCACTTTTCCTGATAAATTATAAAGAACCAGTCCCTCTTCATATGAATCTTTCATCACTGAAAGTAGAGAACAGAGGTCTTTCAGGTTTCATCTAAATGTTTTGACTTGATTGTTTTTGGAAACAAGTGATCATTTCAGGATCTCAGGACATGTGTGAGACAAATACCCCAGTGCTGGTGAGCTTCTGTGCTTGGCTTGGAACCCCGGTGTTGCGAGATAACCTGTTGTTCATATGAGACTACGGTAGCCACTGGGTCGATGACGTTACGAAGTTCAGTAGAAGTAGGAATGGTGAGCTTTGTAGAGTCTCTGTGAAATTAATGGAGTTATGAGATCCCTGTCTCTTTTCCTCTCATGACATATACACAGATGCTGAGGAATATCTGCAGATAATTGTGGACGCGGGCCTCGATGTGGCCTCACTGTGGCCTCACTGTGGCCTCACTGGCCTCGCTGCTCTCTGTCCCACAGCTTGCAGCCCTTTCTGCCTTTGCTCTTTCCTCCACCGAGCCAAAAACAGGCGGCAACCACAGGTGGTCTCTGTGGTTTATCGGTTCTGACACACATATCTCGCCCTAAGTGCTTAGAGAGACAATTAAAAATTCATCAGGACAATAGAAGCAGAGAGGATGAGGAAGAAATAGGACAGACAGCATAACCTTGCTGAATGCTCTGACCTATCGTCTGCAGTGTCTCTGGCTCGGGGCGTTGTCGTCTGCACGTCTATGTGCTGTGACCCAACCGCCAGAGAGCCTATTTAATACAGAAAATAGGAAAAACCTAAACAAATACAGAAAACAGGGCTGCCCAGCTGTTTCCCTTGAGATCACATGACAGAGGAACAGCAGCGCTCCAGAGATTTGCAGACACAACAGATGCTTCACTCTCTTCAAGACATTTGACCACATTTAAATGATTCTGAATATGCAAATAGACACACCGTCTCTGTTTTGTTTACTTGCAAATCAGTTTGTCAGGAGCTGATTTATGTTAAATTTGTTTTATCCTTTTTGAAGTGGTTTTTTTTTTTTTACACATTTGCTGTGCAAATGTTGCATCTATATGCACTGGAATTGCTGTCGAAACGGAATCAGTCAGACGAAACAAATGAAACTTTCAGGGTTTTTTTTTTTATTTCTTTTTTTTATTAATTTTATTTAAACGGCGCAACACAGTGTCTCACAGAAAATGTTAATAGAACAGGAATGTGCCCAAATTAACATCATTCATTGCTCTCTGTGGTTTCTCTGTAACCACGGTGCAAACACGAATCAGTGATTCCTGATTACTAATTTCCTTGACTCATAATAAATGGCACCCATGTTTATTAATCACATGCATTTATTAGCCACATGCATATGTAGGTGGCTGTTTCACCTGCTTTTTTTAATCAGAAATCTTGTTTTTTGAATGATTGGTCTTAATCACAGTTGCTGGTGAATGTCAGAAGGGTTATTTGATGGTGGGTCAACCTTTCCTTGTTTTTGAAAATGCTGAACTTGGCCCTTTAAGCCTTTGATAGCTCGGATGAGGCAGTGGCTGATGCTTTCCTTTCACTCCTTCCTGATGCCTGATCCCACCATCAAATAACATCTTCCACGTCCATCTTCCGTTCTTCTTTAAGTTCCCTGATGTTTATGAGCCTGTGTTGTGTTGTTAATATTTGGAGTACCCCTGAAATGAGTCAGTGGCCCAGGTTCAATGTAATATTTAAATATGAGCAACAACCAGAGGACAATTCAGTGTAAGGCAATTAAAGGCAAAAGTCAAAACAGGTTTATGAAATGGGTTGCTTATCCACATCCATGATAAATAAGTCAAAGAAATAAACTGACAAACTATACGACAGAGTATTTTAAGCATTGTAAAAATACTAATTTATCCTGAAATAACAGGCCAACACAGCACAACACAGGGTCTTTTACGAAAGAGAGACTTTATATACAAAATCTAAGTGGTTGGCTTCCAATTAATTACAGTTACTTCATAAATACACATTAATTTTATTTATGTTTACAAACAAAATATATATTCTTAAATAAAAACAAAAAGCACCATAGACAGACTCACAGCACAATGGTCGCAGAAAAAAACTCATAAAGTGCATCTCTCATACTTGAGGCAGATTATTATCACAGACCACATAAAATGATGAAGAAACTCAAAAATATTGGCAAATGCATTAGTTGTTTAGCTTAGCAACTCAGCTCCAAAGCTAATCAGGATTTTAGTGATGCACTTTCAGAATTTATTTATGTTTTAAAACAATACAACCCACCTACTTTAATTTAGCAATGTTAGTGGCCTTTAAGTTGTTACAGATTATGTCAGGCTAAGATAACATATTCAGTTATGTTCTGGTTCCACAAATCTGTTAATTCTTTCGGAACCTATTTTTGATTGTTTAGATGAAAACTTTTTTGTAATGACCATAAAAACTCCTACAGCATATCATATGCTTGCTTTTGAATTGATTGAGGGGCCGCTAACCACTTCTACCTATCTAACACAGATACCAAACAATTAGAATGTGCTTGGATTTGATTTGCAGAAATTAGAAACATATGTGATGAAGAACTTTGAAAATAAAGGCATCTTAAAGATGGCTGACTTTCAATACATTTGATTGGATCATTACTCAAAAACTTAACTCAAAAATTATTATTCAAACGATCAATACACCTTGGTCCAGATCAATGGATCATTACAGGCCAACTATTTACTGCACAGAGACACTGCTATAACAATGTCTTTAAAAACAACACAGAGTAGAAGTTTAGAAAGTCCAAGCATGTGCATGATTATTCCTTTCAAAAATCCGCACGTCTGTAATCAGTTCTTGTTGTTGTGTGGGAGGGACTGGTCCCGCTGAAAAAGCAGGCTCACACCCTTCCTGAAACGGTGGTCCCTGACGCTGTAGATGATGACGTTGCAGCAGCTGTTTCCTGTCAGGATCCAGAAGGCGAAGAAGGAAAAGTTGCACCAGGTATATCCCACCACATTGCCCAGCACGAACACAGCGATGGGGGAGAAGGACGCTGTGAAGGCAAACGTCAGTATGCCGATTGTTTTGGCAGCTTTGATGTCGGAGAAGGAGGGCCTGTGGGGGCATCCCCCCCCTCCTGCACCTCCGCCTCCATCACTCAGACTCCCCTCAGAGAGCAGTTTGCGTTTCTGGGAGTACCGTCGGATGCTGGTGAAGGACACAACGTTTACCGCTAAAGTTCCTCCGAGCAGGGCGAAGTCAAAAGCAGGGAACAAGAGTAAAATATTGGCGTCTGAAGCCGGCTGGCTCCCGAACAAAAGCGGCGTGTAGTTGCACATGCGGCTGCACCCGTTATACTCCAGAGTGAAATTACTGCTGAAGATGAGGGGCGTGATGGCGAGCAGGAAGCTAGTCGCCCAGGAGAGAAGGATGAGGAGCAGCGTTCTCCTCCGGGTCACCAAGGAGTCTTTGTGGAGCGGCCACAGGATGGCCACGCTTCTCTCCAGAGTCATCAGAAAGATGGTGCTGATGGAGACAAAGGTGCATCCGGCAAACACGGGGCCGATCACCATGCAAGGCTGCCAGGGGTTGAGAAGACCCCCTTGACGGTACAAAATGGCCAGGGAGGTGGAGATTCCCTGGTACCAAATGGGAGGAGCACTGGTCACCATCAGGGAGATCTCGGTGTAGACAGAGAAGGGGACCACGAGGACGCCCACCATCATGTCTGCAATGGCCAGGGACACTGTCAGAGAAGACAAAGACACACTGGGGCTCAGAATGTGAAGGCTGTTTCATTACGTCCACATTTCTGTAGATTAGAATTGTTAGCAAAGGTTGAACTTAGGAAAGATTACTTATATTTAGCTTGAGAACCAGTCTCACAGTGGGAAGATGTCACACGCATTTACCTTTCAGGTATCCCTGCGGTGTTCGGGATTGCCTTGTTTGCACAAAGACGGTCAGGGTGATCACATTACCAACCACGATGGCGAAGGCCAGGCTGACCATGAACGCCACGGTCAAAAAGCGGTTAAGAAACCCGCAACAGCAGCGGGTGCAGAGAGGAGCCAGCGACTGGCCCGAAGCGGCTTGAACGGCTGCCGTCAGGTTCAGCAGAGAGTCGGGCGTTTGCAGCAGAGCGGAGGTGCCCCTGCAGACACTGACGTTAGGCGGCAGCGCAGTCATGGTCCAGGGTTAGCCTTCAAGGTGAGCAGGTGGGGGGAGCACTCAGGAGACCATGTCCTGGAGGTGGACTATTCTGAGAGAGAGCAGATGAGTGAGTTATTGTTATGATGAAAACAGCAAACTTACATGGTCACATTTAGCTGGTTAGACCATTTAGAAATGTTGACAATGGCACAAGGACAAGATGATTAGTTTGGTGATATTCCAGCATATGAGCAAAGCCCCAAGGCCAAGGGGCTTCAATCATAAAGCAATCTACTATGTTATGTATTTGTATTACTACTGCCTATTCTATATTACAGGTGTAAGTCACAATATGTGGGAAAAATGAACTACTTGTCAGAGGTCTGTGCTCACATTCAGACAAGCTAAAGGTCATCAGTTTTAATCTAATCTGTTTTTCAGATATTACATTTATTTTGACCTTCCAGAAGGTTTTTGCATTGTTGCGGTGAATTATTCATTGTTCCAGTGGTGCAGCCATTAGCGCTGCTGCCTCAAATCCAGAATGTTCTGGGGTTTGTGGTTTTATTGTCCTCTGCTTGCACTTTAGGTTTCGGGCTTTTTTTGCACTATTACAAAGACTGTAATAGTAATCTAAAACTGCATGTGTGTCGTAGCCACTTCCGTGCGCGTGCACTGCTAGGTGCACCTCAGTGCTGTCAGTACTCATGCTGTAACTATAGCAGAAACAAGTTCAGTACCAAATGTCCTTTTCAGCTGACAACTAAATCAAAGCGTCCTTCAGTCATTCATCTGTTCGCTGGGCTGAAAAACAGGAAAGTGCACACATCCAAGGAAAAAAGGCTAAGAGGGTTGGACACCTTCACAAGTCTGAGCTGTACGGTACAGACGCACAAATACTTAAAATTACTTTAACTATAATTTACTGCTAACATGCCATAAAGTTAGGCACTGTGATTCAGGAAGTAGAAACACATTTTTAGGTAAAACTGGGACTAATTCAAATTTGGGTTCGTCCTTCATGAACGTTGAGCCTTTGTGATCGGCTAAATAAACTCAGCATTTTCAACCACTTTCTGGAATCTGCAGACATCGGGCTGATGATGAACTGCAAACATTTCTAATCCTTTAAGTTAAGGATAATATCCCCTTCCGATTAAAGTTTAGAGTCAGGATATTGGCACAGCTGGCCGATTTAAAATCAAATACAAATTAAAACAGGCTAATTATTAATCACAAAACATCTTTCATCCTATAAGAAACTGTATGTTGAGTATCTTTTAAACAGCTTTGTGCAAATATTTGCATGGAAGGGTTAGGGTTAGGGTAAACATGTAGTTTAATTCTGAACAGAACTTCTATACTTGGAGGAACTTGCAGCAGGAACCTCATTAAGGGCCTTTTTTAGCTTCACCTGAGCTGACTGAGGAAGACAAGTGGAAGTGTGACCTGCAGCAAGACTCTGGCCGCAGGGAGGCAAGCAGCTGACCGCAACCACTGCTTGTGTGTGCGAAGGTGCGTGTGCACGTACAGCTGCATCTTTGCAAACACCAGAAGCACTTGCAAGAAATTTCATTTACTTCCTGCTGCATGGAAGCCAAGCCTGTGAATATTCTAGTCCCCTGTAATTAGAAGTTATATTGACTTTGGAGTCCAAGCCCAGGGGGTGATGAGAGGCTGAAAGCAAAATGGCTGCTGTGGTGTTGTAATTTATGGCATATGGTAAGAGTGCTGCACATTTTTCAGACAGGGGCCAGAAACACACATGGCAGCAGGGCGTCTATTTTCAATCCACATGCAAATACAAAAAATTTTAACTGAATGCATCAGAAATGATTTCTCTGTTCCCCAGAAGCCACCCTAAGTGCAAACAGGGAGTTAAGCCCTTTAGATGGTTGTTGCAATCTGTATATTCACCACTAGATGATGCCAAAACCTTCACAAAACCTTCACTGGACATTTAAGTTATATTTGTGCTGAAGCAGCTGATCATTTGTGTGATCATATTTGGTTTAAGTGCATGAAGAAGGCCTGATTTTCTCTGTTGTGCTGGCTGAATGTGTTTAGGTTGTTTCTCATGCGTGCAGTGGATTCCCTCTGACAGGGTTGTGTCCCTGAGTGACAGTTCGGGCATATGTAGGGAGACCGTGGGGACTCGGTCAGGGCTGTCGGGCCAGGTTGCCCAACACACAGAAAGATCATGCGCAATAACAATGGACAGGCTGGCTCACGGCTGCCTGCAGCTGACCGTCATGGCACATGAGCAGAAAGACAACTTTCTGATATTGTGTGTGTGTGTGTGTGTGTGTGTGTACTGTATGTATTTATTGATTCTTCTTTAGTTCTGGGGGTGTGGAGGGGAGGAGAGTGATTTATTTGTGATAAGTCTAAGCAGATGCACAGTGGAGCCCAAATTAAAACCGATTTATTGTTGCAGACCCTGATATGCAGCTGAAATTTAATGTAGAAATGTCACCCGTTGATCTGGTAAGTCACTTGATGAACAACAGAGGGCGCTAACTGTTGGCCAAGTTTAGTTTATTCACACACGTTTGCAAAAGCACATATTTACCAATAAGCTAACGCAAATGTTTTAAATTACAAAGAAAAAAAAATGCTAAAATAAGGGTAATCAAACATTGTTTCTTAGACTTTTAGATAGCAGTTATTTCAATGTAATTTCTTCTTGCCGCCATGTTCGCATCAGTTTGATTCTTATCCGGTTACACTCACCATAAGCTTACTGGTCATTAATTTAACTGATATTACCTGAAGGAAACATTTTCTAAAACACCTGCATATTAAAAAAACATTTTTTAAGACAATCAATATAAAATATTGACTTTTTTTTGTGACCCTAATAATTTTGTTGTGCATTTTTCTTTTTTGCAAACTATTACTTAAAAGTCACCATCAGCTGTAAAAAAAGTAATTAATTAAAAAAAAATTGGGTGCATAAAATATAAACCTTCAGTACATTTACACTTATTGGCAGTGATGTACAAATTCGAAACTATAATCTAAAGAAAACAAATGCACGTATAAAGTTGCATATGTATGTGCAGTTTCAGACATCATCTTTGGAAATGTATGTTTAGTAATATCACGCCGAAAATTAATTCTTACCAACAATTCTGCAGTTCTGACCCAGGAAGCAGCAGCTGATGGAGAGAAAAGAAGAGAAAGAGAGAGGCATCCGGGTTTAGAGGCTGGGCTGGTGAAGGTAAAATCACGACAGAACTCTTCCTCTGAAGAACGTGGAGCCGATTCCTCCCCATCGTTCCTTCTCCTGAGGAGCACAGAGCCCCTCTGACCGACTCCAGCTCTCTGCTTCAGTCTCCACCTCTCTGTGCTGAGTGGACCGCTCACTCTGCCCTCCCTCCTCCCCACTCCCTCCATTTGTTTCAGTCCTTATCACACACGCTGCTTCTCCCCCAGAGCTTCAAGGTAAAACATGGAGGAAGTTCACAGCTTCCTCCACATTCTCTCTCATCCAGCCTGCTGGCGTCTCTCTCACACCTCCTCTTATCTCTTCCTTTCGAAAGCCCTTTGTGCTTTGGATCGCCATATGCTTTTTTTCTTGAAGCAGCTTTTGCCAGCTGTTTCTGTTCTGTTTTGTTTACATCAGTTCCTGCTCCTCGATGCTTACGCCTCAGTTATGTTAAAATCACTGGGCAACAGTTGAATGGATGGGATTTGTTGCTGCCTTGATGCTTTCATCAAAGATCTCTGTGAAACAGGCTGGGGGTATTCACCGTTTCAGACCTTGAGATGTAAACAAAAGCTCACACTCGGAGTGAAAAACAAAGTCCAGAATAAAGGACTGAAAAAAAAAAAAAACGCGTACACTCAACATCATACTCAAAGGTCTTAAATATAAGTGAATGCACTGCGCTTTTCAGAGTACGGTCTAGGTTCCTGGCTGTTAGAGATTTAGAGACTGTTCGCGATCACCACAGCACTCGGTGTGATTGTGTGTCATTTAAATAATAAGGTTGTTTATTTCCCTGACATCCAAGGTGTGCATGTGATGTTCAGTTCCATTCACAGCATTACACATCTGACTTTTCTGTTATTTAAAAAAAAAATGATGGCTTCAACAGATCTGTTGATATGAGGGTCTGCAATAGTCAGAATATTTTATTTAAGCCTGAATGTGCATGTGTAATTTATTCAATTTTAGACTTTTATTAGAAACGGTTGAAAATGTGTGAATAGGTGAAACTGCAAATCAGCTGAAGGATTAATATTTCATTCTAAGCCATGTTTTCCAGCGGTGTGTTGCTGGTTTCTTTGAATTAATGGAATTAATGACAATGGGCGGGGGGGGGGGGGGGAGGTAAGACATACCATCCATTCCGTACATCCGCTGAGTCACAGATGAAGACAGAAATTCGCCCACGTCACTGTGCTCCCTGAAGCTTTAGCCATGCTAAAGCCATCAAATGACTTTGTTTCAATTACGCTTCAGATATTAATGGCTTTGCTTGCATGATTAAACAGCTCTATGGCACCGGGTGTGTGCACAAGATAAGAATCCTTTGGTTTAAAACAGAAATCTGCCTGAATACTGGGATTCAGGCGTTCACGAGTTGCATTCACTGCCCCGCGGGCTTCAGGAAAAAGCCTGTGTGACTGACCTTGAGGAGGAGAGGGATATTTGCTTTAAACACTGCTGTCCTCTCTAGAGGCTCAGAATTAACTGCTATCAACTTTATCTTTAATTAAGAAAAGGCTAATTTAACTAGCGTTACTGTCTATAGAAAGCTGGGATTTTCCACCCTGTCAAATCTAACTTTCTACTGCCAATATTGGCTTTTAATGCCTGGAATTGCAGAGACATTGTGTTTGGTTTTTTTTTCCTGCTGAACAAGCTGCTCTCAGCACAACCTTTGTACCAGGGAATGAGACAGCCTGCCGCGTTGATATGTTGACGCTCTCACGAGTAATGGCCAGAATTATTTATTTTGACTAAGCTGTGATGCAAACAGTGCAAAGGTTTTATGAGTCTAATAATGAAACACCGTCGTTGTGAAAAACAAACTGGATTCACAGCAGCGACCTTGAAAACTCGCTGCGCTGTGCTGGACTCCGGCAAGACTCTGCTCACGTTGAGAAATGTCAGCTTGGCCTCCGGATTCTAGATGTTCTTCCAAGTCTCAGTAAGTTACATTTCACAATTATTTGTTTTCAGATTGTGAAAATCACACACAACCACATTTTTCTCACACACAGATGGCCACAGAGCCCCTACGAATATAAGTATCACTCACTTGTGAAACTGACACAAAGCGAGCTAAAGCAGCCATCAGCACTGAAGATAATCACTGCAGGACAAAATGTGGTAAGTTAAAGTTAAAGATGGGCCTTTTTTTGCACTAAATGTTTAGTTTAGTTTTATACCTGTTAACGTTTACGCCCTTGAAGACCATCCAACCGTGGTGTGTTGCAGGTTTTCTTTGTCTCTGCTCCTCCTGACTGCCTGGTCCAGTTTGGCAGGTGGGATTCACAGCGATGATGGACTGAAACTGTCAGGTGAGGCACCCAGAAACACCTCGAACCCAAACCTCAGAGGGACACCAAGCACATAAAATAGGTTTAAATCAAAGAACACTTTGACCTCCAGGTCAGCAGTGTGTTTCTGTTTGTGGGTTTGCAGCTGCAGTGCGACTGGTGAAATGTCTGTTTTCTAACACACATTAGCTTTAAAGCTATTTGTTGTCTGTTTCTGGTGGCTGCTCAACTCAGATCTCAGGAAGCAAAAGACAATGTGGAGTACTGGTTAAAATATGAAATGCATAATTTAATAACACTACCTGTAAACGAGGTGTCGTTGCATTATTAACGTCATTTTTAACTTCACAAAGCTGAGACTTTGTCATTTGAGCCATCCGTTGGCTAAAAAAAAAAAGTAATCTGCATTTTTACTTTATCATTTCATAAGATTAGAGCTGTGCTGCATTTTCTCACCACCGCGGCGACCCGCCTCCCTTCAAACACTCCTGAAAACAAAATGAGCAGAGAGAGATGTGATTAAAAGCTGTTAGACTGCTGAGAGGCCATTGATAGTCCAAATAAGGAGGTTATCAATCTGCATTCAGGTTGATGTATAGGAAATAGATCCTGCTCTCCTCATTATACAGAATTATAGGCCAGGAAAAAAAAAAATCTTTTCTCCCACTCAAAGATAACTTAGCCTGAAAGCTAACACGGGCAGATAATCCCATATTTTATTAACAAATAACAATAAAGACATGCATGCATCATGTAAATGACCCAAACTAGTGAGGCGCTCCTAATATCCAGGCCCAGACATCTGCTGTACGTTCATTTATTAATCACTGTTCACTGAGATATTTCAGTAACTTCAGCTGGAGGGAAACTGGGTCTCACACCCAGTGATCACACACAAATGCCAAATTAAATATCTAGCAGATAAATAAAGTCTACAGAGACATGTAGGAGTACAGTTCTGCTGCGTGCACGCATGCGGGTCCTTCTTCCAGAGTAGCTCCTCCATTAATAATGGACGTCATCCAAGAGCGGACTGCGAGGTCTTCTGCTTCAGTAACATCGCCCGAGCAGAATTACAAAGATTAGTGGTACTAAAATAACCTCTTCATGTGCAAATGTTGCTACCCCACAGAGATTTGACTCAAGTGAGGGTAAGAATACGGTGCGCTTGATTAAAAACAAAAGATTTACATTTGTTAAACAGGCTGCAGACTATATACAGATTGCACTGATTAAAATGTTCACGTGTATCTCAGCCTCTAGGGTCACCCCGTTCCGTTTCAGGAGAATGATCGGGGGGACTTTGGCTCCTCTCGTTCCCTGGCAGGCCATGGTTTACCTCAGCGACAACGTCCTCACCGGAGGCTATGCCGGCGGTGCTCTCATCTCGGACCGCTGGGTGTTGACAGCTGGTAGGAACCTTTTCGTGAGGAAAAGTCGACAGGACACCCAGGGGGAAAATCCCCTGGTCCCTAAAGTTTACCTGGGAATCTCAGAGCTGACTGAAGCCAAGCCCTCCAGAGAGATCGCTGTGGAGAAGGTGAGCAAGAGTGCAAACAGGAAATTTGGGTCATTGTTAAGTAATAAAAAAAAAAAAAAGAGATGCTAGGTTGCATTTGACCTTTTTCCCCTCCAGGTCGTCCTCCATCCACACTTCCAGAATCAGTCCGACTGGGACAACGACCTGGCTCTAATTCAGCTGAAGGAGCCTGTGGTTATCAATGACAAAGTGACCCCCATCCCCCTGCCAGAGCGCGGCCAGGACCTGGCAGACCAGGCCGAAGGGTCAGGGGTAATAGCTGGCTGGGGCTGGGGGGTTTACCTAGACCTCGCCTCATCGCTCAAACACCTCATAGTCCCCCTGGTCAACCACTCCGCCTGTAAAGCGGAATATGAACAAAACCAGTTCACACCGTCGCTGGATGACAACATGTTCTGCACCGGATCCACCGGCCAGCTCGAGGAAAATGTTTGCTTTGGTGACGCGGGCGGCGCTTTGGCCGTCAGGGACGCCCAAACTGGGGATGTTTACGCTGCGGGGATCCTCTCCTTTGATAAACCCTGCAGCCAGCAGAAGTACGCCGTCTACATGAAGCTTTCCTCATATTTGCCCTGGATCCACAAAGTCACCAGAGGAGATATGCCAAACTCAGCGGCTGTCCGCTCTAAGACAATGGCAAAAATGCACTCTTGGCAGCAGTAGACAAGTCTATTCAGATTGTGGAGAAAAAGAACTGTTTAAATCACCAATACATGAATAAAACTGGCTTGACTCTGAGTTCTGTTTTTCTGAGTGTAAAATTTAGCACGTGAGCCCTCCTTGTTTACCATAATACATCATTCTATAAGCAGCTGGTAAACATGAGAGCCTGTTGTAATGTTAAGCTAGCTTTCTTAGCCTGTCCTTACAGAAATGTGAACAAATAACGGTGTGATGATTGTGAGTTGTGGGAGGACACTACAGCATCAGGGAAAAACCTGCACAGACAGCGAGAGAACGAGCAAGCCGAACAAAGAACGGCCTGGAGGTGAATCTAGAACCTTTATTCTGAGGGTCAGGTTGATACGTTAGCAACACAGAGATCTTCCAATTATTTTTGTCTCACAGATTAATAAAAACACGGAGCTGATGACAGCGTAAAGGTACTTTTTAGTAGGTCTTCAGCAGATTGTAGGAGTTTCTCCTCTTTTTAAATATTAACATTGCTGTCAGAAATCATTACTCTCCACTGCCTGAGCTCCATCACTGACCGACCTCACCGCACTCTCCAACTCTATTTTTATTAATTCAGCATTAAGACGGGGGACCTGCTGGGTCTACTGACTGTTGTCTGCCTATTGACACCTCGCTGTCGCTGATTGTGGGCCACAGGTGTGTGTTTTTTTGTGCTACTGACAATGGCTTTGTGGATATTAGCATTGAGCTGGCTTGTGTACCTAGCTGCTAATGATAGACTCTACACTTGTGTGTAAGTAGGAAACTAAAGAATTCAGATGTTTGTCACACCATGTATCTACTGTCATTAAACACAGCAAGCAAGAAAGTCAGCAGCCATTTTCATCCAAATACTTACTGTCAGCACAAACATACCTCCAGCATTTTGGCCTCGAGCTGAAGTCTTCAGGTTTTCGGGTAGTTCTGTGGTTGTGAGAGGACCCAGGTGATATGTTTCAGGCTCCCTGGTAACAGTGGACTCTAGACATGTCTCTGTGAAGGTGTTCAAGGAGGGTTCAGTCCAGAGGAGACCCCAAGAAAGGGCCTGGGCACCCTGGGGAAAGCCCTGGTACACCTCAGCGTTCTCCTGGAGGAGGTATGGGAGCCCGTCAGAGGGTGCTCTGGGATTCCCTGCTGATATTGCTGCCCTCAGCCTGGACAGGAACACTGGAAACCTTTTGGTCTGCGTGAATCATCCAGCTAACAGACATATCAAACCTCTTTTAGCTTTAGCCACAGAAGAGCGTGAGATGAGGCTCAGACTGCTACTAAAAGGGAGAAGTTTCAAGTCTTTCAAGGTTATGTGGAAACACAAAAATTGGATTTTAACAAAAAAATCCAAATGCTTTGTGGTAATGGCAAGATGTTAATACAGTTCAATATGTTTGGTAAAACGACAGCTCAAGGTTGTCTTTTTTCTTACAGTCAAGCTCATCCTGCTGCCATGCGTCATGTAGAGAGTGAGTCACTCCTGCAGTCTCAGTCACACTGCCATTGTTGCTGCTGCTGCAACTTGTGTTTCAGTCTCTGAAACCTGAAAAATGAATGCTGAAACAAAGATTGGATGACACATTTTTGCTCTTCCGATGTGACCTTTGAACATCCAGGCTGTTTTCCTGGTTGTGTTCACACAACCAGTAAGAACTGTGACAACGCAGGCAACTGCAAAACCTGGTTCTCGGTTCTTTTAGGTTTTAAATTTCATTAGAGAAGCGAAATAAGAAAAGGGTTTGGATCAGTGGAAGCGAAGACGGCTCCACTGACAGCAGTTTTACCCTTCAACCTCCTTCCCTTCAGCAGAGGGAAGAGGTGTGAAGAAGCCTCTCACAGGGCTGCAACGTGTGAATCTGTGTGTGCGCCAAAAACAACTTGAATACTTCAAACGTGTGCCCGCGTGTGTGCGCGTGGCACACACGGATTTTATCTGCAGCTGATGCAGGAACACATGAGCCCTTGTCAGCTTGATTATTCAGTACGTGTTAAAACACAAGTCCAAAAAGATGAATAAAAAAAGAAAAAAATCAAAAAGATGATTTTTGATTTTTTTTGTGATAAAAAGAATTTGAATTAATTTGTTATTCTTGGGCAGAGAATATTTGATGTGGTCTATTTATATTTTGATTTTGCGCTGTTTTTATTACAACAGTTCCTAACAGGTCTATAAGAAATTTAAGGACAGAAATGAAGGAAAACACACACACACACAAAAAAAAAAAAAACAAGCAAAACATCAATTCCAAAAATTATGCTGATAAAATTCTATTTTTGCTAATGTTCAGGTCAACAGACGGAGCTCAGATAGGTGATTTTTAACCACGATGTTGGGAAGGCAAAGGCAGGCCCACAGCCTCAGAGACTGTCGCCCACACTCTGCTACACGTTATTCCTGTGGGAACAGCACTTTACCTTGACTGTGTGAATGGGCAGGAAGAACACATGGAACGCAAAGATGGTTTTTCTTGGTTTTTCTATTCTGTCCTCTGACCTATCCTTTCATTAAATAAATAAGGTCGGTCAGGAAAGAAATCTGTGGGTATATTCATGTATGAACGCAGACACGTCATGAGCCCAACATGGTTTTCAGCCTGGAGCGTCAGGCTAATACCATATCAGAGGAAACCCACCCTCGCTGCTGTACGACATCTGGCTTCATTTATCTTTGCTCTTTGTCTCCTCTCCGTCTTGCTCCTCCCACACAAAATCCAAAACACAGTTTTCCATTTTGGATTTAAAGACGCTCTTAAAATATTCATCTTGCTCCTCTGTGAACATGGTTTTCCAGTCCCCGACTTTACCTGGATTGTTGGAAGAGGACAAAGCACAATAACAAATTTTGATTGCAGTATGAACAATATAAAAAATCTTTCCTTTTCCTAGAAATCTCATGGAACCACTTAAATAATAAAGCTCATGTTGCTCATTTCGCCACCCCTCATCTTTTATAATCAATGTTTAAAAAAAATATTATAGGCTCAATTTTCAAGCGTAAGAGTACCAGCTTTAAGAACATTTCAGACAGGACAACAGCTTTGTTTTTGTTAGTTTGTGAGTTAGATGACATGGTTAGTTATTCAAATTCCACCTCTCAATATGTACATTTTTATGATAGCTAAGCCTGTTTTGTGTGTGGATAGGAAGAGAGGGCTGCACCTTTCCTCATGAAAGAGCCTTTGCTGTGGTCCATTAGCTCTTTTGCAACCAGGCTGTAATTGACCATCTTGTTTTCTTTCATGCTGCTAAAGCTGCAGTGCTTCACACAGCTGTTCACCTCATCCTCCACCAGAGGGCGCTGCAGGTAGGAGCTCACCTTCTGGATAGTGCCACGCAGGTCCTAGACAAGACGGACATAGTAGACATTTAAACTGTAAAGAAAGAAAAACTGCAAAGAGCTGTGTTCATCTTCACCAGCGACATCTCCTCGTAGGTGATGTGGAGCAGGCAGCCCGGAGCTCTTCTCTGATTGGTCCAGTCTTTGACGTGGTCAAACCACGAGCCGTAACACACTGAAACACAACACAGCCTTATCGATACATTCAGCATCGGCTTTTGAAGTCCGTTCATTTTGAACTCACATGTGCCCTCCAGGAAGTGATGCAAAAACTCCTGAAAAGTGCTGAACTCTGGGAGGAAGGCGGCCAGTTTGTGGAAGTGGTAAAAAGACACTGCAACATCTTTGGGGTTTCTGCTCACATAGATGACCTGTGGGCAAACGCATCGGAAAAACAACAGATCACAGATAAACCCGGGTAGAAAATGAGTACTTGAGCCAAAGGGCGTAGTTCAAACCCATCTTTTTCAGAGGTTTTAGAAAGTTACACATTTCTTACGGACAAAAAAAAAAAAAAAAAAAAAAATGACCATGGCATTTGAACAGAATTTGAAATGAGCTGACCTTGACACTGGAGCCTGGCGGCTCCTGGAGAGCGGGTCCCAGCAGGTGACCAGGCAGGTGTGTGGTGAACACTCGAGGTTGCTTCAACGAGGCTTCCTGTAACTCAGCAAAATAATGATGCTCCAGCCAGGGAGCCCGAGCCCAGTTGGGGACGGTGTGGGACAGACGGGGGTCTCCTCTGCTCAGTATGAGAGTGATGATCTCCTGCATCCATGTGGTGCCTGGTGAGAGAGGAAGCTATTCCCTCATTTGTTTCCATTAAATCCTTTTTAGAAAAATGATTTATCCTCACAATAGAACTTGTCTTTTTTCTGAGACTCTTCTGTCAGGGTCCTGAATTCTTACCCGACTTTGGATAGGAGACAATGAGGACATCTGTTTCCTGGAAAGGAACATTCAGAGCCAACTGCAGCGACTCCTGGGTGTGCAACCCCCCAGGAAACAAAATACCGCCAAACGACTCCATGTGAGCCAACCGAGTGCAAACGTAGCCCATACGTGTCCTGTACATGTCCGCTCTTCTCTGTCTCTTATAGTCACCTCGCCACTTCCTCTTGGGACTGCCTGTGAAGACTTTCTGCTGAGGTTTTGTTCCTGGGAGAGTCTGGGTGTGAAGGTACTTTTAGTCACGCTCTCTTAAACGTTACAGAGTAAACATATTGTTGACTCTGCTGATGAAGACCTAGAAATGCTTTCTCATGTTTACATATTTAAAAAAGGAACTGGCTGAAATTTGAGCACTTTTGTGAATCAAGTGTTACTCTAATATAATTTATAGTATTAGGAAAGCAAAACAAAAGGTACCATCTTATTGTGACTGAATTTCAATTATATTATTCTATTTATTAGTAGTGATATTAGATGTGAAAACCTGCTGAGAGCACCTGGATCAGGATCGTTCACACGATAGAGCTGAATTTACAATGCAGGGCGTTTAACATAAAACACATCTTTGCCGTTTCTACTCCAAAATTATACTTTGATCAGTGTTAGTCCCGAGTTCTGTCCCAGCGTGGTTCTCCAGCTCTCCTACGTGTGATAGCAGCAGCTCCAGTCCCTGACAGTGACCCTGACAAGGATAAGCAGTTCCGCATCATCAGAGGCTGGTCTTAGTAACGAACATTCAAGTAAATGCTTAACTATTGGTTGTGTAGAGCCAGGACAGTCTCAGACGGCTGCAGCTTGAAATATGAATGAATCATTCTCAATAGATCAGAACCACCATCACAGAGAATGAAACCCCAAAACAGAGTTTCAAAAGACAAAAATACACAAACTTTCTTAAAGAATCAAACCAAATTTGGTGTTGAAAGTGATGGAAGAGCATTATTTATTAACTCACATCTGTTGACAGCTGCTAATAATACCGTTGTGCCGCTTTGATGGCTGCTGACTGTAATTAAACTGAAGTGAGGAGGCGTGAGAACAGCAAGGCCGCTGTGGTTAAAGGAACACCCGAGAGGGATGGACGGAAAATCTGCAAACACCAATCAGAACCAGGCGAGACCCTCGGAATTCAGCCGAGGTAGAAGCCGTGTAACTCAGAGGTTTAAGAGTCTTCAGCCCGGGTCTGGACAGGCAGAACTTTGCGGCATCAGAGTAAAATAGGAGCAGAATATACACCATCTGAGATGATCGCTGCTGTATTCTTGGCACTGGTGGCCAGTGTCTGCACCATCACTAGTGCTGAAGATGCAACCATGAGCAGAGCGCTGAAGCTGATGGCTGAGACGCCTCTCATCGATGGGTGAGTGGAAACATCTGTTTCCCTGTTTCAACAGCCAGTCACATAGAACAAGAAGCTGGTAGTGGCCAAACACATTCTGTTCTTTTCGCACGCAAGCCTGAACATCCATGAGAACCAAAATTCTTCCCATGAGAAATAATTCCTCCTCACAGTTACTTTTTTGACCTTGGCCAAGACAAGGAGACTAGCCGCAGTTAGCCCAGCATGTAAAAAAGCCTGAAGCCTTCCTGTGTTGCTGACTGACTGACTTTTTGGTGTCTGAACTGTGACAGTAATAATGAGCAAAGACAAAAGCAAACTTTGAAAGCGGTCTTCTAAAACCTCGCTTCATCCATTCTTGTTTTCAGCCACAACGACCTGCCCTGGCAGCTCCGGAAGCAATTCAACAACCAGCTCAACGAGGTGGATCTTTACCGGCTGAGCACGACACACACCAACATCCCCAAGGTCAGAGAAGGGCGACTGGGAGCTCAGGTAGGACACGGCCAAACGAAGGGCAGCTACCATCACCGCTCGTCTGCCGGTCCCGACTTTAACGATCTCATCTAAAAATGGACATCGAGTCACTGACGTCTTTGAGTGACGGAAGCTTTGAGCTTTGACTGAAGTAAACGGTCTGTTTTTTCAAACTCCATCCTGCACCTTCTTTACATATGTATCATTTTCTATTTTTATGCTACTCACGTTCTTGCATGTTTGCGGTCAACAAGGATAATTCATCGCATTAAAACACTGAGCTGCAACTCTTGGTTGTAATTTTCACCCAATATGTGAATTTATACATCCATTTAAACCGTGAGACAGGCTGAAGACGTTGTTACAGCAAGGAACCTGTGGGAAACGGAACCACTTATTTTCTTCATTCTGAATTTAACAGACCTCACAAACAACCGAAACAGCATCAGAAGAAAAGATGCTTTTCCCACGATCCCTTCATGAAGGGGCCATACAATCTAGTGGTTGCCAGAAAACCAAATGATTTATCCACAAATCCTCCATAAATATTTCCAGTGCAGACTTTTATTGCTGCAGATGTTTTCACGAATCAGCACTGCAAATCTGTTTGGTCAGAGATAAGATAAGATAAGATAAGATAGTACTTTATTTTATCCCAGACATGGGAAATGAACTTGTTACAGCAGCAGTCAGTAGCAATAACAGCAACCTTAACACTAACTACAGAAAAAAAAGCAACAATCTAGCCCTTGCGGAGGACCCTGCAAGCACTTCTATTAGCCTATAAATATCTTCCTGCTAACTACACAGAAGCAAACATCTGGTTGTATATTTGATTTGATCTCTCAATATGGAAAGAATCTCTTTCCTCTGGAGTCTGAACTAGATTTCAATCTTTAGTTTTAATCTTTGCCGTGAAAAAAGAAAACACTCTCACAAGCGTGCATGCCAGACTGGATTTCTGATTATTCAAACCCACCAGATCGACATAAGCAAAGCATCTCTAAGTTTTCACGATGCTGCTAATTTATCACCTGTTTCTTAGTTCTGGTCAGCTTATGTTCCCTGCGACACCCAGTACAAAGACGCTGTCAGACAGACGCTGGAGCAGATAGATGTGATTCACAGGATGTGTCAGAAATACCCTGAGGTCTTCCTGTTTGCCACCAGCAGCGCCGGTAGGACTCTTTCTCCTGCCTCATCTCTACTTGCCTCTGTTTCCCATGTGATGCTCCCCTCCTCTGTCACGCCTGTGCTCCGCAGACATCCTGAAGGCCTTCAGCATGAACAAGACAGCCAGCCTGATAGGTGTGGAGGGGGGTCACTCCCTTGACAGCAGTCTGGGAACCCTGCGCACCATGTACCAGTTGGGGGTCCGCTACCTGACACTCACACACTCCTGTAACACACCCTGGTGAGAGACCCACACTTCTGTCCCACTATCACACTACAGTCGGTGTGTGTGTGTGTGTGTGTGTGTCTGCGTGTGTTCTTGTACTTGCTACATACTGAGTACTGAAAGAACTGGGTTAGGGGGTGATGGATTGGGTTAGGGTAAGCGGCTGCCAGTGAGTTAAACCCACAACGGGTTAAAAATAACTCAACGTGGGTTGTTTTTTAACCCAACGGCTGGGTAACTATTGCACCAGCCCAGCATTAGTTAATTTCAACCCAACAGTTGAGTGAAATATTCTACCCAAATCCTGGGTCAAATTAACTGCTTATCTGAGTAAATTCAATGGGGATCCAGGTCTCAAACAATTTTGATGAAACCCAGTGGCTGGCCGGTGGCTCCGTCCTGGGGTGTACCATATTTCCTACCAAGAAATTGGTGCGAAAAGATTTGGCACGCTTAGATTTTTTTTATAGCATACCCTTGGATTAGAACAGGGTTTCTTTGTACATCTGTCTATCCCCAGAGAAGACCAGTTATCTTAGTGCATGACAACACTGGTCGTAAATGCATGGAAAGACTCTTGGCGTCCCCTGAAATTAATACATTTTTTCACGAACTTGAGTCTAGGCCCTGCTCTTGGGATAAGCTGATTGATGGTAGCCTCGTCTAAGAGGTAAAAGCTCCCCTCATCAATTCCCTCCTCTGAAAGACAACAAAGAAAAGGACATTTATTATTCTTCCAATAAAAGATGCGCTGTGGGAACTTCAGGGGATTTCTGCATATGTGTGCAGCAGCATGCTCTGGTTCTAACTGCTCTGTGAATGAGGGTTTTTCAGCCTTTTCAACTAGTCTAGACTTAATGTCTTTTATTTGTATAAATGTGTGAAATCCCCCCTTTTTTTTCCTCTTGTCAGGGCGGATAACTGGCTCGTAGACCAAGGATCAGACCCATCACAACACAATGGTCTGTCTCCATTTGGAAAGGTGTGCAAAGTATATTTGTTAATTTTTAATCTAAAATAAGTGATATATAAATCTCTTAAACAGGTTTACTAGCCATATATTTTGTCCATTTTTGGTTTATGACAGAAACTGTGAAACATTACTCACTTTTTATTGAAAAATCATTCTGACAATTGTTTCCTAGCAATAAAAATAATGCAAGAATAAAAGAGAACATTAAAAAAAAGAGGAAGAAATAAAATCAAATATGAAAAAAGAAACCAAGTAATTCCTGAATAGAATTTACATGAAAATATTGCTTTTGTGTGATTATTGTTGGCTTACCAGCAACTCATTGTGGAAATGAACCGTTTGGGGATGTTGATCGACCTGGCCCACGTCACCGTCCAAGTGATGAACCAGGTGCTGGACATTTCTGAAGCTCCAGTCATCTTCAGCCATTCATCAGCCTACAGCGTGTGCAACCACAAGAGGAACGTCCCCGATGACGTTCTCCTCAGAGTGGTAAGTCAGCGTTCTGCAAACGCTCGTCTGTCGTCAAGGGCAACGATGAACTTTATTGTCCTTGAAATTGATCTTTCATAGTTTCTCAATGTTTCTCAAGTTCAGTGACCTCACAGTTTAAGAGAACTCCTCAACAGCTACCTTGTTTTGTGCAATAAAATGCTGCAGTTATATAATTTAAATGTGTAATAGTGTAATATCGCAAGCAACAGCTGACGATATCTTTTAAAGTACACCATGTTCATGTGTTTTTCATTCAGTTTAAAGTGCCCATATTAATTCTACAAAATAAAACAATGGAATGGTATTATTATATTGCCTAAATGCAGTACCAGATAACAATAAGTCCTCTTATCTTATATGACACACCTCTGCAATGGTCGTTTATTACTTGAAAACAATTATGAATGTAAATGATCAACTCCAACCCAGTTCTGCTGATAAATCCCAGTTTCTCTTCAACAAAACATCAATAAACAGCAGTGTAATCAAAGCAGTAGCAAATAATATGTGGACAAAAGATCAACAGGAGGTCAGCGTCACCTCTCTCATGCGCTTTATTCCGCAGTTCTGGCCTTCTTTTCCTGCTCTGCTTCGGCTCGCTATAGGTTCTCCTGCCTGACAGAGCGGAAGCGACAGATTTTTGTACCTTCCCATACCATTAGAGTTTCTAAGTCATTAAGCCTCTCCTCTTCTGCAGAAAGAAAAAAAAGGGATCGTCATGGTAAACTTCTACAACGACTACGTGAACTGCAAGCAGACAGCCAAACTGTCGGATGTTGCAGGTGAACAACCGTTGAGACAATGACAGTTCCCAACAGCCTGAACAACCTGAACAGCCTGAACAACCTTCACACTTTCCTGGCTCCAGACATTTTCCCCTCACCTTTGCTGCTCTCCTCACAGATCACTTTGACTATATAAAGAAACTGGCTGGAGCAGAAATCATCGGTTTTGGTGGAGATTACGACGGCGTCACAAGGTGAGCACAGAGGAATGTGCAAAACGGCGGTTTCACAGATATGTTGTAGAAGCTGAGGATACTTCTGTCAGACTTCCTGAGGGCCTGGAGGATGTGTCCAAGGTGCCCAACCTGGTGGCTGAGCTGCTGAGGAGAGGATGGACTGATGAGGAAATGAAAGCAGCGCTGGGAAAAAACCTCCTCCGTGTCCTGAGTCAGGCTGAGAAGGTGAGGAGCAGATAACACACCAACATTACTGATAAGAGTTTGCTTAGCTGGTTAATTCATTGGAACAGAAAGTGTGGCATGCTAATGTTATTTAGCTGCAAAGGCATTCATGTCATGTCCATGCTGAGGCTATGGGCTGCTCACCCTAACCCTAACCCTAACCCTAACCCTAACCCTAACCCTAACCCTCCTGCTGGACATGAAAGGTAAAAGATAAAATAAAACCACAGCGATGCTGTGTGAGGGTAAGCACAACCTCAGATGAAATCATTGCTCATAGATGTTTTTTATTAACCACGGATGAACGCAGTCCTTTCTCGCTGTCAGGTACGCAATTCAAAGGTGAACAGGACTAAACCAGACGACGTCCCGATTCCATACGACGATGTGAAAAACCTGTGCAGGACCAGCTACAGGTACCCCAATGCTGGGACATCCCAGTCCTTCAGCAAGATGGCTCTCCTGCTCTCACTGGCTCTGCTGATGGGAATTCTGGCTCTTTAGAATGATCCTTAGACCTGAGGCAACACTGTCTGCAGCTCTTCCCTAATTCCATCTACAGATTGTATTTTACTGACATCGGTCAATATTATGCCCTTCAAATACTACCGTGTGTTCAAATGTTAATTATTTAACTGAAATAAGTGAGGCCTACAGAATTTTCCACCACGATTTTATTACGTTTGACAATAAAACATTGACTGACAGCAGGTGTCAAAGGGTTTGAACTGCATTTTCAGAAAGCAGCACTGAGCACCGCAGAGAGAAAGTGTTTGAAATTATGTTTTTTTTATCATGTCATATATAAGGCTCAACCAGAAATTCACAAATGAAATGAACTGATACTCACATCACATCTAAGCTCTCATTGCATTGACGGACTATTTGTCAGTGCAGTAAAACGTGTTTAATGTTCTGTTTTCTTCTACTGTATTTACTACAAATGTATCAGCGCACAGTGTTAACCAGGATGGAATTTTTCCTGCTGCTTTTTCTGTCCATTAAAATGCCTAGAAGGTGCTCCAAATTTCAACATGCAAACAAATTTACACAAGGTTGAACACTCATGTTCCATAAGATGAGTGCGCTGACATTTTCCCAAGAACTAGGACAGGTCATGACCGGATCTTCTGGGAAAGTGCGCCACCTGGCGGTCGGTAACGCGCATATTCACCGATATGTGTTCATACATTTTCTTTAGGTGTCATTTAATTTACTTTACTTAGAAATTCACATTGTACTGTTTGAGTCTTTTACTTCATAACTGTCAGCAAGCAGGTTTAAATTTCAATATGAAAAATTGTTCTGGCCCTTCAAGTCGACACAAATGAACCCTTTTTTACTTTGAAAGCGCGCAATTAACTACAGCACAATTAGTTCAGCTGAAGACCAGACCAGTCGCAACCATGCAGAACCTTTCAGAGGCAGAATCTAAAAGAAAGAGAAAAATTCTCATAACATCCAAAAAATTCATTTATTTTTTTTAAAGTCTAATGCCCCTCTTTTTTTATAATAAAAAGTTTTGCATTTTTTTAATCGCCTACTGTGAACAGAACGTGCAAAACTATCTAATTCAGACAGCTGCTATAATCTGTTTATCTGACACTTTATTTTTTTTTTACGTCCTTTTAATTGACCATGTATTTTCAAACTTCATTGGTGAATATTACTTTAACAACTATGGTTTGCATCGTTTCAGTTGCACTAATGCAGCTTCTGCATTCTGAATATTGCACTTAGTCAAGCTGCACATTTCATTAACATTTTACGTACGTGTTCAGCCGTCTGAGTTCAAAATTTTGAGACGGCAGGATAATTTTAGAACGTCAATCGCCATTTTCACTGGGCAGAGCGCCGAGCAGCGCCCTCTGGTGTGCGTCACAGGTATAACACCATACCGGCGTAAACATGTCCTGGGATCTGTTGCTGCTTCTGGATCTTCTCAGCACTGAGAAGCCGCCGATGAATCAGAGAGTCACTCTTAATGTAAAGTGCGTGAGTCCCTAATAAACGCAGAAAGTGCTGCCGCTCGTATGACCCGCAGTGTCCACGTCGTTAACGTTCACAGAGGAGGAATATAGAACACAGACAGAGAAAATAACCAAAAGCCCTGCTGAACAATTCAGTCAATGAGGATGAGTGTTAAGGTATGCCCTGAGTTTGGAGGGATAATTCAAGTCTGTTGAGGGGTTTCAGGCCATTTCTTCTCTCGGTGTGTCATTCTTGCATTCCTGTGCGTCGCTCCCCGACAGCAGAGGCGGATGAGCTGGGACTGCGATCCTGTAGGGCAGCTTCTCTTTACTCAGCATCTTCCTGGTGGCTGACACCAACCGGGAGTAGTTATCAGGGTTGTAGTCTGACAGAGGCCTCGGGGTGCACAGCAAAGGGATGCTGTCCCTGTGTGGTCGGGTGGGGAAAAGAGGGGGCCTGCGCTGGTTCTCACCCTCGTTTATGGAGTCCGGGAGCGACTTGCGCTTGCTCTCAGGGAGCAGCATAATGCAGAGCACGGAGAGGACGGCAAAGGAGGCAAAGATGACCTGGTGCAGGAAGTAGCCGCTGTTGTTCTGGAGCTCCATCAGAGAGGAGGCGGCCATGCCGACACAGCCCGCGGCCAGCACCAGGCCGAGGCCTCCACCGCTGACCGAGGAGCGGGGGGAATTAGAGAGGGGTCAAGGTGAACAGTTGGATCTATTTGATGAGGCAAAGATGAAATAATAAACACAGACTAACCGAAGAACCGTCGGCATCACCTCACTGGCGAAGAAGACGCTGAGCATGGCGAGGGCCTGTGAGAAGAGCAAACCCACCACGGAGAGCACCAGCACCATCACACCATGCAGGTCTGTCTCACACACACACACACACACACAGTTCAGGCTACAAATATGTGTCAGTCGTAGTGTGTGAGGAGCACAGACGTGGACGTGACGTACACTGAGTGAGGGCCAGCAGCAGCAGCGAGGACAGGCCGGTGATGATGGCGGACAGCAGCAGCATTCCACGACGACCAAATCGATTGACTGACAAGCAGAGGAAGATGCAGGCCAGCGCTCCCATGATCACCCGCACAAAGTAGGTGAAGTAGAAGTTGGTGGAATAGGTGTGCAGGTTTCTGGTGAAGCAGTACTGGATCCCTGTTCCGATAAAGCTGGAGGGGAAGAGTCACATGTTGACTCACAGGAAAGCATCTCATCATTTACCCAGCGGTAAACACTCACAGGGTGAAGCTGAGAATCAGGCAGTTCTTCCAGATGATGCGAGTCCGCCGCAGCTCCAGGACTGTGAAGTACTTTGGCCGACACTCCTCAGACACCGAGTCGATCTGTGAGAGCAGGGTTTCGCCGGGGTACATGTCGTCCTGCAGGCAAACGCCATTCCTGATGGTAAAATCCTGCAGGCTCCTCTTCGCCTCAGAGATCTGGTTGGTGGCCAGCAGCCAGCGAGGAGACTCGGGAAACATCGATGTGCAGCTGAGGAGGAGAAAAGTGTGTTATTGCAGACCTCAAAGTCGGCCATCCCTGCGAGACTGGATGAAACTGCAGTGTAACACATCAACACGACATCAAACGCTTGTGTCCAGATGAATTCTGCTAACAGCACATAAAGACGTGACTCACCACCAGCAGGAGAGCAGCTGCAGCAGAGGCAGCGTGACCACGGCCTGGAGCACCGGCCAGTCACGGCACAGAGCAGCCACGCCCGGCAACAACACCTCCGCAAAGACGCTGAAGAAACCCCCCACCATGGAGGCCATGAGGCGATGGAGGGGGTCACACAGCTCCAGTCCTGGGGGGGAGGGAGACAGAGAGAGAGAGAGAGAGAGAGAGAGAGAAGGGTGAGTAAGGTAAGTAGAGAGTGGGAAGGAATGGGAGGAAGAAAGACAGAGGGAGAGAGGGAAAAGTATGAGAGAGGAGAGAAAGGGGGAGACATTAAATAGATAAGCTCCAGCAGAAACAGACTGAAGTCAAGCAGTTCAGCATCAGCAGCACGAGGACGCGACTGGTCCTCCCTGATAAGACTGGAACAACCGTCAGCAGTGGAGACAGGCAGCAGGAGTCAACACGCACCCTCAAACAGGTCTGAAAACCAGCTCAGGACTCTGAAATCATGTCCTGGTGATTTCAGTTTACTGTTTCAAGAATTTCTATTTCCGAATTCTGCAAACCCAGAAGAATCAGGTCCAGCCTGCCGGGTAAAGTTGTGCAGATAAAGAAACTGACTGATCTTGTTTACTTAAGCTGAACTTTGACCTGCTTCCTCTGATGCCTGCGCTGCCTGCTGGTTGGACAGGCCGGGGAGGACAATGAGGAGCTCGCTTCCTGTTGGAAGCCTTGTTTTTGTTTCTGTCCTGCCATTGTTCCCCCCTCTCTGCGGAGGAGAAGGTGGATGTGGAACATTTCTGGTGGGGGCCTCCTGGCCCAGCCCAACATCTGCTGAATCTAAAAGGAGGCTTGATGGGCCCCTGACCTTGCAGGAATGTGGGAGTATGTGCATATTTCCGAATACATTAACTCTCCGGTACCACCTCCTCCTCCCAGGCTCAAATAATATCCAGCAGCTCAGACGCAGTCGCATTCTTGTGCCGCTCCGTTCATCTCTCGCAGGTTTTCAGAAACAAATCGATCCCACGTGCAGGCAGCGTCTGCGAGGTCGAGATTCTTTCAGAGCTGCGGAACAGGGAGGACAGCTGGGGAGTAAAGAGAGAGCGAGCAGCTGCTCACGCCTGCTCTGCTGCCACCGCTTCAAGAGCTGCTCGTCCATCACCGGAGGACAATCACATAAGATACGAGCTCAGAACCCCAGAGTCGCTGACACGAAAGGGAGGAGCATCCTGATGGAGAGCATGCACCCCTTTACACAATCTGTGTCTCCATGACAACTAAATCATCACCAATATCCTCTGCTTTGCAAGAGTAGATGAGAGCTCCGGATGGTAACAAGATTCAATGTTCTGGACCTGAGTTTGATGAAGAAGCTGCATCTCTCTTTATATAATGGAATTTATTCATCAGGACAGGAAACAAACTGGCCGATACCAAAGCTGACAAGTCTCAACATTTCTGGTACAGATCCAAACACTTATAAAAGTACAGTAACTTCATTTTTTAAGGATATTATGGGTTAAGGAAATTAGATTATCATCAGGCAGGAATCAGGAGACGCCCGTGACGTTGATGTCACATGATCAGTTATGCTGCGTCTTATTCAAACCAGTAATCTGGACGGAAAATGTGACGGGATTTTACATCCTGACATCCGGCTGAATGTCGTAGTGTAACCGGCTTACTGTTTGTGTGTGTGCGGGTACTCACGTATGATGTAGGAGGACACAAACACGCCCGCCAGCGCGGAGCCCTGGAAGAGACGCAGCAGCAGGAAAATAACGGCGCTGTTGGACAGACACAAGGCCACCCCCAGCAGACAGGACAGGCTGGTGGACATGAGGAAGCAGTGTCGACGCCCCAGCCTGAAAACACACATCACCGAATTCAGTTACCACACACACATCCAACCTAACCAAAGGAGGTATTTGGTCCGTGAAGAACTATGGCACATTAGCTTAGCAGTTATCCTACTACCTAGTTTAACAACCTGGTTCAAAACTACTTTTAACTTAGTGATGTCGTCTTTAAAAACTTCAGTTTCTTTAAAAAGAGATGCGTTTGAGTGCTGGTGAGAGAGAGAGATGATTAGCCCTAAATCAATAATAATTTCTTAGATATTCTACATGGCGAAACTCTGAGGTGTCCGATGGAAAGGGCGGTTTATCTCAAGTGTGCAGTCAACAACATTACTCTTCAGAAGACCAGGATGACATCATCCGAAAATTGAATCAAAGGCCAATTTTCCTGTTGACTAATCTAGCTATTAGTATATAATTTGCAACGCAAACAGCATTGCAACAGCAAATGGGATTACTCTTGATTCAGTTTCGTACACTATCGGCCATGTGATTGGTGACCTGCTTTTGTTGTGGAAAAAAACGGTGACTAACAGGTGACCTGGCGCTATATAAACCTTCTGTCAGCTGACTGTTATGCGTCAACTGCATAAATAAACTTTGTGTTTGAGATGTCGTTTCCGGGGAGAGATCCGTCAAAGTTCCCATCGCGTTTTCACTACAAATCGCCATGTAAACGGAGATTTATACCCACCAGTCTGATAATGTACCAAGAAGTATGTATCCCATAATCCACCCTGACATGAAGCAGATATGCTGCAACGGGATTTTCCAGTAGTCGCTGCAGACCAGGTTCCACTGCAACAGAAAACAAAGGTTCCAGTGACAAAGTCCCCAGTCAAACCAGTCAGAATGTCCCAGAGCTACTGGTAATCAACAAATGTGATGTCATAGAAAAACCAGAAAAAGTTAAAAGTTCTCATGTTTAAAGGAATAATTCAGGAATTAGAAATAGGCTTTTCCTCTGATGTTTTCATTAATACTTACTGTCCTATTCCTATTGATCAATTACTTCCCTTAATCAAGAACATGATTTAGTTTCAGTAACGATCAAAAAAGGATTATGAGCCCGTTTAGTCAGACCTAAATCAAATGAATGTGAACCATTACCAGTTAAATACCTATTATGATAAAAAACTAATGAGCAAACACAGATTTCTGATTCGTACAATCAAGCGTTCTTGTCGTTAGCTGTGTCAGAGGGTCAAACTGCAACAAGCCAGCTGCATTCTTCCAGTTTATGTAACGTGTGCAGGCTAGCAGTCCTGTTCCTGACACAAAGCGCGGTTTGTGACCAAACAGGAATGTAGAACATGTCGGATCTAACCGAGTTACCATGTCTGCTGACGCTTTAATTTTGTTAGAACAAAGTTGTTCTCAAAGAATCATCAGCTCTCTGTCAGCGTCAAGGATATTTGGAACCATGGTGTCAACACAAAAAGGCCAGATCTGAACTGGATTTGTTATTCTTAAATGTGTCTAATAATCCAATTAAATAAATAACTGCTCAATTTAGAAAATAACAACTTATTTAGAAAAGTACAGATTATTTAGTGTATCATTGGAAAATATATTGTGTCATGATATCATTGTTCATATGTCTTTAATAAGCATTTAAAATACTGAGCTGAGCAGTTTTCAGCTGTCAGATTCATCTTTTTGGGGGGGTCAAAGCTTATTCAGTTGGTGCTTTTTGTCGCCGTGAATGACGTCATGTTGGAAGGACGCTGTTGAAGATTAAGGAGGTGTCCTAGGGGTCAGGAAGGAACTCAGGGGCCTCAGAAGTAAAATACAACATAGGGGATAAAGAGAGATCGGGATCCAGATGCAGATCTCCTTCACTCTGACTCACACACTGAACCCGGGTTTTTGAGACACCGCAGGCGCAGATAAAGACCTTCCAATCATTAAATCGACCAAATGCACTTAAGAAAAACAAACAGACTGGTTATTAACGCAACCCGAGAGTCAAATCTCATCTGTGCCTGAGCCTTTTTCTCTATTTCACAGACTCATCTGGAATTAGAAACGCTTCGTTCTGATGCTGTTTGCGCTTTCAGACGCTGGGGCAGACAGCAGGTGAGAGTGAGGCCGATCCACAACAACTCAGACTTGCTGCCTGCGCAAATATTGATCTACAGCTGCGACAAGGCGTCCTCATGACCGCATGAGATTCCAGCTGAGATAAACTGCAGCGAGCCGCTGACTTAACACGGTTAACAACCTCCGTGTTGGACAACGATCGACACAGAAATATCAAAGTTGTTTAAAGCTAACCTCTTCATTTAATCCTCTTTTTCCTGCTCGACTGCTCTTACCTCCGTGACAAAGTTGCTCTGCAGCCCCGCTTCGTGCGCGAACTCCCAGCCTTTGGTGCACGACACCTTCTCCTTTGGCACGTTTTCAGAGAGGTCCGAGGAGTTAGAAGGATACTTAAACAGTTCACAGTGGCTGAGGCCGGTGCCGTTCACCCAGGGGATGGTGAGGTTAAGGTATCTCTGACTGCTCAAGTTGCTCAGGAGGAAGGCGGAGGGCAGCAGCTGCGGGTCGGGTTTGCAGTGGTACAAGTCGGGGATGCGGGTGTAAAACACGTCGCTGATTAAGTTCAACGTGACCGCGAAGGTTGGGAACCAGCAGCAGACGACCACGAGTCGGTTGTAGCGTCCGTAGCCGCCGGTGCGGGGCAGAATCTTGGTGTCATAATCCATGTGATGGAGCCGAGAGCCGCTCAACGGTTGTGCGACCATCGCGCAGAGAGCGTACAACTGCACAGCCGGGCGAGGCGCAGCTGCGGAGTTCAAACTCTGAAGACAAGGGAGGAAGAGGGGCGACGAGGAGGAGGGGTCAAAGATGGAGACACCCCTCTGAGTAATAGCAGGATTCCCCCGTCAGAACGAACACGTTGGCTGTCCGGGGTCACATGACCAATCTGACGACTCAAGAGAAAACCTGTCACTTTATATATTTACAACTGGTTATACATTCGCATAATCAAAATATTAGCTTGATAGAAGATACCGAATTCCATATGCTGTATTCTATTTTTTTCCAAAAATATTAACATTACAAACAATCCATCGGCGAACCCGTCCACATCCGATCCATCTGCTATTCACAACCAGCTGTTTTGGGAAACTGGAGTCACTCAGGCTGTCTCACTGTAACCTGATCAAGCACAGGAGGCATTTTAAACATTCAGTTTGTGATATTATTGCTGCTCACACGCATCAAAATGTCAGACATCGAGACTGACGAGTCGTCCTGCCAGGAAACAGAACTCGAGTTTACCATAAAATTAGATACACTACCTGAAAAAGGTGTCCTGAGGAAAGATATGGAAAATCAGGAAGCAGAGTAGGACTGGTAATATTTCAAAATTTTATTAACGAACATAATCTCTGAGGAACAACAGCAGTTCTCGCGCTCTCTGTACATGCAACTGTAGAAAATAACAATTTAGAATTTTTACTTTTCTGTTTGACTTTTTTCCCCACCCATCCTCATTTTCAGCTCCTTGCATTTTTGATTTTTTTTTTTTTTTTTTTTTTGTCCTTTACTTTTTCCAGGAAATCAACGACAGCTAGAGGTGAAAGTACTGGATTTCTGTTACAGCACTGACAATAGCATTAACAAACCCCATCGTATACCCCCACTCTTAGCTGCTCCAACAATATGTACACAAATAAACTACAATGTACAAATTAAGAAAAAAAACAAAACAAAACAATGTTACATTGTTACATCATAATAACCTGCAGCAAGCGCACGCGGCTCGCTGCTGTTAGAACCCCACATTCTACGCAATTTTTCAGACTAGTACAAAGAGGAGGGTGCAAAACGTCCTGGGAGGTTTTATTTACAAAGCTATGTACAGTATGTCTCTTTCACGCATTAGACGGAGGAAAATTTACACAGCGGAGACCAAACTGAAAACATACCACAGGTGTCAGGAAAAAAAAAAAAACAAACAAACAAACAAAAAATGATAATAAATAGGTTATTTCTCACCATTTAAAGAGTAGTTGTCCATGCTTCGTATTAGTAAATTTCCACTCTAAAAAAGGAACAAAGAAATAGCTACAGTCTGGGTTTTTAATAAAAAAAAAAAAAGACAAAAGAAAGTACAAAAAAAAAAAAGGCTTGAAATCGTGATGCAAAAATAGCACTGATGTAAATATATGTCCATTAAGCAGACAAATAATTCTAAAACACACATAAGCGGATGTGAGGAGAGCAGAGGTAATCTGTTGCTGACTGAGGTGGTGTCACGCTTGTATCATTATAGCAAGTGCTCTACTGTGGTTCAGAGAACAGGGGTGTATGTGTGCGTGTGTGTGTTGGATTTATAAATGTGATGTGAGGATGTTTCAGAGAAACTGCCTGTCAGTTTTGTGGACTTATCACCATTTCAAGCCTTTATGGTTCAATTATAACCAAATGACTGGTTATAGAAGTAAAATCAAAGACGGGCCTTCAAAGGGAAATTCTGACATGTGAAATGGAAACACGTTCAGCATCTTGTAAACAATGGTGAGAGGGTGTGGTCTGCTGGGGGGGGCATAGTAACAGGATACATTCTGTTTGTTTAGAAAAGTGATTGACATGCCACTGGTGCTTATGCTTTGTACAGGAACAAAAAAAAACCCAAAACCAATAGGATAAAATACAACACTCAAAACTACATACACTGAGCTAAAAACACACAATGATTCTGTGAAAAACGGGGAAAAAAAAACACCACACCTCCTTTAACCCCATCACAAAATAAAAACACAAAAGCATGACAAACAGGGAGTTTAAAAACAAGATTTCTGGCTGTTTTGTGTCCAAATGTGTATGTATACCAACCAAGATGTGTTTATCTGTCAAGATCCAGGACTATACATTAAGCCACCTTGTCTGCACAGTGTAATTGCAAAAACCATTGCACTTGACTAGACATATCATACACAGCTATGCTGACCGATATGGTGTGAATAACTTCGGAAATTTGTGAACAATATTGCCATAATAATACGTGAGCAGCTCACACACAGACAGGCAGCCTATGTGGTAGGTCAGGAAAGCTCTTCAAAACCCAATAAAACACAAAGAGTCAATACAAGTCGTCACAAATCAACATTTCAAGGGGATTTTTAAGGGACATTAAAAAAAAAAAAATCAGCATTAAGCTCTTTCCCCTAATGGTCTGTGTTAATGTCTGTTTACTTTTTTGGTTCATTCTGACAAGTTTTGAGTCTTAACTATCTGCTTGGGCCTGACATGAGGATATTCACATGGCGAATACTAATACACAACAGAGAAATATGAAGAAGCTACCAAACATTTAAAATCAACCACTGACAAACAGGTTGATGTGACTCTAAAAGCTGTCAGAGCTCCCTGGACTTCAGAACGGGTCCAGGTGTTAGAGATATGAGGGAATTTGACTATTTCTTTATTCTCATTTAAAAATACCCGTTTAGACTAAAGATTAAGGTCTCGTGCAAAGCCGAATATGGTTCCGGGTTTTGATACAGCGGCGCCCTCTAGCGGCATAGATTCAGAACAGCACTTACATAACAAGCTGAACTAGGGGACAGATGGACTGAGGCGATGAACAGGATTTCAGTCAAAGAATTTTAAATCAAAAAGATAAAAGAAACTTAAAACCATTTCACAATTATATGATGCTTTTGTTCGTGAATGACATCGTACTTTCACCCACCCATATATATCTATGTGACTTTGCCCAACAATGAATACATTTTTTATTACTGGAAGGCATTTTCTTGGTTTGAATTTTTTTTTTCAGATATAATTGTGTAGTAAAGCAATGAATAATAATCCTCTATCTAGTCTTTAAATAAATCTATTCTGCTACATATGAGGGAATATATGGTGGATGGTCTGGGAAAGACCAAATTAATCCAGAAATGTTCTTTTTAGCTAATTGAGTTTAGGTGAGACTGTCACCCTGAACTGAATCTACATATGGGATCAGAAAAGTGTGCACTGGAGCCTTTCAAAGAATGACAAAATTGTGTACACAATTTGGCCCATGGGTGTGAGGGGGGGAAAGTGCTGCCCAAGTGTGAACTGTACATAAAAAGATAATTTTTATTTCTTTTGTTTTTTTTCTTTACACTTAACTGAGTGATATTACAGTACATAAGTTATTTACAACTGTGCAGTAATGTGTGGCAAAATAAATTATCTAGAAGGCAGCAAGAATACATTGGTTAACGAATATAAAAACTGTACATAATTTACGGAATACAACTTTTTTTTTTGTTTTTCTTTTTTCCATTAAACTAATATTGGCTCTGTAGTGTTTCAAGTCACTTCCTCAGAAACAATGAAATGCCCAAGTAAAGAAATAGACAAAAACAATATTTCTCTCCTCCTGCCAAACCACAAGTTTTCCTTAGTCTCTTTGTATCTCAACATTCGTTGTTTTTGTTTCTTCTGTTGTCCTGTGACGTTTTTGCAGTCTACGGCGCGCTGATGTGTTTCTGTTGGAGAAAGCATGGCGGCTGAGGAACATGTCAGTCTGTCCCCAGAGTTCTGTGCCTGTCCTCTTCTGTTTAACCAGGCTGAGAGGCTGCGCACTCAGTCTCTTCCTCTCAGACACTGGGCCCTGACGTGCACACGCATTAGTAACCCTTCGCTGCGTTCCATCCTGCTGGGGGCTCTAAATTGCACTACTGTGAGGGCATCCTCTGGATATATGGTCTCATAGCCCCTAAAAGCCACCCACGGCTGGTTCTAGCTTCCTGCCCAGTCAATCAAAGCTCTGCTGCAGCAGAATCACGCTGAAGATCCTTGGATGCATCACAGCTCACATGTGCTGTCTGCATCGCAGCACTGCAAGTTCTCCTAGCCCACCGGGAGCCTGGGACTTAGAAAGGAAGGTTCACTTCAGTCCTCCATCAGGACAGTCACCACATTGTTGGGAGAGGTCCTCTGAGACCTCCTCCTTGTGGTGTTAGAGGTGTGTCTATTAAAATGGGGACCAAAAATGAACTCAGAAAATATATCTCTCTCCCCTTTTTACGCTGTAACTGAGGAGTTTTGTCCCAGAGTCAGAGTCTCAAAGCAAAAATGGTTTCTGCTTCTCGCACTCCGATCAAACAAAAGTGTAAAAACTTTGAGAATGAAAGTGCAAGTTGTATATTATCTTTTTCCCCCAGTAAAAACATGTTTCCTTCTTCACAGAAAGGAAACGAGCAAATTTTTTTCATCACTGCGCTTTTTCTGAAGGAAAACAAAATCCCGTCTTGAGTTATCACTCAAACTTGCTAGCCCTTTCCATTCGTTCGGTTTAACAAAGTCCTTTTCAGAAGTAATTTGAGCTCAGCTGTGTCACGCAGGCAGCAGAACAAAGTCATCGTTGACATCGACCATGGGTACGTAAAAGGAGGGCACTTCGTTGACACAGAGTGATTTATGCACCCCTGGGTCCAGCTCCTGAACTTTCAACTGCCATTCCATCCTCTGCACTGCATTAAGGGCCGCCGCCTCATGCTGTTGCCGCATCAGCAAACATGTCTGGAAGAAACCAATCATAAATTCACTTGGAAAATGGTACACCTATCAAAGTAACTACGCCAAGACTTTGATGTCGATGTTTACCTTCATACGGTCGTATTTATCATCCACATCCTGGATCCAGGAAATGAACTGACGAGCATTGAAGCGATCTCTGACAGATTTATTCTCATCACCCTGACAATAAAGTTACAAATCAGTTCAGGTGACCCATTGATTTAAGTCTCCAAAAATGAGAATGGGTCAATTACAATTTATGAATTCCTCACCTGGCTCTCTGATGGCATGTTGTATACTTCAGAGTCCAACAACATGGTGCAAGCACTGAATGGAACAGCCTGATTGGCTATTGTCCTGGCTGCTCTGCAATGCACCCTTAAAACCTCCTGTTCACACGAAACAATCAGCTTTTCCTGTAAAACAATGAAAAAGACAAACAACAAAATAAACATTTGAGTTGAAATTAAAGCCGACTAAAATGCAAGTCATATCTATTAAATGACAGCCCTTTTAACATGGGTATACCAGTCTATTCTCACCCGTTCTATGCTGTGCTGCAACCTGAGCTTCCCTCTCACCGCCTCCTGTTGTCTGAAGAGCTCTTTCAGTGGTTCAGACAATGATGGAGGTGGTGCAATCTGATGGGGCAACAAAAGAAAAATGTAACCATTCACTCAAACAAAAATAATACAGACATTTAAAAAGAAACCTTTTCACAGACAAATACAACAAATACAACATTTTTATTTAAGCAAAAGGGAAAAAATTCTATTACTTACAACGGGTATGTGAAGCTTACTAAGAGGTTTGCCATCCAGGAGGTAGGAGCCAGTGTAGGTCACATATTCAGCGTAACATTGTGGAGCTTGAGGGGTGATGTAGCAGAGAATCTTCCTTTTTTCCTCAATCTTCTTCCTGATCTGCAGGTACTCAAAGTAAGGGTTGGAACGATCACTGTGGTAGGGCTCGATATCGTCCAGCTTGATGGCATTGACCACTACAGCCAAAGTCTGCTGAATCATTTCCCTGGTCTGTTGCATGGCTGTGTTTACCAACTGGACTTGGACTTGCTGGCCAGCAGAACGGGGGAATTTTCTCTTTCGCGGGTGCTGTGTTTGAGAATCTTCATCTTCAATAGGGAGTGGACGACCTTTCGTTGTCTTTCCGAGAACCACTGGAACAGTACTTGCCACAGAGTTATGCACAGATGCAGCTGGAGATGCATTTGATGCAGTAGAAGAGACACTGAGGATTGACTCTTTGTCTTTCTTCAAGGTGGATGAGGTTGAGGTGGGTGTTGGGGTTCTAGTAGGAACTGGATTACTGCTCACTGCAGGACTAGTCATTGCAGAAGTGGCAGTGGATGAGGAGGTTGTTATGCTGGAGGTAGAAGAGGCAACAGCAGCAGCAGACAGATTGTTCTTGGCGCGATTGCGGGTCATCCGTTGAGGGATTTCATCCACCTTTTTGGGAATATCTACAGTAGTAGATGCAGTGGTCTGGTTTACTGTTAGCTTGGATGCGGACTCCTGAGTGTCTGGTAGCTCTGTGGGGCTGGAAAGGGGGGCTGCCACTGGGAGCTGAGGAAGATGGTTGGATGACACGGGTTCTGTTACAGTTTCAGACAACTCCTCCTGTCTTACCTCTGGGTCGACAACAGGCAATGAATTAATTGGTAACTGCATTGAATCAGTGACTGAATTAATCTGTATGTGATGCTTTTGGCTGGGATCTGATTTCAGGGATGAATACAACATGCTGGGATCAGACTCCTCCGGTTCTCCATAAGAGCCTTTTCTTTCTATCATGCCACCCTGTTGCAGTGAATGGGACACAGAACTATTGATTGTTGTACTTTGAGACTCTGTGTCTAAATCTTGTGGAAAAGACGTGTGTGGTGATGGTACAACTAGATCATGTCCAGTAGGCTCCCCTAAACCAGGATTTCCACCAGCACAGGCTTTACTCAGACTGGGCAAATCCAAATCCACCACATCTTGATCATTTCTGTCTGTGATAGTATGTCGAATGTGAACCGGGAGAATCTTATTGTGGTCAGCTAGTTCTGGGTCTTGAGACTCCGGCTCTTCCGACTTATCTGGGAGTGGTAGGTCGGGTAAGGAGAACGGTCCCAAGTCATCCAGCTCGTCTGGGTCAGCCGAGAATGGGTCTGCCCAGGGAACAACTGGCTCAGCACCCACAGCTGGATTCATCGGGCCATCGGCCGCACTGAAGCCGTGCATGGTCTGCCTGCTGTCTGGTTCTACACACACTGGCTCAGTGTCCATCTGGTGGCCATCATCGATGATAGTCTTGTTGCATTCCTGGAAGAAAGATTCCAGCCTATTGGAGGACGATGATGTGTTTAAGTAGTTGGACTCCCCATCCATGGCTGTGTCAGGCCTCTCTGGAGAGGGGATATCAGCCACAGCTTCCTTCTGTTCATCAAAATCCACTTGGTCCTCTTTGTGCCACCTATTCCAGGTGGCATAAGGGGGAGTAACAGAAGGGTGTCCTGATAGGTGTTGCATGTCGGTGTCTGAATGGGAATAAGGACTGGTTATTTTAGAGACCGCTGCTTCTATTTCCCCATATGTCCTGTGAGGAGATTTCAGGTCCATATCAGTGTTCCAGCCCATAGAGTGGTCAAAGCAGTTCTCTCCATGGCTGGGGACGGTGTGAGCTGGTGAGAGATGGTGGACATCTGCATTGTGTCGATGTGGAGACTCAGCTGGCCAGCTCTTCCTCAGATCGTCATCAACTTGAGGGGAGTAAGAACACTGCTCTCTAGTTTGCTCTGCTTCCTCCACCGAACAGTGATGATCATGTCTCTCCTCCATATCACCCATATCTCCTTCTTCGTCCTCATCTTCTTCCTGCTCCTGATCTTCTGTTATCGAGGGAAGATCAGACAGGACCAGGTTAGGCTCACTGTGGTGAGGCTCAGAGATGTCGTCAATGTCCAGGGGAGGCAAAGCCGCAGGAGCTGGTGTTGGTGGTGCTGCTATGTCAAAGCAGGGCTCCTGGGGGTCTGGCCTATGAACTGGGGTAGTGGGTTTAGGCAAATAACAGTTGTACACACTTTCAAGAATGTGTTCATTACTGTCGGTACTAGGAAGAGTGTGTGATGTCAGATCTGGTGTGGGATGAATTAGTTCCTGCCGAGGGGACAACAACCTCATCGGAGAGAAATATGGAGGTGATATGCACTCAAGTCTATCTACAGCTGCTGGTTTATCTTCGAGAGCTTGTGAGGAAGGTGATGGATTAAATTCAGTTGCCGCGTCACTCTGCTGTCGAAGAAATTTGTCAGCCTCGGCCTTGAATTCCTCCTCCAACGGTCTGCGGACATCGGAGGATGCAGAACGGCTGACGAGGGGCAGTTGGAGATTTTTTGCAGGAGTAGGGCAGGTGCCCTCTGGGAAACTCTGGGAGCTGGAATACCTGCTGGGTGGAAAGCAAAAAATCATTAGGAACAACGTCTTTCTCAACACACTACAAAAATGGATGCTGGATATTAGCAATATTGTGTACTCTTATTGTAACATCATCACACAATTCCATTACCTTTCAAAGAATGACGGAGAACAGGCATTCATTGACATCGTCATAGCCGATGAGCTGTGGCAGTCCAACCCGTCCAACATAATGTCGGGGTAATCTTCTGCACTGCAAGATGGTGTGCGTGGAGTCTGCATGACCTCCTCAAAGCTTGGACAGGAGATGACAGATGTTGGTGTGGGGACACCAGTCGGTCTGTTTTGATCTGGCCTGGGAGAGGCTGGAAGGTTCTCCTTCATCTGATGTCCAGTTAGCCAGTCCTTTGAATTCTGGTTATCGGTAGGCTGGAACTTCCTGGCAGGGGACATCATTTGAGCTGGAAGACCGACATCTTTCAGCTTCTTCTCTTTAAGACCAGACTCTAGGCTGTTGGACTTCTTTGACAGCTCACTTTTGTTTTTACGAACTTCTTCTGTGGACTTTGTTTTGTCCTTGAGCTTAGGATCACCTGACTTGGGTCTCAGTTTCTCCATCTGCTTCATCCTTTCTTTGTGTTTCTTTAGACGTTCTTCAATCACCTGGTCTTTTGAACTCAACATCTGACCAAAACTGGTCATTTGATAAAAACCATAATCATCATCCACCAGCAGTTTTTCACGTGGACGATTATCTTTGCGCACCGTGTCCTTAGACTGAGAGAGCTTTTCACTTTCATCTTTAGCCTTGGATTTACTGTGGTCCATTCTATTGTCCTTATCCAAAGTATCCCGGTTTCTGTCCTTCTTCAAGTCAAATTTCGGACTGTCTTCTTTTGACCTGTCTTTAATTACGGTGACTTGCGGGCTATCTTTCAGCCCTGACTTTGTGTCCTCTTTAGAATGTTTAAAAGCCCCAAAACTGTCCATGTACTTATTCTTCTCCTCCTTGATTTTTTCTTTATGTTTCTCTTTTTTCTTTTTGTCCTTACTTCTGTCACTAATGGCACCGGTGGCTTTGTCTTTATCCTTTTTAGACATCTCTTTCTCAAATTCCAAGGTTTTGTCAAAGTCATCTTCTCCTTCACCCTTACCTCCATATGGGAATGTGTAAGGGTCTGCCTCTAGAGGCATCGGCTCTTTCTCAAAGGGTAAACTCTCTCTGCGGCTGTATGACTCTCGGATCTCCTCTGTCTTGTCGCGTTTGTCTCCTTTGTCCTTCTTGCCCTTATCTTTTTCTTTGTCATGGCTTTTCTTTGATGAAGAGGAGGAGGAATGCCGATGCCTCTCCTTCTCTCTAAACTTGTCCTGTGGTGTAGAAATGGACAAGGAATCCCTCCTCTCTTCAGAAACATCGGTCAGGCCGATGGAGTCATAGTACGTCGTGAGGACTGGATCATGACCGCGATCAGTGAAACTATCTGAAGAAATTTCACTGTTCTTGTCATTGGAATCGTCTTTGTAATCATTCATAGCTTCCTCCTCCAGTTTTTCCAAGAGGGATTTTTCATTCTCTCCGCTGCCCTTTGATGGTTTTCTCTCTTTAGAATGGTCAGCTTTGTCCTTATATTTGCTCTTTGTCTTTTCGTCACTGGTGTCCCTTTTGTCCAAGAATCGCTGCTTATTTTTCTTCTCTTGGTTTGAGTCCAGCGACAGTCGGTCTTTTCTGTCCTTGTGTTTTGCATCGACAGAATCTTTTTTGTCCTTGTTGTGTTTTTCCACAGAACTCTTCCTCTCCTTGCCAGTATCAAATGTAGCTTTTTCTTTCTTCTTGTCTTTGTGTTCTTTCTCTTTTGCCTTTTCCATGTTATGTTTAATGTCTGAGGAGGATTTTCTAATTTTGTCTGAATGGAAGTGATCCGACTCCTCTTGATCAGGTGTCGAGTCCTTTCTAACGGAGTCGGACAATGAGACAGGACCGCTGTAGCTGTCCTCATCATCGCTTTCATCAGTAAATATGTCAGCTATCTTATACCATGTCTTCTCTCGGATTTTTTCAGGTTTTCTTTCCTCCTTCTTTACCTCCAAGAAGTCTTTGTCCCTCTCTGTGTGTTTGTCTTGAGACGCCTTGTCTTTTTTGTCCTTGGTCTGTTCAGATGACATTTTGCGATCTTTGTCTTTGCCATGAGACTCTCTATGTTTGTCTTTGGCTCCTTCCTTCTTGTCTTTGGTGCTCCTGTCCGCATCCTTGTCCTTGACAGTTTTTTCTGTGGAGCTTTTCTCACTCTTATCTTTCTCCAGATCCACTCCTCTTTCTTTTGTTTTCCCCTTGTGCTTGTCAGCTTTTGATTTCTCTCGCTTTTCCACTCCATCTGTCTTCTTTTCCTTTTCTTTTCCAGAGTGGTTTCTTTCTCTGATGTCACCTGCCTTACTGACAGCATCTATGTCTTTGAAGAAAGCATCATTACTGTATTCATCTCTTACAGATTCTTGTTTCAGCTTTCCATCTTTTCTCTCCTTTATAAACTCATAAGTGTCCTTACGGTCTCGGCTGCTGTCTTGAGAGTCCTTGTCTTTTTTGTCTTTGACCATGTCAGTGGACTCTTTCCGCTTCTTTTCTTTTTCTACTGTGTGACTGGAGTTAACTTTTTGTTTATCTGACCAGTCTTTCTTCTTTTCATTAGTCTTTTCTGAAGAGTCTTTGTCTTTTTTCTTAAAGGTGGCTTCTTTTTCTGATCTCTTCTCATTGTGATCAGACTTCTTGTCCTTTCCTTTGTTTTCTTTCCTCCTCGTCTCTTCTTTAACAGTCTCAACGATAAGTTTAACAGAGTTGTTGGCTTTGTACTCCTTGTACTCTTTTACAGGAGTGTCCCAGCTGTCATCTCCATAAAGAGAGGAGTCAGATGACATCTCAGAACCCCATCTGTCATGATGGTCATCTGAAGCACTGAGTTTTGTGTCCTCCATGTTGAGAAAGCGGTTGTTCTCATAGCTTTCATATTCAGACTCCTCCTTCTGTGCTTTATCTTTTTTACCTTTCTCTTCTTTTGTATTTTTCTCCTTGTCCACCTTTAAATGCTTCTCCTCTTTCTGCTCACTTTTCCTGTCGGTCTTAGAGGATGACTTTTCCTTAGATTTCTTCTTTTTTTCTTCTTTGTGAGCCTTTTGTTTGTCTTCCTTGGGTTTCTCCTTGTCTTTGACATTTCTGTCCTTGTCTAATTTGGCAGGCTTTTCCCTCTCCTCCTTATTTGTCTTGTCCTTGGTAGAGTCCTTAGCTTTCTTAGCTTTCTCCTCTTTTGCTGTTCGATGCAGGTCTTTCCCAGATGTCCAATCCTTATCCTCAGACTTACTTTTTAAAAGTCTATCCTCCTTTTTCGAATGGTCTTTGTCATGCTTGGTTAACTTGACCTTACTCTCAGCTGGTGACTCTGACTCAACAATTAGGGATTTCTGTCGTGAATCATCAAAGTCGAAGGAGTAGCTCTTGACAAACTTTTCGTTCATGTCTTGGTTAAGGACCAGGCTAGGAGCTTTGTCCTTTTCCTTGTTTTTGTGCTTGTGTTTCACTTTATGCTTTTTCAGCACTTTGCCATCCATGTCGGTTTTAGAGACTGAACTATCTGCAATGGAACTCTTGTACAGCTCAGAATTTTTCTTGTCTATCGTGTTACTGTGTATGTTATTTTTCTTTTTGTTTTCCTGCGCTTTTCTTTTAACTTGTTTTATTGACTCTACACTGGAATCAGCAGATGAATAGTCGGACTCACTGGATAGTCTTGTTCTGACTGAATCTGAGAGAGAACTGACATCCGACCACGTAGGAGACGACACAGTCTTCCAACCATCTGTCTTCCACTGCTTTGGGTGCTGTTCTGCTAAGGATGGAATTTGTTTTTGAGAGTTCAAGTTTCCGTGGGAAGAGGAGGAAGCATTAAAGACAGGTGATTCTTTTATGCTCGTGGCAGAAGAGTCCTTTATGCTATTTGAGCCCTTGTCATCTTCGCTCTCCATGTCCCCACAATCAGAATCAGATGTACAGAATTTGTCATTGACTTTTCCAAACCTGACCTCTTTACTGACATTGTTTTTGCTCTCCTTCTTTCGCTTCTTCTTAATTTTATTCTTGTCTTTTTGTTGTTTTGAGCTCATGCTGCCAGAGTCTCTAGTCTTTGTATTCATTTGTTGGGTTTGTTGCCGTGGCGTAGGCGCTGGTGTGAAACACAACGTCCTATCATCCTCGTCTGAACTGTTGCTGTCAGAGATTATCCGCCTGACAGTTTTCTTTGGTGTGAGCGAGTTGCTTTTGGAATAGGTTTTGACCTCCATTTTGGGTATGGAAATGAAGCTGTTTGCCTTGCTGATGGAATCCTTACGGAAATCTTTTTTCAACAGGTGTTTATCATCCACAGGAGGGACGCGTTCCTCCTCATCGTCCTCGTCAAACTCGTATTCATCTTTGACTGGTGTGACAGCAGACTTGGGAGGGTCGACCGTTTTTCCTTTAGTTTTCAAGCCCTTCTCAAACTCCGAGTCGGTGTTGTTGCCATCAACAGAACTGGATGGCGCAAACGAGGGGGCATCTTCCTCCTCTGAGGATTCTAAGGACGTGAAAAGAAAAACAATGATTACAAAATTAAACTTAACAAGTGACGTCCCATTTAGATCGATCACTAAAAACTGTTAACTGCATACCTGATGAGCTTTCTTCACTTGAAGTATAAGTGCCTTTCCCCAGCAACAGATTTAACATGGTTGGAGAGTTGGCAACCATCAGTGGTGTTTCACCTCTTCTGTTGCTTTGACGCGGGTCTCCCCCATACCTCAAAAGTAACTTAACCACCTGCCATAAATAACAGGACTTTAGTGATAATGAAAAATTCAGACCTATAATGAGAAAGACGACAAGGTGTTTCCAACCTTGAAATGTCCATTATTAGATGCATCGTGCAGAGGGGTGTCATCATCCAGACCCTTGGTGTTGACCTCTGCTCCGGCTGCCAGCAGCTGCTTCGCCACATCATAATATCCCCTGTTGCAGGCTTCGTGCAATGCAGTCCAGCCTAAACATTAAAATAAGTGTGAGCGCAAAAATATATACATGCATATAGTCCTCAATGGTTTATTCAATCCGAACGCCTTTCACCTGCAAAGTCTTTTACATTCACATCAGCTCCTTCACTGATGAGCTCCTTGATGCGGCGGACCTCTCCACGGATTGCTGCTCTGTGCAGCCGTGTCTCTCCTCTCTCATTACGTTTATTCACTTTGTCTTTGGTTTTAGATGCAGAGTTTGGTGTTCCCTTCTGTCCCAGACTGGATTGTGACTGATGCTTTGGTGTTGTATCTGTAGGGAAGAGATGACCAATTTCATTTCAGCAGTTTTCTAAGAACACATTTTCCCCATACACGCTTCTATTTTTTGTTTAATACTATCAGCCAGAAGGGGGCAATCTCACTCCAGCGATCAAAATGGGGCCTACTTTACTTGAGCTCATTTCATCACATTTACAAGATTAAACCCAAACCATAATCAAATTTACATTATTGGGTTTGCACAGCTATTGTCCCAAATTATATTTGAAATTTGCAAATCTATGTCTACCCCTTCAGGCATGAAACAACTGAATTAATATGTAAATAAAACTAGCTATGCATTGGTGTTCGGCACCTAATTCCATTTAATTCTGAAATGTCAGTAGGAGAAAAAAAAATGATTTTCTAACATCACTTCTATCTTAGGTGTGTAATACGTTTCTTGAAAATTTGTTTATCTGCCAATGTGAATTGTATATTTTGTGGACAACGGATATTGTAAGGTGATATAAAATTAATAATCGAATCATGCAATTAAATAGACTGATGTTTTTTTTAAGGTTCAGATGTTGCACCAGTCTCAATTCTCATGAAAAATAACTAAATAAATAAGTAAAAAAAAAAATAACTTAGCAAAGACTATAAGGTTAAGAGCATAGCTTTAGTACTATAATTAATTCTTCTAAGTAGATGAAGCAAAAAAAAAAAACAAAAATAAAAACAAACTCCACACATGCATATGCAGTATCAAACTTCCAACGCATAAAATTAAAACAATCATCCTCATGCCACATATTCTCTCTCTTTCCACCAACTACAGTGCTGACCCCGAAATACAACACTCTCTGCATAGCTTCCTCCCATTGCTCATTCCTTGTCCAGCATCCATTCAAAGAGGACGTGGCCTCCATGATAAGCACGCACCTGGACTGTTGATGGACTCTTCAGCTGTCATTTGCATGAGCAAAGCCACCTGCTGCCGCTCCGAGAGGGGGTACCCAGCCCGGATCCCTGGCATACCCATTCCAAATGGCAAGCCCATCTTCCGGGTGTTGGCGGGCTCCTTTTTAATGCGCTTCCGCTCTGGACCTGGTTTCTCTGAAAGTACAAGGAGAGACGCAAAGTTAATCATTGTGTGGTATGGTACGTAAGGGTGTTTAACCAAAGATCAACTTATGAAAAAGAGCACTTAAATATGTCTCCAATGTATCAGCCTATAGCAGGATTGAAAGCATGTCTAATTTTGAATATATTTAAGCAACAACAGGTAAAAATCAGAAAAGCACTTAACACTGGTGTCCACATTTGGATGCGGAGACAAGCAGGGGCTGATATTTGTGTTTTATCCAGCTGCCCATGAGAAAAGGAGGGGCCAACCAGCATTATGTTTATGCGTGTTGGTTCTCCATGCCAATCTGTCTAAGTTTAAAGGAGAAGAAAGAGGGTGTGACTTGGCAAAGCGACAATTATTATGAAATGGCTGGTTTACATTTCAATTCAAAGTGGCCTTGCCAAGGTCAACGCATGTCTGCTTGCCTGTCAGCCTTACTGGAGACACAGAGCTACGGACAAAAGCAGCTGCTCCACAAAGACACACCCAGCAATTATTTTCAGCAGCAATGTACGATCTGATGACACTTATGAAACTTAAAGTTGTACATGACTGGAACATTTTATAGGCAATAGCAAATTAACTATTAAGACAGTATAGAACTTTGTCACTACTTTCTCAATACTCAATATCACAATTACTCAATATCACAAGCATGTAAATAAATTAGATGTGCAGTGAGCCTGGTGGGTCACGCTTCTTTCTACTGGCTGAAGACTTACCAGAAAAAGATTTTTCCAGTCAAGTACAAAACTCATGAACTTTCACTAACATCTGTGAACACTTACAGCTAATGGACCCCAAACCCTCTTTGATACACTCTCACATTCTCTACAGCATTTGCCATTTAGACACATTCCTTCTGCAAAGTTTTTACCAGTAGGGACCACAGAAGCAGTCCAAACATGTTTTTGAACAGCAGCACAGAAAGTGCAACGTTAGCTTTTCCAGGCTTAGTTCACAAGATGGGGAACCAAGAAGGCTCTTATTACCTAATACACAGACATTGAGGATAGTTACTGCACATGGAACAAGAGCATTGTCACTAAAATAAGATTATTATCCGAGTTTAGGGCTACATACATATTGGACCTCTGATAACAATCTAAATGACATTTTAAAAAACTAGGTAAAACTAGCTTAAGTTTCTACAATGTACCAGCCGCAAATAAAACCTTACTCTCCTTAGAACCTAAAACTCAAAGAAAAAAAAAGGCATAAAATAAGAAAAAGGTGTCTGAATTTAATTATATCATCAATTAAAAAAAATAAGTCTGACCCTCCCAAAAAGATAAAGGCCATAGATGTTTGCTGTGAGCTAAATTTAGATGATAGTGCCAGACAATAAGACATTGTTGAGTAACAAAGACTATCTGGTTCTTGTAGCTAACAGACTCAAGAGGAACCACTCCAACCAGCTTGACCAGTTAGAATGTAAAATATTACAAAGAAAAACACAGTTTCTTTGGAACCAACGACTGCACAAAAAGGAAGTGTTTCCACTACCACCGACATGGTGGTAGTGGAAACTAGTGGTAGTGGTAGTGGAAGGTAGTCCTTCCACTACCACCAGCGTCATGGTGGTAGTAGAAGGACGGCTCATGCTCAGTTGCAGCTGGAATATCCCAGGACACCAAAGAGGCAGAATGGACAAAAATATAAATTTACATTCTTTATATACTTCACCTGATGGTCTAAATACTACTAAGTAGGCAGTTTTATAGTCAATAATTCTTCAGTAACATCTTTTTTTAGAGTGTTAAGTAGTGAAATACAAAATACTAATGGTGACAAACCAGCTTCTGCTATTTCATCTGAACAGCAGCATAACTGGTTACATAACGGTGTTAATGTTTTCTCATGCTTTGCATGTTGGCTCCAAAAAATAAATTGATTGTAGGACAGAAAGGAGACGTATATATCTCAGGTATCAACACGATATTACCTTCAGTAACACTATTGTCTGCAAAAGAAATAACCACAGTTGTCACAACCAACTGTGGTATAACTGCATTCATCAGAAGACTTAGTCAAAGTAATCCATAGATTTGCGAGTACTCCAGCATGGTCTATAGCAGATCTGAGCACAACCATGCTATAACAAGGAAGTGGGCTGTTATTTTAACCAGCAGGCACAATTCTGCATACATTCTTCAATGCCAACTGTCTCTTCAGAAACACCATGGGACAAAGCAATTGTACATTTAACCCGCCACCTACTGTTTTCAAATGTTTACATACACAAGAAGATGGGATGTTATTTAATTTTACATCTCATGTTAATAATGTGAAACCAGACCAGCAGGGGAGCAGGAAGAATGAAACCTGAACTTGGTATGAAAAAAAAATAGTTCCCATTAAAGAAAATGACCTCGGGAAGTAGGAATGCAGCTGTCTGGAACATCACAGGAGGCAGAGGAGGTCAAGGGAGCCTTGACCTGATTAACTTTAACTTCTAACCTGGAGTGCAAAGTTTGCTGAGAGCAATCCTCGTCTAGCTTGGACACTTGGAATATTTTTAATAGTTGACAAACAACAGAAATATTAAATGGAGATATGTTGTAAATCATGCCTAAAACAACATATTACATAAACAAAGTCTTGTACCACCAATGATATACATATACTGTGAAATATAACACAATATTACTTTACATATTGAGTATCATGTAATCAATCTTTTAACACTTACTGTTAAATGTTATTGCGTCTCTGGCTGTGGTTTCTGAAAAAAATATAACTATTCAACTTGAAACTGTCAAAAATCTGGCTAATAGAACATTTAAAACACAGCTAATAAAGGTATGCACAAATGTATGTAAGTTGTAAATGTGTACCCAAACACAGATACAGAAAACATATTTCCAACCCTGACGGAACCACTGCTAAGATGAAATAATTCTGTGTAAAATAAAGAGTGATATTATTGACATGGGTTTGTTTCACTGTGTTTAATGGATGATCAGTTTGTAAAATGCATTTAAACCTGCAGCCTCTTTTCTAAAGCTCTTAGTTTCACAACGCCTGGGTCGTTGAGTTCGGTGGTACCACAGCAAATAGCCCAATGCAACAACAATTAGCATAGAAATAGATGGACTACACAGCCACTCCGACTGGGAAGAGGGGGAGGGGTAAACCAAGGAACAGCCAAAGAAAGTTCACAATAACCTGCTACCAGCTGAAGATGAGAATAAAAGGAACGCATATCACAATCATAGCCAAATTATATTGAAACAGCACAAAGAAGCAGAATGCAGTAATATTAAAGAGTCTAACCTAATGGAGTAAAAAAGTGGCTTCTGTATGAAAATATAGCTTATTTGTAATTATCCTGACCTACACAGCAAGTACACCAAACCCACCATGTCTGAGCCTACTGAACTTGATCCCAGACCCAGACCACATTAATCATCTACAAGAAGGCACATTTTGAGGATTACGCTACTTCTGCACTTCCCAGTGTAATCACAGATCATAAACCAACGAAGTCCCTCGCACAGGACTGCTTAAAGGAGGGAGTTATCAAATCCTCTGCACCAGACCTCTATCACCAAAGTAATCCTGAATCCTTAAAGCCAGAAGTCAAACAATCATGAATAGTACTCCTAATTTTAGAAAACACAAGGCCAGAGCCTGACCAAAGCCAGAGTCTTACTATGGACTGCTGGAATGAATCCTTTGTTTTTGCCACAGATAAAAAGCAGGGTTAACCACTCTTTCAATAAATCCCACTTTCTCAGAGCATATCTGAGTATATTCTATAGACTAGAGGATGTGATGTACCTCAATTTGTCATATTTCTAAAATGGGTGATATGGATAAAAGCATCTTAAGACTGTCTTACCTGTGTCAGAATCTTTCTGGTCTCCATTCGCTCCAGTAGTGAAGGGCAGCTTCCTTTTAGAGGCCTTTTCTTTCATCTCTTTGACCCCATCACTGCGATCCAATTTAGGAGTCTTGTTTGACAGCACTTTATCCTGTTAACACAATTAAAGTCATCAGGAAATAGTTTATTGTGGAATAAAGTCGCACTTTGTTCACTACATTCAGGGTAGTGCCATAAGTTAAGTGTGCTACATCAGCTCTGTTGCAGTTCGTCAGTTCCGTGGTAACTTGCTGCTGTACCATAGCAAAGTCCACCCACAATGAAAAATCGGACTGTTTGAACTCTTAAAGACCAACCCATTGAACTACACAGGTTTGAGTCACAGAAACAATTCCATTCAGTTTGAATCACAGAAACAAACAGGACTTCATCATTACGATGAGCCTTTTCAAGTCTAAAAATACTAACACAATGATTATAAAATGTAAATAATTAAACATTTAAAAAGCAAAAGTGTTAACTGGATTATCTGTAATAGTTTAACAAGCTTTAGTTCTAATAATTTATACGCATTTGTACTTAAACTGTCAGGATTTAAAATTTTTACTAATATTCAGACATTGGTTTAAAATTGTTACTAGGGTACTAATGGTAGTATGCAGGTAGTGACCAAGGTAATGCACAAGACTTGAAACAGCATTTGGAACTGGTTTCAAGGTCCAATGTCTGTCCTTGTGATATGGTGTGAAAAGTCAGGGAATCTTTGTGTCCCTGTTATTTTCTATAGTTTGTGCTAGCCTTCATCGTGACTTATTCAGCTGTTACAGGCTTTGCAGAGCAAAAGTTTTCCATGGAGTGCCTCAGATTCTTGGATCCCCAGCCACAGCGAAGAGAGCCAGGGCACGGAGATGAGATGGCCTGAGTCTGTGGTCTATGCAGACCACAGGTCTACGCTGGAAACTTCAGTGCATTTACATTAACACATGTAAATGATTAAAGTATAGGTTTCTCTGAACCATGATTAGATACAACTCATTCAGTTTCTCCAAAGATAGAAACAAAACTGTACAGCAAATGGAAAAAAAAAGCAATCTTTTTTTATATATATATATTCCACTTTTATTGTAATGCTTTCTTAGTGGTGTAGTTTGTAGACATGGTAATGAAACTTAAAGGAATCTTCAAATATATAAAGTTATTAGTAACTATTATAATCAAGTCATTTTAAAAAAACAATTTTACGTCACTTATTGTATTTATTTTACCCTCTGTCCTTTACTCATTCTCAGGGATGGTTTTCCATTATGTTTCAGTTCATTCAACCCCTCCTCCTGCCCTGCCCCAGTCATAAGACTATGATGTCATGGTACAGTAGAGACAGTGTCAGCTACAGTTAGCTGATCTCTCTTTCTCTCTCGCTCTCCCTGCCTCTGTGTCTGGCTCTCTGCCTATTGACACCAAGACTTTTATAAGACTACCCACAATTCATTCAAAAATATCTTGCACATGTCAGGGTGCACGCAAAAGCTACAATAAATCTCATAAAAAAATTAGACAGAGGAGAAACAGCATGGCCAAACTACGCTAATAGACATGCTCAAATCAACAAAGCTTATCGGCCTTGGAAAGGTCATTCAATTGTTAAATGAAATCTAAATTAAGTTTTAAAAACTACAAACCCTCAAATCTGCCTTCATAAAAAAGACCTTGTTTGATGATCTTATAACTATGCTTGCTGTGTTTGTTTCACTCTATTTTCCACCCACCCCTGTGCGCTCCATTCCCTCCCTCCCTCCCTTCATACATGCTGGATTCTGATGCAATCCTTTGCAGAGGGCTGTAAATCCATGCCTGCATAAGCAGTGCCTCTCCTCTCCTCTCCTTGCCTGTTGGTGCTGCTGCCAATTCCTTTAAGGACTTTGCAAACCGAGCTGATGATTGGCCATCTGGCCTTCTTGGGATCCACAACAGCCAAGTCAGCTGAGAGTATCCTGGTCACCTGTCTGCATTAGTCTCCATCAGTAACATGCAAATTAAACTTGTGGAACTGGATTTGAGGCTATGAGCACAAATGTGACTGCTCTATTTCAGCAAAAATTTTCATGTGAAGAGAAAGAGGAGATTTAAGTATACCATACATAGCAAATCAGAATCAGTGCCTAAAACAACACTGCATGTTTTTATTTTCAGATATTTTCTATAAGGGAGAAATGACACTTTGCATACATAGAAATTACTATTTCCAGGGGGAATAATTCTAAAGCAGCTAACAACACACCAATAAATACATGTAAAGCTGACAAACAGGCTAGCATTAGCCAAAGCAAAAATAATGTAAAGTAGCAGCAGTTCAGTTCCTTATTCTTTGAAACAACTTAATCCAGCAGAGTGTAACAATAAAATGGTCATAACAGAGCACTATTTGTTTATTTATAATGAGATATAATCATCATAGTATTCGAAAGCATCACCAGTATCATTTTACTGATTAGTGTGTGACTTCTCGGCGTTCCAGTGCCATTTTCTCGAAATGAAGAGTAAATCATGATTGTTGTTGGCCAGAGCTTTCAATCTGCCACTAAAGCAGCAAAGGTGCTCTCTTTGATCAAGTTGTCAAGTGGCTTAAAGTGGTTGCCCAAAAACAACATTCTACCCTATGTCGTTTCTACACTATATAGAACATGACATATTGGCAATAATCCCAAATCTGTAAGAGGAAAGCATGAGTGGGCATCACTGAACCTAGCGGACAATGAGAACCAGTAACACACACGTGAGAGATAATACTGAAGTAGAGATTATGGTAGAACCACAATTTTATGCAGCAGACAGGCAGGAACTCACTCTTGCTGTGAGTACATTTCCATGTTAAAAACAAAGACACTGAGGCATTGGTTATTTGCTGTGAAATGATTTTTTTTTTTAAATCTTTATCTTACCTTCTTCCCACCCTGCTTTTCCACCATGTCGGTGTTGAGGGGGAAGTGGTCCAGCTGGGGGGTTTTAGCACCCCCACCTTTGGGCATCGTTCAGCTCTCCCCACGCCAAGCTTCATTCACGCTGCCATTGCATCGTCATCAACTGTCTAGAACAAAGGAAGAGAGAAGCACAGTTTTGGGAGGTGTGACAAACTGGCCCATGCATGTCTTTGAAAACTCAATTGTCAGACAATGCAGCTGAGTGTGGTACATCAAGTAGTCAAGTTTCACATTTTCAAGGATTACTCCTCTTGCATAGCACTACTTTAGAAGAGGAGCTACAGCAGGTAAACAAGCTATAAACACCACTATAGAAAACGATAACAGTCAATATAACAACAATTATATCTGTTGTCTTATGGTAGCATGACCCATTTTCATGTCTGCATTTGTAGCCACCATCTTCTGTCATAAAAACAAACTTTCTGTTTTGCAGGACCATTCATTAATTATTAAGCCTGGTTCTCAATTTAGTCCTACGTGGTACACTTCTTCTGAGCGTGTGAAAGTATGATCATCCTTGGGCATCTGAGTATGATCACGACTGGCTGAGCAACATTTTTGTCTGCTCTGAGACATTGGCAGTCCTCTCTTCTCTGGCGCCACTTACATCTCCCATCCCCCCCTTTCCTTTCCTTTGGTTCCCTCTGCAGTTATCCCATTCAACGACTGCTATTTATATCCCTCTAGTCAAGTCAGTCAAGTCAATACAGCCAGCCATCCAGCCAACCAGATATACTGCTACCGTTTACTAGCTCAAGGAAAGAGACACAGAAAACGACAGTCCTTTTCTTCTCTTCTATAAGTTATTGTTACTCCCTAGGTGCCCCTGCTAGGCTTTTGCTCCAACTTCCCTCTAAGCACACCAAAGTGCCAGTAAGGTTGGCTACTCACAGAAATAAACAAACCGCGCAGCAGCACATACACATTCAAACTGGGTCATCTGGGCTCCTTGAACAATAATCTTTGGGCTATTTTGGGAATACTATGATGAGTGGTTATAGCAACAGAGGGCTTCTTGACATGCAAAATCCAGGAAAACGATGTTTGGAAACAGGCACATGAAGGCACAGACACGGAAAGGAAATGCTGCTCAAAACCACAGGCCGCATTTCCTTTGAAATACCATTCTAGGCAAAAGATAGGCAACATCTGCTAACAATGTGTTATTTCCACTAAAAATAAACTTTAGTGTTTTTTTTTTTGTGAACCCAGTATAAAATTTCTCTTTCTGAAATACAACACATATAAATATGGATTTTTTTACCCGGCCACCATTTTAGAATTGTACTTTTGGGTAATGTCTCATTTTTCTCGATGTTGTGAGAGCGGAAATTTAAATGAATAAATGTGCATATGCTTACTGTACTGATTCACAACTCACCCATACATGCTGCGCATCAAAAAATAATTACAGGACTACACCAATCTCTTAACAACAGGCTTAGAGTTGAAATGATACTTGTAGTGCTTCAAGAAAGAACCTTGAGGTGCTTCGGAAATGAAAACTCCTTCCTGCCCTGTGTGCAAGTCACTACGTTCCCATTAATGGTTCCCTCTTTGCTTTTTTAATACCTAAATCCTTTAAGTGGGCCAGCTGGTTCTTGTTTTTCATATCTGCTCGGCTCCCTACCCTCCACGCTCTGCTGCCCATCAGCTACAAAGTTAGCATGACGGGTTGCTCCGTGCCTGCGTTAATTGCATTAAAAAAGTTAAATGTGCCAATTCCAACAGCACTAATCACAACGTGTTAATTTTGACAGGCCCTGATTAGAACTAATAATTTTAAGGGGTTGATGGGCGGGCTGCCTGGCAGAGCATTTTCTTCTTGAAAATGATTCAAAAAAAGAAATTAAAAAAAATCAAGATTGGATGTCACTGCCAAGCATTTATTTTTCCCCTGACAAGCTTTTCATTACATTATGTCACTGTTGGTGTTCTCATTTATTGTTTTTATTTATTTCTTGTTTTTGTCAAGACAAAATGTTGAAATGTGAAATCTTCTTAGCTACCGAGTGTGGTTTAGCGCTCTACGCAACTTTGAATGACCATATTTGTGCTCTGCTATCCATAGTTGAAGCTTTTACTGTGCCTTCTTCCTGCCAGCAGTGTTCAGCTCGGTTTATCGGAAAGAATTAGTTGGGTCTTATGCTGCTGGCTGCCCGGATTTTCAGACATAAAGCACTGGGTCTCTCCTCATCTCCAGCTATATTCACTGATAAGATATGTGTCGTTTCTTGACTTTGGTTTTCAGTTTCTCTCTCTCGTCTGTCCCTGAAGTTGTAGCTGATTTTTGTTTAATTCCTGTCAAAAACCCGTCCTGTCTCACTCCCCTTTTGCTAGAAACATTGTAAACAATTGTGGAGGGGAAGGAGGCTTGACAGACCCACATATGAAACATGGATATTCACAGTCAATTTAGAAATAATCAGATATGTAGTCAGTGATATAAAGCAAAACTACTAAGTTTAAGTGACAATGACTGATGCTTAACAGCACTAGAACTCAATGCAAAAATAAAATAAATTATGAGTAAAATACTCTAACAGGAGAGCGCTAATATACTTAAAACATATTGATTACAATCACCTAGTATATAATCTTAGACCATAACATTAGCCATGTCCGTGGAGAGGACTACAGAGAGCGAACGGCCAGAATTTCTCCCTCTCTCACCCACACACCTTCCTGGTCTGCTCCTCTTGCTTTCTCCACTCATCCTCCCCATTCTCTGAACCACTCCCTCTGCGGTCAGATAAAGGCCAACCCTTCAGAATACTGCAGTACACGAGGTGCGTGCACAGATGCACCAACACAATTGCTTCAGGATATTGTTGTACAAGCTTCGCTCATTTGAGAAGCTATCCATTAAATTATCCTTAAAAACTATCTGTCATATTATGACAAAGAACTATAGTTTTACGACTTCAAAGGAAGATGGAGCTGTTCGCAAAATCTGTCTGGCTTTCACATATATAGATTATGTATGAATTATACGAATTTGAAATGGCCCTTGAGCTCTTTCTTTGTCAACCGATGTTGAATAAAGTTCACAGAAAAATTTCTGCAGTTTAATTTATGCTGACTATGGCACAAAGTGGAATATCTCATTTTGTTATTGTTGTCAAAGCTCCAATATTCATATTTTTCAGACCAAAAAAAAATATTTCACACACTTCCAAGTTTTAAAACTGTTTCCTCCGATTCCATGCCACTCCCAAGTGATTCTCATTGTACACACAGAAAAACACACCCTATTTTTTACACTGAGTGCTGAATAACACAGCAGCGGGATGAAGGGATGGGCTTGTCTTCTGCTCATGTTTGAGTGTGCTGCAGTCTGTGCAGCGTGAGTTGTGTTGGTGAGTTATAAATCGAGGACGCTTCCTGGTTAGTCCACTGTAAATCTGTGTTGGTTCAAATATGCTGTAGCTTGCACATAATAACACTGAGAGGAAAGCAAACAGTGTAATCCTGCAAAAATTTAAGTAACATTCTGTCTTATTGTATCACAGTCCATATCAACAACAAGCATGCGTCGGCCTTTTGTTGATGTTCTATTAAAACAGCATCAGTTCCAGTACTGAATTGCCCGTGCGTGCACTATGCAGCAGATTGTTGACATGCCATGCAGCAGCATCTAGCTAGCTAGCCTATTTAGTGTGCAAATAAAAGCCAGCTGGGCTGCTGTATCCTGGCAACCAGAAATGAGATTGGCTGCTCAGTCCCTGACCTGGACCCACTTGCTTTATTATAAACCAATGTAAAAAATAATGGAACCGATGCCTGAAGAAGCAGTGCAACTGTTATTCCTGCAAGCAGTAGTACCAACATGTATGACTTAAAGTTTAAAAATGTACAGATATTTAATGCTATATCTATCTACCTACACACACAGTACGCAAGAAATAAAACACAATAATTTAGAAAAAGCCCAAATGTCTGAATATATTTGAAATATGATGAAGTAGTATTATCTATAAGGCTGCTGGAGTACAGCGCGCCAGCCAAAGAGCAGGACAGGAGTGAGATGTGGCGAGGAATCCAATCACTTTGTCTGATTCTCTATTCTAAGCACGTTCACTCTCCCTTACACCTCTCTGTTCTAAGCAATAACAGCTCACCGCTTGCAGCCTGCCTGCCTGCCTGCCTGCCAGTCTGGTAAATCATGCTGTCTTTGCCAGTGACCTCGCTAGGATTGTGGCCAGCCTGTATGTATTTGCAGTTAGACTGCACAAAAGAACAGAAACATTCTAGTGCTTTTGGCTCTCCCCTTTCCAATCCCTCAGCTGCAGAGCTCTGACTCATTCTCGTTTCTCCCCCCCGCCTCCCCTCGTTGTGCACTGCTTTCTCATCTGCTGCTCTCTACTCTCAACATCTATATCTTTCTCTCTCACATACAGGCAAAAACCTGACATTGCCACAGCAACGTGTGAGTGCACAGACACACATGCATGCACGGGAAACCTGTTACCTAGCAACTCTGGGTTGAGACAGATGAAGGCCTATCAGAGAAGCTAGTGAAAGAGCCCGTGAATGGTGAGAACAGACCTATTGATAGAAGAGTGTGTGCATATCAACTCCAGAAATGAGGCTTCAAACACTTTTTGACCTTTTAATCACCATCTGACCCAATAGTGCAATTTCACCTATTCACCGTACTGTTCTGTACACACAGGGCAAAAACAATAAATAAATGTTTGGACAGTTATTGACAGTGTGCAAAGTGAATGTGCCGCAAACTGAAAGAGAACGAAAATTATCAGCACCACACCAATACAAAACCATGTTATTGGTTGCAGAAAAAAACTCATACAAGACACACATTCTAGCTTTAGAGGAACTGACCAAGAACAGATTCAAGTCTTCTACAGCATTTACATCCTCATTCATGCCAGAGGCAGCTCGTATTCAATGTTGTTAGCGTGTGGAAGGGGACCTTGTGTTTTACTGTGAAACCTTTAGGATTATGGGTCACATATAAAATCACTTTGGAGACACGCATATCAAAAACACACACGTGCTTCTAAATCATAAGTCATACAAAATTATTATGGCTGCCAAGAAGCTTTTGTGCAAATTACCTTTTCTGGAGGCACGACTACGCCAACTACCAACATGCAAGGACACCATTATGTTGTGGAAAGAAAAATGGACTATAAGTCAGTAAATGGCTCATTCCTTTTATCTCAACTTAAAATAAGTAGCTTATAAAATGTCACGAAAGCCAGAAAACTCTCTCAACTGTTTTCTTATTCTCATTTAGGTCAAATTAAAACCCAAAACAGGTGAAGGCTGCTAATATACACGTGATCTAATTCATTATGTTTCTGCATGAGACTGACAAAAGAAGAAAAATGTTTAAACCCATGTATGCTTGTGCTTGAGAGAACATGAATGAGTGTGTATGGAGGTAGAATATGAGGCACCGTGACTGGATCTACATTAATTAAGGATTACGTGAGGAGGTAAAAATAAATACCGAGCAGAGGGAGAAAGCCTGGAAGGATAATGAGCAGACTGAGGAAGTCGACAGAGGAGAAACACAGAGGATGGATATGACCTTTCCAGAGAAAAGAATCTTAATAACGTGCAAAATTTGCCACTTTTTAAAGTGATTGTATGCAACACTGTAATGCCGATTAAGGATATATGGTACAGTTTTATCACTACAATTACAATAACATTACCTTGCAGAAACATGTAATATCAATCAGTGGGCCCAATGGCCAACAGCTAGCTTGAATTAAAAAAAGGATTTATTCAACAAATGTATTTTATGGCTACAAACAATTAAAATCAAAAACTTTACTGGTGTTTCTCATGCATTATGAATAAATAACAGAAAGCAGTAAGTCGGTATTACTGATTTACCTTGCAAAATCTCAACAAGATACCATGGTTCAAGACCAAACAAAAACACGTTTGTATAAATCAATACATAAATGAATGAATGAAACTGTGACCTATCAAATCACACTGTGAAACCCCTTCAACAGAGACTAGAAGATGAGAGGCGGCTGACTTAAAGACAATCTATTACAGAGACCAGAAGCAGTCAAGGAAACTGATTACAGCAGTGACAGCAGGATGCTTAAGTGTCAGAACAAAAATGGCACTGAAACTCCAAACTAAGCCTCACTGATTAGACCTGAATTCATTACTCAGACATATACAATGTCTGCATGTGGCTGCAGTGTAGCTGGGGACCAAACAGAATGTTAATGCTGTCCTGGTGCAGGAGGGTGGAGGGAGGTAGGATCCCAGATGAATTATAAATCACTGGGCAGGGCCGGATAGAGATAGTGGGAGGAAGGGATAAAAGGGCTGCTACTGCAGAGCACAGGCAGCTAAGGGCTGGGGCGGTGCCTGCTTTAGAGAGGTCTGAGAAGTAGTACCACGCTGAGGCTTTGGTAAAAAAAAAAAAAAAAAAAAAAAAAAAACATATAAAACTAAGAAACATCATTTTAAGAATGCACATATGAATTTCTTATCTTACGTGATGAGTCGGGGGTTTTACATGCATGAACAGTTTGATTTCAATGCCATTTTAAGCTCCAAAATCATTCTCAACCACATATATAAATTACATTTCTACCTGGTTTGACTGTTATTTTGCAACTAGTGCTACCATCAACAAGGCGGAGACATTTCAGTGCTTATGAGTAAACTCAACACATTCGCTTTGGACGTAATGCTGAATTAGCAACTTTATCTTAGCACAGAGGAATAAATATTATATTGTATAGAGATGTAAACAGGCTCTGTTCGTCCAAAATGGAAACTATAATTGAAATAGGCACTAGCCTGAGGAAACAGTTAATCCAGTGTTCACGAGGTATTATTACTTAGTATGGCAGGTGGGCTTGGGCTTGCAGCCCTACCATAGAGGTAATAGAAGCCATTTTTACATTTGTAATTCTGTGCACCATGCAGTCATTTTACACATCGTTCTGGTTGTGTTTTCATGTGATGTAATCATTTTATTACCTTAATATTTTGGCAGAGATCTACAAAAATGAGACAAGGTGCTGTCCATAGTACTGAACTCTGGGGAAGTACTTTATACATCAACAAACAAATACATACTACAGACATCACGGATTAAATGCAACGTTTTCCTCCTGGAAAATCCATTATGTAAACTGTTATCTATTAAAATGGTTGGGTTGGACTTTAGATAAAATGATAATGAAAATGTTTAAATAGAACAATGATGTATACGTCGCATAAAAGAACCACTTTCAACTGTCCAGATGAGGCTATCATACAAAGCAGACCAAACAAGTTATACCTTGTGGTTCTTTCTAAAAGCTGCCAGACAATCTGCTAATCGTCCTCACTTCTCTCAGCCTTCCCCCACACTCCCAAGCTGGAATTTCCTGTTGATGGCCCAGTACAAACACCCACTCTCTTACAGTAAACCTAGTTTGAAGATGAGCACGAGTAGACAGAAAAAGTAAAAAATTCTAAAATAAAACTGCACAGCCCAATAACGACTTCTGGTAAAATTAAAAGATCTTACAAACTTTTCTATTTACTCATGCCAGACAATATGATTGCACACAAAAACCAGTGCAGTACCAGCTTTTTCTTTAATTAACAAAAAATTCTGACTTATAAAAAGCAGAAAATTTAAAACACCTATAGCGGGAGGCAGTTCAGAATACAAGGAGTGCATTCAGGCCAAGGAAAGGGGACACTTGATGACACAAGCTGTGAAAACTGTGAATGTACAACCTTAAAACCCAACCTTCTCGGGTTTCCTTCACAAAGCTGCTTTTTTTTTTTTTTTTTTTTAATCAAGGCACACCCAGCCCCCAGCCTCTAACTAGCACACATAAAGCTAACCTTTCAATGTTCTTTTTTAGCAATTACTCATTCTATGATATGATAAGGCATAACATGGCAAAAAAAAACAAACAAACACACAAACAAAAAAAATACTACCATCACAGCCACTAGACACGCTTGACATTACACTTTCCAGTTAATAGTTTCTAGGCTGTTGTGTTTTTTACCGTCATTTCTTCTATTTTATTCAGGTGAATGACTCATTGGAAACAATATAGCCCTAGTTAGGGATACTGACCAGAAAAAAAAAAAAAATCTATCCAGAAACGTTTTTAGCTTTCCATAAACTTATTTAATAACATGCAGACAGTTGTAGATCGAAGCCATGGGCCAAATCTCACACAGGCAATTCATTAAAGACCAACTGCACATTTTCAGCATTGTTTTGCTCATAGCAGTGGTGCTACAGAGGTTCTTAGTCTTGAACCGCAGTGTAAAATCTGTTACATGTTTACCACTGGCCACAAGTAGTGTAATTTAAAGGTATGAAATATTAATCATTTGTAAAATATAAACTAAAAAAATAAACCTAAACAGGTCCGTGGCAAAGAGGGTTATCAGCAAACACCAAGGACATTCGGTGTGTACTGGCCTGGATTTGACCCTCAGACTGTTGGTCACAAAAAGGAGTCTCAGCTTAAAAAAAACCCATGGTCCTATATGTTATTGATTTTAAAATGGCAAGTTTGACAGGTATACGGGTGAATCAAAATCAGATCAAAGCAAATCGTACTTAAAAATTAGAAAGAAGAAACCAATTTCAAGCTGAAGACCCTAAAAACGATCATTTTAAACTTAGGATGGTGGATTTTGGCTTTCTTGCATGCTTCCTCAAACAGGCATGCAGCCTTTTCTTATAAAATACACAACACGAGGGCTCAAGATAGAGCAACAGAGTAAGGATTCGGCTTTTGAAGCATAAAGGAGTGAGTCATGATGACCTACATAGGCTGCGAGCAGAGAGTGAGAGAGAAAGATATCAGGGGGGTGAGAGAGATTCCTTCCGCATATCAAAGTGTTTACTCTCTGCATGAGCCTTCTCTCAGGGAGGGAAGAGAAAGAGGAAACACAAATGGGTAAATGATATTAGGGTGGTAAGAAAATAAGATTGGAAATGAGGGAGTTAAATTCAACACAATGCTGGTCACTGATCTTGACTTCCAAATCAGCAATTTATTGAATGAAAAAGGGCCAAACATATTTCCCAATCACCTCAAAACCAGTTCTACAGTTAAATCAAAAAAACACAAGCCAGTCCGGCATCCCCATATTCATTAAACAAGGCAGCAGAGAAAATGTGTTGAAAAGCACAAAGCGCTGTTATTTGAAAGCAGATTGAGGCAGTGTAATTTCCTCGTCATTTAGGAGCTAGAGTTCACGCTAATAAGAACAAGACCAGCAATAGTCCAGACTGATCAATATGTACTGCAGAGAGATCCAGTTCCCTTTGAAGCCGAGCTGTGGATCTGGTTTCCTAATCACCTTCACCACTGCACCCTGTTTCCCCTCCTCTTTTGTTCCTGCCATAGATTTTTCAATACAATGGAGCAGTTTCCATACTGCATGTGGCCTTAGCAGGGTTGGGGGGCTGGCTTGGATAAAAAGAATTGTGGGAAAACAAAGGAGAACAAGGAAAATTGGTAACACAGATGGAAAAGCTATTATTCTGCTATCGAAATACAGAAGAGCTAAGTATCTCTGCAACATCAAGTGTTGCTGAGATATTTTCCAGCTCAGAGTGCGCAAAGAATTCATGCTTTCTGTGTTAAAATCCTTTACCTTCAACTGGTGGAAATGGAATTTAAATGACTTGTCACAGCTCAAAATGTTTCAAAAATATGTAAAATTCTAGATTTTAGAGCCCTGCTTTGGACTGGCTAATTGTCCAGGGTGTATTCTTGCATCTTGTCTGGTGACTGCTGGGATAGGTTCCAGCAACAGCGTGACACTGATTAGAAATAACCTGTGTTTAATGGAAGATGTATGAATGGATAGAATTTCTGTGTGTGTATTGTGGTTTTTTTTCAGTGATCCATTTTACCCTGTATTGTGCCAGAGTAGCTTTTCGAAAGAGTTGCTAACAACCTACTATCAGAATACCACAACAAAAAAAATCTTTTTGAACAGACTCGTGTCCACTAGCTTCCATTTAATACAGAATAATTGTGATTTAGAAGATCGAGTGAACCAAAAAAGGGTATACAGCTTAGGTAGGTGAAGGGATTGCAAGGGGAGAAAGGAGATGCATTAAAAGACTGGTAAATGATTGACAAGAGCCAGCAGGCTGTCCCTCAGCACTAATGCATGGACACACATACACAATAAAGGCACATACAGGAGTTTATATACAGCATGGATATTGTTACATATTACATCACCTTTCCATCTTCTTTCTTCTCGGCCACCACCCACAACCAGAGTCTCGATATAGCCCGTTTGTCCTGATCGCCGTACCTGAACACTGTCCTCTCCTTGTCCTCCATGGTCACCCCTAACTGACTGCTACTAAATACCTTGAAATTTGAAAAAAAAAAAATCCTTTATCTTAGAGCTTGAGAGACACACAAACTGGAGAAATGAATGGGGTAATGTTACACCAGTACTGTGTACATGCCGGTGGAGTGGACATATTTTATTTGATACAAACACAAAGACGGGACTGAATAATGTTACTGCTAGTCTGAGCTGTGTAACTGCTACTGAAGCTCCAGGAAATGTGTCTGACTATAAAAACAGTGAAACAATGCAAAATAAACTAAAAGAAAAATAGAAAGAAAAAATGAAATGGTAACAGCCTCTGAAAAGATTGCACTCATCACAAAGTGAAGACAGCAGCACGTTTCACCATGACCTAGGTTAATAAAATTTGAAGTAAGGTCTGATCAGAGTCATCCAAGAAAGCCCCCGGTGCATGGAACCATGGGTCTGTTCACAAGTGAGCAAACAGAACACTAGTTCAGCAACTGGTTAATACAGTTAGTAGCTCTGAAAAGTTTCACACAGCTGATATTAATCGTTTTCTCAACAGGAGTACAGTGGCAACAAAGAAATGCAGCCATGTACATTTATTCATGTATAGAAATACATAAATCAGGCAGGTTATGGTTTGGATATCACTGTGCATTGTGGCTGGGCAATACAACTTTTAACTGAAGTCAGAATTGTAACATGTTATCTGTAACAATAATTCAATGTTATCATGAATTTGAAGAAACCTTTTTTATGATTTTTAAAAAACTTTTTAAACAAAAGAGACATCAAAGAAGATATAACTACATATATAAATATTTCACTGCTGTTTTTGTGCGCATTACCTCTGCTTATTATCCACCTAAGCTTAAAATAGGCCTGCGAGGCAAGAGTGCTAAACTTTAGAACCAGGGTAAGCAGTTACTGATCTAGATGAAATGTTAGAAAAGAGCAAATATGAAAGGATGTGTTGCACTGTATGAGGCAAATGGTGGTCACCCAATATAGCAACATTTAAAAACAAATCGCATATTGTAATTCCATAAAAATATACTTTCAATATACTTTCAATCCATATAAAAAATGGCCCATTTTTATATGTATATATTCAGGTGGAGTACTGCATGCTAATGTGAATAAAGCTGACCTGCATACAGAGCTGCCTAACTAAGCCTCCACATTGTTGTTGCTTGTAGAGCGCTGGTCTGCCCTTCCCCCATTCCCATCTCTCATTCTGCTCTTGGTTCCCCTCCCCCTGACTGCGGCAGGCATGCAAGCAGGGCAGATGGTATCCTAGCAAGCAGAATGACCCTGGTGTTTCTGCCCCTTGTTTTGATCCTGCAGTCCTGATTGTCCAAGCCTAATCCTACACTAGCCAGAACTGCTGGATCACTGCCAGCACTCTTATTAAGCACACAAAGGCTTTTCATTACATCTAGGGTGCTAGCTGGCTTGTCATTTTGCTCGCACTACTTCTGTGGCACACAGCTGTTTTCCTTTCTTTCAACAACTCACAAAATCAACCACACACAAAAACCTGCAATTCTAATAAAGAGCCTGCCTATTATCAACTCAACACATTAAAAATATCATCTGTCGATAATGTTAATGTCGTTCATCATTACATTTAACAGTAGATTCAGGTAAAAAGCAACATGTAGATGACATTACAAGAAGTAAACTATAAATGAAACTAATTTGCTTGATCTAGGCAGAAAATTTACCACAATAAAAGAGACAGTTTCTATTTCTGATTACCAATCAAAAGGTCCATTTGGAAAATATGCTACTTTTTGTACAGGTGCAGCTTTTCCCACTGCATGGCCCATCACTGATAGCTTAACCTTCAAGGCTTTGGTGAAGAGCTGTGCTATACCAAACAGAGGTTCTACTTCCTTCTGATATAAACAGTTCTGAAAACAGTAAACCTTGGGCACAATGTCAGGCTTCTCGGCCACTCATGCCACCCATAAGTTCCAGATTAGTTACTTCAATGGTCTTTCACTGTTTCTATAAGGTCATCAGGGTCTTAACCAGCACAAAGAACAGCATCAGTTAGGGTTATTAAAACATTAGATTGGCTTCATTGTGATGTCAGACTAATATGTATGAGAATCATATACCCTCCCCCCCCCCCCCCCCCCATATAGCCTTGACCCTTACTGGCCCTTCTAAGCCTCAGAAATCCAAAATCAGAATACCTCAACATTTAAAAACAGGTAAGAAATAAGAGACATTGTATGAAACTTGTTCAAATAATTCTTATCAAGCGTATTCTTATCAATATGGAGATACTGAACACAAAACTTTGTCAGCACCTGATTCTAATTTAGAGTAAGAATAGTGAATCTGGAAACTGAACAAGAGACTATGCCAGCAGCCTGGAGCAAAATCTGCAACTGCAACCTGTACGATCCAGTCAGAGTGCTGCTTGACAGGCTGTGTGAGAACCTCCAGAGCTGATTTCATGATATGAGCTCCAGTATTTTCCATGCAACTAAACTGGTGGATCTAAAGTGCTGGCCTGATTCAAAAACTCTGAACGTATTGTAGGTAAAGTTAAATGTTATTAATATTTTGCAGCTTCATGTGATGCAAATAAACACATATCATTATTTGTCTTTCATCAGGCTGTGCGTGTAGGGGTGAGAGACGATGACAACAGTATAATTAAGCCCTCTTGTTCACAGGAGTCACACTAGATCTCATCTCACACCAGTTCGGCATTCTAAAGAAAAAAAAAAAAAAAAAAAAAAAAAAAAAAGGTTGTGCCAAAAGAGTAAAAGTCACCATTGAAATCATTCAAATACCTGGCTTGAAATCAGTTCAACAGTGTCCTACTTTTATCAGCCTCAATGCGCCCCTTGTCCTCAGAACTGCCCCCTGCTATTGGTGCTTTATAATTTGCATTTTCTGCTTTTTATAAATCAGAACATTTATTTCCTACACAATGATTTAAAAAAAAACCCAAATATTTTCCATGTAATGGTTCCACTGTTACACAAGTTCCAACATAATGCTCGGTTGTAAAAGACAATAACTATTCCTCTCTTCCTGGGAATAATGAATGCAAAACAGTATCAACCAATCCAATTATTTGTTTTGTTTTAATCTTCCAACACTGCTTCCAAGATGGCAACATGCTCAAAAATTAATTGTAATGGCAAAGTGACAAAGTTAAAAGCAAATATTAATTTAATGTGAGAGACAGAGACGTCTGCAGCTTGTTAAGCCATTACTAGGTATACTCTAAAACATTGCCTTGCTTTCACTTCCATTCTCCTCTTTCTGTGCTAAAATCAAAGATTATGACTGAATCCTTAACAGTATGTTGCCTAGCAACCTAGAGTTGAAAGCCACAATTCATCAGATCACATGAGAAACATGTGCAAGTCTATGTACACCAGCTCAAAAACAATATTGGATTTTCATTCATATTTCTCTAGAGCCAAGTGTAAAACTAAACCAGAAATTAAAACATTCATATACTTAATATCTACTTGTATAGGACTCAGAATATGCTAGCATGTTGTGCCAGACAAAGGCATTCATTCTGTACCTCATAACCCTGCGGTGAGCTCAGACAGCTGTTGTAGTGAGATGTAAACAGAAAGACGCTCAAAACAGGAAATAAAATGTGGTAAAATACACACACCGTATTTAAATATTGATTATAGAGAAGTGCAGCTTTTGCTTTTACAACCTTAACGTTTGCCAACATCAAAGGTTCAGTGCATAGTTTAGGGCAAATTTAGTCATCTCAGCCAGATAGTTTACTTTGAGATCTTTTCAACCTTGAGGTAAATGCATGAATTTACTTGGCTGCTGGGACATTTTTTGGGACATATGCCTTACATATATTCACAAGGATTCTTAATTATTGGAAAGAAAATCAGCTTATGTCAGCATAAAAGGTTGAAACAGTGCAGATGTTGTTGCCACTTCAACCAGACATTGTAATGAAACGTCACTCGACTTGTGCTGGCATATAAGCAAACACTGATATAGAACAAATAAAATTATTACATCTTCCACTCCAACTGTAAACTTCGGTCATGTGCTGAGCTTATATTGACCATGGTCTCTCCCATGCCATGGAACAGTTCTTATAGAGACAATGTCAAAAAACATGATGCTTTTTATGTGTGCATGTACTCAGACCTGGCCAAAGCGCACCAAACCGTCCTCCAGATGTCTTTTAATGACATTACAGTGATTCCCCAACACACCACCAACAATGCCATGTCTTGCCATTGAATGACTGTGACAAGCTGAATATAAACAAACAGCATTTCTTGTTTCCTCCAGCTTCAAATGAAGCCCTGCATATTGCTTTTTGCAAATCTGCGGGAGAAAGGTACGACTAAATATCGAGATGTAAGAGTGTGACTGCTGCCTCTGAGCCGTGCAGTTTCTCTTTTTTCCCCCGTTTGCCTTTCCTCTCTTCTCTGGCCTCTGACATCATCAGTGCTCTAAAGAGGCTCTCTATATTTAGCTGCTCGCGCTCCTGCTGGGTCTCACTACTCTGTCAATGCCTCGGCTGAGCTCAGTCTTCTTGGTCTCTGCCTTAGATAGTTCATCCTTCCCTGTTCAAGGGAAAGGCTAGGTAGAGCAAAGGAAATTTTATTATTGGCAAATCACAGAGAAAGCTTCCAAATGAGAATAACAAAGGGGAGAGTCTCAAAGAACGACAAAGGGGAGGATCTAGAAGAAAAACCAGTATGGCTTGAAAAACAGTGCTGTAAACCAGCATCTCTTTAAAGTCTCCCTGTGAGAACAGCTCACGCTTTGCCTTGTTACTCCACATTGTCAGTGTGTGCCGACATGCTCAAAACAAGAGGAAAAAAAAAAAAAAAAACCCTGCAGAACTCTGCAATATTAGACTGCACCCTTCCACTGCTGCTCAATGGTACATTATATTTGTGGTGTGGGAGAGTGCATGGGGGAGGGTGCAGTGTGTCTGTGACTGGCATTTCAAACATCCTCCCTGCACAAAATAACATCCTGGGAAGATAATCTGCGTGCGTGTGACAATTTATTCAAGCTCACGTTTGTGCAGACTGTGAAAGCCAGTGAACTGGTAGAGGGGAAGTGGAAGAGACCAATGAGTGTGAGCTGGTTTCTTCTGCCTAGAGACAATCAGTCAACAGTTTCAGCAACCACTCCTAGAAACTGAAAAGGACACGTGGCTAATTTAATTTGCTTTTCTACATTTGCCACCTCACCCATTTAGTTAATGGTGCAAAATCCTGTGTTATTAAATAGACCACTGACTGCTTGACCGCCACCCCCCAGTTTACCATGATGTTAGGAAGGAGTGCACAAACATATACCATTTAATGGCACTACAGCTCCAGGCTTTACCTTAAGAGCTTGCATAAATAACATACAAGGCAACATGATAAGAGTCAATATTCTGTCTTAGTCACACGCATAGCACACACCCATTTTCAGAAATATGAACGGGAACTCAACAATAGGGGTTTGCCATTTACCTTTTCAGCGACATACTGTAGATACATGCCACCATAAGATTGTGTTGCAAACTAATGTTTTATATTGTCTACCAAGTTACAGAATTGTGCACACATGGTTGCAGCTTGGTTTAGAATAATATCTTTATTTCTTGCACCTTCAGCACTCAGATGACTGTGGTTTATGACTTGTGTTTCGGTTTAGCTTTCAATTTTAATCTTAAATTGAAGAAAAATGGGTTTTGATTAATGGACTAGAACTATTTTCTATCCTTTTACAAGCTATAGCAGGTTGGGTATATTAATCAACAAAATAAAGGAAGAGACAGACAATATTGCTATAAGTTTTCTTCTCCCTCAACAGAGGAGTAACAGGTGGTGTGTTTTTTCTTTTTCATTGCTCTGCTGTAATTCATTTCTGTGCAGCTCAACTCAGCTGGCACTCCACTCAGCACATTTGTGGCCAACTAGGTTACAGGTGAACTAAGAAATCAGGCCCCCTTTTTTCAAGGAAAACAGTAAGGCAATAAAAAATCTGGACCTTAAATTAGAAGATTTACATGTTGGCTAGCAATAGTGACCTGTGTGGAAAGAAACACACCAATGTACACATGCAAATTTTTGGTCAGAAAGGCAAAGTGCATAACAAATGCAATTGGCCACAAATAAGATTAGACACAAGCTATAGGAAAGTCATTTAAATTATTTGTGTTTATTGTAGTAGGCTAATAGGCAGTTGTATGCCAACACTATGCAGAGCCTTATCTTTGGTGGAATATAGCTTTAAATCAGTTTATGTTTGTGTACTGTGTGTGTTCATCGCTCTGCGTATAATTTGTCAGTGTGGGCTAAGGTGGTTTCTCTGCTACTGTGGTAAATTACGTCTTTCTTCCCATACCAGTTCTTGTCCTCGTCAGTAGCCCGAAATGCAGTTTCTCTTGTTAATACTTAACAAATGTTGAATAGCCAACGCTGCAAAAGTTTGAATGCACTGCATCAGATCATAAATGAAATGAGACAGTAACAGGAAGTGATGTGTTCTAGATTACACAGTAGGGTGAATTTCAGTTCAGTTCATTCAGTGTTAGCAAAAACATGAAAGATCCACTTATTGTTTGAATCATTAAGTATTTAAATTGAACAAAAATGATTTGCCAATAAACAATATTCACTGCTCAGCAAGGTCAACAATGCGAGCTGTACTCAACAGCAGATAAAGTTGTATGATGGATTGACCTCATACACTAAAAAGAAATAAAAAAATAATGAATAAAAAAAATATATTTAAATGATATTTATGCCATCTGACAGGAGTAATGGTACTAAGAACTTACAAAAATGTCATTTATTTATTAGTTGTCACTATTTGTTTGCAGTTTATTCAGTTTGTTCATGTCAAACAAAAGCATAACTAAACACAGGAACACTAAAAGAAATACCAGCCTGTAAATAACAGTGTTTACAAACAGTGGGGTTACTGCTGATGGAAAAAAGTAAAACCTAAATACACCAAGTCCTGGTTGTGATATGTCCAGGAGCATCACAAAATTGCAGGAAAGAAAGTAGGCAATAATCACACTTCTGATGTCTTGTCTTAACACCATTGTCAAACAAAGTCATTACGCACACACGCAAGCACACACACAATGAATGTGAGGGTGGATGAGATGAGTCAGTCCCGTATGGCCAAAGGGAAAAAAAATATCAGAAATGCTGGGCTTTAACAAATGCAACTGCAAGGAGCTTTTAAAAACATTTGTGCTCAGATTAAGCCAATTCATTAATCAAGGTAGATTATTAGGTATAAAGGAAATCTTTGGTTGAAAGCAGTGTAGGTTAGTACTGTGTAACTTTTAATAAAATCGCTCATTTAAGCGATTTAATTTTACTATGTCTCTTGGCTGGCCTGGGAAGACCTCGGGATCCCCCGGAAGAGCTGAACGAAGTAGCCGAGGAGAGGGAAGTCTGGGTTTTCCTGCTTAGGCTGCTGCCCCCGCAACCAGACCCTAGATAAGCAGTAAAAGATGGATGGATGGATGAATGGATGGATGGGTAATATTGGATTCTATTTGACATTTGCCTATTAACTTGAAATTATCACAAAGATTTGTTACTTTCCCATATTTTATTCTTTTTGACTCTTTTCCTCTAGCGCCCTTACTGGTGATGCTCCAAACACCAGAGGGACACTGGTCCTTGGCCTTTGATCTTTGGAAGATCAAAGGCCAAGGGGCTTTGTTCATTAAGCTACTATGTTATGTAACCTTGTATTACTACTGCCCACATCATATACTATACTATAGGTGTAAGTCACAATGTGTGGAAATTACTTGCTTGGCAGAGGTCTGCATTTCTAGTATCAGCATACTGAGCAAAACTAATGACAACAAAGTTATCTTCTCAAGCTCATTAGCTAAGTTCTTTTAAGTAGGTGCTTATTTGTTAATGTTGCTGGTTCAGAGGCAGAGCAACAATGGAATCCATTATTCTTTCGTGTTTTACACAAATCGGCATGATACAACACTCCAACAGTGTAGTGAAATTGAAAGCTAAAAAAAACGGGAGAAAAAAAGTTTGGACCAAACAATTTTAAGCACTGGTCACTCATTATTTTACAAAAATTCAATATGTCAGAGGTTTCTGTACCTCGAGCTGATTGTGCCTGTAAATAGCTTTCAATATTCCAGATAAAACTGTTGTTACTGCTGTCGATCCAAGAAGCAATTGGAAAATAACAAAGCTACCAACAGCTGAATCACAAACTTTTTGCAGCTTTTATTAAGACTTAGAGAAACTCAGTGAAAACCATCCATCCATCTTCTTCCGCTTATCCGGGGTTGGGTCGCGGGGGCAGCAGCCTAAGCAGGGAAGCCCAGACTTCCCTCTCCCCAGCTACTTCGTCCAGCTCTTCCGGGGGGATCCCGAGGCATTCCCAGGCCAGCCGAGAGACATAGTCCCTCCAGCGTGTCCTGGGTCTTCCCGGGGCCTCCTACCGGAGAGATGTGCCCTGAACACCTCACCAGGGAGGCGTCCGGGAGGCATCCTTACTAGGTGCCCGAGCCACCTCATCTGGCTCTTCTCAATGCGGAGGAGCAGCAGCTCTTCTCCAAGCTCCTCCCGGATGGCAGAGCTTCTCACCCTATCTCAAAGGGAGAACCCAGCCACCCTGCAAAGGAAACTCATTTCGGCCGCTTGTACCCGCGATCTCGTTCTTTCGGTCATTACCCAAAGCTCATGACCATAGGTGAGGGTAGGACCGACCGGTAAATCGAGAGCTTCGCCTTTCAGCTCGGCTCTCTCTTCACCACAACGGACCGGTGCAGAGATATACAATTCCATCATTTTCGGACATTTTCCAGATCATACCATACATAAACGAAATGGAGAGCGCAGACCTCCGCCGCTGTGACTTACACCCAAAATTAATACTCTGCGTGTGTGTATATATGCAGTAGTCATCCAAGTTTGCATTACATACTAAGTTGCTTTATGATCAAAGTCCCTTGGCCTTGGGACTTTGATCATATACATATGCTGAAAAAGGCCCTCTCATGCAATGATAAAGAATCCTTCAAAGCATTACGGCCAAAGCGCAAAAAATTAATTTAAAGAAAGGTACTAGAGAACAAAGATGCTGTAGGAGCCTGGTTATCATCACTACTACTGGAATATATCAACATATTAAACACTTTAAAACAGAGTGTATCTGGTGTATCAACTCGACATATAAACCTTTTCCCATCCCCCATACATGCTAGTTTTACTCCCCGTAAAGACCTGTGATATTTTTCAAACAAAAGCTGTGTCTCCGTGCTCCACCCCTTTGTGGCTCTCCTGCTCTCCGTCTGTTATGGATATACAAAAAGGACACAGTGGCGGAGTCCACAGAGGAAGGACAGGGCCGCAGATGTCTATCCTACCACCAACCACCAAGCTGGAATCAGCTCTTAGTATTTCTAGACAGTGGAAAGGCAGAGAGCAGTGGGTGGGCAGTGGTTATAATGGTTGTGATAAAGGGTTGCTAATAATAACTGCAAAGAGTAACTGAAGCTATTGGTTCCATTAAAAAAAAAAAAAAAAAGACACTCAACACAATGTTTCAGTCAATCTCCAATGATCAGCAGGCAGAATTGGTTATTCACATTTCCTTGAGGATTTCCAATTGAATCTAATAAATTCCTGGTTAAAATAAAGAATGTCAGTACCTTAGATCGACTGCTCATAAGTAGTCACACAAACATACTTTACAACAAAACCCTCATCACATGCAGCTAGTTTTGTAAAATAATTTGCCACGTTTCTTTTGCCACGTTTCTTTTGCCACGTTCAAGTCTCAGCTATGTATCCATTTCTAATTTTATCTTTGAGTCATTTTGAGTTGATAACCAGCTTTGTGTAACCACTTAACATGACTGTGAGAGTTGTTTACTGAAGCCAGATAGAGAAAATATCCAGTGGGAGCAGCTTGATAATCAAACGTGTATGAGCTCCATGAGGGTACTTGTTGCCAGGCATTGCCACTTTGCTTTACATGATAGGCATATAGGCAAGAGGCATGTGTTAGTACAGGCCAAAGTAAACGTGTAAATCGCTGCAAAGACACGTCTTGCTCAAAGTCATCTCGCTTTCTCTGCTTGGTACTTGTAGCGATACATGTAGCTCCCCTCCCCCAAACCACACATAAATGCTTGCATTCTGCTCTTTTTCCTCTGTAAAGACATGCAGATTGGAAGAGGAGGGCCAGGGGGATGAAATACCGTGGGAAGGGTTAAGTCCAAACTGATCCATCTGCTTCCTCATCTGTCCTGCTGCTTGTCCATTGGAACTGGCTCAGTATTTACACAATTCACAGTCAGACGCAAAGCATGAAACACAGTACTTGACATTAAATATAAAAACTAATGCCATATTTCACCTTGAATCCAATTAAAGTACTGAATTAAATTAAAGAAAACCTTTAAGCAAAATCTAATGATGGAAAATTGATGAGAAGGTTTTGGTCAGCTTATTCTACACTACAGCTTGTGACTAAAAATAATGACCATTTTAAGAGAAGATGGATGAATAGAAAAAGATTACATCTAAAATAGCTACCAGAATGAACAATGACTTCAAAAGGTAAGAAGAGATGGGTCTGGCGTATCCAACACACACTCAAGAGGTGTGAATGTAGAGTGCCATGTCACTGATACAGATTTCATTATATATTTTAAACCCAGGCAGTGGAAGGGTGACTAAGCACATATGAACAAGCTAAACTCCTAAAGTCTATACATTAAGATGTATTCTATTGCTGATATTATTACATGTCTGGACTCATGTATGCAATGTGCACAACTGAACAACTGAAGGAAACAAAGACAGGGGACAACTGTGCAGAGCTGCACCCGTATTCACGAGTGGGTGTTCATTGTTTGGAGATTTTGTCTCCAATGCTCCTGGCTAGGGAGAGGCCCGAATCCTCTGACACTTTATTTTGTTTTTTGACCAAAACTACTGAACAGAACTGCTTTTATTTATAATTTCTTAGTAGTAGCAATGTAGTTAATACACAAAGGCCTTGTGACTGCTAATGTTGTGAGTAGTTTTGCACAGAGACTGCACAATTGCAGTTATTCAATGGTATTTATTCACCAAGAACACCTAGCCATCTGAACCTCACCAGGCAGTGTGACTGGACTTAACAATATGGACATACTGCAGTGTCAACACTGAATTTTTACATCTAACATCCACCATGACCAACATTTTATAAATGACTAATTCACCTATACTGTCAATTTTCCTGTGGCAGATTAGCTGAACCTAAATTTGGACTGGGGTTTGCACAGAAGATGCTCTAAGGCTTTAAGAATCTTGCTATTGTATTGTTAATCACACTATATCCTTACACAGAGCCAATTTGGGGATTAGAACTACAGCATCTCAGTCAGAAATAAGATATCCATTACACGTCTATGACTTATACGCAGAAAACAGACCTGGGAGAGGGGGCTAATGGCCCCTCTTCAAGAGCCTGTATGTGAGGGGTAAGCAAGAGAGACAAAGAAGGGCGTGCAGACTTACAGTATGTTAGACAACAAGGTTAGCCCATCCCAGGAGAGGTGTTGGCTTTCTAACAGAGTGCAGCTACTTGAAACCAAGGTCACTGCTCTGTGGTTATGAGAAGGACAGGAAAGTATGGCCAGACAGGGACTTGTGTTCTACATTGCTTACGTATGAGTTTGGCAATAACGTAGACTAAATCAGAAAATAAGATGAGTATCTTCACCTTTAGTCACACAAATCAAATGAAAAAAAATATATACGGAAGTTATAGTTAGAAAATGTAATAGAAATATGTCAGTACTTGATTGTATTTTAAAAATATATAACTATCAATATCACCAGTTCATTACAAAAAGATACATTAAGTCTTCAACATAGAATATTATCATATGCCATTTTCCAGCTTAAACCTGCGACATTTGTTATTAAGGGATACTTTAGATATACCAATGTCAACACGTTACAACAGGTATGAAGGAATTCATGCTGAATACAGGGACAATTTTTAGAAGAAAAACCACTCATCTTCATTGCAGAATTACAAATCCTGCCGAATTGGTTATAAGTGCATATAGACCTAGAACTTTAATCAAGAAAAAGCCATTTTTTAATGAAAAATACTGTTACTTAGAAATTATGCATCTAAATGGGAGAATATAAATTAAATAAAAGTATAAAAGATTCACAACTTTAGCACATGACAAAAGCTAATGACTAGAGGAGACTAATAGTAAAACAGGCATTTTTAAAATGCAGGATTACTGTTTATGATATACTAACTAAGTGGCAGGAAACTCAACACCATCGCTGAGAACCAACACTGAAAAGCAACATAGCCCAAATCAGTTTAACCATTAGGTACTGATCGTGTATTAACATGTGCTTAAATTGTGGAAAACACTGACTGGGTAGGAGGTATGACCTCCCAGCAAGAACACAAAGAAAAACATCTCAGTGAAAACTAAACCAACATGCTGCATCTCTGCATCTGAGCCAAACAAAACTAAAGACAACCGAATTCCACAGTAATCTGTACATATACGTACCTTTTTAAATAATCCTTATCAGCTGTTTGCTTATCCTGTTCTATTCTAACAAAGTAATACAATCTAATAATAATAAAATGTCATGTCAAGCATGTCAAAGAAATATGGAAAAAAATAATGCTAGTGCAGCTGTTGTAAAATTTATTGGTGCAATTTTATGCTTCCATCTTTCAGGAAATTAATAAATCCAGCCCACACGTGCTGGTCTCACAGAACTGACCTTCTATACAGCGGCTTTAATATTAGAAATATAGCTTTATTACAGCAGAAACTTATATATTTATTGCAGTAACATAAACGGGATGGTGGCCCATTTTTACTAAAAAAAAATGTATGGAAAATTTCTGCTTTCTGCTGGTATTTGTTTTTCTATCTGATGCTTAAAGATTTCTTCTACTACAAGATAATGCACACTGGTCTGGTCTCAGCCTCCATTACAATGAGTATACTGGCCTCCCACTCCCTCTTAACTACCAGAGGCAGACTGCCAGATGGAGAACTGTGTGTATGCATGTGGGGGTGGGGTGGGTTTAACTATAAAGTGCTTTTGCACAGAAACATGGAATTGAGGAATACTACTGTCGCAATGTGTTAACCTTGAATAAAATCTACCAACGGTCTAAGTCATCTCAAAAGAACTGGGACCTTTTTAAACTTTTGGTATGCTGCATTACATTTATTTATTGAGTGCACATTGGGGTCAAAACACTGCCCAACTGTAGGATTTTACACAGCGAGTCTGCATTTCAAGTATAAAAGTTGCCTGGTGAAAACAGAATCAAGAGTATAAGGGGTTTGTCTCACAAACCTATACACTGCCAGTCGGTCAATGTTACTGCACACCTCCCTGAAACTGTACAACTAATGGCAATTTTTAAATTCCTCTTCCTAAAAAGTGAAGTACCCTGCAATTCATCTTGCTATTAGGACATTTCGATGCACTTCATGCCACAGTACTTTTCCTGTTCGCTACACACAGACTCCTTCTTTACGCCATCAGTATGCAGCCTGCCTGAGAGGGAGGAGGAGCAGCAGCAGCAGAGGGGAGGAAGAAGGGAAAGGCTGGGAAAACAAAGCATCTATAGTTGTCTCCCCAGCCGGGCCAGGCCAAGCAGCGCAACCGGGGGCGAGTTATGTAATGTGACTGGCAAGGCCCACTTCCCTGTTCAGAGCTGCTGCACACTCTAATCCCTACTGAGGAACAAGCCCCTCTTTTGAGATGGAGACAGAAGGGGAGCTGTGAGAGAATCGGGAACGAAGATGTGAGAATTTTAGCTTTTCATCTGCACAAAAATCATACATGCACTTTCCCCCATAAACCTTCCTTCTCAGCTCCTCCAACTGAGCATAAACTAATACAAGTACTTCACATGTCCATGCAGACATAAATAACATGTAAACAACAGAAAATATAAAGGATCTGACTACTAATTCTAGACTTACTGTACCAGATAATTAAGGTCATAGGTTTTAAAGATTAGAGTGTGGACAATGCACCCTGTAGAAGGGTCTGGACATTGGTTTACATTTTGAAGCATTTTTCTGAAATGCAGTTTAAATGCATTCTCTTTTGTTGATGGCCCAGTAATTGCATGGCTTCCACTTTAATTCTCTTCTAAAGTTCCTTTTATTCCTCTTGGCCCATAATCTGTCCGACAATGTCTAAGCATGTGTGCATGCGCTGCAGACTGGGTGGTGCTGGGAGGTGGGTGGTGCTAACGCTGACAAGCAGTGTGGCACAGATTCTGACTGAGAATCAAGCCACAAACACACAGTGTTTTATATGTTTTAATGTTATTTCATCTTAAAGTAAGAAGAATGCGAGAGAAAGACAAACGATAAGGACAACTATGTATGTTCTAACAAACAGAGCCCAGATGGAGGATTTAAAGCAGCTAAAAATAAAAGTCTGATTCTGATTTAGTTAGCTGCTTGCTGGGAAACCATGTGATTGTATCACATGAGATGAGGGAGAAGCAAAGAGGCAGAGAAATAGAAATCTATATATAGAGGGTGGTAGTGAATGACAATGTACTCTATCTGTACATACAAACATGGCACCGGACTAATAATCCAAGTGGAGCAAACGGAAAACAATACTGATTTATTAGAATTACAGTAGTTACTTGGGGACCTGCTGTGTTCCTGTCTATAAAAACATTACTATACCAGGGTAATGTTACAGCAGTACAGGGCTGAGAAACTTCACCATCACTCTGGATTTACTGTTTTAAATTAAGGTTCAAAATTTCGATAAAACATCTTTTGTTTACAAAGTTGTCAACTAGCTCTCATGCAGTAAATTTTTTGTAGCATTATACCCCTTGTGTACACATGTATTTATAACCACAACATATTAAAATGCTGTCTTATACTCATTGCTCAGTATTGTACACGAGCAGCTAGTTACATGTCCTGACATGAGACAGTACAGAATAAAAACACTGTATTTGAGTACAGCTCACGTCAGTGAGTTTCAGAGCAATGGAGGGCTTTTGTTGTAAACATCCTACTCTGTACTACCCAACATGTGACCTACTTTTTACGATCTAGCATGTACACAGACACACACCTTATAAGAGAGCATAGATTGGGCATATAGTAAACCCATTTGTTAACAGATGTATTCTGGTGGTAGTCTTCTGCATGGTGGAAAATAAAGGTGAGTTCCTGATGTTTATGGGCTGTGCATTTCTTAAAACTGGTCATAAGAAATCTCTCTGTACTGATCTTGCATTTTACAAAGGTACCAAAATGACAAAACATAAGACACAATTACAGGACCATACATGCTATTCTAAAGGACATGTTCACCTAAGAACAAGTTAAAAGATGCGTCAAATGAATCCTAGTTTCTTAACTTTCTTCAAGCATTGGCACAAATACACAACTATATTGTACAATATGCCATTAATTATGCTGGTGACAGAATAATATTAAAAAAAAGCTACCAAAACAATCATGACACAAATGACTTACAACTGCTGCTGCAATGAAATAGGCATTAAAAAAAATGGGCGGAGCCTGATTGCTACGTTTACAAAGAAAATATTAGTCAACATACCGATTCCATGGCTGTAGGGGAGAATGTCAATGGGCTAAAATCCAACTACAAAAACACTAGCTGGCACCAAGTCCACAGATACCTGGAAAAAAAAAACAAAAAGAAAATCAACATCAATTAAACCTGAAGGCAGCAATGAGTTGGTCCTTCTATGACCCCTCCATGTCAGCTAGTCAACACAGCCCTAGAATGAAGTGTTTTGTACTGTGCATGGATCAGATTGTAGTGTAATTGGAAAGAGGATTTTCCACATGCCAGGTTGCCAACACCTGTTCTTAAAGGTCTCTGATGAGGGTTAAGACTCTGGACATCTGGAAGCATCCATGTATGTATGTAAAGATGAAATCCACATATGGGGAGAAAAATCATATATATATATATATATATATCTCATCAGTATTATTTGGGATTTTATTTTCAATACTCAGGTAAGGAAGGCAAAATAAAAAGGTAAACAAAAAGCTGCTGATGTGTCCGAGGACATGAATGCACCTAATCACCCCATAAACAGTAGCTGGCAGGGCTACTGTTTAAAGTGCATGAGGGAGTCATTTTGCCACACCCATCCCTTCTAACCATTGCCATATGCAGATTTTCCATCACAAGTGTGCTGTGTTTACACATCAGAATGCTCACAGAAAATGTAATGGAGTCAACAGAAAATATGTTCAATATGGTTAGGTCCATGTGCGTTACATACTTTCTCCCAAAATACAAACATGGAAAATCTTCTAGAATAAAATAGAACAGAATGAAACATTTACCTCAGGTTGAACTTTTATCAATGACAATAGTACTCTCAAACTTAAAAGGCATAGTTACCCAGAGTGACCATTTCCATCTATTGACAAATGAAGTACACGATTAAAAATAAATACCTTAACAATCACATAATCCTTTTGTGTTCCAAACCTTCTGACTCACCCCTTCCTCCAGTCCAACCAACTATAAAGTCAAGGCAGTACCAGGATTTAGGTGACAGAGCATGGGATGAGGGATGGGGGCGGGGGTTTAACAAAAGGCCCACTGCTGCGATACACAGGGATTATCGTACCCCATCCCCAAACCAAACGCATATTTGTTCCACCAATTTGACGTCAAGACATCACAAGAAAAGTAAAGACAAACAGTAAGCAGCAACAAGCTGTTAGGTTGAACAGAATTATGAAGTTTAAAAGTAGCTATGGATTCAAGAAATCATATGCTGTAATTATAACTACAAATCTATCGTATGTGGTATTTTTGTGCTGTGATGCATAACTTGGAAAAATAAGAGCATGTAATTACAATTAAATACAAATTTTTTTGCGATGACATCATAGTTGTCTAGGAAAATCTAGGAAACAAGTTAATTTACACAACACTAAAAAGAAATTTCATTTTTAGGTTGTTAACATTGGATTCTAACTGGTCTGTTATAGTTTACTCTGCTGCTAGCACACTTGTAAATTCCATGATAGCTCATTTGATGGAAACAGTCCTCATGGAAGTTATTGTATTCATCTGATATTTTGCTTAGAGTGATTGCATAATGCCATTGCAAATGTTAAGTAAAGCTATATATCATTATTTTACTTACTTTGTAGAATGGGCTCTATTTTCCCACAATACATTTATTTTTCCACAAATTACTAAGATATTTTATTAAACAACAAATAACCTTCTTATATCTTGGGTGATTTTCAGTAGTTTGTCACTATTTTAGTGGTCAAAATAAGACACATTTAAGATAAAGGCTCTGTGTTTTAAGCAACACAAATATTTATATTATATAGTAGATTTAAAAAGTAATCTGATAAACATCTGGGGATGTAGCAGGTAATAACTAAGAACCTACACAGAGCTGGCAATGATGATCCCAGTCTTTAACATTCTGAACACAATCCCAAATACACGTAGGAAGTAAGGCCAGCCAAGGATAGCAGCTCAGGTTAGATCTGCAGTATGTCAAAGCATCAAATATCAGAACTTATTGTGATATCCATACTAATGAGATATGGTCATTTGCCCTTGTAAACTGAAGAAGAAACCTGACACTGGACTGTGGGGAGACAGGACACACACTGCACCGCTCCTCTTGAAAAACATTTCCATTATTGATAAAGTCTGCTGTTTGCTGGGAAGGACTGTGGCACTGACCTTCCAAAACCTCAACCAAAATATGCAGCATATTGTGGGTGGTACATGAACCTGTTTACCTTGATAAAGTACTAGAATAATAAGCATTCAAGACAGAAAAAACAAGAGCATTGCGTGAAAAAAAACATCTAGAAAATTAATATAAAAAGTCAGTGTCAGATGACTGGGATGAGTTGGAACAAACACCCTGCTCAATAAAAGTCCAATCATAAATGAAGGCAGAGAATGAGGACTAAAACAAGAAGGCAGCAGCAGCTCTTGTGACACACTTAGAAATGGTGTTTTTTCTTTCTTCACTGCTGTGCCACCGCAGGCTTAGCTCCAATTGCAACGAATCGTCTCCTGTTGTCAAGGTAACTAGCAATATACAATGGGAGAAAGAAACTTACTATTTAAAAATGTCTTTTCAAATACAGGAGTCAACCTGAAGTCCGCACGTGTTCAACATACTGCCTGTGTGATTGAAAGACAGTTCAGCTCGACTATAAAGCTACATGTACATCTCTAACATTTAATGACATCTATTGATATTGTCTATAGTGTTTCTATAATGATATTTTATACCAACAAAATTCAGAAAACATCCCATGTGTTTGCTAAACTTCTATTTCATTAAAATATTGTGAAAAAGACTAATTTGAACTTTGACTTAAGTCACATGTTACAGGATAACATATATAAAACCGGGAACTTCTATTATATTTCATTAGCAAGTCAAACGGGGAAATAGCTATAAAACCAGCTTGGGGAGGTTTTTCATAGAAAAAGATTAGCAGTCTTATGCCACATTGGTGGATTTGGATTTTAGCACAGGATTCACATACTCTGGCCTCCATAACTGCAGAAGAAATGGCTTAGTCCCTGCAACTGCAAGGACGATGCAGAAAAAAGCGGCGATACATTGACAAGTTCTTTCAGTTTCTGCATGACTAAATGTCAGGTCCTTGAGAATACATCATTGTTTGGCTTGGAAAATCAGAAACTGGTTTGGCTTGGATTTGGCTGAATAACGTGGCAATGCATTGCATTTTTCTTTAGCTGCTGATTTGTTCCTAGTTGTTGGTTGTTGTTGCTCCCCGGGCGCCTTAAGTGGCTGCCCACTGCCAGCGTGTGCTGTACATGCATGTGATGGGAAAAAATGCAGAGGTTTAATTTCCACTTGTGTGGATTAATAAAGTGTGATTGTTGTTGTTTGCTGTTGTTATTTGATTTCACCATTATTTCATATCTCAGTAGAAATACTAGCATGGGAAAAGTGGTAGAATTTTAGTAACAACAGGCACTTCTTCAAGGGATAGTTATGAAAACATTTACCAGAACTATCACTTGTACCTTCAAGTGGACTTTTGAAGTGATGCAAGCTGACAGTGATGTTAAGATGAGTGATGTCAGCACAGAATTAAACAAGGTGGACAAAGGTAAAGAAACTGGGGCATAAAAGAGCAGAACAGGGGTGAACTAAATAAAAGATTAAGGGAATAACATAACTGGGACAACTGGAAAAAGGGGGCAGATTATTGATTGCTTAAACTGCCCTAAACTGGATGCCTAGATCAATCCCAACTTATTTATCTCTTCTAAATTAAGGACTACCTTTTATTCTTACAGAAGATTGCTCTAAATAAGGGTCATGAAAGGGTCATTTACTTTAGTGGGTTCCCTATTCAAAACGACAATTTAATACTAAAATTATTTAAGCTACTGCTGGTTCTTCATTTATAAATTAATTGCTATCTGCATGTTAGAATTGTGTGATGTAGGTTAACCCTGGAGGGCACAGCAAATCCATTACAAACTCAAAGACACATCTAGTCAAGAATTAGCACCTCCTAAGAAGTAAAGACAGGTAATAGTTTACAGTGGATAACTACTATGTTAAATAAATGTACTGAATTTTGTTGCACAGATACCATACGTCATATGCAAAATGTTAAAAATGTATATTACACTGGATAAATGGTCCATTCACTTAAAATTGATTTTCAGTTGCAAAAGCTTTGTGTGGTTCAGTCTCAGGCACAACCGTAGTGTTTTCACATTTCTGCCATTTGTCATTTTCTGTTGCCATGGTTGCAGAGAAAGACAGCGCTCTATGAACACTGCAAATGGAGGTGTAGTGCATGGTACATTATCGACATAAACACCCTGCACATGTTCTAACGCCACGAAGCAAGTTGACTGTGCTGGTTCTGATCGCCTGCAGCTATTCGTGCGCCCACACCATTTTGTGCAGGTTTAAAAACGTATCTATTTAATGCACATCTCCAGCTGACACACATTTCTGATACAAAGGCAGCTTTTCTATCCTACGAATACAAGTTGCACATTCTATCAATATACAGAATTACTTTTTAAAAACAAAGCATAGATATTAACAATGCAATACACAAAATAGGGCTTGTATTAAAAGTTATTTCTTATATACTCAATTTGTAATAGCAGACTATGCTAAAAGATTAATAACATTACAAATTATATAACATGAACAAAAACAGGCTCTCAATCATTGAGAATTTTTCAAAAAAGGAAATGTGGTAAATAGTTAGGCCCAACGCCCTTAGTTTCCTGCATGTTGGGCTTCCTGAAAATCTGCTACTACATATAGAAGGGGAGGAAATTGTGAATGTGAGGGGCAGGAAAGACGAGCACAGAGAGATCCAGACTGATGCAGTATGAACCAGAGACTATGCCAGTGTGACAAAACTAAGAAAAATATTAGGTTTGTGCAATATCAAAAATATAATGGAACAATACCATAACATATACCACATGTTGTGGTATATTCTGACCTCTATTTGCATTTCCTGTTACGATCATAACAGCATGCAATGCATATATTGCACATATAATAACATTTTGCCACTGTTATGGAATAGTAGATAGACTAGTTGTGAAAAAGGTAAAGATGCCAATGCACATAACTGATATGTATATGGAATATACAACCGATTTTATAAATGAAGGAGAGATTAGATATGAAGATTATTTCAACCACTTTTAACTCCATAAACGGGCACACTAGACAACTTGGCCAGACTGAAAGACCACTCACCTGAGGACTGCAACTGATTCACAGTGATCGCAGACAGGAAATCACAGATAAACTCGCGTGATCAAGCGTATCCACAGAAAAGACAAGAATACAAGTATGGTGGTCGAACCCCACCAGCAACTTGCTGATCTGGCTTGCGTTTCCTTTTTAACTTGTGTGTGGTTGCCATAATTCCATGAGCTGGCAGTCTTTCTGACTTCTGCAGGTATTGTTTTTTGAGCACAACCCTCACTTAGCAAGACTTGCTCGTCAGATACCATCGTACTTTATACTGAAGTTTAGTTAGTTTAGCTTGAGTAAATAAACTTCCAAAGCTGACCAACATGTGACAGCTGTATAAAAGAGTGACAGGGGAAGGACACTGCTGCCAAAATTGTTGACAAAATGAAAAACGAAAAACTGAAGTGGTTTTGCAGTAATGTTTTTTTCCTCGTTTCAGTCACGCTTCAAAGCAATTTTAAAAAAAGCATTAAATTATGGAGTAAAGCCAGATTCATTTAATGACTAAGGTTCACTACATATACAGAGAGAAAATATAGAACCGTCTTTTCTGGTGCTCTAGATAGGAATAAATAACTCCTAGAAATCTAACCTAAACTTTAATTCAACATGACAGCCAGTGTAAAAATGTGTACCTGCATGTATATACACACACAGATATATATATATATATATATTACATATACACACACACACACACACACACAAATATATATACACACACATATATATATACACACACGTGTGTGTATACTGTATATATATATATATAAAAATAAAAATGTGTGTAATTTTTCATGCCATGCAATTCAGCACTTTGTTTAAATTGCCATTTAATTTTCTTAACCTTTGTTTAAATATTCTTTGCTAGTGTAACTGTGCTTCTGTAAAATAAATAAATAAATCCTGTCCCTCACTGGTTCTGTGCTGTTGCGAGTCGTTTCATCAGGGTGAATAATACAGGCCTTCTGTATATTTTCATGTCCCTAATAATGGCTGCGCAATACTATAAAATGCACAACTGCACTAAATTCAGATATTAGGTCAACAAGTTGAAAGAATGTGGATCAGGAATGGGTGGTCTTGAATAAACTGCTTTGATGCTGATCCAGGGTGTTGAATCAGGATCGGATGACATGGCTGTTTATCAAATCAGAGGACGAGAAGAGAAAGGGATGTTCGTATAAAGCAATGACAACTTCAGATGGCTCGTTCTCAATAATGTTTTCTTTTCTTCAGGCAACGCAAGACGAGAAGGATCAACTAACAACATCAGTCCAGGGAAGCCAGTTCTCTGACTTTACAAAAATGTACCACTTCCCTTCATGAATGGAGCGTTTTTGCCTCTCACACAGCTGCAGAATATACAAGCTGCTTGTCTGTCATTTTTTTTTTAAAGGGTGGGGGGCTTGGCAGCGTGTTCCCATTTCAATTAAATGCTGGCAGGATATGCAAGGGGGTCTGACACAGTAGGAGGTCTTTGCTGATGTGTGTTGTTTTCAAGTAGTGTTGGTGCATAAAAGGACCTCAACTGGCGACCCTTCCAGAAGTCCCTGAGGGCCAATCAGAAGCCTCATCAGTCCCAACCATTTAGCATTTTCACCCCTCAGACACTGCGACATTAAAACTGACGAAGTATTAGCAAGTGTGTCTGAGGATGTGTAGTACCTGTGCAAAAAAATACCAATATAAAACATCCGTATTCTGACTCTTTAACTGCTAACCTTTTAGAAGACACAGCACGCAGAGAGACTATGCAGAGACCGAGTGAGAGCTGGCTTTACATAAGTAATGAGAGGAATAGAAGACTGTCCTACATCCTGACCAGAGATTACACTGCTGGATGCTATAAAAAGATCCTCTGCAGGGAATAAGAGTGACACAAGCACGCATACACAGACACACACCCTCACAAACACACAGAAGGAAACAAAACGAGACGGTATATTTATAGGGAAGAACATTCTAGATTGAAAAAAACTTTAGAGATCCATGTCTGGTTAACTCCAAATCAAAGATCTGTGACTACCGTATTCTAATCCTTGCCAGGAAAACACAACAAAATGTTGGAAAGATTACAGCTACCTCCAGGCCAAACTAAATGTCTCCTCTACTTCCTTTTCCCTTATTTTCCATTTCTATTTTGTACTGCCTCACCTATAGGCAAAACAAACACCTTATCACGGGACAAACTACCCTGTAACATGGGGAGCGTGTGAACGTTCAGGCCAAAGCCTGTAGCTTTAAGGGCAGCTCAGTGTTGCCACATATACAGGAGGGAAAGTCCCAGAGCGGAGTGGAGATGTAATTTTCCATTCCTGTAACTAAACTGTTTCCTTACACCTTGATTCAACCATGTTAGAAAACAGACACTCAGTTTTTTATGTTTGTGCAGGAATAGTTTCATAGTTTGTGTATTATTATAAGGTAGAATGACTACAAATGTGACATTTTGTCAACATTATAGCGGTGTGACCTAGCTAACTAAAAGGGGAAAAAAAATCTTATTATTGCATGATGGTATGGTTTCAATGATTGAAAATTAAGTTGCAACTGCACACATAGATGCCTCTAATGTAACTAAGAAAATTGGTTAGGTTCATGAAAATGATACAGCAGCTTCATTGGGCTGAACTAAAAAACTGTGCTTAAAACCTATAATGAGTTACAGATTGAGCAGTATAACTGCAGTTACAGCAAGCCAGGAATAAGAGTCTGAAGTTTTGTAGGCAATAAAGGCCTCATAAATAAGATTAGTACAAAATACAGAGAAGTCAATGTGCAGAAAATAGAAAAAGAAAAACCTATAGAACTGTGAAGAAGAGACAGATCACACACTCTGGTTAGCTACCAGCCAAGTTGTAAAACTAGAAAAGTGCTGACTGGTGGAAATGAGTGTACCGGTCAAAAGGGTGCTTAGATGCTTTGTGTTAAGTATACTGACCCAAAGCATGCTGGGGGAAGTACGTATCAGTGAACAGGGGCATAGGCCTGAATAAAGGACCTCACCTCTTTGGTATTTTTGTATGCCTTTGCTTTTCATTCACATCCCACCCGCACTAGTGCAGAGGCCCATCTCCCCCATCTTTCTCCCCTCCCCCCTTCCTGTTGTTGCTTTTCAATGTAAATGGTAGATGAATGGCTGCAGCTGGCCCATCAAAAGGCCAGCCCCACCGAAGAGTCTTAGTGATTGAGATTCAGCCGGGCCACCCCACTGTTACCCTCCCCCACGCGACACTTTGTCCCAACATGGTTTATAGCTAACCTTACACCCAATATAAAGTGGCTGGAGGACTTAAACGCCTCTGCTACTTTGGGAAATTTTTACTACCTGCTGCTGTTCTGGAGCAAAATTTGTACCCAGATTCCAAGCAAGCCAAAGTTCTACAGACAGGAATGTGATGCAACATACTGCACATAGACTGATTTAAATTGGTGCTTTATCCACCAAACATCCAAACAAATAACTTGGGCTCAAGTCTTGAACAATGTGTGAAATACACACCAAAACTAGATAGAACACACCAAAAACCACTACACAGCAAACACATACAGCAGCATGGTTGAAGTTATTTAAGTGAATTCTTATAGTGGATATTACTTTAGTCTACAATTCAGTTATTTCAAATGACCAACCAATTCAGTTGGTTAGTCATTTGAGCGCAATATTACCAAAGTGAAATCTAACCAGTTCATTGCATGAGACCGACCCTAAAATGTAGCTGTTGCAAAATTTAAATCATCAGTAATATCAAACTAAATCCCCTGTCACACGTGTTCTGTAATCCCGATTTTGTCAAGATTTATAACCATTTTTTTTAGAAACTTGGATCTTTTTATCCTGTTGCCATGCAGGTGTGTTATACATGTTAAATCAACAGCAGTAGGTAGAGACAGGAGTGGGCACATGACAAGTAGTCTGAAAGAGAAGTAATAAAAATGAGCTACAAGAAGCACCGGAAATTAGAGAAGTAGTAAAATTTACACAGTGACAACAAGTTTCCTTCCAACCTAAAAGATAAACTGATCCAAGAGCTTCTGGCAGTACAAACTGATGCCAAAATACCCCGACAAATCCAGACTCTTGTGGCATGTAGTCATGTATGAGCACCTACAAGAATGCGGCATTTGATCCAACCGTGCTCCACCCCTCGCTCCAATCATCTGGACCATCTCCAACACTTGTGAGCCTGCAGACAGACTGCTGTTAGCTGCATGTATGAACAGACGGCTGTGGAGCAAATCTAATCCGAGTCTCTGCAGATCCTCAGGAACGCACATGTGAAAGGAGCTTAAGGAGTTTTATTTGGCTGCGTGCAAGTTTCAGGATGATGTGCTGGCCGTGATGCCTTTAGCTTGACAAAGAAAGTGTATGGGATGATGATGTCTCCAAGATCAAGAAGGAGAACAACTGAGTTTCTGGCTTGTCATTTTCAAACAATACTACATAAAATTGTAAAAAGCAAATAAGCCGTTTTCAAACTGTTAAGAGAAAGATCAAAAGGGAAATGTGTAAAAAGTCCACTTCTAGGGGGAAAGCAGCATGTAAGTGTGGAGAGACCCCTTTCCTTTGATGTGAAAGACTCAGGGAAGAAAAAAATAGCATCTAAATTTGTAAAGCCGAATGCTAGAAAGCAAGCGCAACTTGATGCGAGTTAAAAATACTGTAAACCAACAGAACCTCCTAAACCCCAAAATGAGGCTCTACAGTCCCTGAGGAAAACAGCTCAATTGGGGCCCGCCATTTTGTTCCAACTCGCTGCTAGGATGGGGGTGGGGGGGTGGGGGGGGGGCAAAGGACTAGGCAGAATTTCAAAGAGCTTCAGATGCCATTTGAGTCTCCACAGAGATTCTGTGAGGAGAACAGCAGCTATAAAAGATTTACGTCGCTCCAACATGGAGGAAGGAACGGGAGTCGCTGACGGGAAAAAAGACAAGTGAGATGTAAGCAGCCATGTTTGTTTACCTAAAAGGATCAGACTGTTAGCATGAGAGGGGGAGGGGCGGGAGGGACTGCATGGACAAGGTTGCTGGATTCAGAGCTGCTGCTCCTTCCTCTCTCTGCAATAACAGGTTTGTTTTTCCCTCTACAGTTACGGATATAGCTTTCTACACGAGACACCTACACATTTTATTATATAATGTAGTTTCAGAATCTCATAACTGTCTCACTGACCATGATTAATAAAATCACTTACATTTGTATAACATATCATCTAATAAGATATGGATGTAGGTATGAAAAATACAGCTGAGCATAAATATTCTTTAAGCTCTGGTATCAAAGTCAAGGCACCAGTATGAGAACACCACTGGGTGACAGTGGGAATAAACCATATCATATAATGTTTTAGACAGTGTTTGTGTTATGGTAATACAACATATTGCCAAATGTATATATCATTTCAACCTAATAATACACTACAAATACAGGTATTATACAATTTATGAAAAACATTTTAGGCAACACCAAGAAGAACGTGAAGAGAGATTAGTATTAGCCAAAGCAAATATGCTGCTGACCAGCAAAATACTCAGTTTTCAGCATGTTTCAAAATAATTCTGTGACAACTATAGTTTATCCTGCACCTTTTTAAGGGATGAGTGATCCCGTCATTATAATATTCACCAGTATTGTTGCATCACATTTGCAAATGCAGCACAACCCTATATTCCATAATGCCTAACCCCAAAACCATTTGAAATCACAGAAAATTTTTCTCCAAAAGTCAAAGATGCTTTTCAACTTTGCGTCACCAATATTCAGCAAGTCTGTGTCACATGTTTGTATTGAAACAGGGAGAAATAGCTTGACTTCAGTCCTCCATTCAGCTGAAAAACTGAATACTTGAACAGTCAAAGGCAAGGAAAAAAGCTAAGACCCACAAGAATTGATCAGTGATTTCATTTACCATATTCCACAAATGTCAGTGATTCTCCACAGCCAATAATTAAAACACAGGTACACTGCAATGTATTTTTCCAGGTCAACATCCATTTAGCTGGACTCCCGCTATTTCCATTGTAACTGTCACCTAAATCTGCAAAATACCATTAGATTTATGCAAACGAGGCTGTCATGATCTTCTTAAGGCTCATCTGCAGAGAAGAGGTCTTGAATACGGTATCAGACACACCCAAAACGTGGTAAGCAGTACCAGTGCAAAAATGGAGTAACTGAAGTCAAAAGAGTGGTGTGATAGACCACTATATAACAACAATTTAAAATTTCATGTCTGGTGAGGAGGAGATGGTATGAAATAACCTGGATTTAGACTTGTATCAATAAAAAGGCAATACATTTGCTGACTTGTAGAGATGGAAAAGCACAATTATGTTTATTATTGTTCAGTCAGATGTGCACTTTAGGTGAATGCACAATGTTTCATTTACAATTTTGAATGGAAAACACTTTCAATAAGTCCATATCAACGAGCACAAAGCACATCAAAAAAACTGACAACATACTTGGCCTTGTTGTAAATTGCTACCATGTTATCCTCTTTTGAAACCGTGAAAAACAGCCAGGCCGGTTACGCAATGTTGTTGCTCGCATCTCTTCATCTGGTCTTTACTTAATGCTGCATTTCACTGTGCTACGTATGGCTTTGAAATGTCTAAACTTGTTAAATCAATGAACCCCATTATTGTTGGTTTAAATGCATGCATTGCCAGTTTTAGTTGCTGCTCTCCAGTATTACTGCGAATCAGAGGGAATCAAAGACTATCACTCAATATCAAGTCAGAACTGGATCGAATGGAGACCAAAAGGGTCCTATTTAACCACAAACTAAAGCCTGATATGCGTGTGCCTTTGCACAGGGCCACTGTGCGATAACTCTGCTCATGTAAACAAAGTTGAGTCATACAAAGTCTCCTGAAAATATCTGATGGGGCAAAGCATGTAAATCACCATCTGAGTGGCCTTTAAACTGACGGCTGATTGAATACAGTCCATAATTATTTGTTGACACAAATCAGTTGCCAATCTCTCAGAGCAACCAATTCTTTTCAGTAGAGCTTTGTTGACAAGATATAACAGCAATCAGAGGTGATAAAAATGTCGTAATGCTCAGTCACAAGCAAGCACATACAAGTAAGGACCTTTAAAGAGTCTCAACAATATACTTATAAAGCTGAATCTGTGAATGCATCTATGTTTATATGTTCAAATTTACACTGGTGTAATGTAAATCTATTATTAAAGATTTTAACATACCTTCAAGGCCCTGGTTTTAGATATGGGTATGCAGATTTCAAATATTTGGTCATTTTTACATATGCAGACTTCTGTATTGTTCTGGAAAGTGCAGAAAGATTCAACACAATTTAATGACACTAGTATAGTAAAATTCTGACCAATCTAACATTTGTTAGGATCTGGATCCAATGCAAGTCCAAGTGACAAGAGATATGCATCAGTGCCTCTGCAGTGGAATCAGCAGGTATGCTCCAACCAGCTCAAACACTTTCTGTATCTTGGTGGAAAACACCATCAGTGGTGCTGCAGTGTTTTCATCAGCATCGCTACTGCACCAAAGTGGAATGCTTCCCCCTCCGTATTCAATTTCCTTTACAGTTCATTACAAGTCCCACCATGTTTTGCACCTCAATAACATGGAAAACAGAGCAGCTCTGCTCAACTAACTTCGGTACCTGTTTTAGTGATCATCGATGGAGTCTTCAAACACTTTCTGACTACTCCATGGAGACAGTGATCATATAAACACACAAACGTGCGAATTTTTGATTGCTGTTTTCCCTACAGGAAGGATTGCAGCATGCAACCAAACAGATTTTTTCGCTGGAGCAAGGATGCAGTAAATGTTTAGCTGTAAAACTAACTAACATGACAGTGCTACTGGCCATCAGAAACGACAGTCTATGGATACTTTCTGTTTTAAATAAGAAAACAACCATTTTAAGTTCGTCACTGTGGAACCTCCAGCACCAGGGCAAAGCAATTAATGAATTCAATGCGACCGACAAGCCAGCTTTCCAGATAATATCAGCATGTATACGTGCAAGCAAAGATTCGGTATATGAAGGATTGATTCAGGGCAAATCATTTATATTTACTTTATATCAACACCGTGTGGGTGCATGTGAAATAGTAAGTGAGAAATTATATAAGATTACTGATTATAATTTAAAAATATATATAATATCAGATGCAATCATACAAGTATTTAAGAAAAAAAGAATCACGTCCAGAAAAAGACTCAATTTCTGAAAACAGAACCTTGGAGCGCGCTATAGCCATTACTACGCTTAAAACAGTTTAGCAAATGAAAATACTGTAGGTCGGCCATAGTCACAACCCAGAGCTAACCGTTGTAGCAGCACTAGTCTGTTTGTTGTTAACGCGGCAAAGCAGTAAATTAACTCACCTGGTTGATTTTCCAAGTAAAATTATTATCTGAAGCCTTAATGTTTAATTTTTGTTTCGGTGACTCCAGCTGAACGCTTCCATTGGTTGACGACGATTCACTTCATAGTTGTCCGAAGACATCCGCATAAACTCGGGACGACCATCGCAGCGCACTCGAATCGAGGCTAGCGCTAGCTTGTTAAAACCGTGCAGACCAAAAACAGACGTCCAAAAAAAATACAATAAAATATCCACGAAAAGTCGTTCACAGCAAAGCTATTACATCGTCGACGCGAACTACGGATCTTTAGCACTCCATTCGAACGAAAACTGATTTGCTTGGGTGAGTGTAAACCATCAAAAGATCATATTTTGATTTCGGTTTAATCCTCTCCGCCAACCCATTCGACCGATTTCCGAGCGAGCGGCCTTTGACTTCGGTGTGGACACTCGGGCGGAAACTGCTCCAGAAAGAGACGAGCATTCTGATTGGCGCTCGTGTTGTGGGCGTATACTATTTCCGCGCAGAATGAAAAAGACGCCATTTTGGATCCGAGTGTTGTCCTGCCTTCGCTTCAAAACTATTCTTGCAATGCTCCAACGTGGCTGACCGCAGTCTGCAGTTACACACAGGAGATAACACTCCATTATATAGTCGTAGACCAAGAAAAGGAAATGGAGTACAGGCACTGGGTGCGATCGTTTCGTAACTTTCTTGGCACGTTTAACTTTACTAAATCAAGCCATTATAATAATCTTGGCTTTCTGTTTCGACACATTGAATATCACATATGTATTTTCAAATTAAAATATGCAACATTGTATTATATATTGCCATTTTAGTTCTGTGAATAGTCAATATATTTTGTTACTTATCAAGCCCCCAAAAAGTAATGCATTGAGAAATAAACCACTCTAGTGCTGGGACAGTAATTATCAAATAGCTCACAAATAGAAAGCAGCGGGTACTGGCGAACAAACGTGACGCTCCCATGCACAAAAATAATAATAATACGGGGAATGTATGAAAGAAAGATTTCTATTGGCTAAAAACAGACCGTTTCTGATCTATTATTGGTCAATGTTTTATGACGCTTAAATGAACACGTCACACCAGCTTTATTTATTTACAACAGGAACGGTCTCCTGACACTTTACGAAAGAACATTTGTTCAGGTAATATATATTTATTTCTATATAAACTTGGAATGACTAATAGAGTTATACAATACAATTATATTAAAATGTTACGTAGTTTGGTGAAAATACCTTGAAAGGTTATACCTCGACACTAACGCTTATCTGAATAAATCAACGGCGTCCTCTGGTGGAACATTTGTGTATTGTTATAATTTTGAACATTATTGTAGGACAATTAAAATGTTTTGTGAAACGATTGTCTACTTAATATTCAATTTAGTACACGATTGACTGTAATATGTGCAATTGGAATATTCTATTATTTATTTATTTTATTTTTTTTACATTACAACACGCAACGATTGGACGAAAGACGTTCCTTGTATTTTGCGCAAACTGTGCGCAACTTGTAATTTCTAGAACAACGCGGTTAAAGGTTGGAGTTTAAAGTTCAAAGCAAAGATAATTTCAACGGCTTTGTAATCGACAACACAGATTCATCACAGAATTGATCGCAGCTCTGTCAAAGCTATAAATATATGATACTGTTAAAAGTTAACTAGCCGTCGATATATTCTTGTATTTCTTTTCTTTCCCCTTTTTGACGTATCATTGCTCCGTTACGTGAATAAATGACATAACATGCTAACGCTGGACGGAGGCAGAGAACAACAACAACCTAGAACGCAGCTTAATCTCTTCTAAAAACGGGATTAAGGTTTTTGTGATAAATGAGTTAGAATACGCATTTTATTAACATAATGTCTGCTTTGTTATTACAGCACCGTGATGCCATTTGTAGAAAATACAGCAGAACGCTGCTTTCGACACTCTTAAGTCGAAACTCGCATTTATTAGCTAACAAGAGCGTCTCTGCAAACGGTGTAAAAAATGTGCTTTCAAGATGGGATCGCCTCAGAAAGATACTCCTTTTAAAGTCAAATCGGACTGTTACGATTCAGTCACACAGCATAATTAAGGTAAGTCAGAAAATTTATTAAACATTGTTTTTTGGCTTACATTGACGACAAGCTTTCGTTAAATGTCTATACTTGCACATCTGTAAACCAAGCATAATATATAATTATTTAACTATCAACTATCAGGCAGCTATTGTCATACACGTATTAAATATGATTATAGTGTAAGTAAAGTTAGTAAAATCAGTTTTAGTTGCTTTTGTGTCTTTATCATTTTGAATTTCCACCATATGAAATGGTTTTATTTTTTTAAATTGTTTACTGTTTCCATTTAAGAGTATTCTCCACAGACCATTAGGTCCTGGAATGGTTGGAATAAGTAAAGAGTTAATCAGGAAAAGCCTGCTGAGCAACCCAGTCGGTCTGGTAAATCTATTAGGTAAACATAAACTACTTTCTGTACCTCATTATTCCATGATATACATTTGGTTAATTTTGTTATGATTGAAAACCTCTTCATTTCAGGGTCATTTACCTTCTTCAGCACATCTCAGTCAAAACAAGATAAAAATAACAGTAATGCCCCAAAGGGCAAAACTCCGCAAGAAGATGAAGGTAAATAGTATAAAGTTTTAGCAGATGATATATATACTGTATGTGATATATATATATACATATATATATGTATGTATGTGTATATATATATATGTATATAGGGGACCTTTAATTCTATTATATTCTATATTTTATGATTCCTTTTACCTTTTAGAGGAGAAGAAACGCCGTGAGCAGGAGGATCAGATGTATAGAGAGCGTCTGCGGACCCTGTTCATTATAGCACTTATCATGAGCCTGCTGAATTCTATTAATACCAGTGGTGGGAACATCTCTTGGAACGACTTTGTTAATGAGATGCTGGCCAAGGGAGAAGTGTCGCGTGTGCAGGTTGTGCCTGAGAGCGATATTGTTGAAATCTACCTTCATCCTGGAGCTGTTATCTTTGGAAGGCCTGTGCGTGTTTCTGCAGTGAGTTTTATTGCAAGCAAGGCTCCTATCGTGACACATCCCATGCTTTGCAGAGGCTGGCGCTCATGTACAGAATGCAGGTGGCTAACATTGACAAATTTGAGGAGAAACTGAGAGCTGCTGAAGAAGAGCTCAACATTGACACCAAAGACAGGATACCAGTGTCTTACAAGCGTACTGGATTCTTTGGAAAGTAAGAGCTGCAGTAATTACATTTCTTTTCAGAGGTTTTAATTTGCAATTTTGTCTTTTCCAATATTTTCTCGAGGTTTGTACTCTGATTATCTGTTCAGCATCATTTAAACTCCAGGAAGTTCTGTAGATGTTTTCATTGGAATTATTTCACTGAGTTCTCCTGTGCGTTAACCCTGCAGTGCTGTCTACGCTCTGGGGATGGCTGCCATCGGGGTGGCGATACTCTGGTACATCTTTCGACTTGCTGGTATGGGCGGCAGAGATGGCGGCTTCAGTGCTTTTGTGAGTTCAGACTTGTGAGCACATCTGCAGCATTTGAAAAAGCACCCCAAAAATGTGTATGAAAATCCATCAGTCGGATGAAATGTGCTTCTTTCCGTTTGTACGTTCGGACCCTCGTTCTTCACTGGTTTCACTGACGCTTTTCCTGCATCTCTTTCAGAATCAGCTGAAAATGGCCAAGTTTACCATTGTGGATGGCAAGTCTGGTAAAGGTGTGAGTTTCAAAGATGTCGCAGGTATGCATGAGGCCAAGATGGAGGTGAAGGAGTTTGTGGACTACCTGAAGGTAGGAAGCCACAATCTTCCTGCTGTTCACTCTTCTTTTATCTTACATTTTCCTCTTTCTTATCATCACAATGTTGTTGCGTGTTGTCAGAATCCGGAACGATACCTCCAGCTGGGAGCCAAGGTTCCGAAGGGTTCGTTGCTCCTTGGGCCCCCAGGGTGTGGGAAGACCCTGCTGGCCAAGGCTGTGGCTACAGAGGCTCAGGTGCCTTTCCTGGCTATGGCTGGCTCTGAGTTTGTGGAAGTCATTGGAGGTATTTAAGGACCCCAACTGCAGTCAATATATCACCTTGTCATCACCACACACGCACCTAAAAGTGTGTTTTATTGTGGTGCCTGATCGTGTGCGTAGGTCTGGGTGCAGCCAGGGTGAGAAGTCTGTTCAAAGAGGCTCGCAGCCGAGCGCCCTGCATCGTCTACATCGATGAGATCGATGCTGTGGGGAAGAAGCGCTCCACAAACATGTCGGGCTTCTCTAATACTGAGGAGGAGCAGACTCTCAACCAGCTGCTGGTTGAGATGGACGGTGAGAAAAGCCTGACTGGACTCTAGAAACAGCATTGTTGTCATTGGTGTTGATCAGATTGGATAAACCCTGAACTCTTTCTTCTTCAGGTATGGGAACGACAGACCACGTCATTGTCCTCGCTTCTACGAACAGGGCAGACATCCTGGACAATGCTCTGATGAGACCAGGCAGATTGGACAGACACATCTTCATCGATCTGCCAACTCTGCAGGTAAACACACAACCTTGACCAGCGGTGAAGGTGCTAGAGTGAAGAAAAGAGCCTTTATCAGCTTTCACATACACAGACTCTAACAGTTCTGCCATTTTTTCGTCTCCCTTCTCCTCTCAGGAAAGGAAAGAAATCTTTGAACAGCATCTGAAGAGCTTGAAGCTGAGCCAGCCAGCTAATTTCTATTCTCAGCGCCTGGCTGAGCTCACCCCAGGATTCAGCGGTATTTACGCTTTCTTTAATTAGTCCTGATGGAATTTGTGAAAATGAACAAACTCCTTAAAAAATCCTGCCAACCTGCTGTCTTCCTGCAGGCGCCGACATTGCTAACATATGCAACGAAGCTGCCCTGCACGCCGCCAGAGAGGGACACAAGTCCATCGACACCTTTAACTTTGAGTATGCAGTGGAGCGAGTCCTAGCTGGTAGGAGAGTGTGATGGAGCAGTGCAGACTAAATCTGTATTTAAGGTCTCTGACAACGTGTGTGCATGTGTGGGGTTTTCAGGAAGCATAAAGAAGAGTAAGATCCTTGCCAAACAGGAACAGAAAGTGGTTGCCTTCCATGAGTCTGGGCACACTTTAGTGGGGTGGCTGCTCGAGCATACGGAGGCAGTCATGAAGGTACGCCGGTGTTTGATGAACCGCTTCAGTGATCCTTACGGGACCGTGGTCAGTAAAGAACGTGAGAACAGCACTGATGGCTGGCGTGCACGTGTTTCTCAGGTGTCCATTGCTCCACGGACCAATGCGGCCTTGGGATTTGCCCAGATTCTACCTCGTGATCAATACCTGTTCACCAAAGAGCAGCTGTTTGAGCGGATGTGCATGGCTCTGGGTGGGAGAGCCGCGGAGGCCATCACCTTCAACAGAGTTACAACAGGTAGCTGTGTCCTTGCTGTCACATCCGTTTATCATCCCTCTGCACTGATCATCCCTCAGTTATTTCTCTGTTACAATGAAATATTTTCTGCCTAATCCGATGTTGCTGATCAGTGATTAATAACTCCTGTATCTGCTCCACAGGAGCTCAGGACGACTTGCGCAAAGTGACGCGCGTGGCCTACTCCATGGTGAAGCAGTACGGCATGTGCGATAGCGTCGGCCACGTCTCCTTTCCGGAGACAGAGGAGCAAGGCGCCATTGGACGGCGTCCTTTCAGCCAGGGCCTGCAGGAGCAGATGGACCATGTGGGTCCTCGTTCTGGGATTAACACTGTGTGTGCTTGTGTTGTTCCTGCTGTCACCAAGGTGCTGATTGTCATTTCAGGAGGCTAGGATGGTGATAGCTCGTGCTTACAGGCACACAGAGAAGCTGCTACAGGACAACAAAGAAAAGCTGGCGCTGGTCTGTTCTGCCTATTTGAAACATGTTTTTTTATTATTATTTTTTTTATTCAGGCATGACTCGGGGTGCTTTGTTTTTTGTTTTTTTTGTTTTTTTTTAAGTCATAACCAGCAGCATATTGTCCCTCCAGTTGGCCCATGCGCTGTTGGAGCGTGAAGTGCTGAACTACGACGACATCGAAGCCCTCATCGGCCCGCCTCAGCACGGGCCCAAGAAGATGATCGCCCCGCAGAGCTGGCTGGAGGCCGAGAGGGACAAACAGGACACGGCGGACGAGCCTCGGCCGCCTCCACGCAACAGCAGGGAAGATGACATGAACCCACAGCTGGTCTGAACAGAACTATTCAGGGCCGGGGTCTCTGACCTGGTGCTGACCCTGCGCTTTAAAGGTGTGTTTGATGGAAGCTAAATATGGCAGATGTCCACAGACGTCTGAGACGGTCTGGAAGAACTCGCCTCATCTGTAGAACTCCTGTGTTTTTTGAAACCCTTAAACAAACATTTCATATTATGTTAAGAAGCATTAAACCAAAAATCAACACATACAAGATATGAATGTATGATGCTTCATTTGAGATTACAATGCATTTAAAAAGAATTAGGATTTAAGAGCCCTCATGCTGTTTAACCTGTATTTCGTATATGCAGTGAATGCTTCCCGCTGTTTTAGAGAGTCTAACATCAATCACGCAATACGCAGTAGTGTGGAATTTCAACATGTGCCACATTAACACACTATTCAGCAGATGAGGTTGAGTTCCCTGCAGAAAAATTGGGAAAAGTGTGGTTTGATTGTTCCGATGACGTAATAAAGATTTATTTAAGATTAAAGTGTGTTTATGAGTAAACTTAAGCTCGTGAAGGGGCTCTGTTAATAATACACTAAATAAAAGACGGACTTACTCTCTTACACCATTAAAACTTCAATTTAATCACCATATTAAAAAAAAAAAAATCAAATTCTCCAAACTGAATTTTGCAGTACAGGTTGGAAATTAGTGCTGTGATGCTAAAATGATGAGCCTGGAATGGAGAGGTTGTGATGAAGATGAGAGCAAGAAAGTCAGTATCAAAGCAGATGCACTTTAGAAAAGAATCACTTGTATATAAAAAAAAATACTTAGAAATGCAGATTTGACTGTACTTTTTGTATGTTCATCATGAACGCATCATCCCCACACACCTTGTTTTGTGTGGCTAGAACAATCTTAACTTCCTCTTTCCAACCGATCCTCAGTAAAAATCCTCACGGCCTCTACTTTTCTTTCTACACGTCAAACGTCATCCGGGGGTTAAGTCTTTGAGGAGGACCTTCTCAGCGATGCTCCTCCTCCTGTTGATGTCCACCTTAACGCGGGTCGTACATGTTGGCCAGTTTCTGAAATCGTGGTCCCCAGTCGTTGAGATAATCGTAGTCTTGGTCTCCGTCAGAGCTGCCAGAGGCGATGGAGCTGAGGCTGCCTGCCAGCGAGCCCTCGCCCTCGTAGTCGTAGATCAGGGCTGTGTCGTACGGGGGCACGTTGGGGTCTCCGTCTGCCGCCTCCAGGCCCTACAATATTATATATGAGAGATTGAAAGAATTAGAAGCAGCTGATGTAGTTTCTGGTCATTTTATTTGAAATATTTGCACCTCATGTTCAGAATTTCCCCTGCAGACAAATGGAATTATGTACCTGTTCTCCTGTTTTGGTTTCTTTTAATTAAATAGAGCTCTTTGAAAGCTTTGATTATAATACGCATTTAACTTTCTTTTGAAAGCATCTTTTTCTCTCGAGGTCAAAACAGACCTTTGAAATCCTGTTAAATCACAGAGTCTGTCAACGGCCGCGCGTGTGAAAACCTGAATTTCCAACGAGCTGCTGCCATTTCCTCATTTCTGCTGTTTGGGCCTTTGAGGCTGACTCTTGTGTCAGAGGCTGCTCACATCATTGATGTAGTCCTCGATGTCAGTGGGGTCAGCGGGGGGCCGCCGGGGGTAGATGGGGGAGGGCAGGTTATGCGGGGCGTCCCTCCTGAGCGGCTGCTTGCCTCGTGGAAAACCCGGCGTCGGGTAGTAGGAGCCCGGGGTGGAGGGGGCGTCGCGGGGATTCCACAGCAGGTCGATGTTAAAGGCGTTCTGTGAGGGAGACGAAGACAAGGACGTTAAAGCTGATGCTAAGCTGTCATTAAACATTTGGAAACACAGATTGTATGTTGTTTGAACTTGAACGCAGCAGCGGTCAGACTTACCTCGTCCTCCTCGCCCCCTCCCTGCTCGTCGTAGTTGAAGACGTTGTCGCGGATGTCGTCTTCCGACTCGCCGATAAGCAGCCCCGTTCCTTTCCTGACGTGGTGACGACGTCTCCCACAGGTGGTCACGGCCACAGCCAACAGCAGCAGCACTGCGAGGAAGAGCGTCACGCATCCGTCAGGCTTTTCTAATCTCATCCAGAGGATGAAATTCAACACAGGAGGGCTGTTTAATGGTCCAAACTGGAGAATATCCAGTCAAACCAGAATGGGGATGGTCATTAACGCTATCGGTGAAGGCAAGAGCAATTCTTTTCAACTTCTATCTTTTATGTTCAGTTCAGATTCAGATCATTTTTGACTAAAATGAGCTTCCAGGTGTTTAAAAAGTGAAATTTCTTTTCCCATAAATCCTCTTGACGGCAAACAAAAGCATTTAATCTGTTTTGGATTTTTTTTTTTTTTACTGAACATATCTGATAGCTGAGTTAGTAATTACTCTGTGTGATGACTTACGCAGCAGGAGCGCAACACTGGCCATGACGATGATGAGGGCGATGAAGCTCATGCCCACGCTGGAGCCTAACACAGCTCCTGCCGCAGACTTGCAGTCTCCGGAGGGATCGCACTTGCACACGGTGATGTTGACGTGAGTGAAAGAGCTCAGAGCCGGGCGGCCAGAGTCTGACACCAGCACGGGAACCGCGTACACGCCTTCCTCCAGCACCACCAGTGGATGGAGGACGGCGTGAGTGGCTGCAGAGGGGAAACAGAGTGGTGTTAGGATCACGAGCAACATTCTCCTTCACCTGGCGTTTCCCTTCGTACTGTTCAGCTGAGAAACAGTCCAGTTGATTGACAGGTCGTCTGGGATTTCAAAGATGAAAGGAGCGGCGTGTGGAGGGAGGTCTTGGTCCACTGCCGTCACGACCAGACCAGAAGCTTCGGGAGTTGCCTCCTTACATACAGAACCGCTGACAGGGACCACCTGAGGGGGGAAGTCATTGGTTTCCTTCAGAGTGATGGTCACCGTGCCAGTGGTCGACAGGCCTTCAGCATCTACACAGGAGAGAACAAGACAGCTTGTTAAAGTTGCTTAAATATGCAAGAAGAGACAGATTAAGCAGACTGACCGACCTGTAACCTTGACAACGGCTCTGTAAATGTTGTTTCTGACATGTGGGGATCTCATGTTAAAGCTTCTTTTTGCAGTAATGTCTCCTGTAACTCTGTTGATGTCCAGCCACCTCTCAGGATCTCTGCTGATCTCATACCTGCCAAGAAGCCTCAAGCTCACGCGTGCTTTTCTTTGAACCATCAACATGTTCTTCTTCTTTTGTTGCTGCTTCATACCTCAGTTCCGAGTTATCCGGGTCAAAAGCATAGTTGCTCTTCAGCAAAGTCCCAGGATGCACAGACTCGGGAACCACAATCAATACAGGGTCCTCGCTGAAATGTGGAGCTTCATTTTCGTTCACAACCAACACCCGCACCGTCGCAGTGCTCACTGGAAGGTTTGGTGCCTTGCTGCTGAGAGCATTGACATTTCCCACCGTCAGTTTTAAGTTGTACTCATCCCTGTTTTCAAAATCCAGAGGCTGCATGGGGAAACAGAAAATTAATGATTTTCAAAAGGAATGAATATAAGTGGCAGTTACATTCGAATTGTATTCAGAGAGAACGACACCGGTAATTTCAAATTTGACCACAAGATGGCAGTATTGAGTCACATGTTAGCGCCCCAAAACACAAATAATTTGATTCCAAATTGATTGATTATATATATATATATATATATATATATATATATATATATATATATAAATAAAATTTTAACCAAATAATATATTTTAAAAATACATATTTACATGAAATATTTCACTGCAAATTTGATAATGAAAAAAGGTTAAAAAGATGATCAGACTGTACCTTTACCACTGTCAGGACACCCTGGTTTGTGACAGGATCCGTACTAATGTCGAAGTTGCCATCATGGTCATTTGAAATGGAGTATTTGGCCTCCCAGTTTCCTGTTCCAGGGTCATCCCTGTCGGTTACGTTCACACGGCCGACCTCATAGCCCTTCCTGTTTTCCAGTGCTTTGAAACGGTACTGCAATCACCAAACGCAAGAAATGGATGAAAAGTCCAGATATGATCATGGTCAATATATGGCTGATACCACTGGGACTCACAGAGGCGGGGCTGAACTGTGGAGCGTGGTTGTTGATGTCAGAAACACGAACGATCGCCACACCTTCGCTCGTTAGTCCCTGACCCGACATGTCACCGATCTGCAGCCGCAGTCGGAAACTTTTCACCACCTACGACGGATCGCAGCTCATTTCAGTCAAACTTCGCAGGATGAGCTGAGATCCGCGTCTAATCCCGAGCCGCGTTTCTACCTCTCGATCCAGTCCCACGTCTCTGGTGTAGATGGTTCCTGTCTCGTTGTTGATGCCGAACATGACCTTGGTCACGGCGTTGGGAGGAACGCTCTCCTGGCCAATGATGGAGTAGCTCAGAATGGCGTTTTCAGTGGTCGGATCATCCGCGTCAGTGGCCGACACTGACATCACGGATGTGCCTGGCAAAAAAGGGAAGAAGAAAATAACTAGTTGGCTGAAAGAATCACCAGTGCGTGGTCAGTGGGCCCCACTAACAGCTCTTACTTAAGGGCCCTAATGTGTGAAATTTAGCAACATGCACTAATGAGACTACAGAGTCTATGAATTGAAATCATCTTCACACTAAAGATCCTCATAGGCGCATGTTGAAGTGAACAATTTGTTGTTAATATCAAATTACTGAGTGTAAAATATAAAACAAGAGCATGAACCTGGGACTGAGAACTCTGGGACAGTGCCCACAAACTGGCTCTGGGTGAAGACGGGTCTGTTGTCGTTCTGATCCAGGACCACTATTTCTATGGTGGTGGGATTTTCCAGCCTCTCGCCGCTGGGGGACAACGCGAAGGCCTTCAGCTGCACAGACACCAGAGACAATTGTACATGGACGTAATGGAGTCACGGGCCGTTCGCCTCCTCCCGGGCCACAAATCCCACACGTCCACACGCTGGATGTGGCAGAAATGCAGGAAGTTTGCTTGGACATGGTGAATTACATCATAGTCATCTGGTTCAAAACAGTCGAAGGCCTGTCCCGGGATGGCCGTTAACCCCTGCTGGAAGCTGACCTCTGGCTGTTTGTGTGAGGATCTATGACACTGATGAATGCTTTAGGAACAAAACACAGAGCCCTGCTCACAGACATGTGCTGTGAGGACTCACTGAGGGCATTGGCAGAGGAAGGATTTCGTTAAAGAGCCTACTTCGGTTGATTGCCCTCTAAAAAAAGACCTCAAACGTCTGGGTGAGCTAACGCGCCGCCCGTAAAAGCTCTCCTACCGTGAAGGAGCTGTGTTTCTCCCTGTCCAGCGGCTGCTTGCTCCTGATTACTCCCGATTTGTCGTCGATCTCAAACAGATTCTTGGGCTCCTGGTCCACCCCTGGTCCCTCTAACTTGTAGATCACCTCACCGGTAAAGATCTTGTCAGATTTGATCTAGACAGAGTAAGAGGAGATGAAGCTGGTTGCTGGTTGCTGGTGGATGTGGAGGTGGGGGTATCTGAACCATCTGCTCTAACACCAGATGTTGCTATAATGAGAAATGGCTGAGTTCAGGTCTTTGACCTATGGCAGGAAGTGAGGCTTTACTGTTAACGGTGCATCTAGTTTACCCATTATCAAGTTCTTAGACACACTGAACGCTGTCCTATTTTCATCACTATGTGTGCACAATGTGCAATTATTATAAACTCTCATCAGCCTAGACAGCTGTGGTGATTGGTATTCTCTATATTAGCCTTCTGGATGGGAATAGAAGACTAATGTTTGCAGTTCTGTCTTTGTAGTTTCTAGACTATATGATTCAAAACACTTTTCTTCTGCAGTTTGGTACCACAATCTTCGCCAGACCAAGTATTGAGGTAATAGATTTGATTTAATAAATTATAATAGAAGCTTTAAATGTAAAGGTAAAAACAATCTAAATGGGAAGAATCATGCATCAGGTCAGAGATGTAATGCTTTGGAGGGATATGTGTCTCAGTCTGAACAGATTTTAGATGCTTTAGCTGCTGTGTATCCCCCATATTTCACATTGATGCAGTAACCTGACATCTTTACCTGGACCAGGGCTTCGGGAACCTGCTTGCTGTTCTCCAGCACTCTGATCTGAGGGATGATCCAGTCTCTCTTGACCCTGGCCAGTCCCCTGCCTTGATTCCTCCATGGGTAAAGAACACGTGGAGGCTGCTCTTCTGCTGAGCTCCACACCTGAGAGAGACAAGAGTCACTTCAAAATCACAAACGAACACGTAGCATCCGACCAGCCCCCGAAAACAGCAACACTTTAAATATCAGCACAGCTCAGGTGCTCTGTTTAAATACTTCCCTACTTCATTTCAACATAATAGCAACAGAATCAACATTTTCAAACTGAGATAGAGCAGATATTTTTGATTCCCATAATTCTGCTCCACACAAGAGACGTATTATGTCATTTTTGACATTTGCAGCTGCTTAAGCTGTTGTCTGGCGTCTCCCTGGCCGCTATAACGTTCCCCATGGCCCGATGGAACAGCCTGTAAGGATGATTATGTCTACAATGTAGAACGCAGGCCGATTGTCCAGGCCATGAGGGGTTCAGGGCCACGGCTTCAGGTTTCAAACTCTTTTGATCAGGGCGCAGACTCGTCCCTGGACTGGCAAACACAAACACTCAGGAGGCCCGCTCGCCGCACCGCTGTCCTGGCTACGTTCACACAAACACAGTCCCGTGTGAGCGCTGCGCACACATGCACACAACAGCTGCTAACTGTGGATTTAGATGCTGTGATTTCCCACTCGCGCTCACAGATTCCCCTTCATGCTCCAACCCTGCACCTGACTGGGAGCTGGGGGTCACCTTACAGATCTGCTGTGCTCTAGGAATTCCACAGACGCGTTCGTATATACACTTTCTCACACACACACACAAGCAGGCTGATATATATGCTTCAATGTCCACCCACCCACTCATGCATGTAAGGATATGTATACATTTCCTCTAGCTGCTTCCGTTTTGTCTGTGGGAATTCAATTGCTTCAGCAATATTTCACATGTGTTTAAGCACTCAGAGTCATATAGAGCCAGAAATAAATGCAGATGTACTAGCTGGCATTTTTTAGCCAGTTTTTTTTTTGTTTTTTTGTAACCTTTGTGGTCTCAGTGAAACAGAAATGGATAGTTTCCAGGAAATTATCGAGTGAAACAAAAGAACAAGACAAACAGCGATTTAATTTGTGAATATTTTCTGGTTTGTGATCCCTGACCTGCATCTGAGGTGGGCATTTGATATGTTTTTACCGCATTGCTGGATTCAGCGGGGAGGAATGGCAGCCATGGCTGGCATCTGCAGGCCGAGTCGGAGGCCAGGCTAATCTTGGTCTGCTCTATATTCCTGACCCCATCTACTGGAATGGTTGTCACCGTCGTCATCCTCGCTGTCACGGAGACGTTGACGCTCACGTTCCGGAAACGTCCCCCCCAACGCGAATTCCTCCTCACGGCCCATTTTGATACTCAAGAACTCAGCGTGAAGGCGCTCTAAAAGTTTTAGCGGCACATCCCGCACACGGCACCAACGTCAAGGACAGCTGCATCACAGTTGGATGGCCAAGGATGGAACCTTCTAAATTTATCTTAGTGGTGAACATATGCTGCATTGCATCTCACAACAGTTAGCAGCCTTGGTAGGCGAAATGCTGACACATCAGAATTGTGATGTTAGCATGCGGAAACATACTGGCTAAATGGGTCACATGTTTGACGAGGTAATGGTGTAGTCAACGCTGCGAGTTCAAATCTTTAAGGTAAACGAAGAGACAAACTCAAAGAGACAGGAAGTGCTGCTCTATTTTTAAGGGCAGAACGTCCATGGAAACATCACTTCAGGTGAGACCAAAGCATGAATTTTTTTTTTAGATTGTCACAAAATTTCGTGCAGGCGCCACCGTCGCCACCGCCACACTTAGAATGATTTTACCAGACAAGGGCGAAAACGCCAGTGTCGCGTTACCAATTAGGCCGAGGAGCGCCTCCTCTTAAAGGCTGGGTGATGACACCACCCACAGGTTAACTGTTCTCAAGCCTTTTCCCAGAAACCTTTACAGTCTGACCTTTCACCTCGGGCCCTGACAGAACTACTTACAACTTGTTTAAGGACAGAAAGATGTAAGAACCTTACTACGAGCAGAACTCTGAAGGACATAACTGATCCACATGAATGCATTAAGTCTAAGTCACATTCTTTAAACTTTCTACAACTATAAACAATTTTTACTTTATTATCGAAACCATTAACAAGAGTTTATTTTTTCCGAGTCCAACCATAACTGAAGGGATAAATGTCTTAGAGACGAGTGAACGTCCAGCGTCTTAAATATTACTGGCGCCAGACATAGAGACGATCTGGACCAGCCACAAAGGTCACAATGGCAAGAATGAACCAATAAACTGTGCACATGGATTAGGTAGAGAGCATTATGGTCTGGCGAGTGTTTATTTCTGAATCCAAGTCATGTCTCAGCCACATAATCTCTGAAGTTCTCCTTCACATTAATTTCACTTTCATTCCGAAAACACAGTTTGACTGACCAAAATAAATACTGAGTATAAACAATATGATATATTTTACTTTAAGATAAACAAATGTGGAGAAATTCAGAATAATTTGTTATCCACCGAGTGAAAAATTAGCTGACACATGTCAAAAATTTACTACCAAATACAAACTCAAATGTACACAAACATGTATGTTATTTGAAAACCTCTTAGATTACTCAGATAGAGTAAACATGCAGCTTTAGTGAGGCATGTTTGTGAAAATATGCTCGACATGTTGCATGATAAGAAATGTCGGTTTTAAGAGGGGCCTGAGATTGATTTTGTGCATCTTTACGCCGTCTGGTAACAAACCCGGCTGAGAGCCGACGTCGCGGTTCAAAGGTCACACAGGTGTCCCCTGGGGTCATTTGTTTCTGGTGCTCAGACATAAATATTCTAGCCGCCTAGCTCCTCTACCTCTTTGCTAAGTCCTGGGTATGGACATCCTATTTTGGTGCCATGAGCAGATGATTGAGATCCAAAACCACTGAACAAGGTTAGACTGCAGAGGTAAACTAAAGGGTTAATGAAAGAGGCAAAAATCAACGCTCTTATTTACTTTGTGATGGGGACATTTCCATTCTAGAGTATCCAATACTAAAACTGAATATTGAACCATAATTCCTTGGTAATTCTTGCTAAGATATTGTACATTGTTCCCTATCAGCAGTATTGTTTCTCTTTTTTCAGCAGTTAATGTGAAAACTGTGTTGAGGTCTTACATTTTGGTAAGTTAGTACCTGTCTAAGTTATGTATCTGGCTTCCTTTTACAATTCCGCCGTTAAAAATAACAAGGTTGGGAAAAAAAAATGGGAAGGAAATTGAGTTCAGTGAGAGAGATTTTATGATCTGGAGGTTTCTTTGTTCCCTCCGCTGCTCCAACAGCCGGCAGGTATCCACACGGGTTTCCGCTGATTCAGAGTCAGCACCAGCTGCCCGCTGTTACACACTCCTGATCTGTGCCTGATTTCACGGTCGGAGAGCAAGCCGCTTCTCTTTCCACAAGGAGATTACGGAGTGGGACAAATGGCGTCACGTATGCATCTGGGAACAGCTGTTGCTTCTGCCCACTCCTCACAGCGACACACAAACACACACAAACACACATACTGGACAGACCCAAACACACCAGCAGCTCAGGGACAATAAAAAAAAAAAAAACACGGCTTCTATCGGCTTTCCATTGATTCTGTCCAGTACTTGAGATGAAATATTTTTAACAAACAAACCACAACCAGCATCAATCACTTTAAGGGCACACGAATACTTTGCAGACAGTCTCTAATAGCTGACACGTTTCTGATTGAGGACTTAATCCTCCATTTCTTTAATTATAATTGCATGTGTAACAATGAGAATGGATTATCCCAACAAGAACGTTGGGAGGAACCACCAGAGGCCAAAGCCCTCAAACGGCCTCCCAACTTGGGCTCCATTAGTGCTCCAAACTGAGGGGAAGACTGATGGTGGTTGGAAGTGCTGTTGGTAACAACTCGGTTTATATTGTCATCCATTTTCCGTCTCACAGCAGCGTCTGCCGCTGATGGTACCCCAAGCCCCCTGCACACATCTGGAGTCTCGCCCTTGCTGGAACACTCCGTCATCCTCATTTTGACAAGAATCGACTGTTTAGATCTGCCACAGGCAGCACTGATGGATATTAGCGGATGTTTTGTTGGAGACATTGCTCAGGTAAAAACATAAATTGTATATTTGCAGAACAGGGCTGCAGAAGGTCACCCTAATCAGAGGGTGTGTGTGTGTGTGTGTGGGGGGGGTAATGAGAGGATGAATGCAGCCAAGAAGAGGAGGGCAGAACAACAAAACTATTACAGATATCCTACAATATTCTATCTGACCAATAACTAGCGTTAATATTCATGCTTTATATTTTTAGCTCACTGAGATTTAGCTGGAGAAGCTTTCTTACCTGACAGAGCAGAGCACCCAGGACACACATCATCAACACCCGTAAGGCCATCTCAGCACCTGCACCCACAAACTCTGGTCAAAGATCCGGGTTTAGTCCACTAAAAACCCAGATAACCCGTCTCTCTTCACACTCACAGCCTCTCAGCCTCCTTCTGCTCCCCTCGCAGTTATTCCCTCTCCATGGCTGGGGTATGTCTCACAGTGGTGGGGTAAGGGGTTAGAATTTCAACAGCGGCCCTCCCATGTACCCCAGCACATGTGCTGTCACTCACCAGGAGAGGGAGGGAGAGAGAGGGAGACAGAGAGGAAAAGAGAGAAAGAAGCAGGGCAGCTGTTCAGCAGCAGGGCCTCCACCAGTTGCACTTCAGCTAAACCTTTGAGGTTTTTAAAGCAGTTGTCAAGTTCTGTGTGTTTTCTGTGACCACAACTCTGCCCAAACTTTGAAAAATTGCTGGATCAACCATTACAGGATGCAAAGGACAACTCAGTTCCTCTTGTTCTTTTGGTTTAATTACAGTATAGTGGATTAGGTTGATAACCTTGAAGATAAACCAAACAGACGTGCATTTGCTGCATTCCTCTTGCATACTTGCATAAAACTTAAAACACAACAAAATAGAAACTCAACTCATCATTCACATAAAGTTGTTTTCCTACCAGTTGCATATTCTGATTGATCAGGAGCTGTGGTCATGTATTATGGATTGCAGACATAACCTAATCCTACATACAGGATCTGTAATACGTTCAGAACCTTGAATCAACACCTGCTTGCAATTCTGATCATCAAAATATCAAACGCTTGTTAGATTTTGTTGTTTGACCTGCTCCTTTGATTTGTATGTCCTGGCAGAAACTCCCTACCATTTTGCACGAGGTTGCCCCCTGCAGGCCCGGAGTGCCTCTTGGGACTGTGTTCAATGAACGGGGATTTGACAGCACCTCCCTCATGATCTCCTGGTCCTTTGACCCAACGGGGGTCACTCCAGGTTCTTGATATTCTGATTTACCGCCACAAACTGCAGAAAGGAAACTGACGTCTCTGGACAACCGAGAGAATTTGATCTAATGAAAAACAGATAATGATGTCACTCTGAGAAGTAAATTGGGACAGAAACAAATTTAACGCTTCCCCGACCGCACTCCCTCACGGCTCGTAAGTCATCTCACATCTGTTGCTCTTGTCCACCCCGACAGAAAAACAGCCATGAGCATTTTTTCTTCTTTTTTTTTTCATTTACTGGCCCTGCTTGAGAGAACATAACAGTGTTGTGTTTATGGTCTCTAGTAGCTTAGCACCCCTTTCGTGCCCAGATCAACCTGTGGCTCATGCAAAACATGGTGGCCTCACACACTGGGAACATTCGAACCAACCCTATGATGCTATTTTAAACACTGTCAAAGAATACCGTTGGCTGGCAGCCACGGTTGTTGCAGCGAGACGTTCTTGTCTGCGTCAGACACAGGAAGAAGACCCCTTCCTCCGCTGTGTGCTCTCAGGAGGGAAGAACCGGTCGGAAAGTTGCGTGTGGCAAAGTCCAGATCTCTTCAACAGAACAGCCTTTCACCAAGCCCTGCCTCAGAGGTCAAAGGTCACTACAGATTGTTAAAAAGTAAACACTGTCAGAGCATGCTGGCTGTTCTTTCTCCACCCTGACTCACCCTGTCATCAAACTCACGTTGGAAAGAAGAGCAGGGGGCAAATGGAGGATGTTGGCAGACGGACTGTGCTTGCTGAGTGGGCGTCGGTATGAATCCATGTGTCACCGTCTATGTGTGTGTCGGTGGGGGGGTGTGTCTTGTGACAGTTCCAGTATAAAGGCTAGGTTTTTCAGCACTTGTCTGTCTTTTCACTCAGAGGCAGGAGACGAGCCAGTGTTTGGCTTCTTTTAACACACACACACACACACACACACATTAAAGGTTTCATTTACTCTAAGGTATTAAAAAGCTCTGCAGCTTAAAGGTGGAACTCTTCTGCCCACTGTTGGCAGATAAAACACCTTGCACCTAAACCTCCAGTTGTATTTAAACCATTTATATGTGTATTACTCTTAACATGATTTATGTCTGGAAGTTATATTCTGTTTTACATACAGATGCAGGAGGTACAGATCTGGGGAAGGTTACAAGAGGTCCCAAGAGCACAGTAGTCGCCATCAATCTGAACTGGAAGACGTTTAAAACAACTGGGACTCTTGCCAGTGTCGGCTGTCCCACCAGACTCAGCAATCAGGGGAAAATAGTCTTAGTAAGAGACATGACTAAGAAGTGGTCTCTAGGGCTGAGCTCTAGGTCATGTGTGCAGATGAAGATCTAATCTGGAAAGAAGCCCTTCCTCAGTAAAAGACACCTGAGAGTCCACCTAGAGTTTGTAAAAAAATAAAAAAAAACAAGCAGGAGAAACAAGATTAAACCTCTTGGCCTTATTTCTGCAAAGGTACACCTTCCAACAAGACAATGACCCTGAACACACAGCCAAGTCAACACAGGAGTGCTTTCAAAAAGTCAATTTTTAGTCCCAGATTTTTGTGTTGTAGATTAAATTTCTGCTCCATCGTAAACCAACTTCCAAATGACTTGGCTGTATAAAGGAACTGTCAGTGTGAGAGGAAGTCTGACATGTTTGGCCAATAATATGTCACATTTTTACATGAACTGCCAGAACGTTTAAGTTAGTTATAGACTGCAGATGGATGTAAAAGTAGAAGCAGCACGTCGATCTGCAACCGTCAACTTTGAATCTGAAGAACATCAGACGCAGCAGCGCAGCGGAAATTAGATCATGTAAATCAAGATGTGGTTCACACTGGGCCCCACTGAGGCGATAATAGTAAAGGAAACGTGTGGCGCATCAGTCAAGTCTGTATTATTTTCCCCCGAACCCACACTAGGATCCCCGCTGACCAGGAAACCTGGAAACAGTCTGGCTCGCCGGGTAGACGGTAACATAATGATGGATACCGGAGGGAGGCAGCGGAAACTCGGTTTTCACACCACATTACTGATGGCGGTGACGGGAACGGCGGTGAGCCATCTGGAAGGCTGCAGCTGACGACTTTAGCTTCATCTTTTTGCAAAAATAATATTTGCGTTGGTACTATAGGCATAGAATTATATGAGCGTCATAAAGTACCAAAAAACATGTGTGAATCTCTAGTTTTAAAATAATTAAATCTACATTTGTTAACAGATCTGTGAAAGATGCGAATTTGATGGAACATCTAATTTACCCCCGTTTCGATACAGCAATTTCCAAATGCAGTCGATGTCTCTGTTTTACCTACCAGAGCAGCTGTTCGAAGTAAACGTTTAAGAGAATACGATTCTAAACATTTTGAATGAATCTGTGCTTCTGCAGATGTCAAGTTTTTTCCTTTGTTCTTTTTTTTAAAAAATCATTAATCAAGGAATGTTATTTTTCATTTTGAAAAACTTTCCTGTGGTCCAATTTGCAGGATTTTGTACCCTGAACCGCCTGCAGAGGGCAGCATTAGACCGTAAAAATACATAGCTGAACGAGAACTTCTGTTTCACAAAGGTTTTTCTAAATTTCTAAGAAAATTATTTGATGATCAGAACAAATGATAACCCTTGACACGTTGGCAGACTATTAAGCAAAACAATGAGTGGCATTGACACACAATGCAGCAGTCAGACATGTAAAGAAGAAAACAGTACAAAACTATAATCTCTAAATAGTCAGCAAGTCACCTTGTTTGTGTCTCTGCTCATTACAACCTTTTACAAATCAGGTTTCTTTGTCCGAATAGACGACAACACCTCCAGCAGCGATGGGGAGAGTGCGTGAGACCAGGAGGTGGTGGAGTTAGCACAGCTCTGCCTCCCTCCACCAATGCGGGTTGCCAATTAGAGCCAACACGTATGACACACTTGACTCCCCCGCTTGAACCATGGCTGGAGATAATAGGCCTCTTCCTGCAGCTCAATCGATGACATGCTGTCCCAGGGTGGATGTCTGCCTCAGTAAACACACACACACACACACACACACACAATCTCTCTATATATATATTTTCTTCTCTACCTCTAATCTGTCACTGAGTAAAATATCAGCTTTCTCATCTTTTCAGAAATATAGAAGCACCACCGACATACATTCAGACTGAAAATCTGTCTCCTCTTGTTCCCTTAAAAAGCCTGAAAATATTTCCCGACAGGAAAAAAAATGAGCCTGTTTTTTACGGTCGGATGAGAAAAGCTGGCTATACGGTGAAGTCCGCGCATATCTGTTGTGTAAAAGTAATCCATCAGCTAAGCATGTACACGCTATACATCCAACTATACCCACAGGAGGTGTCTGGGCTGTGTGAGGGCACCTGAGTCATGGGGATTACAGACATTATGATAATGGCTACCTGCCGCACTGTAATGGGCAGACAGCTTGCATGAACTTGCTCTCCTCGCTGCCGTCCCTGCGTTTGCTGCGTCTGCTTCTGACTTGCATTGCGATTTGGTTGTTAGACCCCGTCATCGTTCCGGGTCAGCCTTCCCGGAGCGGCGTGTCAACATTGGTGTTTGCGGAAAGCTCTCGGATGAGTGAGGTGGAGGAAAACATCTGCATGTTAGCGTGGATCGTGGAGGAGTGGGGATGATTAGTGATGGGATGGCTGACGGTTGTGCGCGTGCGTGCGTGTGTGCGGGAGTCTAATCTGCCTCCGTCAGCTGTCAGAGTGGAGGATGTTGGGGCTTCTGAGGCTCCTGGTCCTCCCTCTCTTCGCTGGCAATGTCATGTTGTCAGCCCACATATGCTTGTCTGCAGAGGAGGGGGTGGGGTGGGGCTGGAGGGGGTGTGGGCGCTGGATGATGTGTGTTGGGGGCGTAGGCACCTCGGGCAGCCTCCGTCTTTTTCCTGTCGCCGTTGACACTTGTCTTCTTGCCCGTGTGCCACTGACGTTTCCTTTTAACCCCTATGGCTCTCACGGTTCTTCTCCGTCTGTCTCTACTGGATGACATCAGAGGCACCGCTTAGATTTAAACTCAGAGGGTATTTTACTTCTGGCTGATTTCGTCTCGCCCCCTTCTTCCCTTTACCCTCTTCAGTTTGGGCGGCAGGGCCGGGGTCTGGAGTGTCCTTTGTTGGGTCAACCCAAAAGCCATCATGTTTCTGAACTTTTCCAGGCACCACTGTAGTGCTTTTTATGCACCGAAATGCAAAATAACTGGAAAACAGTAAATGGTTCAGGGGACACGACTCTCACGTGCTTTTTAAGTTTGCATAAAATAATTGATTAGAAACCTAAAAACTCTAAAAAGAAGATCCAATATTCTACATCGAGGAGGAGCTATCCCTGAAAGCAAGCAAACAAACATATGACTAAATAATACTTCTCTGGAATAAGAAGCGACTGGTCTCCTGCGTCCTGAGCATCGAGAGGCTGACAGCAGTCAAGCGTTCATATATGAGTAACAGTGCTCTCGCCCCAGTGACCTGCCCCCAGCAGCAGCCAGAGGGGACTTCAGGACCACCTGTCAATCAAACTCAGACGATCCCCTGCCTCACACGTCCTTTCTCTGGGTTCAGTCTGGGCGAACTCATTATGTTCATCCCGTTCTCCTCATCCGTGACTCCCGATTGCATGTAGCCTGTTAACCATAAATCCCATAAACTTTACAGTATGTCTCTATAAATGGATTACTGCTCTGTGGCACATTCTGCTGCTGCAGCTGTGGTTAAACTACAAGCCTGCATACGAAGATGTCTTCTTCTCTGTGCGATATTGATCCTAAGCAACTTCAACCAGAAGGGGGCCGGGGCTCACTGTAAACCCTCCACAGACAACTTCTGAAGACAATGAGAGGCACTGCCACTGTCAATGAGGACAGTGGCCACTGATTCTTGATCTATGTTCATATTCAGCCTCAGCAACAAGATGTATAATTCCTAAATTGTGCTGTAATCTGCCACACTGGTTTCTACCCTAGCCCTCTTGCTGTAAATATCCTGCTGTAAATACTATTGTAGTTATTGCTGACGGTTGCTGCTGTAACGAGCGAACTGCTCATGTCTGGGATAAATAAAGTATTTCTATTCTATTCTTCTATTCTATCAATAACATGAAGCATTTATGAGCAACTTCTGTGCAGCTACATTAAATTTTCACACTCTCACCAGCACAAGCAGCAGAAAACTGAAATTCCTTCGATGAAAACTCATTGTTTGTCTGTCTGTCTGTCTCACACACACACACACACACACACACACACACACACACACACCTCCTGGCTATGAGCACCCTTGCCCCGAGTGCTCCCTCGCTGTCTCCACAGTAAGCAGGCAGACTGTCTGAGTGCTCCATATTTGATGTAACACAGAATCATCACCGTCACTCATTGATTTGTCAACAACATGGTGATACACTGTCGATGGATAATGGTCTATCTCGTGGGCAGTTGCTGCATTTTTATTGACGCCCAAGAAGCATCTGTTGTTTTGCTTTCCTTCCCCTCCTCTTAAACGTCCCCCTAACATCCACACAATCACAATTACAATCACACACAGATACACACACACTTGTGCTTGGAAAACAATAAAAGAAAAGTGATGTGTCTTATTCAGCTCCTAAAAAGCTGTCTGGTTTGTGTCTCCTGAGGTGGCTGCACATCAGTGGCTTGCCCATTTATCAGGCCATATAGCAGAACCCTCAAAGCTCCAGGTAGAGAGATGATAAATACTCTATACCACCTGAAAAGGGCATGGAGGAAGATGGATGGTAAGAAAAGACAGAGGCTGAAATCAAAATGGAGCGATTGAGGGAGTGAAAGCAGTTGATGGGACGGTAAAATGAAGCAAAACTTGAAGCACAAATAAAGTAAGAAAATTGAAATTAACTAGCATTAGCATCCTAATGTTAATTTAGAGCAATCAAAAAGGATGTAAATTAATTAAACAATTATTTGAGAATAATCACATTTGCTAGAAGTAAACAATAAGATGTAAAGTTTTAAAATAGATTGTAATTATGTTGTGAACATTATATAGAGGAAAAGAGTTGATATAACACATTTAATAAAAGCAGCAACGAGCCTTGCAATCTTTGTTTTCCTCAATACACCTGCTCACATTGTATTTTTTTCAAGTTGTTCAACCCATTTATTTGTGCAAAACATTACCATATCACACAAAACATACAATTAGATACAAACAGACGTGAATTTAGAAATTACAAAATGATTATAAACCAATGTTGAGGTTTTTTTTTTTTTTTTTTTTAAACTTATGGGGCTATATTTTGTGTGTTTAATTGTTAGAACAATGCTCTAGAATTATGATAAGAAAAGACTTATCACTGTGTTTGCATGAACTGTTGCCTCACTCACTAACTGCATTTAATAAAATTTAAAGGTGTATTACCAGTGCATGAATGACTGGTTTGAGCTAAAAGATAGTAGTTATCTAGTGCTGACGAAGGGCACAGGAAGGACGGGAACTTAGTGATGAATATTTGTCTGGTTTCTGCAACGGATTCCAGGCTCTCTGCACTTATCCCCCGTTGCCTCTGCTGTTTGATTAAACAGCTCTTTCCCCCCCGCTCCCCCTTATCAGCGCTGTCGCTGCATGAAGAAGCTATCTGCTGTGTGACTGGCAGTCTACTGCCTGCTGCCTCTGATAGCATTCCACTTTGGTTAAGTAAATAGAAACTTAAGTGAACTGAGACAATTTAAACAGGCTAAATGTAAGGAGATTAAAACTGGCCAAACAGTGGCTGAGCACAGGGATGCATCACTGGCAGTTACGCACCGCTGCAGGAAGAAGAAACACGCACGAGGGTTTGTGCACGTCACACACAAGTACCGCAAAGTCAAAGAGAAAGACGAAAGCATCAGAGACACTCAGCAGAAAGCAGAAAGAAGCAGAGGACATATCAAGGCAGCCTTTAGTTGTTTTTGATGCCTTGGTGCCCTCTGACCTACAAACTCATGCTTGCAAGAGCCTCACAAAACACGCACAAACAGATACAAATGGCACGAGGCAGGCAAGGCAGGATGGACCTGGGGACAAGTTTCCGCCTGGACGCCCTCATACCCCAGCCAGTTCTACCCCACTCTGCCCACAGGCCTTTCCAGGCTGGCCAATCGAGTGAGTGACCTAGCCTGACTCTAACACTTTGTGGCAGAGGGACCTAAAGACAGATGTTTGCTGCCACTGGCATGGTGCAGACGAGGAGATGGTGTCCCGTGTGCATCCAGTATATCTGTCTGTGAGGACAGAGGGAGGGAGGGAGGGAGAGTGGATGCTTGACTGGAGATATTGGAGGAAGAAAGGAGGAGTGGTGGTGGGTGCAAGTGGCGGCAGTTGTGGAGGGTTGTAAAAGGAGAAATAAATCAAGTCAGAGCAATTTGTGGCAATGGCTGCTGCAGTGTCATTAGGAATCCCATCACGCAGCAGCTCCTCTGAGCAGTCAGCAGACGCAGGTTGACAGCAGGCCAAACGAGAATTTTAATTTTTTTCCTTCCCCAACTTATCTCCCACCCGAGAAATATTTTAAAGTAATGTTCAGTCAATACTAGCCCTCAAACAAATGATCAATTCAACCAGCCTTTATAGGATTAAAGCTTCCTTCCTTGTCATAATAATAAATCTGTATAAATCATAATAAATCAGTACTAGAGATTAAAAGAAACAAAAAACAAAAAAGCTCATCAATTGAAAAATATATAGAATAATCTGCAAATGGATACAAGACTCAAATCATAAGAGCATAAAAAGTGGTGCAACATTACTCCTGCACAGGCTGCATATTTCTCTACTTTGCTGCCACTTTGAAGAGCAGACAAAATGGCCAGCATTGAATAATTAATATGCGGGTCCATTAACAAGGCATTAGAATGCATTCTATCACTTATCGACTTTCTTTTTCCTGTTTTTGTGAAAGACAAAAAAAAAAAAAAGAAAAAAAAAATGGTTTTACTCCATCTTAAGACCGCTGAGCATCCAGTGCTGTGGGGAGTGAAATATGACTGCTTGTGTTTAAATGTCAGATTTGTAATTACACCCAGAGCCACGAGCTGGGCTATCCCTCGACCAGAGGCCTCTGATTTACGGACAGCCACAGAAGTTTACAGCAAAGAAACACATGCAGATAATATTTAAACACCCTGTACCCAACAAAATCTCTCATTCATGCTGATGAGAACATTACAAAAACTCTAGCAGACCGCCTTGATTTCCCCAATAGAAAGTTTCCAAAACTAACAGGAGGTCAAGCAGCAAACTGGGAACCTGTAGCATTCTGTAGGCTGGATGAAATATGTGTTTCAGGAACAATGTAAATGTTTCAGGCTGACACGTCTTTTTATTCTGTGACTGAGTGAACAATTTAGAAGCTGATAAGGCCACTGCTCATGTCATGCATCTGTGTCAGGTGTAACTTTGGCCTCCATGCCTCCTCCCAGGGCTTTTTTTTGCTCAGTGGTGTAACACACTGCTGGCATGTGGGACACCCTGGTTCAATACCCCCTCCCTCACACACTCCCCACATCAGTCAGATTGGAGACACTGATACCTGCTGAGAAAACCAATCTATATCTAGATGAATGGAGGAGGAGAGGCGAGGCCAGATCGATGTACAGATATTGATACACGCAGCCATGCAAGGAGTCAACACTCCTGAACTCATTCTCTCTCAAAGATTAGGAATTGAGATGAACTGCTGAGTAAGACGTGTGTGTGTGTGTGTGTAGATGACAAAAAAGACACTGTAACACACTGGCAGATAGAAAAGGGAGAGGGAGAAGAGAGAATAAGTAGTGAGTGGAGATACAGACACAGATTACCACTGCAGAGCTCAGTAATGGTGTGAGGGGAGCACGTCAATAATAAATACCTCCCATTACAGCGCGGCGGACTGCTGCGGCTGCCTGTACAGCAGGACACCTGCTGACAGCCTGATCCACCTCAAATTACTCTGATGCTCTCAAACTGGGGCCTAAAACACACACACACACACTCACAGGTAGGGCCTAGAGCGATGCTATGTGTAAAATCCTCCCTGCCACGGATTCATCTTCCAGCGGGGTACTGGGGGTTGATGCCCTCTGACGACTCCCTGCAGGGATGTGGATGTTTTAAAGACCCCTTCCCCTCACTTTCTTTAAGACAGACGAGTCTTGACGTCCAGGTGTTTTATAGTATTTGTGGCCCCGATCATCCATCAAGCCGATCGATCACTCTTCCAGCAGCTTTTATTAATGATCTTGTCAGCCAGCCTGCTCTCGAGTGCAGCCGCTTGTCCAGAATGATAGATCATTAGCTAGTATGCCTGCTATTTATTCTCTCGTGACCTTGTCTCTCTCCATTGTTGAGTGGGCCAAGTTATGAGAACTAGAACATGATAATTCACTATTGATCTTTTTTCTTTTTTAAAGATGTTTTTTCCCCAGCTGTGTTCAATGGTGCAAACTGGGTGTCAGAAGAATAAGTATTTTATAAATAAAAGTGAGAGTAAGACACACTCAAACACAAATATTACTGTAAAAAGGACTGAATAAATACTACAGTAATGATCATAGTGGCTGAGGCAATACAGGACGTATGATACCAGACTGACTTCAAAGGTTCCTTTTGTTAACGGCTAATGCTCCAAGGAGGCATTAGCTGCAGTCACACCTTGTCTTAAAGATGACTGCTTATCACGGGATGTCAGTACAAGAAGTTGGAAAGCACCCCACAGGTGGCACATCAACGTTCCATCCACTTACAAATAGAACTGATTCATCAAAACACTATCAAATAACGTTTTGGAAGATTACAGGCGTTAAGAAAACAGAGTAAGAAAGAAAAATGCAGAGTGACAGGAGGAGAAAAGAGGGGAAAAGGTCAACCGGGAAAAAGGCAGGGAGGAATTAGAGGGCGAATCAGCAGGAGTTTCACGGGAACAAAGCCCGAGGCCGAGCTAGTGAGGTGTAAGCAGCTTTAGAATAAACATGAGCTCCGTGTAAACAACGACCTGCCACTACAAGCATCGTTTATGCACCCACACAGACCTTCTGGGGATCTAGAATCACTGATGTGGGCTTGTGTGTATGTGTGTGTGTTGAATGCTCTATGCATCCCTGGGGCGGAAGAGTCTCGTCTGTCTTCCTCTCGTCGGCCCTCTTTCAGCCCACTTACTGTACATCCATAAACCATCCATGTTGATCAAGTAGCTTCCTGCTACAAGCTTTTTTTGGGATTCAAAAGCATTAATATCAATATTTAGCCACTCACTGTGCCTCTGTTTTCACTGTGTGTGTGTGTGTTTAAAAATCCCCGGAGTCTACATGAGAATTTCTGTGGAGGGTTAAGCTCACCTTCAGTGATGAGGGGGAGGGGGGGAGAACTTTTCTCTGCTATCTTCCATGATGGATGCCCTCTCATAGCTGCAGCCAACTGAAAACTACTGACACCTCTGTGGAGCTGGAGTGACAGAGAACAAAGTTTTAAAAACTCAATTATCTACACGTATGGAGCACATGAACTGAAGAACTGACCTCTAAACATGATATTAAATCTCAAACTGCTTTAACACTAAGAAGTCACTATCAGCCCTGTAAAAATCTGAGAATTGTAGGGCCCTTTTTTTTATTTTTCTTCAGCAGAGGATATGATTCTGCAAAGGGAATATGATTCAATAACCTGGCATCCAATCATTGTGCTTGATATAGCAAAAAAGCTCTGATAAATAATCGTTTTAGTTCTTTGCTATAAAGCCAGCTGGCTCCTTGTTACATATGTCTTGTCAAGAGAAAGCTAAATTAAATATCATCTTGCAGGCAGGCTCCCATTAAAAATGAAAGTGTGACAAAGTGAAAAGACACTGAAACAGCACCAGCAGAACTCTCCCATCACCTCTTTTTAACATCACCTGTTTATTTTAAACCTTTGCCATTCAACCCAAGCCCCATGTGAATAAAGAAAACAACAAAAAATAGCAACTTTACCTGAGCCCTCCCCCCGGCGACCTGCTCTTTGGTACCCTCGGGCCCAATAAGCAGTCATGTGTAGACAACCTTTTCCCACCACGCTCCAGCAAACACAGGTAGTGTTTGGCTATATTTTTGGGAAGAGTGAAGGGCTGAATGGAGTTCAAGGACAGGAGTACTCCACCAGTCCAGGGACGATCCACCAGCCTCCTTGTGTGCACTAGGAAGATGCTGCAATCCATTCTGAGAGTCACACACACACACACACACCTGCAGAAGTATATCTATTACTGAACACAACCTCTGCACCCACTGTCTTTCTTTTGACCCTCTGCTGTGGGCTGCAGCTTCAGTGAGGTAGGCCCAGTCTTGCAACCCCTGGCTCTGGTCAACTCCCACTTCTGATGTGGGTATTTGGGTGGGGCAATGTGGGGAATTGGGGGCACTGAAGCTGTCCTCTGGTGCTCCTGCTGCCCTGCCTGCTCATCCATCCTGGCCTGCCAGCCCACAGATCGATTGTTCTGCTCTCTTAATCAGGTCTCTGGTGACTGTGGGTGGATATGTGTACTTGTGTGTGCGTGCAAATGTGTATGAGCAGACTGGTGGACTGTGTTGCTCTTGTGTCTTTGCCTTTTTAGTTCTTTGTCTGTGTGTTTATGTCTAAAGTGTTTATGTATATTTTAATGCCTCCATCTTGTACCTTCTTCTTGCCAATTAAAAACAATTTCTGTCATCTTTATCTTCTCTCCCAGTTCTTCCTTTTCTCTCATCCCCCAGCATCCATGGCTATTCTGACAGCTTTGCAGAAGAAATCTAAAAGTTAATGTTGGTCCCATTGATGCAACACTGGAAGGAAGAAGTGTGAGAAAGGGGGTTATTGCGACAGAGTGTGGGGGCTGTCTTCGTGCATGGAACTACGGCTGACAACACACAATCTTGTCGTCTATTTGAACAAAGACAGTTAAATTAAAACAAAGACGTTAAAAATCTTGTTCAGTTAAATGTGATTTACTGTTACAAGTGCATCAGCAAATGTGCTTAAAATATGTACTTATTCTTTTAAACAATTAAAATATCAAGTCCACCATGTTCCTTATTATGATCACATACCAATATAGGAGAATTTAAATCCTCTTTGTTAATGTTTTTGTTGCCATCTTTCTAAAAAGACCTGCAGACTGTATATGAGTTCAGAATGTAATGTAATATGTAACTGGGACACTGCATCAATTTTAAGCTCAACAAAATGGGTCATATTAGGTTGCATAACATCAGCGCTTTATGATATTTGTGTGTCACATTCAGATTTATTAGTTCAAATCTCAAAAGCCACTTTTAATACAGCTTCAGAAATGTTTCTTAGGAACAATACTTGTCCTTTTTTTGGAGAACTCTTCCAGATTTTATTCCTAACCTGAATGTGGTCATTCAAATGAAAACAGTCCAGTCATGAGAAGAAATGTTGCAGTAGGTCCTTCTTGTTGACCTTGCCCATCTGGTTCCGTGGCATTTCCTCCACCAGCAGCAGGCCTGTGGGGATGCTGTAAGGTGCCATGTGCTCCCTGTAACAAACACTGCTGTTAATACAGTGGAGCCTGTTTGACTGCAGAGAAGATTAACAGAATCAGCTCCGCTCAGGCCTGCACAAGGATACACAAACAGGAGCGATCCCATGGACAAGAATATGCACGTGAGCGCGTGCCGTATGCAAAAAAAAAAAAAAAAAACAAAGGCTGGGAAACAACTGCAAAACAAAGCCTGGCCCTGTGGCAGGGTAGTCTAGATAAAGAAAGAAATTGTCCTTCTGCATACATTCTGCAGCTCTCCTTAATATCCACTATTTGCCTTCCAGACACAGACAATTCCCTTTTTACAAAACAATACAATCACTGTGAGATGAAAAAAAAAAAACTAATAAAATGAAAAACAGAAGGCTAGGGTAATTAAAAGTGTTTTTTTCCTCTCTCCATTCTGTGCTCGGCTGTTATGTCAAGTCTTGGAGCCTAAAGCCTTTTCTATTATCTTCTAACCTAGTTTGTTTGTTTGTGTCTATGTGTGTGTGTTGTTTGTGTTCCTGTGTGGCGCGAGTGAGCATAATGACTCATTCGGCTGCCATGAAACACTCCTTTCAGCAGATGTCTCCGTCTTTGCTGCTCCCCGACTCGCTGAGTAAAGTGTGAGTGAGTATATGTGCATACATACGCTGTATCCGTAATGGGGCTTACTCGTGTCACCAATTTCTCCGGGGCAGTGTGGGCATGAGGGCTGTGTGTGTGTGTGTGTGTGCGTGGGTGTGTGTGTGCATGCAGGAGGCGGTGTGAGGAGCAGAGGAGGTGACAGAGATTCAGACTGACAGCTGAAGCCAGGGCACTGAAGAGTGAGCATCCATCTACTTGTTTATGTCTCATTTTATCTCCTACTCCCTTCCCCTACATCCCTGGCCTCAGCAGTGGCCTGTGTGTGCAGGCTGTCTGTCTGTCTGCTGGCAGCACCCCTGGGTGCAAACACAGTTTGTAAGTATATGTGTGTGTCTTGCTATGCCTGTGCAGACGAATTCTGCCTATAAATCAGTGTTGCAAAGACTCTCCTGCTGGTCCTCACCACATTAAAGAGATTTTTGCAGCATTATTTCAGGGTTGAAATTAGAATTTAGTATTTAGTTGTGATGCTGATGTTTAAAGTAAGTGTAAAGTAAGTTAAGCGAGGTCAAAGGCAACAATTGTAATTCATCATGCTGGACCAGCAGGACACAGAAGTGGAAAGTAAGTCCCATTCATCCCATGTGTGCATACACATATACACACACACACACACACACCCAGCAAGCTTTGTTAGGACTTTTGCTATTTTCTCAACACTTTACCCTATTCTTAATTTAAACCTGTTCTAACCTTAAAAACTAACAATTAAAAGCACTCTAAATTTGTAAGGACAAGCCATTAGTGAAATGCCCATTCACATCCTCACCGTCACCTATCACCTTTTTTAAATTTTAACAATGGCAGGAATCATTCTGAGAAAACATTTTAATTGAAGAGGCAATAACTGTCTGCTTCTGTAAATAACGGCTTAACTGTAATCCTTCATGCCCTTTATCTCCTACCATTGCTCAGCTCCCCTCATTAGTCCATCCCTGGCCCCTCCATCACATCCCTTCATATTGATCTAAAAACTTCAGGGCTGGTCACGAGGGATGTGTGGCCCGCCCAGCACTGCAGAGTCTGCATGAGGAGCTGTCATTTGTTTACCACACGACTCAATGGGCTTTTTGATCTGCCATAATCATTTTTACCCAAGACAAGGTCAGCAGTCCTTTTGTGAATTTAGGATGATGTACTGTTCTGGATTGTTTTATTTCACACAATGCTGAGAAAAGAAAAGCACATTGTTTGAACCTAGCTAGGAAACTCCAAAGTAAAAATTTGCACCGAATGTGAACTTTTTTTTCAATGAAATCTTATTATATATAATAATATCAGAATCAGAATCAGAAAGGGGTTTATTGCCATTGTCAGTGAACAGAATTCACAGACTAGGAACTTGCTTCGGCGTAAGGTGCAACATAAAACACAGAATATAAAATATAGTCTCTTGAAATAAATACACAAATATACAAAATCAGAACAGTGCTACAGTTATAAATACAGGATGGACTAGTTAGATATTGTTCCAAGTTAAACCAGAGATCACAATACCTTGCCCAATTCTTTAGTTCCATCAGGGTCATACTCTGCCCTTTCTTCAGTTGCACCACTGCTGTGACTTTCTGTCCCCAAATAGAATCTGGGACCCCGATTACAGCCACATCTACAAAATCATGTGAATCAGAAGAATGAAAATTTTGTCCCGGTCCATCTGAACCTCTACGGCATCCTTACCAATGATATCTGGATGAGCCAGCAGGTGACGCTCCACCTCGAGGGCACTGATCTTATAACCGCCGCTTTTGATGATGTCGACGCTGCTGCGACCCATGATCCAATACACACCATCCTTATAGACCGCTGTGTCACCTGCATCATAAAATAGCAGTTGGACAAATGAAGTATGAATTAAATGTATATATTTATGGATCACATTATTCAGGGATTCACCACTTTTCATTAAAACACATGAAACAACCGTGCTAATAGCTATATCAGTTTTTATGTAAATGTAGCAAATTAAATCAAATCATTTGGAAAAAAAAAAACCTAGAAATTTTATCTGATCAAACCCATGTGCCTGGGGGATAGGTGTAGGTAGCATGAGTACACTATGTGGGATGAGGGGCTCAGCTGGGCCTGGGGATGATGAGCGGAGGAAATGGGTCAGTATGGATGACTGGAGAGAGATGGAGGGGGAGAAAAATGGACAAAGAAAGGACGGAGCAGAGAGGAGCAGAGCAGGAACAGGAAGGTGTCCTTCTGGATCATTACAGGTGGCACATCCACAGCTGGGACCGAGGAGGGGACCAATATGGGTTTGAGTGTGACACGTAGATGGGGTTAAACTGATGCTGGAGTTAGGATTAGAGGAGAGGAGTGGGAATTCACCAGAGGTCCGAGACATTGGCTGTGGCTACACCAAGCAAAGACATGGAGACAGTTTTTCTCCACTAACTCGGGAGCTCAGTGTAACATTCAGAGTCAGTAATTCTATACATTTTAAACACAAGACAATAAAAATGAATTCACAGTATGGTATGGACAGTCTATCAGTAAATAAAAGTTAACCATAAACCATTGGTAAATTAAAAAAAAAAAAATAAACAGGGATTGGATTGGGACACTGGTGTCTGTATTAATTCAATATTAATCAGCTCCGCTGGTGCCCTTTTCTGCAGATATAATTTAGCATATTTGCTAACAATCAAAACAAACAAAATGGAAATGGATGTCCTGGAACAAGAAGAGTTTTATTCATTTCATTTTGCTGTGCTTCTCCTACCATTCTCTACCTGCTCTCAGTATTGCAGCCTCCTCAGTTCCAAGGGGGTACACACCAGTACCCCACCCCCCCACCCCCACCCCCACCCATCCCTGCCCTCAATTTTTTTCCTCACTGGTAGTCGAGCATCTCTCATCACATCTCCGGTTCCCCTCACTCCACCCATCTTCCCCTCTTGCCTCTAAGCTTCAGCATCAATAGAGAGCCCATCTGTTCCCATACATCATGCACTTCATTTCAGTTTATTAGCTGGGATAAATCATAAATATTTCATTATACATCACGGGCGGCTGTCGCCTGCACACCGACAATTTATCACCGCTGCCCTCTCTGCCGGCTTGCCATGGCGGCTATAAGCTTTCCAGTCTATTAAACAAGATTGATACAGTGTGTAAATTTAGATATTGGGAATTTCTTCACAGACCGCTGCTCTGCACTGATAGGCCAGAGTAACAGGCGAGGGGAGGAGTGGGGGGAGTAGGAAGGGTGAGATGGAGAGAGCAACTAACTCTTGGTTGGGTGTTAAAAGTGAGGCAGTGTAGCTGTGTTCTGTCATGAAAGGCAAAACATAAAATTGGGGACGGGGGGTGATAATTTGGTCACATCGATGTAGCGCTGTCGTCTTATGAATATACAGCAGATAGAGGTGAAAGACCAATAATATCTACATAATATAATATGCACAGACCAATAAACTTCCAATGCATTCTGAGCACAGATGAAGCTGTAATAGTGATTACAAATACCAGAATACGGATGAACAAAAAATAAACAATAATCTTTCGGCTAGAAATATTTAAGTACACGAAAAAGCCAATGTTTGATAAAGAGACTCAAAAGAAGCACTCAGACAAGAGAGTTGAATTGAGTTTGAAGTACTTAGACAGGACTCTTTGACCTTGTCTGTTTGAGGAGAAGGAAATAAAGAGGGATAGAACAGCATGTTTGCAGAGAGGCACAAGTGGGAATAGTGATTGGAGAACACAGACTGATAAAAAGAGAGGAAGTGCAGCAGAGAGATTGTTGGGAACTGTGTTAGTAAGACACACATAACATACATGTATGCACGCGCGCACACACACACACACACACACACACACACACACACACACACACACACCACAGGCATCAGAGACTCTGCCATTATGCGTTATGGCGTCGAAGGCAGATATGGCCGAATGGCTTTCTTAATTAAAACGATAAGAAGCCTAATTGCACTGGGCTTTCATCTCATTCTGAGGCATTAAAAAAAGTGAAGGCACACACTGTGGAAAAGAAATAAGAAGAAATAAAAACACATTTCGAGCCATTAATCACCATTTACTTACTCAGTAAAGGAACACTGTGTAGAGCTCTCTGTAATCAACATTTCTGGATTCCAGCTACAGCAGTTCTTCAGAAGAATAGAAAACTGCCTGAAGAGGAATTTCTGCTTTAGAGTATTCATTTACGTTAAAGTTCAGGAAAAGGCTTTCATTCATGCTGTCTTTTACTTCATCTACATAAATGTTTACAACGGACTTCTTTGGGGTGGTTTCCATGATAAATCAAGCACATTAGAGTGTGCAAACTGGAAGAGAGACAAACTAAAGGCAATCCGAGACACAACACAAACACTCTTACAACTTTTTACACCTACACCTGATTGGCACATACATTTAGGACTGAAAAAAGCAGATAAAACCATCAGTCTGCACAAACTTTACCTGTCCTCTCTTCCCTTCACCTAAGAACCCTGCAACAACCACTTGTTCTTCAAATGTTAGAAAAGAAGCATGGAGGTGCAAGTTTGAATTCCAGCCAACATTATTTTTGTTTCTGAAAGTCAGAAACAGAAGTTAGTGGCTCACACTGAATATGAGTTCAGCCCGACTTGATGTGATGTAAGGACCATTTACTTGTTTTTGATATTCGCGGACACTCCTCTTTGGAGATGAGAGCTGAAGTGCACATTGAGTGCTAAATTGAAAAGATGTCCAAGTGCAAATTATGCTCTCATTCTGGTTGGTTTGTGTTTGATTTGGCCAAAAATGAAACTGCCGACTCCCAGGTGGATGATTAATATTACAAAGCCTCAAAAGGTTGCTGTTCCAATGGACGTTACTGTGAAATGGCAGTTAATTACTGACAATGTTGAGTTATGTATGTCAAAAAAAAATTAATTCTATAAGCTGTCTTAAATTACCAGTTCCCAAAGGTTTAATGAATATTGTTTATAATTTGCAGTGAGACAGTAACATCTGTATTATTATTACTATTATTATTATTATTATTATTATTATTCACTTGCCATCTCTCTCTCCCAGCACAAAGCATGACAGATTCTGTTGCTATTTCAAGTCTTACACTAACTGCCTGCCCAGGCTGTGGTCGACCACAGCCTGGGCAGGTAGTTCACAGGTAGTTAGTTCTGAACAGGTAGTTCACCCGACCACACCCTATGGTCGGGTGATCTGTCGGTGCAACATTACAAGTGCAAGTGTCTACTTAATGAATAAAAATATTTTCTAACTCTTAGATAAAATGTTTTACACTACTAGGAGTATGAGTGAGAATGCTCACAACTGACAATTTAGGAAAAAAAGAAGGTCTGCCTCAACAAAATAAGGTCACATGGCTGAAATCATTGTATTAAAAGTAGTGCAGACTAACTATTACAATCCAAAACAATGAATTAGTCTCCCCAGTAATAAAAAAAAAAAAATTTTCAGAAAAACTCTAAAGTGCTTTGTACATCAAGTGAGCAACAATTACAGTAAAACTCCAGAGTGGTTTGACTTTCATTTATCCAGGTCTCTGCATGAGCGTTGGTGAAGTGTTCTCACACTGTAGGGTTGAAGCCGAGTGCCCTCCATCACTATGGAGAGAAGAGCTTTATCCACACACAAAGAGGAGACCTGTCTAAATGTGAGCTGTCTTCTCAGAGTGACTGTAAACACTTAGCATATTATGAATATTGATGTTCCACATTAAAGCGTCGATGACTAGATGGAAGAGTTAATGAGGATAAATAACGGCCAAGCACTGAAATCTAAGCTCTGACTGATTATTTATCATCCTTAACTTTTGTCACAGCTCTTTTTTTTAGTAATTAATATCACACAAGAAAGCACTTTGCACTTGGATGAGTGATCTAATTTGCCTAATATAATGCAATTAAAGAAGCTCGAATTGCTTTATGTTAATGTTACTTATAATAATCCTCCCTGGGTCACCTCTTCACAAGCCGATAACAAGCTGAAAATCAAGAAATGATGCCTGCCAGATATCTGCCATGTTCGAAATAAAACTAACTGCAGTTTAACTGCAGTTTGCATGCTTCCTCTCCACACTGAATCAAACAAATCTGATAGTTAAAACTCTGGAATGGCAGCTTATTATATAGTCTGAGCACAGCAAAACCTGATTCCAAAGCTGATGAGATTGGATTTTACAATGCTTGAACAGATGAAAGAGTGTCAGAAGAAAAGGAAAGTGCCCCCTTTTTTAACCACAGGTTTTAAACTAATAATCAGTGATCTAGTTTATGAGCTAATTCCTCAGCTGTAAATGTTGAAACAATGGCTGGTACGAAAAAAAAAAAAAAATCTGTGGGGATGGTGGGGGTGTTGATAGTTCCCACAGGGATTTCAGACATTGGAGTTAGGAGGACACACTGTGACCCGGGGGGAAATATGACATTGGGCACACAGAGAGAGATGGAGGAGCGCACAGCTGGGAGCAAAAAAACACTATGCACAAATAACTCTCGATGGCTCTGCAGGATATTAGACACACTTCTGTCTGTCCGTCTGTTGAGACCTGAAGCTTACCTTTACAAAAACCAGGCCTGAAGTCAGGCCTGCACAATATACCCTGATTGTTTACAATAAATAAATAGAGATAGCATTCTCCCTCATTACTTATAACATCGAATTAATGGCACTGATTAATTTAAACTGAGATACATCTGACAATCCAGTTGTTTTTGCACTTATATATAGAGTAAGATTATACTAAAATACAAAAAATAATTAAATAAAGATATATATTTGACAGAATGCAGATAAAATAAAAAAAACAAACATTCCTTATGATCTATAAATTCCGCTGCTGCAGGTCCAAATGTAAAAAAAAAGATCCTCCACCAATGTATGGTTTAAGAGGTTTAATTTTTTTTTTTTCACTATATTAATATAAAGTTAATTTATTACACCTTAGACATGGCAGGGTTAATAGTTAACCCTCAAACACAGCCTCCCTGGTGCTGCTTTCTACAACCGGGCCTCAATTATTCATCGCTGAAATGCAAAATTTGAAAACTCACTAAAGCCCATGCATCCTTCTCTTCCCCACAAGTCCTTATTAATTTAACTTTTCATACATTCATTTATGCTTTATTTCAGAACATCATAACTCATTCCACAAGGACGACCAGGCACTTATGTTTGCCAGACACAAATTCTCCTGCACCAGTTTAGTTTAGCTCTTGAAGTTTTTTTTCAGCTATTTGTCACTCTGGCTTGTTATAGTTACATGCATTATTCCCTCCGCCCTGATTAAAGCGATGTATCCAGCTGAAGAAATTGCAGCTGACAAAACTTACTGCAGCCTGTAGGACTCACTGTGAGGGGGCGGTATTGTATTGTCTGAAATTAGGACCAAAAATATTTGCTGCAATTATTTCATGTTAGCTGAGTGGACCGTAAGTTGCAATACGCACCTGTGTCTTAAGTTGCTAACTCACTGTGAGGTTAGAAGTTAGATACAAGTTTTTTTAACATAGAAGAAGTCACAACTTTATTCAAACTGGTTCTCCTTCTGGCCTAGCTTGTCAAAGATGGAGAAACAGCAAGAGAGTGTGAGAAAAACGTAGAGTGTGAAAAGGGAGCAGGTGTGAGACTGAAAATGGTAAGAGTGTAAGTGGGGAGGGACAAAGCTGAGGAGAAGTTAAGAGCAAGAAGTTTCCATCTAACAACTACCAACATCCAAAACTGAAACAGGGTGATATGAGGACGAGGGTAACTTGAGTGAGATTTCAAAGCCTGCATGTGCTTGTCTATTGTTGTGATTAAGACATTAATCTTTTCTTGTCTTCCACTCACTGTGGTTAAAACAGAAGATTTTTTTTCTGCACCTTCTTTTTCCTGCATGTTTAAAAAAAAACAAACAAAAATGCCTAAAGTCTTGTAGCACCAAATTCAATATCAGCAGACTTCCCAAATGCAGCATAAATCTGTCTCATCTGAGCAGTCGTCTCTGCTGTCTGAGCAGAACCTCGACTCACATTTCTGGAACTACGCATTTACAGAAAAATGTTACACAAGTGTATATTAAGTTGGAACCAAGGAACAGGTAGGTGAGTGAGTAAGGAATTTAAATGCTTCCTACAGAGTGAGTGAGTGAGTGAGTGAGTGAGAGTGTGTGTGAATGTGTGTGTGTGTGTGTGTGTGTGTGTGTGTGTGTGTGTGTGTGTGTGTGTGTGTGTGTCTTGAAGGATTGATCTGTGGGGAGCTGATTGCACAGGCTCTCATTATGTGGCTACTGGCTGTAATGGAGTGTGACAGCACCATGCTGTGCTCTGGATCTCTGTCCTTCCAGCCTGCAAAGCCAATTAAACACACTCTGCCCTGCTTTGCTCTCCATCACTTGCTCCTCTCTGCTACTTTTCACCCACCATCTCCCTCTAGCTCCCCCCATCATCACCAACTTTCCTATACATACCCCTGTCCATTTCTCCTCCTTTATGCAGTTTTACATGCTATGCCGTGTGGTTCATTCTGTCTGTAATCTATCTACTTGTATATATTCTGGCCCATATTCCCAGCTCTTTCCTCCCCTTTCTGGCTTCAGGCTCTTATTTCCTGTTTTCTATAAACAATTAAAAGCTCCAATTGCATTCTCCCTGCCTCACATTCCCCTCAGGTTTTTCTCATTGCCCTTTTTGACGAAGTAACACCTCATAACGGGTGTTTCTGCTGGTTTCGGAGCAAAAAGAGAATTTCTGAGCTGCAGGGGGAAAAGCTTCTGATGACAGCCTTCCTGTGTGCTTACACACATACACATACACACACGCACACACACAATGATGAGGAGCAACAAGGCAATACTTGGTTTCTCCAGACCCAGAGCAGTCACAACCACTTAAAAGGAAAAATGCCCACAGCACCAAAAACACATATAGTCCATTTATCACTCCCTCATCGCCCTCTGTAATGCACAAACGCACACAGTACACACTTTTTGTGTGGACTGTAATACTGGCTCTTAAATGTTTAACGCATAGCCCTGAAAGTGTAGTGCAGCAAAGATAAGAAAAAATAAAAAAATAAATAAATAAAATCTTAAACCCTAAACCTCCTGAGAATCCCTCTGACAGTACCACTCATGAACATGCAATAAGAACTGCCTCCAAAGTTTGCGTGTGAAGTGTGTGCGTGCATGTACGGTGCTGATGTCTGAGATAAGATGGGCGGATGAGACCTGTTTTGAACCAGTTGTCATCAGTGAAAGACTGCTTAGTCTCTTGAGGTTTGTTCCAGTACTCCTTAAAGACCGAAGGCCCTCGAACTAGGAGCTCTCCTTCTTTCCCCTCCAGACCTGGACGTACCTGGAATAAAAAGGAAGACCAAGAGAGTATTAGTGGAATGATAATGTTCCTACTGTTGGGCAGCAGTATAGTGAATGTGAATTCGATCTATGTGTATGATGGGAAGGGTGTAATAAATACATATAGGTGTAAATATCATTTCTGTTATAGTTATTTTAGGGGAAAATGTGCAGTTACTATGTGTAACTTGTTTGTGCTATGCAATTAAGCACTGAAAATGCTTAAAATCAGACAATAACATTGTTGAGGGAGGAAACCTTCATATTTTTACAAACATTTCTTTCATTAAGTCACGAGGGTTGGCAATAAAATGTGTGTGATTGGTGGCTTTCTTTGTGGGAGTGGAATAGGACAAGAATGAAAATCCATTACCCTGTTTCCCTCTATTGCAAAGTATTTGTTTGGGCAGTGTTGACCTGCTAAATATTTATACATTATACCATGACTGAATTAATGATGTGGTTCAAACCTTATATTTTATTCTGCCTGTAAAAAAATAGATTTATGCTTACCTGTGTTTCTTTCTGGTTACCTTCTACAATTGTGGTGTTGTTTGTGTTATTCATGACAATCCGAACTTCCACGCCAGGAAGTGGTGACCCCACAGACCCTGTCAACAAATCAGAATCCACAAAAAGTACAGACATAAGGACAAATTATTGATGTGATCATGGTACGGTGCTTGAGGTACGGTAATTGCTTCCATCTGTAGCTTTTCACCCGATTCTCATTTAAGATGTCACCGCCCACTGTCTGCAGGACGTTAACGGTCACTATGGTTGGCTGAACTTATATACTTTTACGCCCAAACTGAGACTCATTCATCTGAGTGAGGAGCCATCTTACTTGGACATTAATGCGGATTTACAAAGCAGTGCCTGATGCAGCTATTCATACAGCATCAAGTAGGTCCAGGACCGGCCTACGCTCTAGTATATCAAGTTCTATCAGACATAGTGACTGAGTCGTCATACAAAATACGCCGAACTGCAGCATTATGTCAACATAAAAACCACGATATGACAAAATGCACTAAAACCATATCAGTTTCTGGATGTGTTATGTATTCTGAAGGAAAACTGAACAGTTAGTCATTTAGCCTTAAATACCTTTAAGGGTTTCTCTCTGCAGCACAGTTGGTGGCACAGTGGCGAAGTGGTTAGCACTATTGCCTCACAGCAAGAAGGTTGTGGATTCGGTCACCAGTTAGTTTGTGTTAAGTTAGCATGCTCTCTTCGTGTCTGTGTGGGTTTCCCCACCATGAAAAGCATACAGGTCAGTTTAAGAGTTTAGTAGTGTAACAGTGGCTGCAGCAGCTCAGACTGACCCTCAATCTGGCCTCACAATTTCATTGTGCAAGCAATTGTACAATGACATATCTTCTTCTTTATAGTTGTGTAAATGTGTTATCAAGGAACTAACAAATCATCAAATGTCAAAAATACATGTTTGATTGTTCATAACTGTGAACTGCAAGTATTTCTGAAGTGGAGCTTTTAATAAGAAATCTGAAAAGAAGGGTCAATTTAAAATTCCCACATTGGCTGACATCACCTGCAGCCTCCATTGTTGTGTATTCATGTGCGACATCCTGAGTGCACATGGGATACAAATACAAAAAGAAGTTATATTCTGCATGTGTGCATGCCCGACTAAAACCTATTATATCATTTCACAGGCCACTGGTCTCCCAATAAAGAGGAGGCCAAATCCTGATTAAAGACTGGTTCTCTCGGTCCATATTGATCCAATTCACTTTAGGACTGATGGGAAATGTCTGTCAGAACATCCACCACTTGCAATCCTTTTTTTTTTTTTTTTTATTTGATTTAAACTAGTCCTACAAGTTCTACTTTTTATACCTCAGATGACCATCTCTGTCTGAGTAAACATCAGAAAGGACGGTTTGTTCAACGTTCTGTTTGTTCAAAGGATCATTTGACTGAAATTATGGTCAGAAAAATAAAATAATGTGAGATTTAAACTTGAATGGAAAGAATAGCATTAAAAGGAGGAATGGCATCATGAGTGTGAAAAAGGGTATGAGATTAAAAAAAAAAATCTTCAGGCTATCCAACACTACAAAATGAAAACTCTACAAAGTAAATTTAAAGTGAAATTCAGGGAAATTCTCAACTCTGATTCCCTACTCTGTCATCATTTCTACTCCCTCTGGCTTCAGGAGGTGTAGAAATCCGGAAACATGCAGCAGTTTGACTTCAATGATTCAACAAGATCAAGGGCTGTTTTTAAGAGCTCAGGCAATTTACACCCACCATATGCAGACCGGGGGAACGTCCATCCTCAAACAGTACATATGCTTGACATTAGGTGACATAAAGCTTTACCAGACTGATCTCAATGCTGGCTTTCTGTTCTCATCAAATGAAAAAAGAGGCTGAAATTTAAGACAAAGGAATAAAAGGATGAAAGAGACAACAGAGAGTGGAAATAATGCCACAGACTGAATTAGGTTAAACTATTCTCAAATACACTGTATATACATCTCAACATAGGCAACATGACCCAGAAAGCCACACTGCTGCTAATCTGTTATGCTTGAAAACCAATTAATGACCCAAATATCACAGAGAAAAAAGTGCTGTCAAGATACATATCAAAAGCATGTCATGTGTGAGACTAAGCTGCCAAATTGTTAAGAAATGTAGATTATAAGCGAGAGGAGAGAAAAACAGCACATTTCTCCTCTTCTCTGTGGTTTACTACAGTTCTACTGATCCATTTTAACCTAGTTAAAGACAAGACGGGAGCATCGCACACGCACGCACGCACACACACACACACACACGCACAAAACCAAGCACATTTTGAAGTCTGTACTGCAGTGGAAACATCAATAGACCTCTTGAAGCCTTTCTTAATATTCACTGGAGAGGAATCAAACGCAGCCTGCTCACTACATGCAACACCATAACCCCACAGACAGACAAACAAAAACAATGACAAAACATGCCAGACAGAGGATTACTCAATCCACTTGCAAGCTAATTAGCCTTGCCTGTAAAGTAAAAGATTTGTCTGGGGAACAGGACGGAAAGAAGAAACTAGGAAAGAGGAACGAGGCAGGGCAGGAGACGAGAAGACGGCAGATGAAAACAAAATGTGCCATTAATCTGACCTCATTTTTTAGATCACGTCCTGCTTTTTGGCATGCAATTCCACAATTCCATTCATATTTCATTTTTAATAATCTTTAATTATTCTGAAACTGTCTCTAATGGTAGTTCACTTTTCCTAGGTACAGATAGTCTAGGAGCATGTTTGATGGCTCAAAGTCAACAAGTAAAAGATTCTGAAAGGGCTTTATAAGCAACAAAAGATTTTTTTTTTTCCCTTCTGAAACGTCAACAACAGAATCTCAAACTTGTGTTGCACCTACATTCTTGGCTGTCATTTACTGTTTCTACAGTTTAGACTGCATGAAGAAATCATGCCCCTGTGTTTGTGTTCTGAGTGAAAGGGTTTCCAGGTTTGGACAGCTGCTAATTATCAGATGTCTAACTTTTTTTTGGAACTGACTTTTGTTTTTCCTGCCAATAATCCTGCAGGTGGCTTATATCCCAATAACAGTCGGTAAACAGTAGTTTAAAATTTTGGGCAGTGTGCTGCTTTCAGATCATTTCTGTGCTTGACTGACTCTAAAAAAAATAAAATAAATAAATAAATAAATAAAAGAAGCAGCTTGTCTGAGCATCAATTAAGTTAATTTCTATTCTACTTTATGTGCATTTTTCAAACTTGCGTACCTGGGATGTGTGGACCCTTGAGAGGGTTGGAAAGCGCCATACCAATCTCAGTCATGCCGTAACGTTCCAGCAGTGTGTGACCTGTAATCTCCTTCCAGCGCTGCAGTGTGGGAAGAGGGAGAGCAGCCGAGCCCGAAACCATCAGTCTGGACGAAGAATGGTAACATCACAGAAGAGTACTCCCTCTCCGAATATACATATTCTCTTTTGATACTAAAAAATGTTTACTACTTTTAAAGCTGAGAAATAATAACCTTACACAAAACACCTTCAGGGGGTGTTCCAGGAAAAAAAGGGAACGGAACATCCAATACCTCATTCTTTCTTTGCAGACTCCTCTTATGAAGTCCCTGACACGAGGCTGGGTAAAGTGCTGATCGTAGTACTGAATTAGCTTTGAGTAAACGGTTGGCACGGCCATGAAGACGTTAACCAAGGGAGCCCTGGAGCTCAACAGCATCTCCCACACCTAGAAAAAAAGAGAGCAGAGAGGAAAATGAAACAATATAAAAAGGACAAGGGGACAAAAGATTACAATAATAAAAGGCAAAAAAGGAAAGTGGCCTGTGAAACAACTGGGGAACTACAGAATATATTATTACTTTAGAATTCAACTCATTTGGACAGACAAAACTGAATGTTTCTTCTATTTAAAGTAAATGATAAACTAAGCTCCAGATGGCAACCCCATATTAAACCTGTCAACACAAATGCGAAGCACAAAAGGGAAAAAAAAGGAATCATCATAAAGGTCAGGAGGAGGAAAACAGCACTCTGCTACAGGGCAGGTAAAATGCCGTTCGCACTGCAGCTATTTTTGACAAATATCCTTTTTTGACATTTACAGAGAGACACGCTTGTCCATTGCTAAAGCAAGCACGCTGGCAGAAAGCTGCTCTGACTGCAGCAGCCGATTTTTTCTTCTCAAGTTGCTTTTTGAACATTTTTTTATCTTTTAAGGAAATACGATGGCAGCTTATTTCAGTCATGACATACATTACAGTAGGTGAAAACCTGCATTCACATGGTCAGAGAGGGAAACTAAACACACACGTTTAATTGATGTAAAAATACCTAAAAGTATTGCTTAAATCAATCAACTTCAAATCAATCAATCAAAAAAAAAAAATCAATTTAATTCACATATGGGATGATGGGTCAATAACAGATTACCTTCCCAGTAGTCTACGTCTCCTTACCTTTTTCTCATTCTACCTCCTATATTCTCTTACCCCCTCCCCATCTCACATTAACTTACCTTCAATCCCCATTTTATGATTTTCAGCTCGGCGACCCAGGAATCTCATACAAGATGGTCTTTCCCCTCAGCCCCCACACATTCAGCACCAATGCGTCATTCTTAATATGCTAACAATTATAATATGCTAACAATTAATTTTCTCCTAGTTCTTCTTTTAATTTACCTGACATATGCTTATATAACAGCTTCTCCACAGGAACACTGAAATGCAGTGTCGAGGAGATGAGAGTTGTAAACATTCTGATCAGACTGTTACACCATTTCAACCATCCAGCTAAAAACTGTAAAATTGTTTGTGCTGAAATATTTCCTGCACATACAGAAAAAAACTTCGTGCAGTGAGAATGATTATTAACTGAGCAAGCCCTGACCCTTCTGGGCGGTGTCCATCAAGTGCAGTGGAGCGCTTCCTCCAAGTCCAGTTTGGAGGAAGAGGAAGGCAATTTATGTCTGTCAAAGAGCTGGCCAACAACCAGGGGACAGAACGTGGTGCGAACTCAGAGCCAGGTCCTGCATTTTAATCAAAAACCTCTGTTCAACAATGGAACTCTAATGCAAATGCTTGAAAAAAAATGGCATTGATGCTTGATGAGGTATTTTTACTTTTTCCATTAATATTTTGTTTCATTTGCTAACCTATCACAAACTGTGCTTTGGATTAAGGAGAATAAGAGTGAAAGTCATGATAACATTTAACTGTATTTATGTTGTACAAAATAGTCAATTATTATCTGGTCCTCACAAATCTATATAAAGACTAAATTAAAGGAAGGAGTGGAAAATGCTGTTTTAAATACAGGAACGCAACTTGAGCAGCATCTGCTGATGTATTCAGACACATGTTACTGATAGACTTATACCATTTACTGAATCACTGTTCATGCAATGAAATTTTTTTAAGAAAAAAAAAAAAAATCAATGGCAGCCTTTGCTGCCTAGGCTATCCTTCAGAGATCTTGGGGGACAGAAGAGACAGAATATTGATCACTTCATCAATGTACTGTAACTTCAGGAGGAGAATAAAGGGTTTTTTCAGTGCATGAGAGGAGAAGGTTTGTGGTTCAATGCACAAGGTCAGGTATAAAAGCTGAATACTAATAGCTACAGCTAACAGTGTTACAATATGCATGACGACAGATACCGTCTCCTTTAAAGACCTTTGCTTTCCATCCACCATGGCCAGTGAGGCCCCCACCACCCCCAAAAACACATGCACACGCACACACAGAGGCATTTGAACTCTCGCTCCCTTCTGTTCTCAAAGCCACAACTACACAAACACACTCAGAACCTCATCTCCCCCCCCCCAGCCCCTTGTCTGGGCCAAACAAGTGCTATCATTCTTCAATGTCAGCTCATCGATTGATCCACTGCTTAAGCTTCTGCCATGAGTCGGCATTGGTCAGATACAAAGCCACACAGGGCAATTTATCACTAAACCCCAAACACTTAGTTTGACAGTCAGAAAGGGGGGGGAGGAGGAGGAGAGCACTGATACAAAGAGAGGTGAAGGAGAAATAAAGATGAAGAATAATGGGAAATATGGGCATAGAAAAGAAGAAAGTGGTGGAAAAATGGGAAGGTCTATATTTCAACTGTGCATCACACCTCACAAAAGATTATCTGATTTGAAACATTTCTAAACTTCACCACTGATTTATTCACAGTCAACTGCACGCTACAAATGTTCATGGGTGTCAATGAAAGACAGACCTTCTGAGGATGGAAGTCTGGCAGCATGATGCAGGTAGCACCCACCCAGAGTGGACACAGCAGCTTGTTAACGATGCCATGAACATGGTGAAGTGGCAAAATGTGGAGGATAACATCATCACTGGACCACGACCACTCGGAAACCAGACACTGGACCTGGAGGATGAGGAGGCAGACAAAGAAAAGAAAAACCCCAGCAAGTAAAACGAATGTATTAACTGTGAAGTAATGACACATTTGGTTGTTGTCTTCCAGGGACAGAGGCAAATTTAGTTGTTCACGCAGTCATTTCTCTAAACCAGTTAGACACAAATGAACTTTCCGTTTTTCTGCTTCAATTTTCTACACTACTGAAGACGTAGGTCAGTTTTACTTAAATATACAGGAAAATATTCATTAATAATATAATTTGGTTATTATTCAGAATAAGCAACTGGAACTTAAAGGAAATTATGTTGGGTCACATGGTAATGAGTCACCAGGTCTTGTCAAATGGTGTTTTCAAACGTTTTCAAGGAAACCTTACAGTCCAGTTGCACAAAGAGAGATCTAACTTTGGATAACTATGACCTAGATGAGTGAGAATCTACACAGACAAATATGGGCAAAGTTAACAGAAAACATGCATGCATTATATTAGACTATATTTCTTGATTTTGCATCATTCTGGTTGACCAATTTCTAATATATGCATTCAAATTATTGGGCTATAAATATTAGTATTAAACTTAATTCTGCCCCAGTGTGTATTTACCATTGCTTGGATGCTTCTGTGTGTATGTAGAACTCCTTTAGGCCTCCCTGTGGTGCCACTGGTATAGATTATCATTGCTGGTCGATCTGCCCAGTCTAAAATGGATATTTTTTTCTCTTCTGAGTCCGTCCCATGTAGAGTACCCAAATCATAAGTAGGAGGGAGTTTCAAGCATGGTAAACTCAGTCTCTGAGCCAGTGGCTGGAGGGTTTCAGCATAGGGGTGCCCTGCCACCAGTAGGGAACTCTGTGAATCAGAGATGATATACTCAAGTTCAGAATGAGGATGTTTCTGGTAAAGTGGCACCACTGTCCCACCACTCATCCAAGTAGCCCACTGTGCCACAGTGTAGGAAGCATCATTAGCACATAAGAAGCAGACTCTCTTTCCTTCCAAACCACCAAAGTCTGAGCTGAGAGCCATACTTATTCTTTCTGCAAGACCCAAGCTGCTGTAGTACAGCTGCTCATAGGTGTGGCTTCCACTACTGTCTATGATGGCAAGTCTGTCTCCAAATGCAGGACTTCTGGCAAAGACTGGCCTCTGGTTTATCCTTGATGATGGCGTGGTCAATCTATGAGTTCTTCTATGAATTATGGTTCCAAGTCCATGTTGCTTCAGTTTTGGTTTGCAAAACAATGGTTGAAGACAGCAATTCCACCCAAGTGATGACCATTTCAGTGAGTGGAAGATACTAGGAATGAGTCCCGAGAGCATCTTTGCCAACTATGCAGACCCTTCAGAGTTGGAACAGTTGGTTCATCTGATAAATGTAAGTTAACACAAAAAAAGACATTAATTTTGTAAAAAGAGAAATTTATCATGTCATTCATTAGTAAGGCATGAGCTGTGGCAGATATTGTGACTTTTAGCCATTGAAAAAGAGTAAAAGGGAATCCTAAATTTTCTTCTGTACAACGTTTACATCACAAATCTTCAGTATAACACAGATTTCCTGCTAAAATGCAAAGGCTAACTAAACTTCCTCCTGTGTTGCAAAAGACATGACAAATAATTCTAAGAAGCAAACTTGCAGGTCTGTTAAATGTATTAATTTTAACTTTGAATCAAATAATTTGATATGACATTAGATAGATCGATTCAAAAACTAAATTATTAGATCTACTCTGAGCACTTCTGATTGTAAAAACTTGCCTAAACTAGAGGGGCTTTTTATGTTACAAGAATACGATAAATTAGTGGTACTGTCTTAAACCCCCAGTCATTAATGGAGATATAGCACTTAATCCTAAAACTGGTGTATGGTATATTTTACAGGTGATAATTATCAGTGTAAAAGTGAGTTGAAATAAAAACTCTCACTTTAGACTACACAAACAACGCTAAAATATAACGTCAAAGTTCTTCAAACCAGACAACGTTTTGTTGTGTAAATGAAATTTAATTTAATGTATTTATTCTGTATATCGTACCATTAGATTTGACATTTATTGAGGAAAAATAGGAATTTGAACGACCATCAGAGATATCGCAACCAAAATAAATTGTAAACACTTAGTTTACACAGCAGACGACACTGGCGTTTCCAATTAAGTCGTGACCGCGTTGTTGTAATTTTAAACATGTTGATTAAATTTAACCTTACCTAAAAGCTATTACTGCCATGTCTTCTAGTGAAGGGCGGTGCAACACTGTTAATCTTCCGGCATAAAAAATGTAGCAACAAGGTTCCGCCAGCCAAGGAATACAAAACACCCCAAACTCCACTGAATGAGATTGTACTAATGCAGGCTGTAAAGGTCCTTTAATACGTAGTAATTGAAACTCTTTAAAAATACATTTCATGGTAATATCATTGCTTAGATAAAAAATCAAACCATATTAATTTATGCTGAATGATGATATAGGCTTTTAATTCATTTCTTAAAATTTCTCTTTCTCTATATTCACTTTTAACATAAGCTTTTAAGATTAAATGGTAACTGTAAATTGTATTTTAAAGTTTAAATTACAGTTTGCTTACTCCACTGTAAAAAAAAAATATTTTTCTGCACAGAAAAGGAATTTAGTACCATAACAACAAATAGTGTACAGGATACACAAATATATCACTATGAAGTTGTCATTTTGACATTCTTGAAACTTTGTGGACTTTTCCATAAATTTTCTTTGTGTGTTGTACAATATGTACAATATAACTTGTGTCTTGTGATTTTACACTTTTCTGGTTGGTCCTGATTTTTGAGACAGTCCAAAGTGCCTAGGCTGCTCAACCATGATGGTGAAAATGCACTTGAGTTTGCAGTATGTGTGCAGCTACTGCACAGAGCTTTGTTTGCCTTTAGATCGCATGCCAACCCGACTAGTCTGTGTGCCAACTAGCTTGGCTTGCTTCATCATCACAGTGTAAGTGGGCACAATCAACCGCCAGCTGGCAGTCGTGGGCCTCAGATAAGAGAATGGTACAGGCATGGCACACGTTCAAAAAGTTTTCACTTCCCTCCCCAAACCCCCTACACTGCAAACAAGGATGGCATGTTCCTAACGAAACCGGTGCCTTTGTTTCTGAGAACTCCCCTCCACTCCTACGAATAGTATCGTCAAAGACTACTCGTTGCCATTTCGGGGTAAAATGCTGTTCAAGGGAATGCTATGCTGCCCCAACAGTTATGAAATTTCAACAGACTGCTTCCTGTGAATGGAGTTTGCAGCCTATTGTCATTTTTATGAAGATGTTGATGCCATTTTTTGCAAGGATAAAAATGACCGGATGACACCTCAGATGAAGCAAAATAAGGCAGAGACAATCCAGGATTTTGGATTTCCTTCTTATATGCTGGCACTACTTTTGACAGGTGTGTGAGGATTGGAACCTGAACCACAAAGAGTCTTACTACAGCTACTGGACTAATGCAGCAACGGACGAAGACAGGGAATCGTATTTACTGCATGTTTCTTTCGCGGGCATTAGAGGACATCTAACGAATACCATGACGACTCGCGGTTATGCCTAGAAAATGTAATTATACAAAGTAGTTAGCAGAAACTGGCATTCTGTTGCAATGGCCTGCTGCCAGCACCCTGTTTGGAAAAGACCACCTGAAAGGATGGGCTGGGTGGCTGCAATCAGGCGCCAACTCCACACTTGGCAAAGGACAGCATGGGAGGAAAAAGGGAGCGAGAGGACCCCCCACAGATCTGTGAGAGAGGATGAGATGGTAACGCAAACCATGGGGAGTGCACAAGCATGTGTCAGGTTGGCATCAGTGTGAGAATGTCTTGGCAAGCACTCCTTCCCTCTCCCCCCCACCCCCCCACCCACCCCCCTTCCACTACAGCTCACGCACAAAACACACTGTTGCCCTGCTTGGAACACATGGTACATCAGCAGCGGCATCTGGCCGCGCTGACTCCTGGCAGCTGCGCTTCGTCTTTGCCAGTTGGGAGTCTTGGCACTGCCACTTCATCAACTACCTGTGGCTCCTCCAGGGTAAGAAGGAGAGCGATGAATTATTTTGAGGCTGCAGCTGTAAAGTTGACATTCATCCAAGAGATTCACTGTAAACATATGATGGCTGCAAAGAGTGAAAGCCACCCACGTAATAATGCAAGGTTGACAGCATTTTTTTTCTTTTTCCAGTACAAAAAGCAACTTGTAAATCTACATCTGATGCCATGCTTCAGTAAAAGATGAAGCAAAATATTTCCATGTATTTACATCCCATACACATGGATATATAAAGGATGTGAACATGATCCAAACAGAACTGGGAGTTCTTTGGAAACTCAATGTGTTTGTGCCTCAGTGGCCTTCATCAGGCAGCTTTGGTCTGTCTCTTTGTGCCACTAAAGGATTACATTTCTCAGAATGAAAGAAATGGATGGATGACCTTTCAACTTAGCCAAGGTGACTCACCAATGAAGGTTTTGACAACCAAGGACATTTTTCAGAAGTGTTCTATATATATTTTAACTCTGGCAAAGTGGGTTCACAGTGAAAAAAAAAAAATTCTGAGGGTCTTTTGAGAGTTTCCAGCAGCATACTTGTAGTCAACGTGTCAGCATCATGTCATTTTGTTTCAAATGGCTCAATAGTTGTAGTTTCAGTACTCAAAAAATGACTGTTTTGGAGTGTGCAAATTTGAGGCAGTTTCTCTCCATCTGTTCTGTAGATGACTTTAGGTTCTACTACATTTTCATTTGATCTTCCTTGCTGGAGCACTTAATGTCGCCATAAAGTAAAATGATAAAATGAGGTGTATATCGTGATCACAGCAGGGAATTGACTTTACTGTTCATGTAACACTGATTAGTTTATAAGGTTTAAAATACAAAAAGCCATTTTGTATTGTTAAAACTTTTTTTATTCCTAAATCTGACCAATGTGCACACCTACAGTATGTTCGTGCTGTGTTCTATGGATGAGTCATCTGACACCGACCCAGTGGGATTCTTTTTTTCTCCTTCTGTCTGACCCATTTTAGCCTTTGGCCACGTCCAACTGTTTCGTTTCCCAAACATATGTGTGGTGGTGGGGGGATAGGCGAATCTCTGTCGCACGGGACCTGCTGACACAGACTGTGGATATGACACTGGGCCCTGCTTCTCTGCATATCCTTTTCCTGTTGTATGTCTTCACCAATGCCGACCACAGTCGTTCTCACCTTTGTGGAAGTTGGACCCTACAAAGGCAAAAAATGCAGCATATGTTCATTGTCAGACATTATGGATTTGTCCCTAACGATTCTCAGACAGCATCATGACTCGTCTCACTCTTTACTTAATCTGCCAAATAATTATTCACATTTTCTTCTTTTTTCTACTGACCAGACCTTGAAGTGCTTGACTTGGACGTCAGAGTGACTACACTATCCGTGTGGATCATTGCAGTCAGGGAAACAAAGAGAAGTGGGGGAAAGCGTCTTTTTTTTTTTTCAAGTGGTCTGTGTTAGCAGATGAGATGGTATCACTGCACAAAACCAAGGACCCACTGGGGAATGTGGGGTGTGAGGCACATATGGGCAAACAGGCTGCTGACGAGCTGCTTACACAAGCTTCTCATAATGGTCTGAGAGAGAGAAAGAGAGAGAGAGAGAGAGAGAGAGAGAGAGAGAGAAAGATTAAAAATGCCTGCAATGAAATGTAGAAAAATACATAAAATGCCTAAAACTGGCTATGAACATTTATGATCTCCTAAGTAAATGGTCAAATGGATGTTAGAAAGTTGTTTTAACTTTAGTCTTAAGGTATCTCACTTTAAATAGATACTATACAAATTTCTGATCCACTGGCTGTAAGGTCAAGATTGCTCCAGAATATTCTGATGACTTTCCACTAATGTCTTATTGATTCTTTTCTTGTTAATTCACACACATGAAAATGGAAACTATTTTGCTCAACAGTCAACCAGGACTCTCCACAGTCTTCCTCTTCCTCTTCCTCCTCCTCCGCCACTGCCCTAGTCTGAACACTGAAACACTCTTAGCATCCTTATCAAACAAGCATTCCTTCCTTCCAAACAAGCATAGTGTTGTGTATCCCATTCAGCCCCCTTTAAATTATGTGTAAAATGTATATGTCAAACCATTTGAATAGATTCTCAGTTTTTTAATCACTCAGACAAACTTGCAATATGCGTTTAATTAAAGGTCCGTTTGGATTGAAAGTGCTATGAAAACAAATAACACTTGCAATTTATTTTCTTTCACCATGCAAAGAAGCTTGGCAGGCATCTATCTTCTGCAGGCACACGCATACTACAGTGACTTCACTCACCTCTTTCACACAAACACACACACACACACAGGCTGCCAGGCTGCTTGGATAGTGTGCTGCTCTCTCAGAGACAGTACCATATGTTGTCTAGCCTCCTAGCAACGTCAGCGCCTGCACTGTTATCCTGACTGAGGGAAACGCACTGCACCGCAACACCTCCAGACACTCTTAAATTAAAAAGTGTAAAAGCGTAAACAATCAACTATTTGCTATATTTTTTTCATGTGTTCAATTTTACCAACAATTAAACTCTGAGAGCAGTTTCTGGCCAACTACAAATGAAGATTTGGAGCTGAAGCAGTATAAGAGCCAAAATAGTTCTTGCTTAGACTTTTGGAATAACGTTAGAATAATAGAAATAATCAGTTCCCTTTCTTCTCAGGGAACTGATTGTGGGAGAGTAGGTAAAACAATTGCCTCTGGATAACTTTGGTAAGGATGGAAAATGGGGCTGTAACGGTATGTTTCTTAAGAAGAGTTTACTGGTAGTAGTGGGAGTAAGCCCGTGTTTGTGTGTCGACTTGAGGGTTAAGGGATGCATGTTCAGAATTTATCTTAGCCGTGAGTTCACTGCTGCTTTGCATTTCAGGCAGAGAGCTTGGGTGCTCCACTAAATCGCAGGAAGGATTGTTAGACACGCGTGTTATTAATTTTTTTCAGGGTCCCTGTGGCGTCTGTATGAATCTTAATGCTGCTGACTGGGCTGCAGCTCTATCGACTTTCTTTAAAATATGAAGAAGCTTTGCTGGAAGCGCCTGGGGTCATTAGCTGAAGAGGAGGCGCAAATCCCTCACCGAGCCTGCTCTGGATTTGCCATGTTAAATGTGCTCTTAAAATATTCATAATCATACTCTTGTCTGCACACACACACACACACACACACACAATACACCAGGACATAAGGGGATCAATATTAAAATGTATTCCTGTTTTGGTGTGCGGTTAATTAGCTGCGGTTCTTTAAAACCATGTAGTATGAGGATGGATTAACAGTATCTTTTTGTACACAAGATTGTATTTACTTATTTTCTATCCAAGCAGATATGAATGAGTGTTGTATAAAATCCCAAGAGAACAAAAGGCCTAAATAATATTTGATTTAATCATTTGCAGTAATATTATAAGTGTAATATACTATAATTTATTTATGTATATGTGGATTTGCATCAACGATGCATAAGATGTTTACTGGTTTGTTATTTTAATGAAAAAGTAAAATCATGCATCTCCAGAAACGCTGTATTTGTTTACTCTTATAGGCATATGCAGTAAATATATATATATAATATATATATATATACAGTATATGTAGAGAGAGAGAGAGAGAGAGAGAGAGAGAGAGAGAGAGGGAGAGACTTTTTTTTTCTTTGTAAGAAAATGATATGTGATATCTTTGTGCTGTTACTGGTGCTGACACCAGTATTTAGATAGATTGCTATGACTTAAAGAAGAGAGACGGTTTTCTGACGCAATGTCAGCATGAAGATGAATGGCCTTTACTGAGCAAACCTCTAATAAAAATGAATCACCTTCATCGGCATTTTCATCATTTTTGTGGCCTCTACAGGAGACTCACCGTCACAGTGAAACCTTGTCTGTCTCTTTAACTTCATCATCCATACCCTGCTTCCCAAGCTAAAAATCGCTCCTGATTCCTAACAGTCTCCATATTTATCTATCTCTATACAGCTGCATATGACTCCAACCTGACTGATGACCTGTTTAAATATTTCCAATAGTTTTCTGATCTTATTTGATCTAAAACATCAGATTGCACAGAAGAGTATTTTATCAGAACACAAGCAGTCTTTGAAACAGGCAGTGCAGACAAATCATTAAAATTATTTTTAAAAAAAGCAATTCAGGCTGAATATAGCTTTTATTAACTCCAATGAATAAACTGATGTCAAAAATTCAAAGTCAAAGTTTCTTCAAAATGAAAGCACACACATATAAGAATTAGATAGATCGAGTCATTTTTTTTAAAATTAGAAATATCTTAACTGAACTAATCATTATCTCAACGTGACCATGAATGTGCTATTTTTACCCTCTCGGTTAATTTGAATAGGGGTTAAGTTACAAAGGACTCCAACATGTGTGAGACAGGTGCTGCGAAGGAGACCAGGCCAAAACAATCAGGTTGCTCCAGAATGGAGCAGCCGGCCTAATTGATGCCTGTTTGTGTGGCACACTGTGGGACAATGGATCAGGGTTGGCAGATGCATCAGTGATACACACAAATCCACCCAGAACAATACCACCAGAACAATGGGCAAGCACGTGTGTATGCGTGTCTGTGTGTGTGTCTGTGTGTGTGTTAATGTGGATCTTAACCCTACTTCTGAGGTCCAGTCATTTTTTTTTTTTAAATGCCCAGCACATTTCATGTTATATTTCAGAGCAACAGATTTTCAGGTAGATAGTAGAGGTTAAATGTAAATAGAAGTTGGGGTTTAATTGGTATTTTGGGTTAGGCTGTACAAATGAATGGAAAACTAATCTTAAGGATGCTGCACAAACAGCTTTTTGTCTGTGTCTAACTGGACATTTTGCAATAGCAAATTTATTTATGTGGATCTAGCCAACATTTAAATTTGTTTCTAAAGGCAATGTAAAAATTGGTACATTCAAACACTAAAATGACCGTTAAATATATAACATATATATCCCTCCGAAAATGCTGATGCTGCTTGGTAGGAGACATACATTAGTTTAAGGATAAGGGTCTTGAAATATGTCCTGTATTTTCTGTCATTTCAAAATAGCCCTAGAACACAGACGCAGAAGAGGAAAAGGCATTAACTGATGTTTTATATTGAACATTTAACTTTCGCTAAAGAAAAAGGCTTCATCATGTTCTTACTCGAGATATATTCCCCATCCTCTTTCCAGTGGTATGTATTGATCTGCGTGCAGCTTAATGTTGGTCTTTATGGATATGCTGCGGTTACACAAGCCAGCAGGAAAACTACTTACTCTAGACCACTGCAATAAATGAATCAATCCATTAGGCCAGTACTGGGACTGTGGTCACTCTCCGCAATATTTAGTGATTATGTACTGCTGCAAATTGAATTATTCAATATGCAGTCCAGTTATGAGGAGCATGTAAAAACCCAGGTAGAGAAAGATGTTTCCCTCCCTCCACAACGTATCACATCCATATACTAAATTGACAAAGGGAGCTGTGACATTTGGCCATAAGATGTAATCACAGGCCGCTCAAAGACAGAGAGGCATGAAAATAACATTTAAACATTTAAAACAACATAACATTTTATTTACTAAAAAGACTTGAGCAAAGACAGTATGTGTTTTTGTCTGTGTGTGTGTGTGTGAATCTGAAGGCGACGGAGAAGCTTTATGTGTGTCCATGGGAAGCGACTGCTGTTAGCCTGGCCCCCTTTCCCCTCAGCCAAAGGACTGTGAAATCGGAAATTAAACGCTTTACCATCATGAAGCCATTCTGCCAAATACGTCCTCCTCTCTTGTAATTGTTTGTTTATTGGACCCCATTCAAAAGTAATATTCTGAAGGTCTCTGCAGGCTCTGGGAGGAAGGTCCCGCCATGTCAGCTGCACTGAAGCAGGAAAATAACAAAGTAACATCAGGCGATATCAGAATCACATTAATTCATACTTTATACACATTTTCTGTATTATTCCTTATCAATAATGAGCCTGCTCTGTATGACTAAATGATAGGGGTGACAGGGTGACAGGGTTGACCTGACCAGCAATAACAAGCTGGTGAGGTGGTGGCAGTGCAGACCACATCTCTTTTAAATTAATATAAAGGTCATGACTGAAGTGACCTTTTAACCTTTTCACTTCTGCGGTCCATTGTGGACTTTTAGGATAGATTTGCTCATCCTTTCACCTCTCTTATTTCAGAGAGGGGGGGGTTTGGGCAGGCAAAACATTTTATCTACTAAAAAGACTTGAGCATAGGGTTACGGAAAAAATGACAGAGGAAAGGAAGGAAAGCTGAAGCTTTTGAAATCAAATAATCATGACCATGTTACTCTTCTTTTTCAAGTAATTGCTGTGACTAAAAATAATATGTTGTTATTTCTACCTCTTGTCTGATGAATCTTGGAAACTGCTCCAGCAGCCAGAACCTTCTGGTTTTAGAGGAGGAATAAATATATCATTACAATTAGCTAACAATATATAACATTTTACTTCCTGAGATGGATGGAAGAATATATTTTTGAATGTCTAATTTCACGAATCTCAAAGTGTTATTTTGTTCTGATAAGATATTTGATTAATGACTCCGTCCATGTTGATGGCCGCCAAAGAATTTGCATAATTTGCCGTCGATGTGTCAGTGTTTGAAATGAAACGTTTAACCTTTTAGAATACAGAAGTGGGCACGTGCTCTGTGACAGGTGCACGCTCTGAGAGCAGGTGTGATGGAGGGGGGAGAGGAGACTAATAACACACACACACACACACATACTCACCCTTGCTGTAGATGTGTGTCCACTCTTGGTCTCACCTCAGCACTTGTCAGTTGAAGGTTGAAAAGAAAAGCAATAATGTCCGTTGAATAATTTAACTTTAGCCACAATTTCTCCTCAACTTTGAGGCCTTTGCATTGTGCAGCCTGCAGGATACCTTTTTTAATGTACATGTAGCGAGAACTGTCGAAAAAGTTCAGATGTTTCAGACCTTTCTTATGTTGTATAGTATATCTGCAACATTTTCATTATTCTTAAATGAGCAAATTTACATAAACAATTTCTACAAGCTCAAAAACAGAGTAACATTACAACAATTACACTACTTAAGATAATGAGTGAGCTGAAGAGCTAAACAAAGGCCCCAGCAAAGAATCCATATTCATTTTTTGCCAGTTTGTAACAGTCCAAGGCTATACAATCCATGTTAATGAGATGTCATTGTCTGAGGACTGATCCATGGAAATGAGCACACACTCAGCTGCAGCGTGTGATACGGGTGTGAAATCTGATAGAGGAAACAGGCAGACAGTAGGAGACTGAGGCCCCAGGCCAAGTGATCTCTGTTCAGTAGATACTGTAGTGCGGGCAGTTAACAGTGATGCTGCTGCTGCTGACATGTAGTGTGTGCATGCGTTTGTATATGTGTGTGTGTGTGTGCATGTGTGCATGTGCACGTGTGTGTGCGGGGGGTTAGCTGTGGATGGCAGATGTCAGATCTCTCAGCCCCGCCCCCACAGTGGGACCACCTGTTGGACCTTGGCCATCTGGACGCTGGGCCTACTCTCTGGACTAATACTGTAGGCTCTGACCCAGCTTGCTAACCAATGATACATGATCACACCAGGAAGTTCCAGTGTGTATAGTGCTCATCCCTCTATCTGGCTGTTTGCTTTTCTTTCCCTTTTTCTTATTAACAAAACATATTTATCCCTATTTTGTTCTGAATGTGTGATATTAATCAAGCCAACCACCAGCCAGCACATCCATTAATGCAAGGTGCACAGGAATCATTTTAAAGGTGTTAATTGCTATATTTCTTTAGAGGAAGACACTTTAGACATTATGTTAATGTGTTACATTTTCTGTTTAAATTTACACTTTGAACCCATCTTCTATTTAATTTATTTCCTGACAAAAATAGCATTCACACAAAGAAGTGAGGGGAGGCAAATCTGACAGGTGGTAATGTGTAGATGCATAAACTAAACAGACGGTTTCAAGAAAGCGTAAAAAAATAAACAAATAAATAAATAAATAAATAAAAAAGGCTGTATGACTGTGATATTCATCATGCTGGTTAGTGTTTTCATTGATGATCCAAATGAATTTAGACTTACAATAGTAATAATATAAGTCATCTTCATGTTATCAGTTACCTATTTCCTACATCTTTAACCTTTCTCTGGCTAATAAATTAGATGCAACTCAAGAGATATAAAGATATTAAGCTATTATAAAGATAGGTTAGAGAAAATAGCTATTCGTTATTTTTTTTTGAAGAGGAAACATGCAAATATTTTAACACTTGCAATTATTATATCCAAATGTAGGTACACTAGATTTCTATAGTGGCTCATAATTTTCATTATATACTGATTATATTTTGAATGAATATTATACTGTATATTGAATGAATAACTATTACTTCAGCACAGCTTTATAGGCTTTCCTTGACTTTGCCCAGTCTGATAAATTAACTCATCACATTTGCTTTATAATTTTGTCAGACTGTTGGGTTCTCAGCTGAGTTAAAATTCCTTTTGGTCAGCACCGCTCTTAATTTGGCCTCCCTGCAGAGTAAGTTTGAATAGCATTCACATTACACTGTCAAAAACAGAAGGCTCCATGAGTACAATAGAGAGAGGTTTTGAAGTGAAAAACCGCTGCCATTTCAAAAATGTATTTATTTATTTATTTATTCTCCTCACAATAAATCCTTCCTCCACATGATATTAAAAATTCAAACCTTTAGGTGCAATTATTATTGCATTTTTGTTATGCAACAGGAAATAATTGCTCTCACGCGGTGGATCTCCCTCTGACAGACAACAACAAGGGATTCAGTCACAGCAAAGATTTGCCTTTGCTTTAGTGCTTATTATGGTTTGCATAGTCTTCTCATGAATGTGCCAGTTGTTATTTCCGATACACACGCACGGAAGTGTTAAAGAAATGTGCAAAGAAATGTGTAACCGTGTGCAAATGTGTGTAGTTCTGTGCGTGAGCATTATTGCTTGTCTATTTTGGGGTCACTTTTGATAAGCCGTTGAGTGATGTGGCAAGATGAAGTGACAGTTTGTCAGAAAGCGGGTCATGGGGCAGTCACTGCGTAGGCAGACCTTTGCGCCCGTGCACTGGGTATAATTAGGCACTCATTACCATATCAGTCAATTACCAACAACCTCTCTGGGTGCTTTCTCTCAGGAATCTGCCCTTCTGGACACCAGCTCTGAAGATGGACAGATTTTTTTTCCTTGCTGCAGGAGTAATTATTTCTTCTCCTCTCTCCATTCCTTCCCCTGTTATGACTGCTACCGGTAAAACAATGGCTTAGGTTTTGTTGTGGTGCGTTGCTGCGGGCACCATCTGTGGCAGTGAGGGGGAGGTACAACAGTACCCGTCCATATGGTCAGGGCATCAGCAGTGGGCTAGATCTACTCATCAAGTCCTGTCATTGTCATCAGCCACTCTGCTTATACACTAGTCTGTGTTCATCTGTCACACATATGCACACACACACACACACACACACACACACACACAAACAGAACTGACACAGCAAGATATGCTTGTATACTTATTCATGAGGGAAAGATGAGCTTGACTGAGTAGCCGTCTCACAGAGAGGGTTTCTTCAAACGTTTGGAAACAGAAATCAATTATTTTGTTGGCTTTTGAAACATTGGTGGAACTTTAACCTAACCTACTAAAAGATCAGGTCTGGTTTAAGACATGAAATATGTGACTGTGGTCTGATTTCTGTAGCAAATAACTAGTTTGGAGGTTTGGCAATGAAATAATTTGCCACCCCAACATCATTCGCAACCTGCAGTTGTTGATTTGAGCTTGGGGCTTTTTTTTTAAGCCATACCCATCTGCTGTCTCGCACCTTCTTATCTGCAGTATAAAGCACACACACACACACACACACACAAACACACACACACTAACAACAACAACAATGCCACGGTGAGAATGAAAAAACATGGATGTTGCTGGAGGTCTGTCTGCTTTATATCAAAGAACTCACAACACCGTTTTGTTTGTGATCAAAATACATTTCTGAGCTACATCAAGACCCCCCACTTCTGTGTCGAAACACAAAGGACCCCTTTTCTGTGCTCCAGTTTTAACAAACTACAACTCTTCTTTTGAAATACAGATTCTTGAATTTGTTATAACTTTATACTACTACAAAAAAGATATTTATGTGCTATGGTGACATTGACTCATCGAAATGCCTTTTTAAATCGCTTTATGCTTGGATCCTCATGTATTTTTCCAGGTGTGAGGCAGGCTATTCTCAACAAGATAGTGCCAAGATGAAGACAACATGGTGAAAGACCTGGCGAGAGAGAAAAGAAAGAGAAAGGGGGTGTTAGGAGATGCTGCGATATTAGAACCAGCATTCCTATATAAACATGTTATATTGAAAGAGGGCACGAGGACATGCAGCTTAAGAAAAAAAAAAAAACAGATTGCTTGTTGAAAGATCTAAAAGTGATAGAAAAGCAGAGCGGGAAGAAGGGTAAAAGAAGGACAAAGCATGTGAAAGCTGAGATAACTGGTTATCCCCGCATCATCTCAGTGTGCGTTTATCTTGGGCTGCCTTGAGCCTTATCTTCTACTATCTCCCAGTCTCTTGACTATAACGGAAACCTTGAAACAAAGCCCAGTGTGACTGTGGTTTTTAATTGGTCTCCAGAATCCTTAATTAATGCTGTGCCTCAACGTGCAGAAAACAGACTGCCGGCCATTACTGAATTTTAGAAGTTTTATTCACACTAAAAATGCAGAACTGCATTAATTCGACTAATTCTCGTTGTGCAGATGATTATTAAATTCTTTCATGAAACAGTACATGAAACATCCAACACTCCAGGATGTTAGTACTCTTTTGAGATGCTGGTAGCCTGTTTAGTCAAATATTTGTATTTTATTGATAAAATAATAGTTGACAAATTTCAGGGATTGGAATAATGTTTATGGGATCAGCTGAACAGGGGGCCATGGGAACTCTCCCCTCTGTTCTTCATTTTGCCTCAGGCCATGCAGAAAATTGCCCTGAACACATCTCCTCCTGTCCTCCTTCAAACCAACACTTTTCCTCATCTTGACCTCTCTCTTCCAGCCTTTCACCCTCCGTGCCTTTCTTCTTGCCCCCCCCGATCCGTCCCCTTCTCCTTCGCAGTCATGGACAATCTCATGGGCCGCATGACCTGGTTGTTGTTGTAGAGTAGACTAATCATCCTCCAGTGCTGTCTGCCCTCTAGTCACCTGGCCCCACACCACAGCAGAGGGGATTTTGGGATGACAGTTGCCCCTGGCAAAGCAAAAACAGACTGCGGGACAAAGCCGGTGATGGGACGGGGAGAGGGCATGGTTGCATGGCTGCTTCAGTCGGCTTGAGCCCGGGGAGACAGCTGGACTCCCCCTAACCTTGTGTGTGTGTGTGTGGTTGGTTGGGGGGGTCAGCCATGTTTACTATAAGAACCAAATCCCTGGCTTGGAACATGAACAACATCTAATCGTGTGGTCAAGGGGTCTAATGAACAGCCCGATTAACAAGAAGGAAAAAGAAAACCTCTCTGGGCCTACAACCACATATACCTCTACTTAAAATAACATACTGTGTCCATAACCTCATAGAGGCTCTAGACAGAACTACCTAAAATGATTGCAGTAAATGGGCCAAAGGGTTTTCAGTAAATCACTGAAGAAACACACCATAAATACTTTTCTCTCCACTTTCTAAGTTTGGCAGCTGTGTTTTGCATCCCTGATTGTCTTACACATATTTCTCTTTTATCAAATTTCTTGAAAGGTGTAATTATGTCGGCCCCCTTGAAATATCCCCGGTGTGTTTGCGCGTGTTCGTGTGGTGCTCAGCACATATAATTTAATTTGAATTCATTACTCCCCCTCCTGTCAGTTAATATATTCATGACTTCCAATTCCCTCAGAGCTGTCCTGCCACCTGGACTGTCCTCCCTCATCTGTGTCACTCCTCTCCTCCTCCCCCCCCATTCTCCCTTCTCCTCACCCCTCCTGGCCCTGTAGGATCCCTGGGGGGCCATGAAGGGGTGTTAGGGCCAGGGTCACAGAAGCTGGGGGGCCGGCTGTCATTAGGGTGCAGTGGAATGTGTTAGCAGGGACCAGCTGGGACCAACCCATCCCCGTCTCTGCTGGTGCTGCTGGTGTTCCTGTATGTGTGTGCCATTTTGGGATGGTGACAAGGACGCCTACAGTGATGGTGCCGGGGTGGCAGAGGTGTGTTCTGCTCGGGTTCAGTCTTTGAAACGCCTCAAGTGAGAACAGAGATTTGCATGCGGCTGGTCCTTTGTTCTTTTTCGAGTCAACGCTGACAGATCCAGGGTTGTTGTCTCATGATAGGGCTTCTTATCTAATATTTACACCCGTATTTGATGCTTGAATTCAACATCAACAGAAGTTCACATTTTCATCTGTGGGCTGTGTATACTTGGAGTAATTTAAACATTGTAATTTTGCATAGTCGTGACATGGATTTGAAGAGAAAACTTGCAGAATGGGAGCGTGAAGTACTGTGGGACCTGTTTGGATGACAGTGAGAACTCTTTCATGTTCCATCTGCTTGACGTTTTCGTCCTCCCCTTGCTGTGCATCGGGAAAAGGATGCATTATTTATCCTTTGCCAAACTATTACATCATTCAGTAAAACACTAACAGAGTAATCATGCTCTGTTGCTGTCTGGTGGTCGAAAAGTAAGGTTTCCGCCTCGCAACAGCCTTCACATACTTTAATATTCCCATTCTTTCATGTTGCACCTTTGTACCAACCTCCGAGCTGACACAGACTGAATAGGTCCCTTCTGTGTGGTAAATATTAGATTCAAGGAGTACCAAGTCTGGCTGGTGTAGTTCAAAGGACAACACAGACTTCCAGAGAAGAAAGAAGGAAAAAGATCAGACTGAGGAAAACTAGATGAGAGAATGGGAATTAATAAGTGTGCGTTGACTAATTCAAATATTTTTCTTTGAAAAGCTCTTTTCTTCTTCATCGGTATGAAGTAAATACACTGAAACACTGAGATCCTTTGTTAAAGATCACACGTGCTTTACTTCTACATCTTGCAGTATGTGTCCACATCTTACCGTAGTTGTAGAAGGGGGCTTCATTATTAATCAGGATCCTTCTCTAAGTGTGAGAGCTCACACTCCATGGATTAATGACTGAAAATGAGCGGTAATTATGGCCTGTCAGTCCAGCTCATAGCACCCCCTCTGCTCCACCATCTCATGAATCCATGTCCTCCGCTGTTCTGCACCACACCCAGATAGCCAAATACAGCCATCATCATGTACATATCTGACCTTAACACAGCTCCTACTGTACTCCACAATCACAGTGCGCTAAAGCGAAAATGTTAAAACATATAAGTATGTCTGGCTTTCAATAGCATATGCACATTTTGCATGCGCTTCCAAAGGTTAAAGTGGATTCTCTGTATTTGCAAAGTTTTGCATGGATGCATGCACAAGAACTTCCTGTACACATTTATCATAAACACACTTACACATATTACGAGATTTCTTGCTATTTGTCCTTGTCTCGATCGCCCACACACACACACACACACTCACACACACACTTCCTCTCTCTTGTTCTATGCACTTAAGCTCATCGTTATGCTGTGTGTGGTTTGTCAGAGATGATGATGAATCTGTTTATGAGTGGAGAGAGCTGATTTCCCCTGAGTGGTCTGTGTGTGTGTGTGTGTGTGTGTGTGTGTGTGTCTTTTTCCTTTACTTTCCTACAGTATCTGTCCATCCAATCAAAGAGAATCTCTCTCTGCCCTCGCTACACCCGCCAGCACTGCTCGTTCCTGCAGGGTGCTCCTGCTGCCTGATGTCACTGTTTAATTTCAGTTGTGAGCTGGAGGGGGTCACTGACCACTGGTCTTCTTAAACACGCATGCAGACACAAATGAGATTTAACAATATTTCGGGGAATACCTTGCAAACCTGCTGCTTGAAAGTGTTTAATTGTGCTCAGGGGTTGTTTTAACGTGGCACTCCGCCATCTTCCACTGGGCTGCAGGCTACATGCAAATACAAACAACAAGAGACAGCCTCAGTCAAAGAGACACAAATTCAACAATAAAAAAAATCAAAAAGTGCCTGAAAGCGCTCATACATGAGTCATGTATTTCTGTTCCGTGATGGCAAGTTTAAAAATGTAAGCATTTTGATGCTACAGACAAACAATACAAACAATTTTGTCTGACAGGGTTCCCTCATGGGCCTTTTAATATAAGCATGCTGTTTGAAATCTGTCTGTACAGACATGTACGCATGCACGCACACACACACGCACACACACATACACGCACACACACTCGACTATCCCCGTTGGAGGTGGTGGAAGTGCTAGCTATTATCAATTAATCTCTGTTGTATTTTTCCTCTTGCAGAGAACGAGACCATATGTTTCTCTGTCATCCACTGCTTTTAATTTACTCCTTGCATCTGCTATGAAAACATCCCATCTAAATTGCTGATTCGATAGAGGGACTACGGGGAGAAGTGAAGGAGAGTGTTGCAATGAAAACTGGCTTTCAGTCCAAAGAAACAAACTAACACAAACTAACTTAAGCTGCAAATACAGCAGAAGCTTCATGGATCCCTGTTTGGGATCCTCCTGGTGCCTTATATTTACAATAAACATTGGATCATTTTATTGACTAGAAAAATTCGTCTTCTGTGTGTAAAAAAATGAAACCTATGGAAGAATTATTCACTTACAACATTCTACAGTTGACTTTAACAGGCAATATTTTTGAGAAATGTAATATAAACACCCTCATGGAGTGAACATGTGTCTTGCACGTGCAATACTATCAAGTAAATCCTGCTCTTGTTTTATCCTAATAGTTATAGCTGTGACAGTTTTCTGAAATGGAGATAACTACATATCTTTCTCCAGTGTTGCAGAAGCTGTTGTAATTCATTTTTGCTTCATTCTCAAAGATATAACAAGAGAGCACTATTGGGACAGCGTATTTGATTGGTATATATGCACAAAATTATAGCTCAGTGTGGAGAGTTCGTGGGGAGGGTATCTTTGAATGCCTCTCATAAATTCTGCCATTTGAACCGGCAGTTTTATTGAAAGCAATTACTACATTTTATATGTCAATATAATAGTCAACATTATCATCCACAGTAAAAATCAATGAATACTTTCTTAAAATAACCTTGTACCTCATTAAAATTGTCTTTGTGGCCTTGACTATGTTCACATATTTTTTTATTATCAACGCAGGTTGTAATAACTGATAAACCTAGATGTGAATACCTCAAGGACATGCTTCCAAATGCACTGGAGTGCCATCCACTGCTTGTGAGTTTTATAAAGCACTGACAAAGCCACAGGGGGTGGGGGCGGGCACAGTGATTCTTCTTGCTCTGCTGTGTGTGGGTGTGAAAAGGAGTAAAGGTGAAGATGAAGGGGTCATCTCTGTTGTGGATGAGGGGTAAAGGACAGATGCGTGTGTTCCTTTTTGTTTTGAATATAAGGTCTCAGGTGGAAAAGGAAATATGAGAGCTGAAGTGATGTGTGTGGCGCGCGCGCGTGTGTGTGTGTGATTGATGAGGTGTATTCATGTGGTCTCTCACCACAGATATTATGGTCAAACAGACAATCCATCAGTGCGCATTGGACCAGAGGATTCCTCTGCTCACCTCCGTACTGTGCTCTCTACTCGTCCTATAACAATAACAAATATGTAGATATGTGTGAATACTCACGTCGTTTACATTGACCTCCAACAGAAACAGACATTCAATGGTGCAACCTGACACGTAGTTAATTAAAATTTTACATGAGCTGGTGAAAATACGCACATCTACAAATACCAATAAATGATGCAGCAAAAATATTCAAAACAACAACAAATAGAAGCAATTTGTTGCCTCACAGTTCTAAATAATAACGTGTTTGACACAGCCATGTTGGTGAAACCTTCCTCGTGGCACGTTGTCAGGACTGAGCTGACCCAGTGAGCAGTGCTCAGGTGCACACTGGTAAAGGCCAATCATCACAGGGTTGGCTCTGCCTAATGAGGGGATCTCCTTGAACCGGTATCTAGGACAGAGCACCCTGACCCTTATTCCCCAGCCCTCCGCCATAAGGGCTTCAGTTGCTCTTACATGCTGCTCGTACCTGACCTTAACTCTATTCTATTACAAGTGTAGTGTTTTTGAAATTGACGTAATGGAGGATTTGAGATCTCACCTCTAGGAACAACAAAAATAAAATGTTTGAAAATTTGAAATTTGGGAAAAACTGCAAAGGAAAAGTCAATAATTCTTTGCTTCCGCTGCCAGTTGACAAACAAAAGACTCATGAATGAATAAACAAATAAAACTGAAAGAAGTATTATTTGATTATCTTTTTTGTGCGTCACAATGTGTGCATATGTAATTCCTTTATCAGGGAATAAAGTATTAAACAAGAAAATAAAGAGAAAAGGATTGCATAAATAAACTGCACTGTGTCCTGCAGATTTACCAGAGCTGAAAACATGTTTTAATTTCAGAGAGATTGAAAGTGGAATTGCAGTAAGTCAAACAAATTAATTAAATTCCACAGGCTGTGTTTTGTGTCTTAGAAATCTGCATTCAACGCGTTTTGTACAGGGTTTAATAACTATGGTAACCTTGCAGCTACTTTGTTGCCAAAAAAAAAAAACGAGTTGGATTCTTGTTTTTCATGTCAAATGTTTTCCAAAGACAAAAACCTTGAGGTGTTTCAGTGGAAACTTCATTACACCATTCAGCATTTTCTTCTAGTCTGAACGATGCTATGCACTGAATTATTTTTCAATCATAAAAGACATCAACTGCTGCGGGAAAAAAGAGTACACAAAACTCGTTTGTGTACTCTTGTGTTGTGTATGTGCGCCCGCGCGTGTGTGTGTAATATATGAGACAATGTTCTATGTCGACAATTTTGGCACGCCAATATTGATTTTCTTTTCCTACAATAGAGCTGACATTCCAGATGAGAAAGGTTTTCAGATTCTGTGTCTGAACTGTTCCTACAATACAGCCACGGGAGCAAGGCCACTGTCATTGTGCCACTTTGCTTTGCATTCTCCCATATGTATTATGCTAATGGCCCACTTTGTACCTCTTCATCATCTTCACATTTCCAGCCTAACAGGGTTGTTTTTCATTACACACCGCCTCGTGCTAACACAAAGATAGCATGGTGGTAGACAACTCTGCAAGTACGAACCTAATCACACATGTAATATGCTCATTCAGCGCAGATTCTGAATAAAAGCTGCACAACGCAGCATAACAGCTCCTGTACTGTGCATGTCTACCTATAATGAGACTTGACAATTTGAATGCAAATTTTTCAGTATGCAAACATTCCTCGTGTATGGTTTTGCATCCTGAAATATGCATTTGATCAAAGACAGTGCCAAAGGGGGAAAAAAATGACCCCGATGATGTTGTGTTGGATTTATTTTGCTGGCTTGAATTCGTTCGTTAGGTTTGTTTTGTACTAGCCGGGGCCGCCAGTCTTAAAATCAAATTAGCAAAACAAATCAACCATATGATGCGGAGGCTTGCTGATTGTTGCTGTTTTTTTCCCCCCCTTCATTTTTATTGGCATTTTTTCCCTCCTTCCCTCCTGAAGTTGCAGCTTTCTCGCCACAAGGGTCCCTGTGGACTCGACCAGATGTTCCAGGCAGCACACTTCCCCACTCTCTGCCTCATGGAATATTCATGGGCAACCAGGCACCGCAGCACAGCACCGTGCCACACAGACCAGAGCCCCCTTATTTATTAATTTCATCACCCTGCCGCCTGGCTTTCTGATGCACAACAGTTGAATGTAGGGGGATCTTCTCCCCTGTCTGTTTTCTCTTTGAGTCACTCACCACATTTCTGTTTCTTTTTCCAGACAGAATACAAAAAAACAAGTTCATATTCATGCTTGTATTGATGGTCCGTTCCTTGTCTCACTCCTTTCTCCACTTTTTTATTATTTTGCACTCTCCCTCCACCACACACTTTTATTAGGCAGATGGGTGGGGTGTGAATGGAGTGCTGAATAACTGATGTTTGTCTCTGATGCCTAATGGTAGGGCTGAAATACAATGCCATTATTTACAACCCTGCCTAATGCATTGGGACACTTAAATTCTATGTTTGGTGGTGATAATTGGGCTAAATGTTCCACAGTAATGTATCCTGTTTGGCTGTTAGTGGCATGTTTTTTCATGATGGATCGGCTTGTTGTTTGGACAGAGGTTTTGAGGCCATTACTTCTCGATAAGTCAGTACACACCCATTTATTTTTTGACTCAGTGACCGAGCAGTGGAAAACCCTTCAGCATTCTCCCCATCAAAACACCGAAATAAATGAAAACGAAAAACAAGCCATTCAAGGTCAGGGGCAAAACAAAAGGCCTGAGTCTGTCTTGGAGCAGTGTAAAGAAAACCATCTCTCTGAGCACAAAGGCAGGGAGCTGGGTGGTACCTCTGCTTCTCTTGACTGCGGTCCAAAATGACAGCTGACGGCTGCTGCGCTGACATTATGGGCGAGCAGATGTGGCAGCAACTTTCCAAATGCAGCAACACTTAATTTCACTCTTGTTCCCCGGTCCCTCTGTTCTGCCTACCTGCATGTAAATTTCGGACTCATCCACCTGTTAAATTGCATTACCCCTTACAAACCTTTTATTGTTTTATGTATGTTATTCGTATAACAGCAAACAACTAATGTTTGTCATGAAAAAAAAGATCCCATGGCATTTCACAGAATGAACCTCCTGCAGTCTCCCAGCATGCACCTGTTGTAAACAGCTTATTCAGCTCTCTGCCAGCTGAGAAACACGACGATCTGGCGCACATCCGTCACGAAAACTGGTTTATAACATCACTGGCTAATTAGCAGCTAAAACTGCTCCTCTATCATTATTTAGTATGACTAAAAATAATTAATGTTAACAGAATGCTGCCCCCCAAAAACACATTTAATTAAAAAACAAACAAAAAAAAACAAACAAACAAACAAACAATGGCAATGGTTTGCGTCTGTCTTACTGATTTCCAACAACTTCAAAACAAACATAATAATATAATAATATAATAATAATATCCAATAATATTTAGTAAATATTTAGTAATAATAATATACAATATTTAGTTGTGTTACCGCAATTATCAGCCTCGTAAAAATACCCAAACTGTTCCCTTTTTACATTTTCATTTTTTCCAGTAATTAGTGTGTATCTCGACTCTGTTCCCAGGTCTTTTTTTTTTTTTTTTTTGATCACTCAATCTTTGAGGTCTCCTGTGGTCCAGGAGATAGTAATCCCTGCTCAACAGCAGGCGAAAAAAAGCAGGGATCCTTGGTGGGATGAGTTTATCAGGAGTGTAGGTCAAATAAGCCAGTTAATAATGCTGTTATCTGGGAGGCAAGCCAGAGAAAAGGGGAGGGAGAAGGTGGGAGTTAAAATATGAGAGACGAGTGGTGCAGTCAGAAGATAAAAGACCCCAGAAGAAGAAGGAAAAAAAAGGTAGAGAAATGGGAAGACAAAAAGTAAAGGACAGAATTAGCCAGTGGTTTAAAAGGAGAGCGAGAGAGAGAGAGAGAGTCCTATGTGTATGATTCTGGCATGTCTGTCTTTGTGCACTGTACAGTATGCATCCCCAGGTCCACCATATTCAATATTCCTGCCATCCCAGACTTTAAACACCAAAATCACCTGTCTGGGAGTATACAAATGTTCCTACCACTTCACACCTCCCCCCTCCCCCCATTCTGTTCCGTCCCTCACATATGGTCCACAAAATCAATCATCGTTCCCTTGACAAAATGGACATTAGCTCAGAAATGGTGGTTTAAGCTGAGAAAAATGTTGCCGTGGTGACTGGTGTTAAGACAAAAAAAAAAAAAAGTATTTGTTCGATGATGATGTTCTGAAGGATTACCTAAGCTGTAAAATTGGATGGTAAGGAGTGGGAGAGTCAAAAACAATGTCCTAAAATGTCTGACTCTTTCTCTTTCTTGCCCCCTCTCACATTTAGACAAACCTCATAAGATATGCTTGTAGTGTTAAGAAGCAGGCATGCTCCGCAGAACAAATGGTGTTAATTTGCTGCGCCTCTCTGAAGCTGCACATTAGAGAGAAGCCTTCCGGGAGAGGGAGAGGGAGGGGGAGGTGGGGGACGAGATGTGGGGTTGGTGGTGGGGCTGTGGTGGTGGAAGGAAGGGAGGGAGGAGGAGGAGGCAGCAGCTGTGCTGGAATTAATGTCTGCATGCCAAATTAGAAACACCATGCATCTCCGTCAGAGAATAACAGAAATAGGGAGGGGATGGAGAAACAGAGAAAGAAACAAAAAGATAGATAGATAGATAGATAGATAGATAGATAGATAGATAGATAGATGAGGCCACAGTCACACCTACGTGCTGTTTCAAGTATGTGCATACTGATGTCATGTCAATGGAACAACCTTACAAACAAAATGCAGAGCTGGTGGTCATGGGGCTGGGGGGGCACTGGTCCCAGAGGTGCCCCATAGGGACAGAGCATGCATAACATTATCAGGGATCAATAATGAGAGTACAGGAGCTCTCTAATGATAGCTGCAGGCCACAGGGCCAGGGGCCTCAGGGTACCAAGCTGGCAGGGCAGCCCTCATGAATACAGGATAAGAGCAGATAACACACTGTGTGTGTGTGTGTGTGTGTGTGTCTGTGTGTGTGTCTGTACTGTAGTCCACAGGTCCGGTGTGTCTGTATAGACCAATATGAGTGAGAAGTATGTCAGCTGAAGGACAAACCTAGCAGATGGTTTGCTGAGGCTGAATGGACAACTCAACCTATCTCTCAGCCTTTGTGCATGATTCATGCTGCATTTCTCTGTTATATTACAGTTTTCAGTGCAACACACCCACACACACATATGCAAACATACACATACACTGAACCTCTCACCATTCCTGGTTCTGTTCATATCAGATACACACTGCATGCAAACATGCATGCACATACAGAAGGACAAAACAGCATATTTATATCCGTTTTTGGGTGTCCTGCTGTCTGCAAAGTTTTTTGCCCTGCTATGTCTGATGTATGCTGAAAATTATGTTTTGCGCCCTCTTTTTGTGTAGGTGTAATTTTTTTTATCCTTTCCGCATGATTCTTCAGATGCAAGAGCTGTAGCAGGCAGAACAAGCGTACAGAAACACAACAGGATCAACAACAACATGCTCATTAGCTTATTTTTGTTTATGTTTCTCTCTCTCTCTCTCTCCCCGTCTCTGTTCAGCTAAATTAGCCATCCCATTTTGCTTCTTTGTGTGTCCTTTGTAGAAACAAAGCCATATGCCCCCACCCCTCCTTCACATCACCCCTTCCTCCTTCCCTGCCTCGCTTCCCCTCCCTACTCTCCACCCATCCTGTCATTGTAAAGTGTGCGTCTCCTGTCTGACTGAACTCCCCCTTCTCCTTACCCCACCTCACCGCTCCCTCTCTGCATCCCCCTTCCCCCTCGTTCAACCTTCCTTCCTTATCCCTCATCCTCTCTCTCCCTCCCTCTCTCTTTCTCTTGCTCTGTCCCACCTTGCTCTCCAGTCACCCCCCGGGAGGTGACATCTGCTGAGATGTGCTTGGCTGGTTCCAGATGCACCACTGCCTCTCCCCCCACTGCCACCCGAACGAGGGACAGAGTGAACGACACCCCAACACTCATTTCAATTCCATCACCCTCTCCCAATCATCTTGCTTCTCCCCAGTGCAACATTAACGAGCCTCTTTCATTTGAATACATAATTAGCCGCCCGAGCACTCTGCTTCACTAATTTTGAGACAAAAGGATGGAGGAGACAGTGGGGGTGGGAGTGGAAGGGGGGGATGGAGGGCAGAAAGGGTGGATTTGGTATGCGGGATGAAGAGGATGAGGCAAATAATGATTTGTAATTTTTTTAAAGAGAATTTTAATTTGGAAGCAGAGGAGGAGCTTTCAGGATTGTGCGTCTTTGTCTTTTCTCCTGGTCCTGCTGCCTCAGAGGCAGAGTTTAATTTGTCCTGGGCAACCTTCAAGTATTAGGCTGCACTTATCTTAAAACTGTTCTTATGTGTTTGTGTGTCTCTAAATGACATTGTGCTCAGGTCTGTGAGTGAATCCATCACGAGCCCTCAGGGCATGCAGAGCTCCCAAGCCAAAATAAACTCCACTTACTCCTGCACAATAAATCATTCTCCTAAATGAGCTGAAGCCTGCTGAGACGCTCTGGAGTACATTATAATATCAAATACATTCAGTCAAAAAAACAGTATCCCCTTTTGCCCTCGATGTTGGTGACTCATGGTTGCCTGAATGGCTTTTAACTGTTTTTTTTTTTTTTTTTTTTTTTTTTTAATTTGTAAAGAAAACAACAGAATGCACATTAAGGGTCCAGAGAGGTCACTTCCCGCAGCGAACTTTAGCTCCCTTGCAAGTTTGGTGTGTCCATTTGTATTGTGCAAAATAGAACAAAAAAGGCAGAGAGAGGAAGGCAGAAGGAAGAATGGAACCCAGAGGCAGCAGTAGAACATTGCCAAAAAACCCGAATGCCAAAGGAAGTGAGGCTGTGCCTGACTATGTATACTTACAGGCTGTGAAAGCGATGTCGTCTCTCTTCCTTTTTGGTGGCGTGCCAGGCCTGGCCTCCTGTCAGCCATCCAGGGAGCCAAATGACAGCTTTGATCCTATTAGGATCGGCGCCAAATCAACACTTTGCTCATTAAGGGCCGGCACATGCCAGCTAACAACACGCCCGCCTTGGATTCGACCCTACGTGCCAAGCAGCCTTGCCCAGTGAGCGCTGCGCTCACCTGCCATTACCAAACACAATCACATGTGGGAAAACACTCTGCTGAGTCAGGGCTGACTCAAGACACTTTGTATGAGACGAGTACGTGTAATGTGCAGCAAATGTGCTGTTATGTTCAAAGTAATAACGCTGCTTTTAATGCATCATGACCACGCAACATGCTCAGACTTTGGCAAAGGCTTCCACTTCTGCGCTGGAAGAGAAAGAGGAAATGATGTAAGACACCATATCCTGCAATCCTGTTTCCTGTTATATACTGTAAAATCTTTCTTCTGCAGGCACTGACTACATCAGTCTCACCTGTTTGCAAGAAATTCACCTATTCTGCAAGAAAGGGTCAAATTCTTATTTCTAAAGATGGTTAAATCCAAATTAATATTGACATCATAGTCAGGTTAAAGAAATGCTCCATTTTGAAACCCCTGACTCACAAGATAAACGATCCCTGCAACTTGAGATTACCTAAACCAACATTTACACACACAAACACACACACACACACACACACACACACACACACACACACACACACAGTTGTCATCCATTCCCTCACCCCCTCCTCCATTATGGAACACTGCAGGTGACTGTGTTTATTGACACGTTACTTGCTATTGACGGGCCGGTGCCGGGTCAAAAAGGTCAGAGTGTGACGTTTAAGCCGAGCAGGCCAACTCGTGCATGTATTATCTACAACTGGCACATGCACAAAAGATGAAAGCTTCATTCCATTCTATTTACTGCTTGACCTCAGATTTTACTCCTCACCTTTGACCTCCAGACATGCACACACACACACACACACACACACACACACACACACACACACAGGCTTGACAAAAGCAACACTAAATGCGATGCTTTTGCTGATATTAGTGATAAAATGCCAGTGCTGCTTTCATTAATACCAAATAAAAACATAAATTATCACTCCTCTGTCACGCGTTGTACTGTTAGCATCTTGGGGTTTCTTTGTTTCTATTTTTGTTGCCGTCTATAATCTTACGAAAGGGTTAAGTCCATTTTCAATGTGTTGTCTGCTCCGCATCAATGTACATTATGTACTCCTAATTTGCATACTGCAGTGCGAGCTCAATTAAAATGAACTTTTAATTTCTTAGAAGTAAATTAGTTTTGCATGTGATGCGTGCAAATGTCGGGATAATGGGTGATTTTTAATGAGCCCACAAGCTGAGTGCACCCGATCAACTCCCCGGGGTGGAGAAAAATGACACAGGGGACGCAGCACCCACGCACTTACACCTTGTCATCGCAGGCCCAACATCAAATCCTATTTTTGCTCTTTTTCATACCAAGAATTTCATTTCCAAACATCACCCTTATGCTACCCAGCATCCCTACCATGTGTACTGCATCCCCACGCATTTTCCCTCCCTGCCACGCTGCACTGGGGTGCAGAGGTGGCCTTTGTGCACTGAGTGCTGCTGATGTCAGGTCTGCTGAACAGGTGTGCAGACAGAAAGAGCCCGGTTGTCGTAGCGGGCCAGCCGGGAAAAAAAATGCATCAGATGTCTGCGCAACGCTGTTGCATGAGGGCCCACAAACGGACGAGAAACACACACTCACACACACACGTACACCAATCAAAGCACTTGCACGGGAAAATGTAACATTTCAGACGGTAAGGATAGAGGAATGAAGTTTAACATGTCTGCACTGCGATGATGAAGCCACAAACAGGCACGCGCACCTGTGCTGCAGGTGATCTGGGGATGAACTGTTACAGGTCAGGAAGTCACTGAAGGATTATCTGAGAGTCACCACTGTCACACATACATGACTTTTCACCTCATTATTCCCAGATGAAAGGTTTCTCTTTCTTAATGCTTATTAGTTTTTCCTTTTTCATCTTTCTTTCCTCTCCTCTCTTCCCCAGCATCCCTCTGGCTCCCTCTCTTGCCCACCCACCCTCTCTCCCCTCGTTTCCCTCGTTTTTACATTCTGTCCTTGCTCTTTCCATTTTTTTCCTCCTCTCCTCCCTCCTTTTGTTTTGCCACCTCACAGCTGTGCAGAGGCAGATTAGTGTGTTCGTACCTGTGAGGCAGAAGCGCGGCAAGCCGCATGCTAAAACCCAATCAGCTAATGCTGATAAAGGAGGTGGGATACGGACATCTGTTCACACAAAACACCAAACTCATTTGAATCACAAGATGAAATGACTCACATCTGCTGATTTGGAAAATATATTTTTGCCCTCCTTGTTTTAATTTGGGTGGAGGTGGGCATACTCCATATGCCAAGGTGATGCTGCGGGTAACAAGGGATGAGGACAGAACAATGAAATAAATGTGTGATTTCTCTCTGTATAATTGTTCTTTTTATAAACATATGCGTCGTGTATTTTCAATTTAAATTGTGCAAAAAAAAAAAAAAACACCAAATACGCTACAACTGAATACGTCAATTAAGGATGTTTTGACCTATGTATTTCATGCAGATTTTGAGTTTTAATGTCATTGTTGTCTTATGTAAGTAGTAAAATACACTTCACTGACTTAAAATTGTGTTAATATGGTACAGCCACACTTATGATGGAAGGGAAAAATGATGTGGGTGATTTCACCAACTCACTTTAATCATAAAACTATGCACTTTTGAGAGAGGCTTGCATTTACTACTAGCTTTAAGCGATGAAGGACTTGGTTTTGGCAAAGTCACTTGTAAAATTTGCCAGGTGTTTGATTTTTTTTTTAAATAATGTGTTTATGGGAAATTAAACTATGATAAATATCAGTTCATTAAATAATGTTTTATGTGCTCATTTATAATAAAGGTTCATCTAACACAAATATATCTGTAAATTATAAAGTAAACAAACATCAAACTACAGACAAAGCTGATAAACAAAATGAGATAATTTCAACACCCCTTTTTGCAGCTTTTTCATTTTTAACAGAAACATGTCAACAGTTGTTATTACAGTTGTGACTTTTTTTTTTTTAAATATTGCAGTCGAAATGGGATGATTTTGTTTGATGTGTGCAATGAGTCGTACATGCTCAAGACGGCAGAATCGGCGGGTTGGTGGGTGTTTTCACTACGGGTGCAGCAGATGTTAGCAAGAAACGCATCTGCAGATGTTATGAAAATGTTCTGAAACATTAGTTTATTAGATTGTTTTGGTGACACTGACTGAAACAGAATCTGTGCTTTATGTTTTATCAGCAAATAAATGCATTACATAAATGCAGTAGACAAACAAAGAATCAATTTTCTCTGTTGTTCTTTTCAGTGAATAAATTAGCACAAAATGTAATTTAATTTACAGGCCCTATCTATGAGCCACAATTTAAAATTAATATAAGTTGAAACTGTTGTGATGAGAATATTCTGCTTCATTTTTGCATCCATCTTTGTTAACATCTACCTCTGACTGTCTCTGATGGCCATTCAGTTGCAGCTCCTCCCCACGTCGGCACAAGCTGCAGCCATGCATGTTTTCTTTGTACATGAGTGGCGAGTAGTGCGGCTCTGTCAGTTATTATAATTTACATTAAATTTGAAATTAATTTGGCAGCTCCCCTCAGTAATTATGTCCACATCTGTTCTAAAACCAAGTGGCAAACATGACTTTTAATGGCTTTTTCTTTTAAATCCCTCTGAACTTTGGGGAGGACTGCACAATGTGACGATATTTCTGCTATGAGCTGGCAAGGATTTAATGTTCAGGGGAGAAGAAGAAACTGATCATTAAGTTTCCTTTGCTCCAGCCTTGTAAAAGTACAGAACTGCCCCGTCATCTGTCTTCCATCTGTCCATCCGTCTGTCAACCACAAAATATTGAAACTTAAAAGGTTGTTCTTTATGCACAAGTAATTTTGAAATGACAACATGGTCGTCTAAGTTCCGACGATGCCATTACGTCGTGTCATAGTTGGTTGAATGAATGCAGTTCATTATAAGATTTAAAATGAAAACATAAAAAGGGGGAATGGAGACATTTCATCCTGTCCTGGGGGTCACATATTACAAAGGTTACGCCTCTCAGTGCACAGAATTTTCACACCTGTCCCTGTTTATGTGGGACATTAGTTACAAGTGTATAAATACCATTAAAGGACCGCAGGGTATCAGTGAGAGTCTTCCTGGTCTTGCAGCACATCATGAATCATCATCCCCGTACACAATAAAGCAGGACGAGCCAGCTTTAATAACTGCTGCATATGGTGCTCACCTCTGGAATGATGAAGTCCCCTGAACAGCTGGTCACTGATTACAATTGCTTCTCGGTAATCAGCGTACTGATCCACCACAGATTGCCTACCGTGTGTATTGATCAACAGACAAAAAGAAATTACGCTTCCTGTGCATCGTCCCCTTCTTACCTAGACAGCAAAGACGACAACTTGGGATTGTGGTTTGTTGATTATGGACCAGATGACGTGATGCCACTTGGATATAAAGTTATTGGGTTGGGTTGGCACCAGTTCTACAGCCATTCAAACACAGTTTCTAGCACGTCATGGATGCAACCCACCATCGGTTAGCAGTTAGCAATAAATAAGGGAATGAAAACAACTAAATGTATATATTATAATGCACCAACAGGCATTTTTGTTTCAAGTGTTTCATGGACAGCAGGTAATATTTTCTATCACAATTGCTTATACCTGCTGTTAACGTGTATTGTCAGGCTCTTCCAACTATCGTGCAGGCATCTACATCCTTACTTTCACATTGTCATATATTACAAAGGTGGTATAAGCAGTTGGGGGCCGATCTTTCAGGAGCCAGTTGCCCTTTGAGTCAAGGACAACACTTACCACAATGTGGTGTCTGTTTACAACATATAAATATATATATATATAAGACTCCTACACTGCTAATAGCAGAAAACTACAGTTATGTAAAATCCATTTTAGGTCATCACGGTGTCACCATTGTGTTGCTCTGTGCAGAGAGGAGTCAGTACTGTGATATTCATGTTGTGTAATGACGGCTACATGCCGCTTCTCTCTTTATTTCCATGTCATTGTTAGAGCTTTAAAGGTGACAGCAGTGAGGCTGCAGTCCCCGTGCACATTAACAAACCCAGCACAAACCAGCATGCGTCCGCCTCCCTGCTGGGACGTTTACTTCAAAAAAGAAATGTATCCTTGCAGAACGTACAGATGCTTTCAAGTGCGTGAGAGAGAGACAGGCAGTTTGGGGACAGACCGACGTTAACAGGGATGGAGACAAAAAATGAGCATAGTGGGGAAAAAAAAGACAGAACGAGAGGTGGAATCAAGGGGTCAGCATTGATGCAGTCAAGCGCTCATCTCAGCTCTGCGGGGGGCGACGACCAGCAGCCCAGCAATTACACTGTCATTTCAGACAGAGGCACGGACAGGCGGGGCTTCTGCGGCCTCTTCACAGAGCTGAATGGGGACAACCCTGTTTTTAAATTTGATACACAAAATTGTTCATGAATTAGTGGCTCAAAGTGAAAGGAAGAAACTCAAGAATGATTTTAAGCACATTTAAGATTTAGTTACCCTTTTTTCCCCTCTTAAAGAATTCCAAAGCTGAACATCAGCTGATGGAACATTGGCAATGACCGTCTCTTAAACAAGTCTGTTCACTTTTTGGTAACTCAATCTCTTTGAATTGGACTTCAGCTTCCAATTACCTCAGGTTTATTGTCCTTTTAAAATAGCTCATTGATTTTATGCTTATGTTTTTATTAGGCACATTACGTAGACGTCAGATTTCTAATTTGATTTAAAACACTTTAAAGTGTCCAGATCAAGTAAAAATTACATTGTTTAACAGTTTCAGACAAAATGGCTTGAGTGAGATATTTTTGTCTTGTTCTGTGAGCAGTTTCATCTATTTTTTTGCAATAAATGTCTGTTGAGAGGCTGTTCTTCCTCCTTTTATTATTATAGATCTGCATTAAAATAGCATACTACTACTTTAGAAATCCAGATATGCCTCCAGTAGATTGCTCTGTTGCCTTTCTACGTGATAGAGTAATTTAAAACTATCAATATATACATAAAATAAAAAAAAAGTAGTTTCTAAAAATCTGAACTATGAAAAATAATTTGACGGGCATCAATTGATTTTATTTACCTCTAATAACATAATCAAGAGAGGGTCTTTATTGGGGGTATTTAAAGGATCTGTGTTTATCATAAATAACCTTTTTGCTCTTTGTAAATGTAAATGTGCAAGAACAAAGGTGGAGGAATATTGATTTTAAGTCAGGAGATAAAACTAGCAGAGCCGTCAACGTCTTCACTCAGGTCCACTCCTGTTAAGGGATCAGGGGTAACCGATCAGACGGAGGATCTATTGATTGGCAGGGTACGAAAACGAGGTGCTCTTGGTGCATCGTTTGCAGGGGGACAAGCCCAGGTGATAATGACCGTGGCCTCCCTGTGCCCCATCCGTGTCTTAAATATCTTTCTCTCCAAGCCTCCCGCTGCTTTCTGATTCTATCGCTCTCTCTGTCTCAGATAAACACACACACACACACACACACACACACACACACACACACACACACACACACACACACACGTGCCACCCTCTGCATGTCTCTCAAAATTAGTCACACTTACTTTCACAGAAATAAAGCACCAAGAACAATGGCCTCACCCCCCCAATCAAACTGCTGTATTTTCAGGTCACATAAAGAGAGTCAGCGATAAGAATAAAGATGCAAAAGCAGCCACACAACTTTTCATGTCTTTTAAACGTTACACGAAAAACTCCACCTCCAAACTCTGACAGTTCAGCTCATGTTTTAAATGTAAAACAAGCAGTGTATTAAAAATTAAGCCCATCTCAAGTTGCACCCTATAATATCTGACACTTTGAGTGTTTTTTGCTCATTTATCAGACATCACCTGCACGGTCCGCTATATGCTGGCAAAAAGCATTTGCTTGTAGCTGTCACTGCCTGTCAGATAGTCTGGCACGAAAAAGAAGACACAAGAGACAATGTGAACCAAATGCAGTATTATTTTTTATTCTTGTATTTGAAATATTTTAAGATTATCTAAATTGTCTTAGTGTAAAATTTCTCATTCTTGTAGTCTAAGTGTGCCATCCTTACACACACACATACACTCTCTTTTTTACATTTTATGTTGTTCATGCATTTGTTTTTGCGATATTAAACTGAATAATTTTTGGTGGGGAGACTAGAGTTGGTCAAATACAGATGCAGACTTAATAAAAACAAACTTGTGGAATTACACCTCTCTTATGTTGCACAGTAGTGCTGCATCGGTTTTTCTATACCTTTCCACAAATGTTCATTTATCTATTTATCTAGATGGTTTGAGAGTGAGAGGTCCATGCGGGAGGAGCAAACAAACCACAACCTTCTGAGTGCTCATGTCTGACCACATTGCTTGTTGTCTCCTGGACAGCTGGGACTGTTTCAGGCAGCGTTGCCAGAAACTCCAGGATCACTCCATCTTTCCAACTGGGCCAGATCTTATTGTGTCCGTCTAACTGTTTTGTTAGTGTTTATACTCATGTTCTTCTGCTGAAGTGTTGATCATCTACGCACGCACAGACTGCGCCACGTGTTGATCCGGAGGTTCTCTTGAAGCTCAGTTAGGACAAGACAGCCAGCTGGAATAAACCTAGATTTTAGAAAAAAAAAAAAAAAAAAAAAGTGCAGCCATTTACTCTTCTGGTAAAGTCCAGGGTTAAAGTGTGCGCTTATAACATTTTTGTTTCATACTGCCAGAATTCAAGGATCCATCGTTTATTTCTAACTTTGCTGAGTTATTATTATGTTATTTATTTATTCTAATATTTCTGTTGTTAAATCAGGGAGTTAACAACAGCTTCACACAGCTCGGTGATATTAATGAATAAAGGTGGAAAAGTGTGACTATCCCCAGCCTAAAGGCGTGTGTGAGTTTGTGTGTACATAATGGATCCTGAAGGATTCAGCTCATTGTTACAGACAATTAAACTGCTCTCTGGTCCGCGCCGTCTGACTCCCCCCTAAACAAACACGCACACGACCCACCTACACACAGGCAGAGGAATGACAGTGAAGAGACATTGTACCTGCAAAAGTGAGGTTCAAATACCACTCAACCTCACAGGGGAGGCTGGTGACCTTTACTACAACAGCACCGGCTGTCCCTCTTCTCTTCACTCCATAACCCCCCCCCCTCACACACACACACACACACACACAGCCCTTCTCTTTTTACTTCTTTTTCCATCATTTCTCTCATCCTCAAACACCTTATCACACTCTTCCATCCTTTCCTGTCCCCAGAGAGCTCTGCCCTTTTCTCTGTTCAAACAATACACTCCTTCTTCTTCAGAACCTGTCTAACAGTGAGGCAAGCTTTCATTTGTCCATCAGTCATATATCTGTCACAGCTATTATCCCCATGTTGGGAAAAAGGGTGGTGGGGGGGAACTATTTTATCAAGAAATGTCATAATAATGCACTGTATATGTATATATGCACTGTAGTAAGTAAATCTCAAAAACCCTAACCCTACATAATATTAATGTGCAAATGACACTTATTAACAATTATAGCAGTAAAGAAATAGCTATAATAAGGGAAAGAATAAGAAATTCAATTTTGAACTGAATTAATCATAAACATTTTAATTGAAAAATGGTTTCAGTAGTCTTCTAATAGACCAGTCAGCTTTAGAAAAAATTGTGTCACTTGGTGGATGCAAGTGACAAAACCTCAAGGATGTTACACAAAGGAAAATGAATTAATGAATAAAGCGTTTAGTCAACGTTGAAGTAATTCATGCATTGAAATCACAATTAAGTTTGGTTTTTGTGGTAGTAGTAGATTAGTTAAGATTCAAATTATCATGAATGTTTTAATGAATTGATGAATTTTTTTGGCACAATAAACAGGATAGAAATAATTTGTATATATGAATATGATGGTGTAGTTAATGTATCCTTAGACCACCTTTAAGAAAGGGAAAATCCCCCATCTTACATCTTTAATTTATGGAATTTAAAACAGTGTGTAAAATGATCACTTTACCCTTGTTAATTCTCTCCACAGTTCCTATAAAGCTATATTCTGAGCCTCCTGTTTGTGTTTTTCTTCTTTTTACTCTCTTATGTAGGCTAGTATGCAGCAGCGATATAGGAGGCATGGAAGAAAAAGTAAAAAAAAAAAAAAATGCTGAAAAAAAAACATGCTGAGGGATGGCAAGGACTCGGGACAAGGTGCAGTGGAGGAAAAGAGAGGAAGTGAGGAGGAGGAGGAGTTGGTAGTTTGATGGGTTGAGCACCACCTGGTATTCCTTTACAACTAAGGAAAATGCCTGAAGAAATGATAATAAAATAGAAAGAAGTCTCAGAGCCTTCTGTTGCTAACGGGAGCTGTGTATGAGCCGTGCGTGTGTGCAAGTGTGTGTGATGAATAATTCATGGCTGTTCATTAAGGAGAGAAAGTGTGAGTGACTGATTGAGTGTGTGTGTGTGTCTGTGTGCGTGCATGCGTGTGTGTGCGCATCCTTCGTTACTCTGCGCCACGTCGCCTGCCTTGTGGCTGCCATCTGGCTTCACGCCATCAGAGTGCCACCCTCCAAAGCCCTCACTATTGCAAACATGGCAAGAGAGGCGGGTAGCAGGGGCGGGGGTGTTAGTGCGAGGTGGCATGCAGAGTGAGGGTGGGGAAATGGAATGGAGGGACAGACACAGAGCCTCAAGTTAACTTCTTCATTTCACTGATATCATGTGACGTCCACAGTCTGGTGAGGAGAGATGTGCAGTTGGATGTGAGGCGTAATGACAGTCCATCACGTGTGATATGAAGTGATGCTCTGTCATGTCAGTTAACATAGACCTCTTCCCTGCTTTTTCTCTTCTGTCTTTGTTCATTTCAATGGAATCTGTGTGGATTACAATATGCTACCATTCTGCTGTGCACCAGGCATGTACAATATTAATATTAATTAATATTATCCGACATGGCTTATAACTGACCTTATATAAGAACTTCTACAACTAGATGCTAAACCAATTTTCAGAACTCATTCAATAAGAATTCAGCATCAGAGTAAACAGATATAGATTTATCTCTATCCAAAAGGTTCAATTTCCCCTGCATATACCTCTCTGCTGCGTATATATGACCCTGAACTCAATCACATGACAACTACCCACGACATATGCTAAGTATGCAATGTATGTAGAAGAAGTTCTGGTGGCAATATAGTGTCCTGAGATGCCAGGTGTTTGTGTGCATGGGTAGTATATGTGTGTGTGTGTGTGTGTGTCCATCTGGAGGGGTCCTCAGGGTCACAGTAATCTGGCACAGCAATCTCGCACTGTAATCATCTCAGTGCTCAGCAGGTGGTCTGGCAGAAGGATAGGGAAAAAAGTTTCACCACGTTTTCTCTCCACTACTAACGCTGTCCGTCCACATAGGCAAATACGTGTATTTAACTCATACAGGGTCCGTCTTCCTGTGTGTGGAGGGACGAGGCTAGATCTTAAATCAGAGAGAATGGAAAACGGTAACTGTGAGCGGCAGACATCTCGGTCTCAGCCAAATGGTGTAGGGATGCATTAACGGTAGGAGGTGAGACAGCATGTCGTCGCGCCATCACAAAACATATTTCCTGATGTTTTTGCTCTGGGATGAAAGTGTCTTATTTCCCTGTAATGGAAGGTGACAGATAACAGGGCAGAGAGAATAATGACTTATATATATATATATATATATATATATTCTTTTATTCTACTGTGGCTTTTTCTTTACAACACTGGAAGGTCTGGGTCTTATCATGACACCACACATGGGAATAATGAACTTGTCTATCCTGGTAGATTATATGTCTATGTGTGTGTGTGTCTGTGAGTGTGTGTGTGCCCGCTTGTGTGAAAATGCGAGAAAGGGCCTGGTTAAGGTATATGTATAGTATATTTGGCAGAGTATCACACATTAGAAGAGTTTTATTAGTGTTTATACTCAAATTTAAAGTTGAGTACATAAATATATTTACATTTCAGAATGGAAAAAGACTGAAATGAAGGCACAGCAAATGTATGGAATAAAAACATACACCCTGAAGGGCAAACAGTGTCTTCCGGAGAGTGGATGCAAATGTTTGGTTAACATTGTGTCCACTCTATCAGGTACATCTGTCAAAGTTAGCGTTATAATGTCTGACATCATATTTCATCGTATTTGAAAGGCAACAGAAAGGCCTGCGCGTAGCATTTACACATTTTCGTACTGTGTATTAAAATATGTATGTTTTCAATGCGTTATCAAAGGCTCTACCACTTGTGTGATCATTTCCTTTGTAACTACATGACAACTAATATTATTAAAATAACATTTACACTAAATAACTTTTAACTCTATATAGTGAGAGCATTTATTTTATACGTGTTTTTATGTAAATTTACTTTGAAGTATGTGTCATCCTCTCATCCCTCAGAATATTCAGTGAAATAGGGGGTGGTGGAGGAAGCAAAGAGTGGAGATATGTAAGGAGATCTATCAGGAGTGTGAATGGGCAGAGTGCAGAGCAGAAAGCCAGGCCCGTCGGCCAATCTCCAGTGAGGATAGAGAGCATCCCGGTGCCAGCTGGCAGCCTGTCTCTCCCATCTGTGGAGCCTCGGAGAGTGTGCAATAATCTCCTGGAGACAGCGGCTCAGCCCAGGCCAGATTTAAAGGGATATGGCCAGCTGGCCAGCCATGGACAGGTCTGTACCAGGGAGAGAAAGGAAGGGCAGCGGAGGGCCGCAAAGACAGGAGGAGATGAGCGAGCGAGCTGTGACGGGGGTCAGGTGTAATATTAAGGATGACGGGTGAACTGAGGATTGGCAGTCAGGGAGAAATAAAGAGTGCTGATCAGACTGATAGTGGTCCAGCTGCTGGAGAACACTGAGACGGGAGGAGCGGGAACTTCAGAGGGTCTGTTCTGGCTGTTACTGTACCTGCGTTCGAGCAAATAAGACTGAAGCGCAGAGTAGTTACTCCTGCCAACGAAATAATACAAACTGTAGGCCAGCAGCTCTTGGTTTCCTCCTCTGTGATTGTCGCAGATGGCTTTTACTTGAAAATTATATTAATCTTACCAAGATATTTAATCCAGTATTGAACTTTATTTTAGTGGGACTATCAAAATAAATTTCAAATAATTTTCCATAAACCCCTTTAAGCCCTGTACCTTGTATTAATATTCGTAAGCACGCTTTTTGTAAGATTAATTTTTTTTAATGTTTTTTGCTTATTCTTGGACTGTCACCGTGGCGTCTGTGTGTGCCAGGTGAAGATTGGAGAATGCAAAGAGGGAAGCAGAGATTGACTCGAGTTCACAGCTGGGGCCACACAGAAAATGTGAACACGGGAGTGCGAAAACACTGCTCACAAAGACGCTTGAAACACACCTGCTGCTGCAACATTGAAGGGAAAAGAGTCCTAACAGCCATTTCTATAAGCACTGTCATATCTGAGGGAGATCTGGGAACAACATTATGTACATATGCATATGCAGGTGTGTGATACTCACACAAACACACGCATGCGGGCATGCAAAGACACATATGCCTGCAGCCAAGAACGAGCGAAGCCATGCAAATCCCCAGATGTGCAGGATGACACGGGGGAAGATGAGAAAGGGGGGACTAGGAGGAGGAGTGGAGTGCCTGGAAGGAGGGAAGGGGAGGGGGTTTGATAGAGGAGGGGAAAGTGTGGAGGGGAGGGCTGGGTGTTTACTACTGTTTAAAAGGCAGTGGGTGCTGTGTGCAGATTAATAAACAGAAGATAATAGCAGAAGGACTCTATATTTATTTTTTATCTTAAATGTTGCTTGTTTGTCGGGCTGGATGAATATTGACTGTGAAATTGGGATCAGGGGCGACACATGCCAGTGCTCGGCCTTATCTCTGGGATGCAGGCAGGCCCGCGGCCGTTATCACGGTGCCACAGTGGCGTGCCGGCACTCCAGCTCTCTCAAAGCCGCCACATTCCCTTTGTATCTGCCCGGAGAAGCCTGTTTACCTTTCAGTGGTTTGATATTCCTATTAGAGCAGCTGACTATTTACTCCCTTCTTCCTTCTCCTCCTTTCCCTCTGCTAGACCCTATACTGTCTCATCTATTTTTTTTTTTTGGTCATTTCTCTTTTTTTGGCCTATCGGTTTTTTTTGTGTGTGTTCTTTTGTTGCCTTTTTTCCCGACATTTTCCATTACATGAAGTTGTGGACATGGATTTGTCCATCAAGGAGCAAATAGCTTAAATAGTTAATATGTAAAAGAATCATTGCTTGATGGCATACATAGCAGGAGGCTGTTATCTCCAGGAAAAGCCTGTTACAATCTTCAAATGTATTAAGATTTATTTATGCTACTTTAACTGTAAAGTTTACATTTTAATATTCATACTAAGAAGGACCACTTAATATTGCCAAAGATATTTCTCTACCTGTCTAACGATAATGTAGCTAATGAGAATACAAGGGTGAAACGGGGGGAGGCCAAGGTAAAGGACACAAAATACTGTTATAGGGAGGGGTTCCAAAATGAAGCCGTCGATGCAGGAGCTGATTCTTAAAAGTTTCCCATGTAGGCATGAAGCAGGTCTGGAAGCTAACAATGTCAGCACGCAGAAAATAAGGCAGCCATGACACCCATGACTAGAACTTTTTCTATACCATTAGTTGTGTGACTTTCTCCTCTCTAGAGGGAAGGGCATTTAGATTGCTCTGGTGACGACTGCGTCTTCTCTGACTTCAATCTTCATAGATGTTTTTTTTTTTTTTTTTTTTTTTTAATCTTTCTCTCTTCCACACAGGGTACACTGAGGGGCTTGAGGCTCGCTATGGTGCTTGCCACGCCGCGAAGAGGGATAAGAGGCAAACAAACATCTGGGTAGCACCTAGCAACCCTGATCAGAGTGTCTGCCAGGAACCTGATAAGCTGACAGGCATGGAGAGGACACAAGGGGTGGAAAGAGTGGGTTATGGCTGTGGGGATGTAAGACTGTCAGCGCTGGAGGGTGTCTTCCCTCTCTGGACACTAATAGCTCATTAATTATCTAATTTCCTGGGCTACATTAAGTTTTTGTTTTACACCGGAACAGTGGAGAGGATCCTTACTGGAAACATTATCGCACGATCATGGTTTGTGTCCAGGACTAGCGATCTGATGACTCTCAGAGATGCTGGGTGCACAGAACTCAAACTACAACATCAACCATCCACAACATGTTCACCATGTTCCCATACATACATCCATTCCTGCATCCCTGCCTCCATTCATCCATCCATCCATCCATCCATCCATCCATCTATCTTGTCTTGTGTAACCAGCTTTGCCCTATGGCACATTTAATCAAACATGTGCCATATGAGCCCAGTCCTGCTCAAGGTTTTTTCCTCTTAAAAGAGTTTTTTTCTGCCACTTTTGCTTGTTCGGGGGTCAGACTCTGGGTTTCTAAAGTAGAATTCAACTGAAAGTAAAATCAAAGTAGCTCAGTCACTGAAGATGAGCGAGAAGAACAGAACGATGAGGTTGCACACCATATGGCTGCAAAGAAGAATAAACAAAGCACAGAAAGTATTTGCAAATAACGCTTGACCCAGGTCTCTTTACAGATCAGTGCGCCTTAATTGGTGCTGTCAGCCCATACTTACTTCCAGCCTATCCATTTCAATACTTAGACAATAACAACATTAAGGAGCTCAATAGCTCATATTCCTATGTGGCAATAATATTTGGATCTCTTCTTCTCTCTGTGCAAATCAATGACATGAGATGCCCTTTGGCTTCATTTTTCATCTTTAATATTGATTGTTGTTCTGCTTTGGAGTGCACTGTCAGTCCAATTACAGAGAATTTAATTGATTTTTCCTCACTAGCTGGGTTGGACGTTATTGGTTTATGCAAAGCAGATCAAACAGGAGTACTCCCTTGACTGCTTTCTATGTGTAAAATACAGCTCTAATGAACAGCAGCACTCCGAAACTTTCCAAATCTCACCGTAATCTCTCCACACCATTCGTCCCCCTCAGCACAAAACTGACAGAAACATGACTGCACACACGGACATGCATAACGGTATCATCAATTAGTAGGAGAAAGAATATGCTAATTTTAATGATTCCAGACAGACAACTGAACCATCTTCATTGCACTGTCATAGCTTGAGTAGGATTCAAATTAAATGCCCATAATTCAAGCAAATAGATGTAATGAATAAAGGTGTCTCTTCATTTGAAATTTCCACAATGACCTTTACAGGAAGCTTTTGCTCATGAAAAATACATGACCCTAAACACAATATGTCAGGCAGCTAGACAAGGCTAATTAGCTGCAGGTAAATTCCGAAGGTCTAGCTCTTGCCTTAATTCTCTTATTCCTTCTCGTATACCCACACAATGTATGAATTTATGCGTGGGCCAATGTATAAGCAGATGTGGTACTTAGGGTTTCAGTTAACATTGGGCCATTAAAAATCAGACCTTCTAAATTCATAACCAGTACACAAAACAAATTTCATGTAAAAGAAGGACTTTTTTTTAATTTAGCCAAAATAAACCTGAATTTCATGAGCAGTTACCTATTTAATTAGATAAAATTTCCCTTTACACTTGTGCAATTTATACATCAGAGTGTGCTAAGTGTTTATGTATAAGACCTGAGTTTGTAGCTGCTTTTTGGTTATTAGAGAGCAGTGGAAATGTGATGTCTTGCAGCAGTCTATCGCTTGTCTCCTCACTTAAATCTCCACTTTCACATTCCCAGAGGCTGCTATTGGAGCTAACACCCTTCCTATTTGCACCTTGGCCTGGCGTGCAAATGCGTTAGTGCATCTGTAAGGGAGAGAGTGAGGCCAAGATGGTGCTCTCTACCATATCTCTGGGTGCACCCTCGCTGAGCTGTCATCACTCGCTTGCACCGGGTACCCGTCACAGCTGCGGGGGAACCACTCTGTGGGGAACCTTCGTTTCCATCTGTCTCCAATTCAAAGTGGCACCTATTTAGAGCAACTCAGCGGCTGTGCATGCCACAAGCCAAAAAACAGGGCTAAGGCTTGTTTTAAGGGAGTCAAGATCAGTGGAGATCAGTATAGAATAGAAGTACTTTATTTATCCCAGACATGGGAAATTGACTTATCCCAGCAGCATCGTCAGTATTAACATATTTACAACATATTTACAGTACAATAGTGTGCAATATCAGTGTAATATGAGTGATATGACTATGCAATATGCAATAAATAATTATGACAATGTGCCACATAAAAGTACTGATGGAGCACATCACAGCACAAGGGCTGTGAGTCTCAGTCAGATTCAGTCAGTAGGACCTTTGTTTAAGTTTAGGTAGGCAAGATGTGTTCTATTGTTTTATTTACTTTGTCTTCAGGTTCCTTTTTATTTTTGCTTTCACTGTTTTCAGTCTTTGTTTTCAATTATTTTTCTCAGATTTGAACACAGTGCCCTTGAAGTATTTTTACTATAAAATCTTTTTAAGCACTGTAAAAAAATTGCATCTTGAATATGGCGACTCAAAAATTTCAGATATTAACTTTACATAACATTGCTTTTACCCTTATCAGCCCATGTCAGTTTAATATCACTGTGAGTACATATCAGCATGAGTGTGCTTTGCATGGGTGACCATGTGCCCGTGCACGTTTGCACGCACTGCTCGTTCCGGAGCTCGCGTCTGCACCCGCGTATGAGAACCGACTTAATTTAGCAGGTGTGCTTTGACAGTTCTTGAATGAACGCCAAGTCTGCTGTAGGAAGGATAAGGGAGAGGAGGCACTCAGCGTGCATCTGCGTGGAGTGCAACTGTGACAGATGGGGACGGTTTAACTTATAGAGTTCTGTTAGGATCTGGAGGTTTTTCTAATGCTGTCTGTGCCAAACAGGTGTGTATTCTAAAAACACCACTGAGAGGGAAGGTGAACAAGCCTCAACTGACTTATTTGTCTAGTGTGAGCACTTCTCATGATAGACGGAAGCAGGCTAGGCTAGGGTTTTTTTCTTTTTAATTTTCTCTGCACACTGTATTTCTCTGCACGCTGAGCATTTTTACTTTTCATTGTGGGCAGAAGGTCAATGATTCAGTGATCCAATTGATGTAGGAGTGTCCTATTTTACTTTCAGCTACAATGTTTTGTTGAGATATGTATTTCCAGGAGATGTGACTCTGGCTCTTGGAGCCACTTTATTTTGGAAATCTTGGCACATTCACAATGGTGGAACTGAACAATTTAAGTTACTGGGACAATGTTTTTCTCATAAACTAAAACAACTACCACAATGCTAGATGTATAGCAGGATGGCGAATGTCATATGGAACACAGACCTAGATTTTAAAAACTCTGACATTGCAGGTCAGACCAATAAAAATGAGGAGGTAGAGCTTCGGGTTGGCCTCCTCAAGTCAGTCCTACTGACTGAGGATTTAACTGTTTGAGTATTGCAGACGTTTGCCTGCAGCAAAGGGACCGTCAAGAGATAAGAAGAAATATTACTGTACGCCAGCTTTTGTCATGACACAGTTCCTACTGGCATTTCTCCACATCCGTTTGTTCACATGGTTTGAGCACAAGGTGGTTTGTTTGCTCCGCAAACACAGGTCTGTGGTGCTCATAAGTGACCAGATTCCTTACTATCCTAAGGAAATGGCAAGAGACACAACAAGAACTTTCCATCAAAAGGGTTTATCAGATCACTTAGTTTTGCCAGAATTCAAGGTTGTGAACATACGTACTGTAAAACTACTACTACTTCTGCTACTACTACATACTCTTAAACTTGTCAGCTCTATAAGAAGTAAAGCCTTTAAGTGCCTCTGAATGTGGAACAACCCTGCAGTGACCGTTTCCTCCAAAGGCCATTCTGATGGCTGTGGGGTTGAGGAGTTCAGCCAGTAAATGGTGGCCATGTGTCTCGCAGGTAGACAAGTCACTTCACCATATGGCTGCTTTCTCATTGCCAGATGCCAGCTGTTCCAACCGCTGACTTTCACACGCTTTACTTTCGGTGTACTCGGTGAAAGGTTACATTCTGTCTAAACTGTGAACATAGTGAAAGAACTTCTTTTCAGTAGCGGTCAGGGATTGTGCTTGCTTGATAATAGGACAGTTAATGGTGCCTAGGAACAAAAGTGTTTCTGACAACAAACTTGCAAGTTATTTTAATTCTTTTCTGCATGCTAATGTGAGTTATAATGAAGTCCCGGTGTGTTGTCCTGCTGGGTCTGTATTTGGTAAGGGGGGCCTGTATGTCATTGATAGAGGGATCTCTTTGACACGGCAGCTCTGGCCCATCGCATCTGGAAGCCAGTAGCGGCAGCCGCTGGGGGGAGATAAGACGAGGCTAGCCACTCGCCTGTAAAGCATGTTTTGCCCCCCTCGCCCCAGTTCTCCTCTCCTTCCCTGCTTCTCTCTCTCTCTGTCTCGCTCTCCCTCTCCCTCTCCCTCTCACTCTCCACCCATCCTCCCCCATCATCCTCCTGACCTTATCTCGAGGGAGAAGGCACCACTGGGTCGCTTCTGTGATAGCACCTGCCAGAACCAGAGCTGGCCTCTGGTGATTATGGAAGAAGTATTATCTCTCCCGACCCAAAAACTCATTCTATACCTGCCAACATTTGAGAGGAGGGGGCAAAGGAGCACTGGCCTCTATAACAGGTAACAGAATTGTGTGTGTGTGTGTGCATGTGTGTGTGCATACATGGATGCACATTTTAGCTAAAACTAGGAGAAGTCACTGTATAGGTACAGTATATCAACTGATAATCTTTTTAACTCATGACTGGTATTGTGATGTGTGTCAATGGTTAAATGACCAATTCAGTTGATTTTCTGCCCCAGCAGCCAGGAATACACCTGGACAGGTCACCAGTTCATCACAGATGATACGCACACCATTCACATACTCACACCTAGAGCGATTTAGAGTAGCTAATTAAGCGTGCATGTCCTTGGACAGTGGGACGAACAGTGCGCGAGCAGGCACGTTACCAGTGTGAGGAGGAAAAAAGGAGTTAATTAATGTGAAGTCTGTTTAACGCTACATGACTTTTAGTACAATCTGTCACTCTTGGCAAATGTAGCCTGTGACAAAAGCCCCGGATCAGAGCCAGACTGGCTTTCAATGGAGTCACCAAATAGGCCTGCGAGAAAATATTGACACATTAAAATAAAGCTGTATTTCATTATGAAATACCGATTTGATAAAAATTCTATTTTATCAAAAGCTCAGCTGAGGTTGAATTAATTGTGAAACTGATTGATTATACTAGTAACAATATGAGCTCCTTATATTATGACACTTAAAAAGAAAGTTGAAAAAGGACTATTTTTATAAAACAGCATGACCTCCTATCACCACTCAGACTTGCAGTTTAAACTTCAGAATAACTGAAACAAGGAACTGGAGACACTTATATAGTCTGAACTTGGTATTAGGCACTTTCAGTTTTCTGTCATCTGCAGAGTCAGCAGGCAGGTTCCTATTAAAAGAGAGATCGCTTCACTTCTTTTTTATAAAACCTGCCCCGCCACCTGTTTTTCTGCATTTCCATTTCCTCAGTAATGTAGTTACAAGGTTTCTTCAATTAATGCAGATTATTGATTTCCCCAGGAACATAAATCTTAAATTCAGCGTCACTACTGTGAAGATATATCTAATACATCTTCACAGATATATATAGTATGTATATATATATATGCGATGTGGGGTGACTGATTACCACAAAAGTACCGAAACTCTACATCCAGGATTTACAGAGCGATAAACATCCCCCATCTCTCAACCATCGTTCAACACCCAAGGACTGAGAGGAACATACGTTTGTCTCACTTCCCCACTACTGATGACCATATGCGTGCTGGTTTCACCAGGCACATTGCACATCTGTGTGTTTACATCCTCTCTCACTTCTCTCATCAACACACAAAAATATGAGAACATGCATATGCGTGTTTGTTTTGTTTTTGTACATGGGGGGGGGTGTCAAACAGTGGGAATTCACTCACGCTGTGGGGTCTAACTGACTTACACATAAATTTGTTACGAGTACGACGTACTGACCTCATGACCCGGAAAAGTGGAAGTCAATGTAATCCTAAACCCTTAAAAGATGTGTGTGTGTGTGTGTGTGTGTGTTTGTTGTCATATCCAAAGGCCACTCTCTCAGAATCCTGGGTTAATGAGTCCTTAGAGGTCAGAAGTCAAGAAGGTGATGGTTACAGTGATACATGAGCTTGTGCGGGAGCTGCTTTCAGCTGTCCCAGCTTTAGGATGTTTGCTTTGGTTTCACTGATTGTAAAGACAGAAGAGTTACTGCATCTGTTTTTTTTTCCCCAAAAAAAGCTACATATTTCCTATGTATTTAAAGGGAAACCTTGTTTTTTAACATCATCACCTTTTTTTACAGTATTTTCATAAAATGTTCTTTATTTTTTTTCCACAATTTTCCACAAATAATGTTAATTTATTGAACGATGATTTTTTTTTTGTTTGTATGTTTTCATTGTAATTTGGTTATCAATGATCTTCCACCATTGTGTGACTGTAGATTTTTTTGGCCAATGTAGAGGTTAATTTTTATCTTTTCATCAAATACACCACCAGTCTATTATGTATTAATACACACGTTGGGCCATTTTGAGTGTGAACTGTGGTAAAAGAAACCATCACTCTGGCCACTGAGCAAGGTGCACTGAAGCAGAGGATCCTGTGAAGGAGGGAAGACAGCAACAGCTGTTTCCTGACAGAGGAAGCCCAGATGGAGGCCCAGGTCCTGCTGTCTGCTGCTATCACAGCAGCCAGAGCTGCTGCACGGTGGCGGGGGTGGAAGGGGTGTCGTCCTGCAGCACGCACAAACTCCGATACTGATTGTACCATGACGTGCACTTCTCTTTTCAGGCAGTGTTGGAGGAGGGTTGAGATGAGAGCACGGCCCCTCAGCCAACCAACACGAGACAAGCTGACCTACTAGTGACACACAGAGACTTTCACACACTCGTTGCTGGAAGGCACTGCCGCAGAGAAGTTTACCTGTATGAAGAAGGTGAACCACAGAAGATCTACCCACAACACGAAAAGCCTGAAGACTGCTGATGTGATTCAACACATACTTTCTAATATTCATTAGCTGCAGTTAAAAATACCTGAGGAACCCAGGAAGAAGACAAGGATCAACGTGATGAAGAGGTGAAAGATGGAAGAGGAAACAACCCTCGTTCTTTGCTTGTTTTCTCTGTTTATAGTCTTAGGGTCCTCATCCTCACAGTTTCAGTAGGTCATTCCGTGCTATGTGATATGCTAGACTTTAAAAGACAAACTAGTTCAGTTAGGTCAGAGGAAACCTGCAATGTCTGAAGGACAGTTGGATGAGACAGTCCATCAGGGGACTTGTTTAATATGGTGGAACTTATAGAGGACTAAAGAGACTGACTGCCATGTATTTGCTGCACCGCTTGCACCTGAACGCCATCTTAATTTGCTCAGCATTTACATCTTATCCTGAGTGTGAAGGTCTTCACCTTACAAAGTAATTAAGAACCTTGAGATATTTGCATTTGAGATTTTGAAGGACAAACATGTCTTGTGAGGTTTACTTGGAACACCAAAGGAAAGCTGACCTCAAAGCTGAGACTGCTCCAGCGTTTGCTCCACATGTCCCCACGGTCACGCTGATCAGCCACCGCGACTTGAGGGACAAACGCAGTGCCCACCGGCTCCATCTGGGAAGCCTCGACTCCAGCCTGGTAACCAGAAACCATTACAGATACAGAGAAGGTAGGAGTTTGTCTTCTTAAAAGACCTGTTTTATGAAAGCAGACTGCCAGCGATGAGTGATGGAGGGTCCCACTGCTGTCAAGTCTGCTCATTAATTTAGAATGATTGACGCTTAATCAGCTTGTGTTGACTTAGCGGCTCATGCTATAATGGCAATATGATGTGAAATCTGATGACTAAAGAAGCGTTTCCAGTGCGAGGATGATGTGTGGAGTTGTGCAAAATAATTTTGTCTGCCTTTTTCCTGAAATCTCTGTCCTTAAGAAAAATCACTCAAACCCTTTCGCCAAGTGTGAGTCAGTTTTATCACATTATAGTTAGAAGAGTTAAATGTGGCATATTTGTCCTGTGCCAGAGGCGAGGAAAGGAGAAGGGGTCTTTTCGGCACTGTGGTGGGTAGCTGTGTGGGTCTTTCTCTGGATGTCCCCATGAATCTGTGTCCATAATGCACACAGAGGACAGGTCAATGCATCAAAGCGAATGTGGATTCTTGAAAGACACTCAGGAATAAAATGTGGAGGAGAAAAAAAATGTAATTGATTCTCAAAGTCCCAAAACAGCGAAGCAGCACCGTTAGCTGAAAACCTTCACTTAAATCAGTCAAGGGTTCAAGGAAAGAGACATTAAAGGCCCATTTTTGTAGACTCTATATATGTAGAAACTGTAAGCCAGAGTGAAGACTAATACCCAACAGAGTGAATTACCTGCAGAGTCTGCCGTCTCTTGGTGGTAATGAGCTTTGTGAACGTTGCAGTGATAAGGCCTCCATAATTAGGCTTAGTCATAAGCATCCCTCCTGTAATTCTGTGATAAAAACCCAGCAGAACTCTGGTGTTGCCGATCCAAAGTATTCATCTCTCTGCACACACAAAGACATCTGAATTTTAACTGTAAACACAGCAATGTCTTCACAGGATGTAACTTTATGTGTATGTGTTTGAGTGGGTTTTGGGCAGGTATGGTCCAGCAGTGTGTTCAGATTCAACGGAGAGGTAGAAGTAATGTGGGAGAAATAATGTGCATGCATTAGTGTGTGTTAGAGAGAGAGCGAGCGAGGTGTTGTGAGCTGCAGTATAGGCTTCCTGTGAGGGAGCAGATGTCGCAGAGCTCAGGCACAGCTGCGACGGGCGATAACCGTGGTGGCAAGAATATGTCGGCACGCTGGCTCTTCTCCCTGGGTCTTATCAGCCATGCACACACACACACACACACACACACAGACCGGTACAATAAGGAACTGCCACCCAGCACTAGCACACCCTCACAGCAAGCCCTGATAGAGTGAGGAAAGCAATAAAAGAGATGGAGAGAGGAAGAAAAGGAGCAAGGACTAAATAAAGGGACTTTGAGGGAGAAGGTAGAGTGAATCCCTTACAAAGCTTTGGCTCATGTTTGCTGTATCATAGACCTCATAACTTTGTGCCAATCCTAATCCTCTATAGCTCTGAACAGACTATATTTCATCATTTTCTCTGACAATGTTGGTTTCTGCATCAGTTCTGTGTTTATGGTCAAACAGAATTGGCCCAGGTCTATAAAGGCTCGCCTTAACTGTGTGTGTGTTTTTTTAAGTAAATAAAGTTGATTAGAATTTATTCCAAGGTCTTCCCTCTTTTCACTAATCTGGCGACTGACCTTTATCACACATAGTATCAATTATTTGCCGCCATGGTGAAGACGAATAGTCCACCTATCATGACTAATAAAATTACCTCATCCCAAAGAAACACAAGTACAAGCAAATCAATGCAGCTGAGATTATAATTGTGAGATACTGATAGATATTGGTGGTGGTGTGGTGGAAGAACAGGGAAGAAAAATTAAGTAAAGGGCATGTGTGGGTGGAGAGGAAAGGTGGTGATGAGAGAGCGAGAGAGAGAAAGAGAGTTAAAGTTACCCTTTCTATTTCCTTAGCACCAGCTTTGCGGTTTCTATGAGAAACAGATGTTCACAACTTGATACAGTGCCTCATCCCCCTCCACTCACTATCTCTGGTGCCAGCACAACCAACTGTCTACACACACATACACACACACACATACACACACACACACACACACATACACACACACACGTGTGTGTAGACTGTCCTGCATTGGGTATATTTACCTGCAAGCTGAGGACTTTTTACTGTCCATTTCCCTGTAAGTCTAGGCTGCGTGTCCCGTTTTTGAGTAAACACTTGATATAAGCTGGTGTTACTTCCCCTTTTGTCATTTTGCACATCTGTCTTTAGCCACAGCATTTTTATCACCTTTTCCTGAAGGTGTTGGGCACTGCAATTTATTCTTCTTGTTTGCAGGGTGATGAATTCTGATGATTTTGTATGTTTATTTCAAATAATATTGTAAATCTGCATTATAACTCTGTTGTGTCAGTATGCTGAAATAACCACAGTAAAACATCATCCGCAGAACCCTTATTACCACCAACCTGCAGTGAAATAATATGCAGAGTTGAGCATCACAAAGGACTTTTTCCCTCCCAAAGAGAGTGGATTGAATTTTGAAATCCCATCATGTCTGTATGATTCAAACAACCAACACTCTGCTGCTCAATTGCAAACAAAATGCCAGGGGGTTGGGGGGACTCTATGGGTCCAATTTGTCAAAGCAGCACACTGGTGAACATGCTCGAGTGGGTGGGTCAATCATCTGTTACGCCACGCCATATTACCGCAAGCCTCTCTTTTACATCCTCTTTCATAACGTGGTGGAAGGGTTTTGAGGACCAGCTCTTGTGTGTTAACACAAAGTGAGAGGAGATCCTCTCCAGAGCAGACCCAGAAGCTGCATTTAAAGCCCAAAACCCATATTCAGGCAGAATGTGTGCGAGATTCAACACAAGTCACTTATATCACTGATTTAATCAGCCTTAAAAAAAAATCACAGGTTTGTTGCAAGGAGAATTGTACTTCCCCTTTTCATGAACGGAGCCTTCAGTGATGACTTTTATGGGGACTGTAACATAAGACTGTCGTCTCTTAAAAGTGCATTAAAACAGAGAAGAAGGAAGAAAAGAGAATAGCACAGTGACACAATAGCTCTAGAATTTTTTTCAGTCAACTCAGGGCCTTATCTCATTTTAACACAAGCCTGGCACTAAAAGAGGAGGATTTATAATATGTGTGCAGAGAAAATGTTACTAAGTTCTTTTTTTTTTAAATTCGTGATAAAAAAAAAGGTCATTTCATTACTAGCACAAAAACCAGCCCTGGTTCTAATAACTCAGAAAGCAGAGAGGAGATGTTGTCAGGGTGTAAAAGAGGTAAATAGGACGATGTGTGTGGTGAGAGAAAGATAGAGGAACAAAAGAAAGAGGGGACAAAGCTGTTTCGGTCATTTATATCTGCATCGCAGCACAGAGAGTCCATCAACGTAAGTTCCCACTGTGTTTGGTTGGGTTTACGGTGCAGTTTATCGGTATCGCCACATGGAGTGTTGAAGCTAACCCAGTGACCGCTCAACAAAAGGCCAAATTAAGAGGAGTAAGAGGCTGTCACACAAAGAGGCTGGCAGGTTGACTGACGCTGTTCCAGCAGAGAATAGCATCCTGTCAATCCTGGAGATGTCACCTTGACAGGAATCCTTTCTTTGGATGCAACCCCCATCACCAACCTCTCTGTCAGTCAAGGCAACACACATCTACGTACCCACATGTGCACAGCGGCCTCTTACTTTCACAATAAAAAGGATCCTTACAACTTAATGCATATGTACAGTGTCTAGGGCAGTGACTATAAGAGAGAAAATGAGAAAAATTGTTGAATGAATGAGAACAGTTGGTGTTTGATAAATACATCCACTGCGGATTATTTCTCAACACCCTATCAGAGTCACCAAATCATGGCCTGTGTCACTGTTCATGTGCCTGTCACCTGTGTTTGTGTTTGTGTGTATGTGTGTGTGTGTGTGTGTGTGTGTGTTTGACCATTTTCTACAACTTGAATTCAACATAAACCCTGACTAGGTCACATGGAGAAACAATTCTATTCTAGTCAAAGACCTTCATTCATCAGTTTTTGAGAATTATTTTTGAATCTTTACCAGAGGCCAGAATTTGCCACCAGGTCGGGTGGGACTGTAGTTGGTGCCCAGCAGCTGTCTGGATTTACAAGTGGAGTTTATTTGTTCTGTAGGCACAGGAGGTCATTGGTGTGTCAGCTTTGTCTACTGTCCATCTCTCTCTCTCTCTGTGTGTGTGTGTGTGTGTGTGTGTGTGTATGTGTGTGTGCGTTCGTGTCTAACAGACAGACTGCAGTGTGTAAACAGGTGGGCCATTCTCACTCTAAAGGTTCCAGATATTACCACCTCTTTCCTTTCTGTCTCTGGCATCCCTGTTTCTTAGTCAACAATCAATATTTATCTGTAGTGAGATATTTAGTAACACTGGATGCAGATGAGAAAATTAAATGACAAACAAAGAAAATAAATTGCATATTAACAACTTGGTGAAATATGTATCATTTCCTTGTCTTTTGGCCACTGCTGGCCAGTGTTGTAATTTTTTTTAATGTGAATAAAGACCCTATAATAGATAGCACAAATAGAAGTATTCTGTCTTTGACATGATGCGCGTTCATTTTGCAAGGCCATCTATACTGTTTTTAAAGATAGTTTACGTCATATTCAATCAGTTTTTTGGTGCACCTTTTTTTAAGTAGACATTGTGTGTGTGTGTGTGTGTGTGTGTGTGAGTGTGTGTGTGCGCGCGCGCGCGCAGAATTAAGCGTTTGTTGTGGTCTTCACCCTGATATGGGGAAACAGCGGCGCCCACAGGCAGACAGTGGGAACACTAAAGCAGTTGGGATTGGGAAGCTTTCGTTGCTTTTCTTAGGTATCCAAAATTAACGATAGAAATTGTAACAGTTAAACGCAGTTATATTTTGTAAATATATTATATATTAATAAATATATTATTTGTAAATGTATATATATTTATATTTATAAAACGTTATTCAAACTCGTGTAATAATTGCATGTATGGTTGTATGTTTCGCTTAATAACGCGATAAAGTTCTACAAACGTTCATTTGGCTGTAATTTATTGCAGCTATACAGCCTCCGTGAACATATTGCTGATAACTTTGCGTCATTATGCTATGATATACACTCTTCAGTTCAGATCTATTTTAATTTCATAGAGGATTCCTTTGGCGAGAGAGAGAGAGAGAGAGAGAGAGAGAGAGAGAGAGGGAGAGAGAGAGAGAGGTTAGGAGCTCCAGATGGTGTTTAAACGCAGACAGAAGGCTACAGCCAGGACACAGAGAGAGGAGGAGGAGGAAAGAGCTGCGCGCACTGGGCCCCTTTACTTCACTCATCAGTGAAGAGACATAAACGCACGGCTGAAAACACGACATTTGTTAAGTGGTAGGAAAGACAGCTTAAAATATACCCAACTGACTGAGCGAGAGTGGTTCTGTTCGGGACAAGTGCGTCTTTAACAGAGGCAGGACGGCGGAGGATCAGTGCGTCGGAGGCGCAGGACCACATATAGAACGTGGTTGTGCAGAAGCAGACTGGTGTAAAGAAACTGAAAGAGAGGCGAACTGGTCTCGTCGGAGCCTGCTGAGACTAACCCCTGTTCCCACGGACTGTGGCTAAACTGTGGCCGACAGAACAGGGTTCAAAAGTTGTCACTGGAGGAATAATACAGGCGCGGACAAGAGGACCCGCATCCCGAACGTGTGCGCGTCCATGGGAGACGCCAGGATTTGTGGACTTATTTACAAAATACAAACCGACAAGTAGTTCTGTCTGTTTTCACCAGACAGAATCGGACTGCGTAAAGAAAGGACGTCTTTGAATGAAGAGGTGTATTTTTGTAGTGTTGTTTTTTTTTTTATATAATCTGGGATGTAAAATGAGCAAAAGAGCGGATTTACACGACTGGGACAAGTTGTGATTTTTTTTTCCCTCCCCCTTCAAATCACAGTCAACACAAGAAGCTGTTTACAGTCTTCAAATAAAAAACAGGCTGCAAAACCAAAGACATCCGTCTTCTTAAGGACCCAAGATCCCTGGCTTTGAATTTTGTTTCACTGTTCCGAGAATTGAAATACCTCATAATTTATTAAAAGATTGAAAGTCAAGACGGAAAGTTCTGCATTTTATTCTTTATGGACTCTGTTCTCTTAATCGCCTGCTCGACAAACTAAACAAAAAGGGGACAACACGTTTCCCTGTACTCTTCTGCAAAGGCTTTACCAGTTTATAAAAGCCAAATAATGACGAGGATCGAGACGATATAGAACCAGATTCAGAACCGATTCGGTGGATTATCACCGCTACAATTACCTCAGTTTGACTCAACCTTCACGAAGTAAGTACGTGCAAACTACCATAGCAAATAATTTCTTAACATGTGCGTTGCGTTTAATTTAGTCGTTTTGGGATTGCAAGAGTCATTATAAAGTGCGCGTTTCATTTTTAAAGGCTTCAAGTGGCAACAGCTCCATATTAAACTTTAATTATCTGCTCAAAACGATGTTCTGAAGGATGGATTGGCAATATTGTGAAAGTGAATACAAAGTGTGCTGTATTTATGAACATTATTTAATATTTGTTTGCATATTAACAAATGATGGCTGCATATAAAATAAACAGATGTAGATAATCCCTTTCTATAGGTGTATTCAGTGACATAGGTAGTGCTGGAAACTGCGATATTCAGTTTAAAAGCAGGAAAGCAAGGGCAGGCAGGTCAGCCTGTGAAGACAAAGTGATGAATCTTTGTTGTCTTTAAACTCGGTACCCACCTGAACCAGTTGGAGGTGATGGTTGTGATGGTCAGTGTTGACATTTATGCTAAATTTAGTTCTGTGCTGCTTCTGAATGAACTTCTGTTCCAGGGAAGGCTGTTTTGGGTGTTCATATTGACCAATAGGCACAGCAAAGATGGAGCTCAAATGAGTTTGAACTGAAAAGTTGAAACTGTGCATTCAACATCTAAAGCAACCCTTGTGACTGAACGTGGGGACACTCCCTGAGAAAAGGGGTAACTCCAGCCAGAGGTTTCTGCCCCCAGTTGAACAGCCTTTCATTTCCAGCCTGTGAGTGCAACAGTAAAACACTCTGCAGCCCATTTTCTCTGCACGACACGGCCGGGTATAATTGGCCCTGGTAAATATCGTATGAATTATTGAACAGCTGATAATAGTCTTGAACAATGGATGGGAGGTTGCAGAGGTGAAACCGCAGTGCAGACACCCCTGCTTCACCGCACATTTTATGCCTCCATCAGCACCACCGCCAAGCGCCTTCCACGCTGGCCATCCCATCACTCAGTTTACCCCAGCCAGCTGAACGCTCAGGCAGATGTCCCCACTTCATCGTTAAGTAGCTCCCTTAAAAGCCTGTCCAATCATGATGACCCCCAGCATACCGTGTGAAATTATTCAGGTCAGCACAGACGCCTTTTTTCATGCACATAAGGAACAAAGAATTGAACAAAGCTGTTTTGATTGAACAATAGCAGGCAAAGCAACAAGTCAGCAGAAAATGTATCCTTCACTTCCCTTTATTACACCATTAATCAGTCACACGTTCGAGAAAAATAGTATTCAAAGTAGAAGAACAGTGAGCCAGCGCTGTTTGACCTGGGCGCTATGATTATGTGTTTACTGTACAAGTGTGTAGGCTTGTTGAGCATGCTTTGTGTGTGTGCGGTAATTATTCTAATCTAAATGCAGGCAGTGCAGGTGAAACCGGCTGTCTCCTAATTAATGAGCCGAGCAGATGGCCTCGGGTGGGCGGGAGCTGCGAGTGCACAGCGAGCCGGTCAGGTGGTCAGCGCAACAACGACACCTGGGCCATCATGTGTCTGTGCACGCCATCAGAACAGTACACACATAATTATCTTTTAATTAATGTATTCAAAACCCAGAATTAGGTTCATTTTTTGTTGCAAAATAGGCGTCATGGAAAAGCAACTTTTCCTTCCTTCTTCAGATCATCTTGAACTAGGGAAATAAGCTTTGGGAATGTTAATGCGAGGCAAAGCCTCTGGTTAGTTTGCACCGCAGACAACAAAAAGCCACTGAAGGTTTATAACTGCAGAAAACAACTTAGCCATAATTATTGCTGATTTAAGTGTTCTGACCGTCGCTCCCCTCTTGGCGTGCGCTTTCACAGTAGCAGCAAAAATGGCAGATTGCTGAACTTTTGAAGACGAGACTGTCATCATACAGTTAAAAAAACACTAATTTACTGCTTAATAATCCAGGAGGGTTGTGTTTTTTTATTTAAATATGGGAGCAAAGGAGTAATCAGCGGTGGAATGAAGTGTTTTTCTGCTGCTGCATCTCTATGGTTTCACTGTTGTTTATCCTCATACACACTGGGAAGGGTGTGTGTTTGTGACTGTGTGTGCTCTGCCCTGGTCTGTTCCACATGTGTTTGACATTACTGTGACAAGGCTGCCCAGCCTCTCAGGGGAGATGGAGAATGTCAGAGACTAGAGCAGAGAAGCGAACAGCTTCCCAACATCTGGATGGAATGAGATGGTTGGATGGCTGGCCTGCATCTCCACAGCGTGGGAGCAGAGCAAAGGGTGGAGGCCAAGTGAAAAACCCCAAATGTGTGTGTGAAATATCACTCTTTCTGTTTTTTCATTGCTTGTCTCCTTACCCACACATGGACGCATGAAATCGGCCTCCCAAGAATAACACACATTTATGCGCTGTTAGTTAGTCATAATACTGTTTTGCCTCCAATCACATTATCGGGTTCTTTTATAGAATACAGAACGGGTCAGATTTTTTCGCTGTGACATTTATAAAGTATTCGCAGAAATTATTTGTTGAATTGACTCCTCATTTCACTGAAATTGCATCAACGTATAGAGCACCGACAGATTGCTTCCTCAATTAGGCATTTCAAAAGGGAGGCGCATTTCAGAGTGCGCACCTACTCCATCATGAATGCCTTTCCAAACAAATGTCACAACATCGCACGTAGCGTGCATGCCTATCGCAGAATTGCTGTCAGTTTTAGCCAAAACAGAAAACATTTCTTCCTCCTCCTCCCTTCCTTCAGTTGTGTCAGTTTCTCTCCCAGCTCTCGCTTTTTCACCTTCTTCACATGCCCCCTGACCCCTGGCCCTTTTTTTAAACCCTCTTTACTTGCATGTCCCATTCTGCCCATGGCACCTTCTCAACTCAAAGTCCCCGCACCTCATGGTAGGAAGTGTGTTCCGACCAGTGTCAGACATGGGAAACAGCTGGACTAATCTCCAGGAGCTCAGAGCTCCGTTTTAATCAGGCCAATTTGACAGGCCAAGAGAGAAAATGGAAGTTCATATCACTGCTGCTACCTGATATAATGAATCCCTCCCTTTCCTTTTGCCCCACGACGGGGCCTTTATCACCGGCAGGCGGTAAACAAGCACAAAGGAACACACAGGCTGAAGTTATTAAGGCCTCTGGTCCACAGCAGTTCTGTGCGGACGTCTGAGGAAGAACATGCAGGCAGAGATTGGGAAGGAAGGCACAGCTCTTTCATTCACTCTCCCTGCCTTTTTTTCTGTCTCCCCTGTACAGTAGTTGAGAAATCTGGGGGGGAAAAGGCCGTTATCTCCTGGAAACAGATCCTGTGCCACACAGATGGTTCCGTCTCTCTCTTCAAATGGGATGCTGAGCCATTGAGTGCCGTTGTGTTACTAGTGTACAGACCATAATCTCGGCTCCAGCCTTCCTTCCTCTGCCTCTCTGTCTCTCTCTTACACACACACACACACGCACGCACATACATACAGTATAGTACTGATTGTATAGTAATATTTTTAGAAAGAAAAGCTGGCAATTTTACTGATGTGTCTGAAAACAGTGGTCACTTTGAGGGTTGCCTGGGTTATAGTCTGGAATTATAAATCAGAAGGAGGCACAGTAGAGTGTATGTTTGATGATCTTCTAAGACAGAGATTATGACATTAGTAATGTGGTCTAACCTCTCTGGTTACATTTATGGAGAGGTTTCTCTGTACTTTTGAGGAGGACTTTCCTAGAGGAAACAGCAATGCTGTTGTTAGTAGCAAATAATCCTTCCAACCATTCTACTTTTTTAACAGCAGTGGCTTTCTTTTCTGTCCAGTTGCAGGACAGCATCTTAATTTGCCAATTAGCTCACATTATCAGCGTGTTACTGGCACTGCAGCTGCAGTCTTCACCTGCTTGCTGTTTTTGTGACGGTGTCCCGTATTCGGCTTGTGTCCCAGAGGGGTTAGCTGGTATTTATTTCAGCAGCTTCCAGCATGAGCTGGCTGTAAGCTAAATGGAGACACTGTCAGAGCCTTGTCACATGCTGTCCCCCACCGTATCCTCCACCAGACACATTTTGTTTCCTTGTGGTCAGCGTGTGTATTTGTGACACCTTTGGGATTCTTCAGGATAATACAGAGCACCTTTTCCACATCTGGTTAATGTCAGGAGCCATTGTTGCTGTCCCTCTGGGTCCAATGAAGAGGCATGAGAGATCCCAGGGAAGCAGGCTGCAGACATCTTTGTCAGTTTCATAGTGACAGAACAGGCATTTGACACTGAATGAAACGGAATACATGACATCAAACAGGGGAATGGCTAAGCTGCTGTTAGTTTTCCCTTATAAAAGACACATCAGTGTCGGGAGCTTTACACAGAGGAGTAAAATAATTTGAGACACACATTGAGAGTCAGGATTTAAGATGAAGAAAGACATGGCGTATGCACATATATGTTTGTGTTGCTAGGGTCAGATCTAAGTCTTTTGTGGTTCATAAATCATCAGACAGTGGCGGTGACGTAAGAACAAATAGAGCTTCTCTGCTGCAGCTGGCCTGAACGAGAGAGAAAAAGGAGAGAGGAACACAGAGAGGAAAGGAGAGAGCAGGACAGCAGCTGTTAGGCCTCCATCGCACACCTGTCACACAGGAAGTGAGTGCTGGCCACTGTTTCCTGGATACACCTCCTCAAACACTGTTCCTAGTAGAATTAGAGGGACGACATCTGCTGCAAGGGAGAGACCGACAGGTAGGTTTTTAAAAAATACATTCAAAAGATCATCAAATGCAGATTTCTGTAATAATAAAAAAAAACAAAAACAAACCCAGATGTTCTCATGCCTGCAGTGTTGCATTTCTTCACACAATCCTTCTTGCATGTGCAACCAAATTAAGAGGATGTTTGTGTTATGGCAGAGCTCCATGACAGACGGGTCACTCAGTGGAGACTTGAGCCTAACTCTCCCACATGCCCTAAACTTAACAGTAGGACATTCCCACGCTTGTCTGTCTCACCAACCCCACCCAACCCCGCCTATGACCGACATGAGTTAATCCAGATGTTGAAACTTGTTCGCAGATGTAGGCGCAAAATTCTCACTTTGTGACCCACTCCTTTGTCCCTCCACTTTCACCTCTACATTTAAGCGTCACTGATAACCAAGTGACCATCACCAAGTGACCAGGAAGTGATATTGTATAATAAAGCACTTGGAGCTTCCGTCTCCAGAGTCAGGCTGTTGTATTTACTGGTAGTTGAAATTCTCTTCTCTGTTTTTCAGGCTTGTCAGGTTGGGCCCTCAGGAGCCCGCCCTATTCCCAGGCTGCCCTTCATGCTGCCTGTATGCAATTAACAGCGTAATTAAAAGCCTGATGAGCTAATTGGTGTTGGGTGAGGCTGCAGGTGTTCAGTACAGAAGCCTATTAAGACAAGTGCAATCGCAGTGAACATCCCATAACAGAATGAGAGTATTTCCTTGTTCAAGTGTATGTATGATTTATACAATGTGTGAGGAAACATCAAGGAGTGGTTTTCTAACTATAAAACAGACTGCAACATGTATAAAGTGCAAAATACTCGTGCAAGAGCAATAACAGTATAAAAAATGCAAAAATGTGAGCAATTACAACTTAACTTAAAACTTGCAAAAAATAAAACAGTGAAACATTCATCAACGCGGTGTAATAGGTGTAATATAATGGTAGTACTGAAGAATAGACTTCAATAGCCTGTACTGTATCCATGGATACCAATGGATAATGCTGAGATTTGTTCACCTTAAAGATTAGCTCTGTTACATCTGTATTAAAAAAAAAAAGACCTATCCAAAAAGTGCCATAAGAAATCAACTCCCAACTCCTAATCAATCGTATCTTGAGGTCTTAAAATTGAGCGAAACCACGTTATTATTTTAGGTCTAAAATTTGGCAGAACCAGTCAGGTTTTTCCTCGTGCAGTGCTTCATTTTATAAAATTATGTCATATTTAATAGCTGAGATCATTTGAAGGGGAGTGACAACAGAGTCTGATGTTAGATGTTGAAACGTGGCAGCCTGAGGCTGAGCTCTCAGCTGGCAAAATTAGACTCATGGCTGACAGGACAAGCAAAAATAAATAAATAACGATGTAGATGAGCGACAACACAGAGAGTTATCATGTAGCGCCGAGGTTACACGTGAATCCTTCTCCCTGTTCATGTCCTTCTGCATTTCTGTCTCTCAGATCCATTCCCAGATGTATATGCACAATCAATTGTGTGTGTTTCTTGTCTCCCACTTCCTCCCTCATATGCCTCCTCCTCTCTCCTCCCTCTTCTGCACTCTGTGGCAGCTGTGCTGGTGATGGCTCTGTGCCCATGGTGCAAGCTGGCTGCGGGGTCCCAGGTGGCCCACATGACAGTTATTGATGTTCAGGTGTTCAACTCCTCTCACACAGAGACCCTGGAGCAACACACACATGCATACGGGGCTACAGATAAACATAGAAGCTCGATGCACACGCATGTTTACACTCTGTGGTTATTTACATGCATACACAGAAGTCTGTATTCTTCTTCACGTTGCTGAGGAGGTGCATTTTAACAAAGAAAAATGGACAGGAAGATTTTATGCATACGGCTCTCACGAGCAACAGTTATCAGTGTGGCAGAGGAAAAACAAGGGGCGTATGACAGTGTTGTTTGTGCATGATTTCTTTAGTATTTATGACTGTTTTTTTTTTGTGCAGGACAGCCAGCATTGGTCCCTGTGCCCAGCGCAGACACACTCCAGATGTGTCTGGCTAGCCAAGGCAGTTGTTCTTGGCACAGCTGCCTCGGCCGAATGTCACAAATACTTTCCTTTATTTAGGAATGGCTGTGGTGAGTAGTGGCTGGAGTGGAAGAAGGAGGTGAAGACAGATGAATCACAGGGAGAAGAGGGAAGAGGCTAACAGGGAAGATGTAGATGAAAAGAGAAAATTAATTATTAGAGTGCAGAAGGATGGAGGAGTAGAAAGGTGCACAAGGTTGGGTAAGATGTATAAGGAAAGAGGGGAGAGAAGAGGCAACGGAGAAGGAGTGAGGCAGAAACCGCTCCAACACAGCATCTGGATTTTATTATCAGCCGTTTGGAAAAATCTGAAAAGGAAATTTTTTTTTCTTTGCAAGTAGTGATATGCCACACATAACCACTTCACCACCGACAAGAGGAGCCGGGTCCTCCCAGTGGAGAACAGATGGTCGTTAGAACTTCAATACAATTACATCAATAACAGCTTTCACAGATATAAACACTGTATGACAGAATCCCTGCAGCTTAGAGCGACAGAAGTACTACTCCTCTACTCTTAGCACCTCTGGCTCAAGATGAATTGCCATCAATGCTTCCTCACTCTCCATCTGTGCTCAAGTTATGGCCTTAGCAGTTAACCAAATTTAAAGAAAGTGTTTGATGATATTTGACTTGGGAAAAAAAAGAACGGTGACTTGTTGATTTGCTCTGAGTAATATAATCAAAGGCAGGAGGGCTTTTGTCAGGGCCTATTAAGGGAGAACCCCTCCAACAACCATCCCCATTTTTTTAGCATGTTTGCTCAGCCGGCGCTGCATGTGTGCTATCACAGGCATTGTCAAGTAACATAGAGCGAAAATATTTGTTTGTGTCCACAGCGTGAGCATATGCAGACAGCAAACGTTGGAGCATGCACCGTATAGCCCCGTCTCCTGCCCTGTCATTAGTGAGAACTTTAAAGCCTCTGAACTCTAAATCAGCTCAAGATGAAGTGGAGTGTGGGAGCTGTCTGCAGAAGTACACACACACACACACACACACACACAAACCACACAGATGCATACACATGCAAATCCTCAGTCATGGCACAGTTCAGACAGATAATAAAGCATATATCAGAATGTAGAGGCATCATACACGCAGAAGCACTTTTGGTTGGTTGCACTACATCACAGGAAGGAGAATCATTGTTTTTGTGGTCCTGATAGTAGCAGTTCTGTCTCTTTGAATGACCTTTAGGTTGGTAACTTTATGGGTTCTGTTGCTGTATGCCTTCTTCAATGATCCAGGGTGCAGAGCTTAAAATCCCCATGTTTTGATATGGAGACCTGGTGGGAGGCTGGGGGCCAGAGGCTCAGGCTCTGTTTGTGTGGACTCCTCAGCGGCCTGATGGGGAACAGATGTGGGAAGGCAGGCGGCTGGGCAGCCAGCCAGAGCAGCTGGGAGAAATTAAAAACAACAGCATTCCTGGAGACTGGGGGAATTACAGTGAGAGAGAGGCAGGCAGGGAGGGAGGGCTGGAAGGAACCAGAGACACAGGGAGAGTTTTTAGGGCTATGCGGTCACTGAAGAGTCTTTCTGGAGTACCGCAGATTGAATAGATGGGAGGGATTTAAGGGGACTGTTCTGCAGGGGTGAGCTAAAGCTAATAAATTGCAGCTGTATCTTTAGTGGAGGAATGGACATACATGCAGAGAACATTTCCCCTAATCCATACACACACACACACACACACACACACACACAAAAAAATCACACATTTGTGATGTTTGTGTCAAATCTTGTGTTGTGACTTAATTTTTTTATGAATATTTGTCTAAAAGGCTGTTGTTAAGGAATTTAATTTATGAACAAAAAACATACAAATAGCTTTAGAAAATATTTCTTACTCTCTCCTTGAAGTGTGCAGTGTATGGCCTGTGGTTTTGTGCTCCTCACAGAGAATTTCTTTTCATCATGTTTCATCATGGCACAAAGGGAAAAGCAGACAACAGAACATTTTTAGAACTTTGACTGCAGACTGTTTTATCTGGTGGGCAATCTTTTAACCCGTGTTACGTCAAATGTGATGTTCAGATAATCTATACACGTAAGCATCCACACAACCTGCTTTGGACCTTTGCTTACCTGTTAGTCTACAACAATTTCTGTCTCTTTCCCTCTCTTTTTGCTCTTCTTGGTTTGAGGCAACACAAATGGACATTGATGTATCAGAACAAGCGGTCTTTCTAATGTATTAAAAGTGAAATCCGGAGCCTGGTGCCTATGTGTGTTCCCCTACCCAGATTAAACATCTGTCTGTAATCCCATGATGGGTGGGAACGCACAAAAAGACAGGACAGCCCCTTTATCCTTGTCCTCCTCTCTCTCTCTCTCCCTCTCTTAGTCAGTAAATCAATATAGGGACAAATTGACCAAGCCAGCAACTGTCTAGAACATGTATAATAGTGCATTTTCGGGTGTGTGTCGTTATGTATGCCCTTCAGTGTTGATTGGAAACAGCGAGACACTATTTTTGATCAAAGAGGAGGTTGATTGAAACAAAAACCCTTCTTACAGAAGGCAGGAGGCAACCTATTCAGCAACATGGGGAGCTTGTTTGTGTGGTTAAGATTCTTTAGAGGAGAATGACTGCATCTATTTCTAGCTGCCTCGATCTGCAACCTTGTGTGTTTATCTTCAGAGAGCCTCGCATGGGGCAAACAGTGGCATGCTCCTTGTGTTCTTGAAGATCACTGTGTCAATGGCCCTCATGCAGTACGCTCAGAGTGGCGCTCTTTAAATACAGACACCAGCTGTTGAACACATCAACATGAGCTCTCAGAAATAGGCAAACGCAAGCCTGAGGCCAACAGAAGCAGGAGTGAGTTATATCAAGGAAAACATTAGATTATAACTTGGGAATGGATCATTGTTAGAAAAACAATGATTAAATGATGTAAATGTTGGTTTAATACGTACATTTATGCCCAAGTTATTACATTATTAGTATTTATTCCCCACATTGGCCACTGAATAATCCAACTTGTTCATGATTTTGTTTCTTTTTCTCCAAAGCAGCCTTCTTCAAATCCAGTTACCTGTAATGGTGGTTAATGGCCAATATTATCTTTCCCTGAAACCCAATGTCATGACAGTGTGATTCAGAATCACATGCATTAAATCTAAGGTTCATGTTTGAAAGAACCAGTGTTTTGCCAAATTTGTTTATGTCGTGGTGCATTAAGACTCATCTAAAAGCAAGAAAAGCAAAACAGAGAAGATTGAGAGTCAATATATTCTACAGCAAGTGCAGGTTTACACATTTCCCCAAGCACGCTGTGGGGTCCTATTTTTCTGTTTTGTTTATATTATGAATGCATTCATTTAAAGGAGGTACAGAAATGTACGCATTTAATCGCAATCTCAAAAATATAGCTGCACGGCAAATCTTTTTTATTAAATCCTCAGTGCACATAATTGCACTCTCTGCCATTTACACAGACACTAAGGCTATTTTCTCACAGGCTGCAAAAGCCATCACACCTCTCAGCTCAGGTTTACATGGCAAAAAGATCTAGTTCCAGCAGCTGCACAGACAGACGGACGCAGTCAACACCTTGGACTCACTGAATATTAAAATGCATTGTTCGTACAGACTGTCTGAGGTCAAGACACAATATGTGAAGTAAAAGTCATCACATGTATTGCAGCAGCAGAATATTCAGCTTGTGTTATATTTTCTTCTTGTGTCCTCGTGCCGTACCATTCTTCCCTTCATGCCACAGACCCCGCATGGCCTTGTTTGGTCCTGGCAGGGTGTCTGGCAGAGGACAGTGAAGATCCTGGTAGCAGCATGGAGCTCTGTTGAAAGCCAGTCCACGGTGATGGACAGCAGCAGATCCAGCTGCACTTGTCACTGGCTGTCAAGCCGGCTGTCTGAACTCGGGGACGAGAGGGGACAGGCGGGAAGGAGTGAGGAGTGTTTGCATGTGAATATGTGTGTGTGTGTGTGTGTGTGTGTGTGTGTGTGTCTATGCGTGGGTAGGTGGGGTTCGAGGTTGCATTGGAGGGCCACTGATTGGGATGTCAGAGCTACATGGAGGGTATGTGCAAGGAGGAGAGAGGGAGAGTAAGAGACAAAGAGAGAGAGAAAGAGAGGGAGAGAGAGAGAGGGAGGGAGAGAGAGAGAGAGGAAGGGAGGGAGGGTTCAGTCAGCAGCAGCTGAACAAGTGAGCAGGTGTGACTGTATGTCTCAAAGGCCCACGAATCTCCAAGAGAGACACAATACAAGTTTGGATTCATTTCCACTCTGTGCATTGATTTGTTTAGGGTCTTTTTACGGGGCTTTTGGTCCAAGGAAGCAATCGATGGTTGCCTTGGTGAAAATGTCAGTACCCTCCTCCTTAACCAGCTGTCTCCACTTTGAAAGTAAGTTTTTTTTCCATGCAAGTGCTCCATGTTGTTGACTGTCTGTTTTTTTCCTCTTCCCTTTTTCCTTTCATATTACAGGTAGCAGAGTGCAGACGGTTGGCACAATGCCAGATTCACCTGCGGATGTGAAAACCCAGCCCAGGTCCACCCCACCCACCATGCCTCCTCCACCCCCAGCTGTCAGCCAAGCAACAAATCGCAATGCTTCGTTTACCCCAACTACCAGTAAATCTAGTAAGATCACATTTTGTAACTGGGTTTTCTAAGATTATTTGAATTTAACGTATAGGACCAACTGACCCACAGTTACCAATATAACTGCTTTGAAATGAGAGGTCTTATAAACAAAGATGACCTGTCTGGGGTGAATTGCAGTGATCAGAACATCAGGGTAAAATCAGACCGGTGGGAAATTCAATTTTTTTGTGTATTTAGTAAAAACAAGTTACCTGCAGCATGCGACAGCACATAAAAGAAAGAGCCGGTCTTCTAAGGTAACTGTAGATACCTGAGATGATGTCTGCACAACATTGCAAGGAAGGCATCTCCACTGTGTTGACATGGATATTGAAGTACAGTCATTTGTAGGTCAAATACCATATTGACAGCCAAGCTCAAACTCTGCTAAATTGGGCCGACTGAGATGCTCAGCATGCACGGTGTTTCCAAAGTTTACACTTTTACTGATTTCTTGCCTTATCTGTTCATTGAAAAACAAAGTGAAAAGCCCCTCTCCAAAGCGCAATAAATGCTGGCGTTTTGTATGAAGGTTGTCCTTCTCACGCTGTGTGCAATTAACATTTACTTGTTTGAGATAGAGAAATTCAAAATGTTCATTTCGTCTCTGTTCTGTTGAACAAGTGGTGAAGCCGCTTGAGTGTCAGGTGTGTGTAGCATTTACTTGTGTGAGCGCCTTCTGGTCTACAGAATGTCCTTTGCATTTGAGGCAAGTGTCTTTGGGTGCGTGTGCGAAGGACGGCTGTGGCGGTATATGTGTATCTGTGTTGTTTACCAGCTGGCTGAGGCGGCAGCGGCTAGAGTGACGATGCAATGTGTGTACACTACTTTCTTCCCTATATAGCAATGACAGGCCATGTTGTTTCACCTGTCGTGGCGGGCGGTCAGTAGCTCTCTCTTTGCAACCCTCTCTCTAAAACCAGAACACAAGTGCTGCCTGTTGCAATCACATGGTTTAGTCCATATGTGTTTAGACCCTTTACTGAGTAGCAACTACTGCTAGCCTGAGAGGAATTACTAGATTATTGACCAGCCAATCTTCCTATCGTATTTGCGTAGACCACGCATGGCATTAAACACACTGTGAATGTTCATGTATTACGTGATTTATGTGTTGCGTGCTGTTATCTTGTAAATGGCTTATTTGATTTCTATATTGATAAAGTTGCTATGAACAAGTAAGTACATGAAAATGTAAATAATTTAACAACAATTATGAAAGCAGTTTTAACTCAAACATGCAACACATAGCTGTATTAAATTAAAAAGAGTCTATAGATGCACTGAGGAGACATAATGGAAGATGTCGGAGTATTATGTAAAATGTGTTTCAGTGTCAAGATGTTAAAATGCTGTTAAGAGACTAAAATGTTGTGTGCCACTACAAAAACAAAGGAAAGGTGTGCCTCCAAGCTCCTGATTATTTCTGGCCTGCATTATAGAGTAGATACGTGATTGATTTTATACGTTGACTGTTGCTTTTATTCGGAACCATAAAGCTGCAAATCTGCTTTTCAGCTGGCTGACATGTGTAGGACCGGATTTAGCCACGCACCTGCTATTGGAATAAAAGTAACTCAGGCTTCGTGACTATTTTTGGCACCTCTTTAACAAGTTCCTCTTATAGTTGTGCCCAAGAGAGAGAGGGGACACTGCGAGGAGCAACATGGAATAGATATGATATGGAGGGAGATTGGAGGGAGGGTCAGATAGTAACAGTTGGAAGACAGCTGACGTTGCACATGCACATGCACAAGCTTACAAAAAATTGATAGAAAATTGCAGTACTGTGGTCATTAAGCCCATCTTATATTTTGGCAATGTTGTCAGATTTGAATTAAACACGTTTTACTTGTGTTTTTCGTTGTATAGTATATCGGAACGTCTGGCATCATCGCACCCTCAGCTCTATCAGTTACCCCTCACGCTTCTACAAAACAGTTGACCCCAATTCATGTCCCTCCATTCTGTCTCTCCACAGTGCTGAACGGGAGCAGTCACTCTCCGACATCGCTTAATGGTGCTCCATCCACTCCTAACGGCTTCAGTAATGGGCCGGCCATGTCCTCAACTGCCTCCCTCTCCAACCAGCAGCTCCCGCCAGCTTGCGGTGCCCGGCAGCTCTGCAAGTTGAAGCGCTTTCTGACCACACTGCAGCAGTTTGGCAACGACATATCGCCGGAGATCGGAGAGAGAGTGCGCAGCCTTGTGCTAGGGCTGGTGGTGAGTTCCGAATAAAATCAGAAAAGACATCAATGTAACAAGGACAGGAGTAATAATCTTTATTTATGCTGCAGTAAATAAGCAACTCTTATGCCTTTGCCCAGAATTCCACTCTCACCATCGAAGATTTTCACTCTAAACTTCATGAGGCCACCAACTTCCCTCTGAGACCATTCGTCATTCCCTTCCTGAAGGTAAGCACTTACATGCTTGATTTACGTGAGTTAAATCAACTGCAATTTCTTCATACAGCAAGTTTAAATCTGACAGCAGCTACACACATCATCAGCATTCATCACTGTGTCTCCATATGCATCTGGATATGGTACCTATTCTGCAAATAGCTTTTTGATTGGAAACATGCAGGGATTGTGCCGCATTGTGCTATGAAGAAAAATATGTGGCATATGTGAGTGTCCGTTAAAAGTGGTTTGTGTGAATATGTCAGCCCTCTTGGGGTGTGATGATCCTTCACATCTGGGACCTTATAGCCTTGCCTGTGTTATATCAACCAGACAGGTTTGAGAGTTATTTGACAGCGATGACACACATGCAGATCTGAAATACACACGCACACACACACCCAGTGTAGGTTATCAGCACACCCTGCAGAAACATGGCAGAGGAAAGTGTCAAGGGACCTGTCTTATCTCATCCCGTCTCTTCATCTATCACTTTCTTTTCTGTTCTCTCTAATCATTTACTCTCACTCGACTTATCTATGGTTCAGTCACAATTTTCCACTCAAACGGACTCCGCTTAACACTCTTCTCTACATTTACATCAGCAAGAAAAATCTATAACCTTCCTATTATGATTTATTTCTTTCCTAATGCAGAGATGTCTGTCTCACTTGTTTTTACCACTGAAGGCCAACCTCCCCCTGCTGCAGAGAGAGCTGCTCCACTGCGCCCGGTTGGCCAAGCAGACTCCAGCTCAGTATCTGGCCCAGCATGAGCAGCTTCTCCTGGACGCCAATGCCAGCTCGCCGCTTGATTCCTCTGAGATTATGTTGGAGATGAATGAGCACGGCAAGAGGAGGACTCCTGACAGGTAGCAGCTCCGCGTTAAAGCAGTAACAAACTCTAACGCAGTTAATCAACTATGTAAAATGATGTATTATTATTATTATTATTATTATTATTATTATTATAGGAATTGTTCCAGGCCAAGCAATAAGTGTAGTTCATAAATCCTTTGTACTTGATGTCTGAACAACCATTATACTCAGAACTGCTTTGTTTGGAAGGGATAGAATATGAAGGCAATGAAAAAAAGAGAATGTCTGAGAGAGAAATTCAGATGGAGCAGAGTGCAATTGTCCTCAGCATAACCCACATATGAGTGAACGAAGGCTTTTTCGTTCATCGTGTTTTCATGCCCTCTTTGTTCGCTATTGCCCTCTTCTCTTTCTGGCATTGAATCCACAATGCTTTGTTACCTCCTTCACTCGTTTTCCCTCGCTTTTCCTTTGCAAGTGTGTGTGACCTGCTGCCTCCCAGCAGCTGCCCATATGTCAGGGATCCGTCCAGATGGTGATGTGTTGACCGCACATCCTGAGTGGGGAGGTGGTGGAGATGGGTGTAGTAGTTGAAACCCAGTGTGCAATCCCACTTTAATCCCCACACCTCTGTCTCCAGACCTGGGGCTTATGAAGTAGGCAGGGCCGAAAGGGGGGAAGGGTTAGGCTGGGACAGGACCAGCTGTTCCTCTAATTTCTCAGATAGATAGATAGATAGATAGATAGATAGATAGATAGATAGAGTCATCCAACAAAACAGATTAATATCAACACTCACATTTAAACTATCCAGATGGCTGGAAAAAACATCCTCTCGCACACACTGACTTAAGCACACAGACATAAATGAGCGTCACCAAACATCTGCCAAACCCACAGCCTTCAGTCCATATTGCTCCTTAAGCCTGGGAGCAGGGTGGGAGGGAAAGTAGAGAAATACTTGCAATCTAAGAGTAGGCAGAGGGATATTCAGATTAAGAGCTTGAGACGCAGGGTGAACACTTGGACTTGTTCAATACATATGGCGTACAGCTGTGCACAAGCTTTTGCCATGCTGCAACTGAACAACAAGCAATTCTCAGCAGGGAGACATATGTGTGTTTCTTTGTTCGCACCATGTAGGAGTGGCAGAAATATAAACAGACTTTCATATGTCTATTGTGCCAACTGAAGCAGCTGCAAACAAGTCTGAAATTTCATACTAAAATGTTTGGTAAGTAACCTTTCTAACATCTTTTACAGGACCAAAGACAGCTCAGAGAGAGATGGATTGCACCCGGAGCACCTAGCTAAGAGGCCCTGCACCATCAGCCCCAGCCAGCGCTTCAGCCCGAGCACGGGTCTTCCTGCTCACCCGCCTCCCAACGGACTCCCAACACACCCTCCCAACGGCCTGTCCCACCCTCCCAATCCTCAGATGGGACCTCAGCACTATCGCTTAGAAGACATGGCCCTGGCACACCAGTACAGAGATGCTTACAGACACAGTGAACGAGACAGACACCGGCAGACAGGTACGATAGCTGCATAGCATTCGCGGTTGAACCTATCGCCTGTCATTCCCCAGAGAATTAAACTGTGTGCTGCTGCATATGAAAGCGAGATCTATGTAGAGAACAAAGAGCAGTTGTCTGTCCTGTGTGATAATCCTTCTGGCAGTACATCTATATAAAGCCCAAACCATACATGACCATGTGTTCCAACTGTGGCAACCATATATGCCTTCCTTCTGCTTCTCAAAAGGAAAGGGATGTTGCCGAGCTATCCTACTGAATACATGTGAACCTTGAGTAGATAAAGCCAGTTATTTTATTTCAAATTTTCAGTATTTAGTATAAAAAATAAGTGCGTTAAAAAATAAATAAAATGTTAATATTAAGCGATGTAGGTAGCACGTAATGGGCCCAATCATACTCTTCAGGACAGGTAACACCAACCCCCTCCGCAAATAAAAAAAAATAGCTGACTGCCTGTTGGATGACCCGTGCTGCTCCTTTACAATGAAATGATTCTCCACAGAATCAGTTTTCATCGTATCTACAATCTGCAACATATGACATTTGAAAAAAGTGATCTGAACGGTCTGAATCACAGAGTTCTATTTGTGCTTCTTCCAGCAGTGCATGGAGCCCGCCAAGAGGAGGTGATTGACCATCGTCTCACAGATCGAGAATGGGCGGAGGAATGGAAGCACCTTGATAATGTATGCATCAGTGTGGTAGCTATATGTTAAATGCCCTACTACTACATTTATAACCACCAGAACGCCGCAGAAATAAGGATGTCTGCAGCTTAAAAACAACCTCCCTTCAATCTGGGACACATCCTGAAAGACAACCAACCTTTGCTCAGTGTTTCAGTTTAAAAAAAATAAAATAAAATAATAATAATAATAATAATAATAATAAAACCACCTATATGACTACCTGCCAGTCAGCACCAGGACGACAAAATCATGTGCAATAGACATGTAGACACGTATATCACAGACTCACACTGAAACAGAGCTCCAGATGGAGCTCAGGGCCCAGCAGAGAGCAGCTCCAGCTGGGGAGAGCAGCTGAGACAAGAGCTGCAGTCATGGAGAGAACCGGCCAGGCCTGGCCGCTCGCCAAATTAGAAACACTTTGCTGAAATAAATATAGCTAACTCAGAGAGAGGAGGGAGTGTTTATCCGAGACAGAGGAAAGGAGGAAACAGTGAATGGAAATAATGATATGGGTTGAATGTCAAAGATGTAAACTTATTTAATATACCAGACTGGTGTGGAAACACAGGTCGCTGTTGGGGGAAAGAAGTGACTGCAACAGAGTGGGAAAAGAAGAGAGAGAAAAAAAGAGGAAATCTGTTGAGTTGGCAAAGATCAGACCAGAAGGGTAGAAAGAAATTGGCACATTTTTATCAGCAGCCCAGCTGTTACATTATCCTTGCTGTAATGCTCTTTAACAGACTATAAATTTGCTGATGAGAATCAAGCGCAGTGTTTTTCTTTTTTGTGTTGTTTTGGATTTTCTGAGAGAGCTACATATGTCTAGACGAACTACTTTAACTTACTCTAACCTTGTCTGTTGCAGCTCTTGAACTGCATCATGGACATGGTAGAGAAGACGCGGCGCTCTTTGACAGTGCTGCGCCGCTGCCAGGAGGCCGACCGTGAGGAAATGAACCACTGGATCCGGCGCTACAGCGACGTGGAAGAGATGAAAAAAGGTGGGAGCAACGGACTGCACTGCCTTCCTGCTTCTCCTCTTCCTCCTCCCTCTACTCACCACAGCTCCTCTTCCAACACAGCTAACAGCAGCGAGTCACTGCCCGTAGGAACACCCTCGGCTGCTGAAAGGCAGACAGGCAGACAGACAGGTAGACAAACACTCACAGGGTATTTCTGGCAAACACTGACAGCGAGGTAGGGCTAGACAGAAACAGGCAGTTAGATCAAGAGCTCCAGCATGAGGGGGCCAGGACTCCTGCTTTGTCCATTCTGAGGCTGTGCAATTCCAGAAGTAAACATGTAGACACATTTTTATGCTGAGAATCAAGGTCAAGCATGTAGCCATTCTGAAGGTCGCTGTATATGAATGTTTACAAAATAATGGATTATCTGTACATTTAAACAACTTTTTGCACCCTTATGCCTGCAGCATGCTTATTTATTATTCTGTATGCACGTCAGATTCCATTTCTGGCCTGAAACGGTTGACCTGAAAAATGGCTTTATTTACGCCACAAAAGATGACGTTTAAGTGTGTATATGTGTGTGCGTGTGACCAGGTCTGAGTAGTTCGCCTGCCTGTGTGTTTCAGAGATCCACAGAGACTTCCTACATAGGCCTCCTTCGGGATACCTGCCGGAGGAAATCTGGAGGAAAGCTGGTAAGTGCAAAGTTCTCTTTATATTCTACTTGAGTGCCCTAACAGACTAACAAAACACACAAACACAAACACACCCGCCACAGCCAGTCTTCAGGGCCCTGCCCCGGCTATAGAAACAAACAGAACAGAGGCATTATTGCCACATGGGTCCATCAGGGCAGAGGATTGGAGGCTTTCTGTGTCATTAAGGCTAAATGTCTGCCATCTGTCACCGCTATGAAAGGCCACTGCAGTTAAACCAGCAGTGAAAATGCAGTCACCTGGCTCAAAGCAGGCCGCAGCAGTGCAGCTCCGAGATATATTGTTCTCCGTTTTGTTTACTGCAACTGTCTTTTAAACTCTGGGCTCAATTTGGAGCCAGTGGGTGGAAGGTGGAAGTTTCATATATTTGCATGGGCATTCTCATACACTGCATGTTACATAGAGCCCATCCCAGGAGTCCTCTGGCTCCACCCTTGTTCCTTCCATTATTATTACTGCATATTACCATCATATTCCAATTCCCTGCAGAGGAAAGATGCTGCTGCTGTCGGCAAAATACTGTGCTGCATTTTCACCAGCGGGGGAGAGAAAAGCTCTTTTAATTGCAGTTGTTTTTCATACAGGTACTACAAGCATCCCGCTCTCCCCAGCATTAAAGCACCTTCAAAACAGGCAGGGTGAGTAAAAATATCTCACTCACGAAGTCTCACCGCTGCTGTGTGAGTGTCGATGTATTTGTTAGCATCTGTGTGTCACCTGTGTCAGAGAAGCCAGGTATCGTGATTACACTCTGGCACATTTTGCTTTAAATTATTACCAGACACACATTTGAGGGTGTGATTCAGGTTGAGAGACTGCAATGCTTTTGAAATATAGATCTAAAGAGAGAAAACGCAGACAGACGTAACACATTTGCCAAATCCCTGCGGAATTAAAACGTTAATATTACTGCCCCCATGTTTTTCCATTAAGTGCTAATTGCCCCAGCATCTGCTATGCAGTCCCGATAAGAATTAATTAAATTCGCAAACTAATCTTAGTGGTGAACGCATTAGGGCAGATAATTGAGGAGCTTGAGATAATGCAGATATTGTTTGCAAGGAAGAGATGAAAAACGAGGAGGGGGAGGGATGTGACGGAGAGGGACTTAAAGGTAGAGCTGAGATGAGGAGAAGCATTGAAACGTGTCTGAACATGACTGTCTGTGTGACGGGATTGGCAGAATTCCAGCTTTTAAGAAGAAGAGCTGCGAGCGTTCACGCTCACTGCGATGCACACAGAGTGGATGAGCGGTCTGCATGTACTCCAACAGCTGGAGTGGATCTGAAAGGAAAAGTGTTATTTTTGAGTTGCATCTGAAGCGAATACCTACGTGATGAAACTGGGCGTAATAAAGAAAACGGCATCGGTTGGCCTAACGCACCTGCAGAGGCCTGTTTCTATGAGAGGGGGAGAGAGATCTTTTTCAGCGTCACTGTCCATATAGATGAAGAAAAGAGAAGCAAAAAATATGTCCGTGATGACAGAATAAAAGTATATAACTAATAATAACGACTAATGTCAGTGATCTAGACTAAGGAAGGGACAGAAGGTAGAAGTAAGATCAATCAAGTATCAAGTACCAATCAAAAATCAAGTAAAAACAGCTAAAATAAGGGTTAAGATGTTTACGTGGTTGTGATGTGAGGAGGCTAAATGGATTCTACATGTGTTGTGTGCATGAGACCGGTAGTGAGATGTGGCACATTACAATCAGTCCTGCCACTCGCTGAGAAGAGAATATGGGAAGTTTCTATTTTTGACTGCCATCTGGAAAGGAGTCTATGCACCTGCCTGCTGTAAAAACACAGCCTCTTCCCTGGTTCGCCTCATGATGGAAGAGCACGTAGGCATGGTGATAAAAATCTACTCAGCAGGAGGCTGAAAATGATTCACCCTATCCCAACAATTTCTGTTAAGGTTGTTTTAAACACCACATTAATCCAAACAGTGACTCCCAGGAAAAATAAATAAATAAATACACAGAAAAACAAAACAAGTAGGTGAAAAAACATCTGCTGTTGTTGGCACTGGAAATTATTGTGACCAGACTTGAATTATTTATTGAAGCCAGGCTGTTTCTTTTTTTTGGGAGTTTTAAATCTTGAAAGATTTACATCTGTTCAACAACGTGGCAGCTTAAAGTAAAGAACGTACGTAAGAAAGTAAAGCACAAAAAATGAGCTGGCAGCATGGGATGGTGGTCAAAACCCTAATGCTACTCTCTTTCGCTCCCTTTGTGCCCTCAGAGGAGGCGGTGAACGAGGTCAAGCGGCAGGCGATGACAGAGCTACAGAAAGCCGTCTCAGATGCTGAGAGAAAGGCTCACGAGATGATCTCAGCCGAGCGCTCGAAAATGGAAAGGGCTCTGGCCGAGGCGAAGAGGCAAGCCTCGGAGGACGCACTTACAATCATCAACCAACAGGAGGACTCCAGCGAAGTGAGTACCTACCACAGACCCCTCCGACCACCCACATTTTACCCCTACACTCTACAGACTCCTTCACAGCACTCTCCCGTGTCATCCATTACCCTTCACTTTGTTTCTTTTATCCTCTGAGTTATCTTGTGTAAGCAGCTGGCTGCTCTTGGTTTGGCACTGGATGGCGGTGTCATGATTACTGTACGAGCAGTGCAGTTGTGCACGTTCATAAAAGTGTGTGTGTGTTTGTGTGGTGGGGGGTCACAGATGGGTGCAGCAGAGCACCAGACTCAGGCCATTATAGTGCAGTTGACCACCACCTGCTGGTCACCCATGTGTGAAACAAACCAAAATTTTAATACCAGTTATAGCACAAAAGTACATTATTTCCTGTGATTTTTTTTTTTTTTACATTTTTAAATATATACACTGGCCCTAATCTTGATCTCTATCTTATAATTTTAAATATTAAACCACATATAACACTATGAAATAGTTTTTGCTATCAGACATCTCTGCCTAATTAGTTTTGCCAGAGAGCATTATCACTACAATCTTTTAACCTTATTTAGGTTACTCAAGATGCTTTCTGCATATATTTCTGTAAAGCAGAGAAAACCCCCCTTTTTTGGGACAAAAAGAGACTTATTTTTTATCTCTGCCCACTGTCTCACCAGAGCTGCTGGAACTGCGGGAGGAAAGCCAGTGAGACGTGCAGCGGCTGCAACACAGCTCGTTACTGCGGCTCCTTCTGCCAACACAAAGACTGGGAGAAGCACCACCACGTCTGCGGTCAGGGCCTGCCGGGGCTGCCGGGGGGCGGTGGTGTCCCCCTGGGCACCCCCTCCTCCTCGTCCTCCTCTAGCTCCTCGGCATCGTCCGGCGCGCCACCCACTCACTCGGAGAGCACCCCTCCGGGACCCCTGTCTCTGGCGGTCCAGAGCAGCATGACGGGAGGGGCTGGCGGTGGCAGTGCCAGTGTCTCTGCCAGCCCGAAGGAGAGCAGTTCCAGCAGTGCCTCTCGCTCCACAACCCCAGCCACCCCTGCCCTACTGGACGCCACCTCACGCTGATGTCAGACCCCGGCCCCTTTCCTGCATACGGATGTGACTGTGCCGATACTCTACATAAAACCAAACTGAAGAAGCTTCATCGCACACTGCTCCCAGTCCTCCTCCTCTACAGCAGTCCTTATGTATTTTTAGTCCTAAGCCTGCAGTTTTTCCTCACCACCTGAAATTTTTTTTTTTTTTTGGGGGGGGGGGCTTGTTACCTTCATCCCCTCCCATTAAATATCCTGTTGTAACTGCAGCCACAGAGGGATTCCAACCTAGTATTCAGTGTCCTGAAAAGCATGAAAAGCGTTCCCTATCTCTGTGTTCGGTCACGGAAACATATCAGACGTGTGTTGTAAACATGAATGTGTGGCAAGCATGTTAAACACTGTCCATATAAGGACCAGTCAAGGTCTGTGGTAAAGCAACCTTGATGGGAGGAAGATGATTAGCACTTGGATTTCCCTTTAATTTAGCACCAATGATTGACCAGTACGAGCCCTAACATGTGCACTACCAGTCTGACCAGTTCAACGTGGCACTTCACGCTCCCACAGTATCACGCAGAGATGGGAAAAAAAGATAACAACCTTTTTTCCAAATAAACTTGGGAAGGGGATGCCATTAATTTTTCAAAAACACAGCTTAGTATTTATTAAATGTTCTGGCTTTAAAGGAAAACAAAGAAAAGTCCAAATATACTAGATAATAGTGATGATGGTGATGCTGATAATAACTATAATGATATGAAAATAAAGTTTAAACTGCTAACTACCTTGCTAGCGAGCCAAGAAAAACTACACCGGACTCACCTCTCTGCACCATTGTGAACCCAAATGAATTCAAAGATGAAAAAAAAAAAAAACACGATCCAAACCTTTGTATTACACTGCCAAAGTGAGTAAGTAAGAGATAAGGAGAAGCACTCATAACCAAACGCAAAGCAACATCACCTCCTCAGCAGATACGCCAGGCCTGAGAGGACCACGCTGTGGAGACTCTGCAGATAGGGAAACGTGACGTTTCTGAAACTGTTCCTGCAGCTGTTCTCTGCAGTCTGGAAGAAACTACAGTGATTTCCTCAGCGATGGCCCAGACTAGTGAATATGGACGATGCTGTGAACTTGCTTGGACTTAAATGATGGATGGAAACCCTGCCACAGTGTGATTTTTTTTTTTTTTTTTTTTTTTTTGTGTGTGTGTGTGTGTGTGCGTGCGTGTGTGCGTGTGTGTGTGTAAATCATTACAGAGAGGAAAAGGGGGTGAAGGAAAGACTTAAAGGGAGATTTAAAAAAAAAAAAAAAAAAAAGCAGTCGTGCCGCAACACACCTTGAAGCAACTGTGAAAATGCCCGAGATGGCTTAAGATGTGCGGGAAGATTGCAAGTCCCTTTTACAGCGCCACAACGAGGAAATTTTGTCAAGGAATTGCTGTTACCTTTGCATTTATCATCACTTTTTTCCCAAAGCAACAGGCAGAAGAATCTCATGATGGGTGGTGTAGACTTGGTTCTCTTTCTACCTCCCCTGTCCCCACATGCCCCCCTCCCCATGCTCTTCCCTGACAACCTGACTCAAGCCCCCCCTTCATACCCTCAACCCACACTGGACAGAGCCTCACAGCAGTCACGTGGGAAGGGTTCAAAACCTGCTTGTAGATATTGTTCCTACTTTCGGATTCCAATAGTCTCTTGTCGCAGATGTCCATATGTGCTGCCTTGTGTATATCCAGACAGAACGATTTTGTTTTGGTTCTTTTATTTTTGTTTTTTTTCCTTTTCCTTTACATTTGGGCTGAGCAGAAATTCAGAGCAAAGGACACTCATTGATGAAAGGAAGGCCCGTACTTTGCTTATTGTTTGATTTGTTGTATCTATATTGATGAAATGAAACCCCTCTTGTAGAATATTTTGTATTGCTCGCATTGTAAGACAGTGAGAGGACGGAGGTGCAATATGAAGAGAATTCAGCTACTGAATGGAACCTCATCAACTGCCCATAGGGTGTCATATAATATAGATACAGATAAATATATTTAAAAGTAACATCGGTAAGTTAATGTGAATGTACATAGTATTTAAAGAGGTCCAAAAATGTGTTTGCCAAATAACAGAAACCTTTTAAAAATTCAATGTCCACAATATGATTACACACAAATTTCAGTCAAATCAAAGTGTCATGTGACTGCGAGCGAAGGAGACTGTTGCTAACAGAGGTAAAGTGCTGACATGAAAATGAACTGACAGGGGGGATGCAATTAATCCTGTTTTTGTCAAAGTGGTGTTGCAGTCGGGCTTACGGCAAATCTAATGTCACATTTAGGTCCTGCCAGGAGGACCTCAACAGTAAACATTAACAAATCAATCAGTATCTGAAAGGTTTAGTTCCATTCACACTTTAAAACTTTGATTGCAATTTTCCAGTGTCGTGTTCATTTCCATCCTTTTCACATGCAGCTGGAGTCACCCTCCGTCCTGGCCCTCATCTTGTGCATGAGCACGTGTTTGAGAGTGTGTGCAGTAAGGAAAATTTGTTTGGCCCATGATGCAGGAAAAGCCATTGCCGTAGGATTAAGAATATCTCCGATACCAGTGTTAAGCTATAGTGAACCTCTAATTGAATTTTAATGAATCCTCTAAAAAAAATCATTTAAATTATTTATTTATTAAGATGGAATTTGGGTGGGATGGTTTTTAGGTATATTTAAACATCATCGCTTCAGCATTTTTTACGTGTGCCACACTGAACCACCTAGATTTACCAGAACATCAAGAATAGCAACCCAATCTGGTTGGCCTCAAACTTGGACCAAACTTTCCACCTGCAATTTTTTCGCTTCTTTTATTTTCTGATGGAATTAAAAATGGCGTAAGCTGCGACGTACCCTGCGTCCATGTGTAACATTTTTGTACGTGTGCTGTATTTAGCTTGGCATCTGCCTCGTTTGTGTCCTTTCCCACCAAAACACCTAATTCCTCCACTGGCATCGCCTCGTCGTTACTCCTCTCGCACTAGCTACCTCCTGTGACCATACAGCTAACCACCAGGAGATGTTAACCTGGACTTTGAAAAAGCTGGGCTCGCTGCAGACACGGAAAAAGCACTTCAAAGCAAAAGCGGGGGCATGGAAATGGCCAAGCATTGAAAGGAATTGCCATTATGAGGTGGACTAGCGCCGATTCTCTCATTCCATAAATCAAACTGACGCTTTTGGAGTCTGCCAACAGAAATGCAGTCACACCTGCATTTTACCCAGATGATGACAGAATCAAACATTACATTTTATGTCCAAAACCAATAAAAGCACAAACCAAAGTACTCCTGCATTGCTATAGTGGGCTTTGATACACTGTGTTGACCAGGGAAGGATTGAATTTGGAGCTTCACAACAACCAAAGTGTATGAAATACACAGTCAAAGAAGCAGCTGAGTTCTGAAAATGTAGAACTCTTACTGGAGCAATCGGAGTTGTTGTATACAGATGGGACAGTGCTTCGTAAAAAAAACAAAAAAAAAACAAAAAAACGATAGGATATTTCAGGAGAAGCCCACTGATGGCTCTTTACAATTGCAAAGCCTTTCAGAGATAAAATGAATGTGTGGTTGGTGCGTTTTTGCCTTTTGGTGGCAGTGTGTCTGTGTGTGTGTGTGTGTGTGTGTGTGTGTGTGTGTTTTATAGGAGAAACTTTTTTCCTTATCTCTGTAAAAACTTGAAACCTTCAGAGCTTTAATGAAACATCCTGTAGTGGCAGATCACCTCACAGTAAGTAGCAACAGATTTGTGCAGTAATGCATCCCATGTGTGTGCGCGCCATCGTCATCAAAACAGCACCACAGTGGCAATTCCTCTCAGATCAAAGTGCTTTGCATGCGCCTCCGTGTCAGCACACGAGCCCCTAGATAAAATAAATAAAACCAAACAGACTTGTTAGAAAACGACTAAAATGCAACCAAAACCTACAAGTTTTCCTCTTCACCTTTCAGTGTCAGTAAAGTTTTAATGCCATGTCCCAGCGTCAAAGGAGTTTCGTGGGGCACCAGAGCTTCAGAGGATGGAATAATCTGTCCACTTAACTGTGACAAACACGCAGCTAGACAGGTTATGAACTTCATTCTGTGATGCGCTATTATAGAATTTTCCTCCATGAAATTATGGCAAATGCATAAGGGCTCTGCTGTTGTGAGCATCAGCCACTTCTCTGTTCAAATATGTATATGACATGGGCAAAACGCATGTTTATAAGTGACAAATTTTTAGCAGGTTGGCATTTGTCTGTCCCTATCCTAACCCCTAACTCATCCAATGACATTTCAAGGCTCATCTGATATGTTGGGTGACACGTCCTTCCTGTGAAACAGGTGCTGGAGAGTAGCTTAAGCAGAAAGCTAACATGGCAAACAGTGGACATAGCACTTGTTTCCCCCAAAAGCCATGGCTCAGGATGGTCCTGTTTTAACCTTTACATAAATTTTAAAAAGGTTTATGGTTTTATATGTGTAGGGGAGCATTCTTTACTGTACTGTGCAATACATTAATTACAGAGAAAAGAAACTGTTTCTGTAGGAAAGGTTGGCGCTTTGAAGACTTTTCTCCTTTTGTTTTTGTTCCCTCTTCAAAAGGTCCTTTTGCCGTTTTTAGATGAAGTTAACTGTGCCAGAAGAATTAAACTCTGATTTGTATTTATTTCTTGCATGCTTTCCTTCCTGTTGCTAATACCGCTCTTTAACTGTTCGCTCTGTTGGATGTGTGAAGCTGTAAAACATTCTAATTCAGGTTATTGTCTGTGTTGAACAATGTAACTGTGTAATTAAACCATGAAATGAATATCCAGCTCTCTTACTGCCTGTTTTTGCAAGACAAGAAGAAAAATCAATTATTGTAATCACTATCACAGTCACAATTTACACTTCAGGAACCATAATATCTTCTCTGCAAAACATAAGATCTACTACCATGAACAAAAATGAATGAAAAATTATGTTCTATTGTAACAATTATTTCTATTATGTCCAGGGTTCATCATACTTCCAGTGATATAATTAGTAACTTCTGTGATGTTTACCATAAAAGTCTAATTCTCTAGTTTCACATTTTAATTTTCTTCTGCAAATTAAGTGTCCTCTGAACTCCCTTTGTCATGATGACAATAAGTGACATATCACAAATAAGCAATAGGATACACAATTTTAAAAAAAAAAGCCCCAAAATCTTGATAACATCTGATAGAGAAAATAACATGACATGAAAAAGAGATGCACAATAATCAGTCTTCATTTGTCTGGCTGTGAAATAGCTCTCTTAGCTGAATACTTACAGCTAATGGGAAAGGGTGGGGTAGTGGCAAAAATTCTGATTGGACAAAAAAAAAAAAAAAAAAAAAATTGTCACCTTTGCAATGCTGTGCTGGTAATCTAAATTTATACCAAGCTATATCATTAAATAATTTCAGCAGGACTTAAATGCAAATGATGCCAGTGTAACCATAGCAACTGATTCTCTGACCTGCCTGTCTGTGCATGGAGTGATAGAGAAAGTCTTTACAATGCAGCCTGTCTTATTTAAGTAGCATAAAGGAAAAATTGGAGGCGTTTCCTTGTTGATATTTCTTATTTTTCTCTGGGTGGCCCTAATAACCTCCCAGTGCACCTGCTGTGCTGCTTCTCCGCTCCTTTCCCCCTCTTTTTGTAATCAGTTGGTGACGGCAGATAAGCTGAATAATGTGCTTCACTGGTGATAACAATCAAACCCCAGCATGAACATGCAAATAGACTAAACAACAGATAGAAAGAAAAAATGAAGGGGGGGTGGGTGGGCACAGAATTGATCCTCATAACTGAATATGCAGATTTTAAATCTTAAATAAAAAGTGGAATGAGATAAATAACACAATTTATTAAACTTGGAATGATTTTTGAGGAATACAAAATGAAAACAAGAGAACCGTGCAGGCAGATTAAAACCACAAAGATATAGTTATTGTTTTTCAATTTCACTTGCAGAAAAAAGAAACGATATGCATATTTTCTTTTTTTCTTCTTCTTCTTCTTATTAATGTTAATGATGATTTACAGTCTTTCACAAGGTAAGTGTAAGGCGGGTTGGGCACTCGGTGCGGGGAAGGTCCCCCCCGTGTTGTTACGCCCCTGGACCGTGGACGCCTTCCTTCAGCTGCGTCTCTCGTCCTCTCTCGCTGCCGTCAATCAACCCCCGGACGCCACGCTGTCAGTCACAGGTGATATCTATTAGCAGACCTCCTATGCGTTCAGCTGCAGCCCTTGTGGTCCATCAGCGTTTCCGTACCGCGCAACGCGGTTCTGTCCGCCGGTTTATCTGCAGGCTGCAGTTCGGGTGTGGAGAGGCCATGTTGGAGCTGTGAGCATGGCGGAAAACCATCTGGATTACGACTACCTGGAGGACGAAGCCATCGACGAGCATTTCGCCGAAGATCCGGTGGGTATCGACACGTCGTGTGTTTGCAGTGAACGAAACAGTCTGCCATCAAGTTGTTTTTTTTTTGCGGGTTTTGTGCGCGCGTCAGCGGGGCGCGTTGATGACGATAGTCACTTTGCACGGACAAGCACGAGCATAGCATAAACTGCGGGTTTAGGGTCATAGAACTGAAAACGGCGTAGATCGATGAGCCAATTCTGGTGCAACGTGCACTGGGGCGTGCTCATGAGGTGCACACGGATTACCGTAGACCCACAACTTCAAATATGGGCAGGTTTTAATGTGACGACTTGTATTCTCAGTACAGTAATTGCTGAAATGAGAACACATGTATAGACAGTTGACGTTAGAATGTAGTAATCACTTAAGAGGCGCATTTGAAACCCATTTCTGCCCCCATGCCACATGTGTGGCAAAGGAAAATCCATTTAACGCCCCTTGACAATGAGGGAATACTGTTGATCCAAATGAATCTCAAGTTTTGACACTGCAGCTTTTAACTTTTAAACAATATCCACATGCTGACATAAACTGCTGAACCCAACAGTCTTTTCCATCAGTTGAAATAAAGATTTCTTATTTTTGACCGTCTGACACAATGAGTAAAGATGAGGTGGCGTTTACACAACTCTGGCTTGCGATTGTGCCAGCCTGACCTCACATTTGTGTCCCCAGGAGCTAACAGCCATCAAGGCCAGGGTTCAGGAGCTCGAGATGGAGGAAGAGACAGAGAGGCTGAAGGAGGATGAGAGGTGTGACGCAGGGGAGCTGCAGCTCATGACCTCCAGCCCTCGCCCTGGTGAGACAGCCCAGCACAGCTTTTGGTTGGTTGATGCAGCCGAATGCTCCTTAAGTATTTCAAGAGGCCTCGGCAGCTTGTTCTCAGTCAGCTGGGTGGTGTTGGAGCCTGCAGGCAGGTGAGAGGTGGCCACATCATCCATTTGTCCAACACCTGCTCCTCATGTGCTTCTTCACCGCCCAGTGTGACACAGCAGTGAGCTCCAACATCATCCTCGCTGTGCCTGTGGCAGTTTTTCTGCCCCCTATGTCAAAATTGAGATCAAATAGGAGGCGAGCACACTCCCGAGTTATTTTTTATATACATGCTATCAAAAAATTATACAAGTAGTGAATGAAAGCAATAATTGTTTATTTTGTGGAGTGACCCTCCAGTGTAGAGGATGAATTCTTGAAACTGCTTCTCTTTTCTAGGACCTTTCTACAATATGACCCCTGAGGAGAGGATAGATGCAGACAACAGATCGGTCTATGTGGGAAATGTATGACTTTTTGGCTTTTCTTCATAGAAAGACATCTCCCCACCTCTGATCACACTTTGAACCTCCTGACTCCAGGTAGACTATGGAGCCACTGCAGACGAGCTGGAGATCCACTTCAATGGCTGCGGTCCCGTAAATCGAGTGACCATTCTGTGTGATAGGTTTTCTGGACATCCTAAGGGGTGGGTTTAATGTTTGTATACTTAAATTATTTATGTTGGGGCTTCCCAACCTTTTTTGACAACCTGGACCAGATGGTGTTTCTCAGATTTCTGTTACTTTGTGTAGTGGAATCAAGATGTACTTTAACCGAAACAACACAGTTATATGGATATTGGCGTCATCTTTTTTTTTTTTTTTTTTCTTTTTTGCAGCTTTGCATATATAGAGTTCTCCGATCGAGACTCTGTGACCAGCGCCATTGGCTTGCATGAGACACTGTTCAGGGGGAGAGTTCTCAAGGTGAGTTTTGATCAAAAAATCCATTGAAACCTCATGTACAACACTTCTGAGGTGTAAGACATGGATTAAACCCATTAAATGCATGAATTTTGCTATTTTTTTGGAAAGATTTAGTAGTGTTTTGCTTGCAGGTTTTGCCCAAGAGGACTAATCTGCCAGGCATCAGCACCACAGACAGGGGGGGACATCGAGGTGGTCACACCAGAGGCAGAGGTCGTGGTTTCCGTCCTCCTCGATACCAGAACAGTTCCCGAGGGAGGTTCCGGTACCAGTCCACCAGGCCTCAACATCAGACGCCCCACCCTTACTATGGAGGCCCTTCAGTGGGGAAGAGACAGTGGGGACACATGGATTACCATGAACAGATGCCAAAACGATACCCTTGTCTTCTTCTCATCACACCACCATCAGAGGAGTTGGGGGCAGAGTCAAGCAGACAGCACTACCCTCAACAGCGCTAGCGCCACTCACAGCATAAGACGGAAGGAGAGAACTAATTTTAAGTAAGTTTTATACTAAACTCATGCAAGAGTGGGACATGCAAACAGATGACTTTTGATTCATCCCACAGTGCTTCACGTATGCGAGATGTAAAGTGAAGATGTTTCATTGTGTTGCTGTGAATGCATGGGACAACCTTGAAATAGTGTAGTTTGTCTCCCAGTTTTTTTTCAATACTAATGTGAATGTATCGTTGCTGCTTGCACTCTTGTTTAAATCTTCTTTAACTTAAGTTCTTTGCTATGTAAGTGAATAAATAAAAAATTGATCCTGCGCTTCATTTGTGGTAAAATGACTAATTTATTTACATGGGAATCAACAAACAACACACAGAAGACAGGATGGTCTGTACAGTAGCAACTTGGAAGAAAAGGTGGTATGGATGTCAGCCAGCCTGTACCATCATTCCAGACACAATGCTATCAAAGGCTCTGGGGGAAAAAAAGGTCACAGTGCTACAACACAGAAGAATAACAGATCCATGTAACTGGAAAATAACTTACTTGGACTTAATGGTGTCACCTGGGATGTGGAATGGGTTGCACATTACATCAGTGAAAGAGTTGTGCAATTTTCTGAACATCTAAAAATTACAAGAGCACACATTGAACATGGACCTGGTGTCTTAATACCAAAAGAGAACGGTTGTAGTAACTCAAAATTTGAGACCAACTTACACTTCTGATTTCATTATCCCGTAATGATGTGTTTGAGGAGTCCACAACAATTACAAATTTCACCTTGGTGTTGGTTACATACCCATATCTAGTTAAGCAATTAAGGATATTTAGTACATGTTTTGAACAGTTAAATGTTTAGCATATTTGGCAGAATTTACGATCTAATCTCAGATCAAACTCAAAGCTCGAAAATATCAAACAATGAATACCCTGAATAGTATCTTTCAAAAACCAGCAATGTATTTAAAAGGATGCACTTTGTAGTCTTCGGTGGGATAGAGCAGGCCCAGGTACAGCTCTCTCTGGTCTCCTATAGATTTGCCCACTGCAGAGATCTTCTCCTCAACCACATCCAGAGAGGTGTGCACGGTGTAATGAAATTTCAACTCATTTTGAACGGGCACGCAGCGAATGTACAGCGGATAGTTCTACAGAGCACAGATACACATTACAATTCTGTTAGAGATGTCTTGTTTGATAATCTTGAAAAAAACAAACATGGCAAATTAAGAAAAAAGGCTTGAGTACACCAATGCTAATAATGTAGCATTAGCTTTGTCTTTCCGCCTTCGGAGCATATTACTTTACGAAAAGGATTTTCCTTAAAGACAAGTCATAACTTAGGCGAATGAGATAAAGACGGATATAACTAGATACAGCTAAATAACCAGTTGGATTAAAATTATGATAAATCATTACCTCTTTGGCAATAACTGCTATGCACACCGCCATGTTATGGTTTCGACTGTCAGATGTCGTCACGTGATATGGTGCCTTCATATGCCGTTGGAACATTTGATATAGCTCGGTTCGTTGTTTATACAGGAACAATTAGACTCGATATTTTAAACACTTTTTAAAATAATTTATTAATATTGTCGTTATACCGTTAGTCGACGATTTTTATAGATCTTGAAGACTTTCAGGATATTATAAAATATTTTGTCTGTTTTTATTGAGACGCGTCTAATGCCTCATGAAGTTTCAGGGTTTTTTCTTTTATACATTTCGCTGGAGTATTAAAACAAACACAACAGTGATCCTACAAATAAACGTTAGTTTGATTTTATTGAAAAGCCAAATTAATTTAGGCAAACGTTTGGTACGCTGATATGCGCAAATGTTACGCAACTCTTGCGCGAAGCTAAACAACTCGCTTCCTCCAATTTACGGCAGATACTGGTCGGAAGGAGTGATGCGTGTTGAAACTTTGTTTCTTCTATGTACCATAACATGCTGTCTTTCACAAAAATCAGGAAATTTTTCATCTCCAAACATTATTATCATGCTCATGGATGACGTAAGTACTCTTTTTTCATGTGTCGCCGTGACTTTAATGAGACTGCGTTTGCTAATCGTGGCCTCTGTGAGTAAACCCTTGGGTGCGTCACCAATGCACAGTTTCTGTTTCTTGACTTGAATTTCCCATTTCCTTTCCTTTTGTTCTTCAGATGGGTTGGGGAGATTTAGGAGTGTTTGGCCAGCCATCTAAAGAGACCCCCAACTTGGATGCCATGGCTGCTGAGGGCATGCTGTTTCTTAATTTCTACACTGCCAACCCCCTATGTTCCCCCTGTAAGTCTGAAAAACTATCAAACATTTTTTTTACTATGGGAAACTTTAACCTTTACTAAAATATGTTTTTTCTACTATGGGGATTTAGTAAGTACAACCTCAGATCAGCTATCACACATTTTGATATTCTGCATATCAGAATAAACTTATGCTTTTTTTTTATCACATATGGCATGCACAAAGCACAATGCATCATAAATAAAGATGCCTTTTATTCTTTCATCTAAACAACAGCCAGAGCTGCACTTCTGACTGGCAGGCTGCCTGTGAGAAATGGTTTCTACACCACTAATGGCCATGCTAGGAATGGTATATATTCCTTTTGCATTCATCTGATTTCTTAGTCTCTGTTGTGCACTCAAGTAATGGAAGATTTCAAACATTGAATACATTGTCTCATCTTTAATAGCATACACTCCACAGGAAATTGTGGGAGGCATCCCTAAAGATGAAATTCTTTTACCCCAGATGCTGAAGAAAAGGGGCTATATCACCAAGATTGTTGGCAAATGGTGAATATCTATCTATTGTTGGATGTACCTATCCGTCAACAATGTCTGGATAAATTACGTGTTATGATATTTGGTCATATTAATCACTGCATCACACCAACTTTAAAGCGTACAAGACTGGATTTTCTTTTCCTAGTACATTTTTTTAAAGCAGGACCTGGATTGTTATGTGTGATTTTATTTTGCTGCCAGCATTTGCTCTGTGATGATTACTGATTTGTTATTGGCAGGCATCTAGGCCACAGACCTCAGTACCTACCTCTGGAACATGGATTTGATGAATGGTTTGGAGCACCAGACTGCCACTTTGGGCCCTACGACAACAGGGTCCGACCCAACATTCCTGTCTACAACAACTCTGAGATGCTCGGCAGGTAGTGTCACACCTGAGCGCCCAGATATACATACGAGCAGACCGATTGCGAGGCTGAAATCTATAAACAATTCCACATGACTCAGAGGAATTTGTCTGGCTGCTGTACTTGACGATTACCGTCTCTCCCCTCCTCTTCTTTCTCTGTACCAGCTGTGCTTGTGTATTCCATTTTCCGCCCATTTGTTTTCCCCAAAACAGCCATATGCGTATTCAGGGTCATTGGAATTGGCAGCCTGGCATGTTTTTCGCTTAGCTGTGGGTTTAATCAGTGCTGCATACCTGAGCCCTGGACAGATAAACATACACTGACAGACACACACACATCTACACACCCTCCAGAGACAGCAGGTTGTGTTGGCTGTATGCTGAGACACCTGGAGGAAGCGAAGCATAAGAAAGAAGGATGCCAGTCACTGCCTCCCTCCTCGCTGCGCCACGCTTCAGCAGCGCCTCATAACAGTTCCCTCTGCTCAGCTCAGCTGAGGTTTCTCCAAATACATCTTTCAGCTAAAACTCACACAGGCTGAAAGAGGAAAACTTTCTTCCACACTTGGTGCAGTCAATTTATACACAGATTCTTCTAACTGTTTGACCAGAAACCTCAGCTAAACTCACTTATTTTCCAGGTACTACGAGGAGTTTAGAATTGACAGGAAGATGGGAGAGTCCAATCTCACACAAATGTACTTGCTAGTAAGTTGATGCTCACCTGTTTCTGTTCCAGGTGATAAAACCTCACCATCAGTATCATGTCGGGCCTAAGAAGCAAACGCTTTTTGATTATCTCTGCTGCCTACGTCAGCCCGCCCACTCTGTACCTAAAGGGATATATTTGAGAGGTATAATATAGCATCAGAAGATGAGGATGGATGCGTCAGCTTAGTAAAGCTCATCTTAGCATGGTTGATATAGCTTATATCTCCTGCAGAATAAATCCTCACATTTCAGTTTTGCTGCATACCAAAGTTCACAAATTCCACCAACTGCATCCTGTCTACTAATCAAAAAGTGGAATAAACATTAAATTAAAATAGTTTAAAAAGAAATTTGAATGAATGGCTGTTTTTATTGCAACAGTGTACAGTTAATCCAAAGTTAGATCTGGAGTGTAAAGACCTTACAATCCAGTTGCACACATTGAGATCTAACTTTGGATAACTATGACCTGGATGAGTGAGAATCTACACAGACAGTGTACAGGTAAACCTTATCAGGTGGCACTAGAAAATATGATACACTCAAGATTAGAATCCTGCTGTCTGGATTTCTCTGCACCTCTGTAGGAAGGTCTCGACTTCATACAACGTCAGGCTGAGGCCCAGAATCCCTTCTTCCTCTACTGGGCCCCTGACGCCACTCACGCCCCCGTCTATGCCTCTAAAAGCTTCCTGGGAAAGAGTCAACGTGGCCGGTATTTAAATACAACATTGAGGACTCTTTTATTCTGGAATGATTATATTTAAGATGCACTTATCTGTATTCTGCAGGTACGGCGATGCAGTGATGGAACTTGATGACAGCGTCGGAAAGATCCTGCTGTTGCTACGCAGTCTGGGCATTGACAACAACACCTTCGTCTTCTTTACATCAGACAATGGAGCTGCTTTAATGTCAGGCCCAAATGAGAGTAGGTGCTACCCTCGAAACATTACTGTCTGTGTGTGTGTGCGCGTGCGCGTGCGCGCATGCTTTGGATTTGGTGCATATGTTTTCACACTTCTACATCCTCAGGTGGCAGCAATGGGCCGTTCCTCTGCGGAAAGGAGACCACATTTGAAGGAGGCATGAGAGAACCTGCCATCGCCTGGTGGCCCGGACACATCCAGGACGGCACGGTGAGAATATCCCATCCATAAAAAAAGAAGAAAACTTCCACCTATCAACAGGTACCGGGAGCTGAAAGGCTTTCCTATACAGCTGCAGGCTAGTAGGACTCAAATGCAGGCTCAAAGAAAACAAATAGTTCTTTCACTAATCCTCTCTTTGCTGTAATTGGTGCTTTTTCATTTCTTTGTGTATCATATTTCACTTTACACATGCAAGCTGTTTTGTAGATGTAACTGGCTAGTCTTGACTATGTTTAACTTATGTGGGGAGACTGAAGTCCACAAAAGGAAGAGGGTGAACTGATCGTGGCTGCAGAGCCTGCGGGAGTTTCTTTTTTCAAAAATTCTGGAATTAATGCCCCAAACTCTCTTTCCCTCTCCCTACTTCATCATCATTCCCCCCAAATTTAACCCCCCACATCCACGCTGTGAACCTCTAAGCCTGTGCATTCTGCAAATGACTTTTAATTGTATTAGGGGCAGCTGTGACACGGGGCTGTGACGCAGAGAGATTTGGTGGAGGAGCGCGCGGAGGCTGCAGACGGCAGTAAGCCTTGCCCCTGGCTCATCTCACAGGGGTGTGCTGGGGCCTGATAGCACAGCGGAGTAGCGAGGGAGAGGGGGATTGGGAGCGTCTTAGGCGGCTAATCTGTTTGTGTGTTTGCTGAGGTTGGATTGAGCTGTAATGAGGACTTCAATATCTGAATATGCCAGGCGCTGAGGATAAAGGGACGGAGGGACGGTGGGGAGGGTGCAGGAAAGGAAGCAAGGAAGACGTAAAAGGGACGGCGGGTGGTGCAAAGAGGAAGAGTAAAGACAATGGTGCAGCCAAAGTGCCAGGAATGCTGGCACCTGTACCTCATTGTGAATCATGTATATAAATGTCATATATATCAACAGATCATTGATTGTATAAATGTGCTCAGTATGTTGCCGTAATTAAGAAAAAAAAAGCAGCTTAATGGCAGAATACTTTAATTATCACCACGTGATCATCAAAACACACTGATGCATCAAAGAGTCAAAACTCCACAGGTAGTGTTGATTTCATGCTGAAGTACGTCTGAGTGTGTTGTTTAGGTCGTGCATGAGCATGCTGGGATAATTTTCATTAGGCATTTTCATTGTCAATAATGACACACCTAGGGGCCTTTCTTGTGAGATTTGGTTGAAATGTGTCCATAAGCAAAGAGTAACACAAATGGTTTGAGTCCAGGAAGTATTCCAGCAACTACAAATTTTTATGTTGGCTTAATTCCAGGTGTGAAATACTACATTCTAGAGAGGTTAAAGAGGTTGAGCGTGTGAAGAAAAAAAAACTTGGAACACATCAAAACACCTGCGTATGGGTGTCTGTGTGTGTGAGACCCCCCGCGAGGCTGCTTTGTTATGCTCTATTTATCTCCGTAAGGGTGTTGGTAGGTCGGACGAACTGTGCAGAGGCTCGCTCCCCTTAGATTACTAGTCTGCTAAAATCTCTGTTGATCTGTGCCTTCATCTCTTGTAGTGAAATGCTAGAGACAAGCAGTTGTGCAGCCTTTGTTAAAACAGCTTACTCTAAGAACTTTACTTGGATTTTTAAGATGTCAGCGTTAGTTCCAACTCCAACTTAAAACATTTTAAAAGTAAAATATGTTTTTCAAGGTTATTTTGTGAGTTTTTCAAGGGTACAGGAGTGTATTGGAATGATGGGGCATGGCTTGTCTGCATTTTCAGCATTCTCCTAGTGCTGGGAGCTGGGGAAGTGGGCATGGGCGGAACAAAGGTGGGTGGTGGGTGTCGGACATCGCAGTCCCCTTTTGTTGCATTTTATCAGACAGCAGACACACAGGCAGAGTGGCAGCGACAAGGACAGAAGGACTGCCTCCTCTGATAACCACCGTCACCACTCAGCACAGGCAGAGGCGAAAGAAAGTCGGGAGAAGGAGAGCGTGGCATTAATGGAGAGTGATGACTCAGTCATAAAGCCAAGAACAAAAGGTGAAGTAATGAAGTTTGACAGAGACTTTGAAAGGAAACAGAGTTAATAAAGACGACAACTGAAAGATGCACCCTCATGAGAGGAATTTCTCTGTCAGGCCTGAAATTCTGAGTTTGTGGTAATAAACATTATTAGCAGCAGGGTTCTGTCTCTTAGTCCTGTCTTCTTAAATGGTTTGCGTGAGAGAGGTTTAAAAAAAATGAAAGGAAAAAATGAGGTGAAGGAATAAATCTGTGAGAAAGAGTCTGGATGTGCAGATAGATCATGGAATGCATTGCAAAGCCTTTTCTCCGGCTTGTTCTGTGGATACGGGGGAGAAAAAAAAAAGATTCATTTCTGCGCTGAGGAGCTTGTGTGCATTAGTGTGTGCGTCCGCATCTGTATGTGTGCAGGCTGCCGATATAAACGCGGCGGCACATGGCGGTGCAGCTGCACGGGCCTGATAGTACTATCTGATTGTGAGCGTGCCTTCTCCCTCTAAGGCCTGCTCAGGAGAGAATGGAACGGAAGATCAAGGATGACAGCGAAAAAATGGCATTTTATCTGAAAATAGTTCAAAGTTTATAAATAAAATAAAGCTTTTTCCCTGGGACTGGCAGAAGGAGATAAAACACCCATTCGCTCTAGTTCCAGCCGCCTGCTTGCCAGGGCCTTGTCCTTTCCCTGCTTCCTCTCCTCATCATCTTCTTCTTCACCCGCAAAATAAAAACCTCTTTAAAAAGAGACATTTTGAATGTTTTTCTAATAAAACTCCAAGCGGAGATTGCTGAGGAGACAGGAGTCATGCACATCTTTCCTGCACTTATCACCTGTAACTTCACATCCGATAGTGCTGTGGTGACTGGATTGTCATCTGGTTCAAAAAGACAACTCCTCGGAGTTAAATTGGCAGGCATGTGCCCCGCAGGTGGTCCGTTCTGGGAAGTGAACAGATTCATCGATCTAATTGGTGTGTTTGGTTTCAAATTTTCATGTAAAGTGCAGAAGTGTAGTTTTTTTAAAAACTCATTTTTCAATGTTTATTTAATCGTAGGTGAGTTTCCAGTTGGCACATGTGATGGACCTGTTCACCACCAGTCTGGCTTTGGCTGACATGAGCCCTCCTGATGACAGAACCATTGACGGACTGGACCTGACACCCGTCCTGCTCAATAACTCCGCCCTGGACAGGCGAGTGCACGTCCGGTTTTTACTTTGGGACTGCGTACGTGATCACATCTCTGAGATGTCTGACCAGAGGAACTGTTAAGTACCTGTTTACTGAACAGTTTTAGAAGTTTTTTGTATGATTCTTGCACAGAGCATCTGTAATCAATGAATCTTGGTGAGTTTTAGGACCTTAATGACAATCGCAGGCCCCAAAATAAAAATTATGAATTATGATAGAAGTATTATAGGAAACTATAAGTGCATACCTGATAACTGTTGGTTTAAAAAAAGATCTTCTTATGTTCTCCATCTGCATTTCCTCAACAGGCCGATCTTCTATTACCGTGGAAATGAACTGATGGCTGTGAGGCTCGGTCAGTACAAAGCGCACTACTGGACCTGGAGCAACTCGTGGGTGGAACTGAAGAAGGTGAGTCCCATTCATGTTTATCTTCTGATGTGCACCATTACACCTTCCCTCCTCTACTCTCAGTCAAACACACCCTGTCACTGTTGGCGTTATCGGGAAAAAAGGGGCTCATCAGCTGACTGCTGGGTATATCAGAGCGTAATGAATATTAATGAAGTGAACTTGCATCATTTATCAGCCAGTTTGCTTGTTTGTTCAAACTCCAGCGGAGATCTTCTTCCTCTTCATTTACATACCGTCATTCTTTAATCACAAAGAAAGGAAGATGGAAAGTGCAAATATCTCTTAGTGTAATTACATCAGTGTGCTGGTGATTAAATGTGTGAGGAAAAATGTTAAATCTGATGCAGAGGCAGGCCAGTGTGGCTCCTTCTTCCCCACCTTTTTTTTTACCTGTAAAAACATGTCCTCCCGTCCTCCCTCAATGGCTCTGTCTTTCCTGCGATTCAGTTTGTTTTATGCCCCATCGGTCGCTTAAATTGCTCTCTCCTTCAGGGCTGCTGAATCAATAGCAGCCTCCTTTATCAACTCATGTGAACTGAAGTGGAACTTCACAAATAATGGCTTCTGATTGCCCTCGAGTCGCGCATCGATTCGGGTGTGTCTGTGGACATGAGGGAGAGACAAGAACTCACGTGCACGTATCTTCAGTGTATGATTGTGTTTTGTGGAGCAACAGATGACTGTGACCCAAGCTTTGCATTATTTTATCAACCTTCCATCTGATGCAGCTTGAAATACACAATCATGAATAATGTGAACAGACACTCGTATGCAGTCATACTGAGCTTTTCCTACCAAGTAATAGTTTTTTTAATTTTTTTTTTATTCTGTAGACGTAATAATAATACATGCAATGATAAATTTAAAAATAAATTAGAAAAATTAAATCTTCATGATGTTTAAGTGGCTGGACTGCATGAATTCAGCGGCAGATCTTCAGGAGGAGCGTGCAGGAGCCTTGTAATGCATTAAATACTTGAAGGTGATGCATTTGCTCCGCCCACTCATCAACTCCATGCAGCGTGTGCTTGAACGGAACGATGTGTGTTGCATATGTGAGGGCGATTATAGGCTCCACTTTCTTCACATCTAGAGTCAAACAAACCGAAACAATGTTGCCTGAATAGTTGGGGGGGAAAAAAAAGACTAATATGTGGCCAGCAGTAATAAATAAATAAAAGAAACTTGAAAAAAATGAATGTGGGTAAGTCACCATTTTGATGCAGAGCAACCATGTAGAAAATGATTAATTTCCTTTAAATACACATTGTCAGACCCTCAAAATACTGTTTAATTTGTGGATGGCAGGGTGACCTTCAGCGGGAACTCTGGACCAGGTATTAGTGGCTCTGCAGCAGCTCTGAGAACTGAAACCCTGTTGAATATTTCACTGAATGAGTGAAGCCTGAAGAATGGCTTGTTTTCCTTGTGCTTGTCACTCTGCATTGTTTCTGCATCAAGTACGTTATTGAAAAGTAAAAGCTGAATTTTGGAAAATCAATATAGTTTCAGATTTAAAAAACACATCAACCATGCGTGAATGTTTTTTTTTTTTTTATTATTTTTTATTTTTTTTAATTTTTCAGTTAGGATGTGAAAGAAGGAAGGAAATACAACTATTTCCAATCTAAATTTGAACTGAAAATCAAAAACAAATGTATATTAATCTAGTCAGCAAAATCCAGCACTATATGTTGATAATATGTTCAATAATAGAAAAATCTAAAACTTGCTGGACATTTTAAAAAAAGTTCTCCAGTTTCAAAAACTGTCCTGCAACTATCTCCGTTACATGGTTGTTCTCCTTCCACTGTGGATGAAAATAAAGATATTCTCCAAAATCTTCCCCACCGCTTCTCCTGCTCCCGCCTTATCTTGTAATAGTGGCAGCTCTGCAGCAGCCTGAAAGCTGCCTGGGTGTATCCCAGGCATTAATGTCAGGGGAGATACGGCGTTCTTGCTGTTATGTCGCTGGTACAAGAGACGGAGTCGCTGAGATACACGCAGCGGGTCTTTTCTCGCTGCTCTGGGATGACTTTTTATCTTTATTTCTAAGCTGTCGGCTTCTGCCGACATGACACGTTTGGATGAGAGGAGGCTCTGTGGGGCAGTGAGGAGCCCACCCCTCCCCCCACCCCACCCACTCGCTCTTCTATATGTACTTTGAGATGCTCCGTCAAGTGATCTCGGAGGAGGTGGGGGTGCAGTGGTGTCTCACAGATGAATGCTTTTTCAATGTTAGTTGTGCTCATCAAAAAAAGTGTGTCTGTGTTGGGAAAAGATCTAGAGGGGATTTTTGGAGGAGTGAAGTTAGAGAGTCCTCACTGTCGGGTTCGTCACGGAGCAGAAGTCCGCTTTGTGATGGTTCTGCAGTGGCTGCATGAAGGAGGTGTTAAAGATCAAGTCATTCCAGGAATTTGCTAAAGGCCATGTCCACTCATGTCAAGTGTGTGTTTTTTTCTGGAAAAACAGCTTTTGTTCTGATTCAGAATGAGTTTGTCTAACCCATACGCCAAAAAATTACTTTATAGTAAATTTAAAGTAAAATGTATCCATCACTAATGAGAAAAAGAACATTTGTCATGGATTTTCTCTGCTTTTCTGTCTTGCAGGGCATTAACTTTTGCCCGGGACAGGATGTTCCAGGCGTGACTACTCACGAGCAGAAGGAGCACACGATGATGCCGCTCATTTTTCATCTGGGGAGAGATCCAGGGGAAAAATACCCCATCAGGTTAGCTCTCTGCGAACTCTCGGAGGATCGAGGAGATGTTAGAAAAGAGAACAAAATGTGTAGAGATCAATCACGATTCACCGGCATGAGAACGAAGGCGGCGGATTGATCCGCTCAGCCAGAGTGCGTCTGATTACACCTTTCTCTGTGTGATTGTAAACAGCTCCTCACAGATTCTTCTCTGCCCCCCCCAACCCTCTGCGGTTAAAACTGCAAGATAATTGGTTCAGGTCTAAATTGAGAGTGAGTGCTGTTTAATTTTCGTTTTTCTTTTTTTGTTTTTAATGACTCAACACGGAGGGGAGTTAAAAATCACTGAGAGAATAGTCACACAGGGACACCCTGACTGAACCAGTTTTACTTTGTAAGGAACCGAACATAGAGGAGCATCTTCTAGTTCTGTGCATTTTCATTGGAAATATTACTGTGGAAGAAATCATGAAAAATGCTGAATCCTTTGATGGAGAACTATTTCCTGTCATCACTCTGTTTTGGCTCCGTGGACCGAGGTCTTTTTTTTTTTTTTTTTTGCCCTCTTCAGCCATATTGCTTTTGTTTTTGCCTCATCACCTTGTTTTTGCCTCTTGCTAGGTTTGGGGGTGAGATTGAATGATAAAATATTCATGCTGTTTCTCAGTGGGCCACCTTTTTAACGTTTCCCAAAATCTATTTCAATCAGGATTCAATCAGTATGCAGCCATGTGTTGTGCTGAGTAAGAAAATGCCCTCTCCTGCTGGAGTCTCTAACCTTACCCCCCCATCCCCTCACCTGCTCTTTCGGTCACCTATGTTTCTCTACCCTGCCTTGATCGGCTGGCACTCAGCATCTCTGCACGCACGGACACGAGCACGCTCCGCTGTCTCCCAGCTGGACCGACCACCAGGCTGTCATTAATCTCTGTCTGCTGCTAAAGAGCCACTTAACATGATGTGAGGCCCTTCTGCGCACATACCTCCATACTGCCGCAGCACGTGTTGCAGCCCAGAGCACACACGTTTATAATCCCTAATCCAGTCACCATGGAATATTGTAGAGCAGGATTATGGCAGTAATGGTAGAGACGGATGGTAAAGTGTTACATCTACTATATGGTACAGTAGCTGATCAGGTGACTCTTTAAAGATAACTCATTACTGAACACACTTCAATGTCCAGAGTTATGCTATGTGGTATTGGTATTAACAATTTTATTAGAATAGAATAGAAGTACTTTATTTATCCCAGACATGGGAAATTGATTTGTCCCAGCAGTATCGTTAGTATTAACATATTTACAACATATTTACAGTACAATAGTGTGCAATATGAGTGATATGACTATGCAATATGCAATAAATAATTATGACAATGTGCCACATGAAAGTACTGATGGAGCACATCACAGCACAAGGGCTGTGAGTCTCAGTCAGACGGACTTGTTGAACAGGGTTATTGCACTGGGCAGGAAAGATTTCCTGTATCTGTCTTTGTGGCAGCGGAGCTGAATCAGTCTGTTTGAGAAGGAGCTCCGCTGCCTGTCCAGGAGTGGGTGGAGAGCTGTCTATATATATGCTGTCTATCTAATACAGTTCTATAAGAACACTGCAGATGTTTGGGATGCATGCTTCAGCCCCTCAAGGATCTGAGGTTAACGCACCAGTTTTTTTTACCCCCCCATCTACCTCAGTGCGCATCCCAGGAGCACCCGGCCGTTCAGAGTGCGGTTAAAACCCCAAAGCACCGTAGGAACAGTAGGCCTCATCTGCTGCTGACACTGAGCTCCTGTGTCCCCAATCAATAGCCTTTACTGAAGTGCTCATTTCCTACCAGGGAGGAAAAGACGGTGGAGAGGTGTGTGTGTCTGTGTGTGTGTGTCTGTGTGGCGGGGAGGTGTAGGCAGGACAGATGTATTTGATTGTCTCCTCTGTTCTCCACCTTCTGCCAGTCTGCGTGTGTGTGCACGCGTGTGTATGTGTGTGTGTGAGCTTCTCAAACAGTGTTATGAATCAGTAATCAGAGTGGTGACACACCTGAGCAATGCCCCCATCCCCCTTGGGTGCCATACATTATAAATCAAAAGACTTCATTTGCATACCGCCTGCTTATTATTCCAGAATTTGCCTCTCCACCAGCAGACTAAGGGTTATAATCATGATAATGAGCTCAGCTGACTGTGGGCTTTTTGTTATTTGTTTGCAGAGCAGCACAAACAAATAATATTGTTACTTTATGATTTAGCGTCCTGCGCTGTAAGATTTACTGTGCATGTGAAAAACAATAGAAAGTTTCTGGCTGTGGGGCATGCTTTGCTTGCAGACTAGCGGGAGGAAACTTTAAATACTTGCTTTAATGCAGCTACACCGGTCGACTGGTGTAATGCAATTATTCAAAAAGTCCAAGACATGCTAACACAGCAGAGATATCCTAAAGTGATTTGAACTGGAAATGTGGAAATTCAATTTGCAGAAAGTCAACAAAGATTGATTGCACTGCTCTGAGATTGCAGGTTCTTCCTATTTGGTCACGTTTGCTCTGACCTGTTGACCTCTGACATCACAACACCGCACCACATAAAATACTGTAAAAGCATTTAAAGTTACCTTTAGATTTGACTGACCTCAAACCAGTCTGAAAGTTACAGTCTAAGGAATCTCGCTCACGTTTGCTTTTATTCATTTGCATAATCACTTATCACAAATAGATCACAGCAGTGAGTGTGAAACGCTCCATGTTGCTGATCAAAATCGGGGGGGGGGGGGAAGAAAAAGCCCAATTTGTGCTCTTAGATGGCCTAGACAGTTTAATGTGAATGTTTTATTTTTTACCCAGGAGTGTAATTGGGATTTTGCAGCCGGGGTCAGAGCGAGCAGTTAGCTCATGACGAATGCGGTGCGCCGGGAGAGAGACTAATTGCAGCCGGTCCGCTACCAGTCGAGTAATTGTGGGGGAAAGTAAAGATTGAGACTATCAAGAAAAGGAGCAGGTGCTGGCTGATGGAGGAAGCCTTGCTGCCCTGTGGGAGATCAATGGAGGGGGGGAGTAGGTGTGAGCTGGACAGGGCCTGGGGTTATTACTCTAATTGACACTTCACCTCACACACATGCACATGGTCCCCAGGGGCCAATCAGAGGGCTGGGTCTGCAGTGGAGGGAGGATGGAAGGCTGGCACAGGTGCTGCCGGCGAGCGTATCAGGGGTGTAATTGCACTGCTGATATTTGGCCGTCCGTGTGTCACACCACCAGACGAACACTCCCCCCAATACAAGCACACATACACACACATATGCGCAGATGTGTGCACACACAGCCCATTAACCCTACAGGTCCTTTAGAGAGGAGCGTTCCTTTGAAAGCCTTCAGGGCCTCTGTGTTTTACACACTGAATATAATAATGCACAGAGGTGCTGGGCCTCACTGGCGTCCACCAGCAGTAATTGAGAGGCAGGGGACGTGTACAGAGGACAGGGGGTAACATGGCTCACTGTGCACAACGCACTCTCCCCAAGGATGCTCAGGTAGACTCATGCGTCTGTGTTTTCCCTGCAACTTTACCAAAGACACATTAAGGAGCTTCTGTGATTTGTGTGTGTCTATTCACAGTGTTTTAGACAAAGAGTACATGGACGCGCTCAGCTGGATCTCACCTGTCGTGGAGAAGCACAAGTCCACTCTGGTGGCTGGTATTCCTCAACTCAATATGTGTGATGTGGCTGTAATGGTAAGATTTACTCAAAATCAGTTATGTTTTTACATTTTTTTCTATGTTTTTTGTAATTTTTTTGCCCCAGTTTATCAAGCGTGAGCAAGATTGGCCAGCAGCCTGCACAGCTAGCCATTTTCGCTTTCCTCCATCTGTTTTCTTCGTCACACTTTCTCAGTTTAATCCAGTTCATACGCTGACATTTCTTTATCACTTTTACTCACTCAATCAACATTGGGCATCATATAAGCACCATGGGCATTCTTATTAACAGCTGTAGACAGCACAAGCGTGGGCTTTGTTACCTTTTGTCGCGCCTCTGTAGAGTAATATGTTGTACAACACTGCCCCCTTGTGGATGGAGATGAACGCAGTTTTAATCAGTCAATAATAGAATATAAGGTCAAACTGTCTTGTATCTCTCGCTGTCACACACACATTGACGGTATGGAAGACATGAAGAGAGCATATTATTGTTTTAATTAATAAAAACTGACTTTTAATTGCTGTTGCTTGCTGTTTTGTTGTTGCAGAATTGGGCCCCAGCAGGCTGTGAAAAGTTGGGCAAGTGTTTGACAGTTCCCAGTTCTCAACCCTCAAAGTGTGACTGGCCGCACTAAGAACAAAAGATATATTTTTTTTATTATTTTTACATTACAACAAACCATAATTGAATAAAGGTATTTTACATCACTTGTCGTCTGACAGTGTTGTAATTGGAAGGAATAACTGAATTCTCTCTGCACAGTCTAAATTACTGGTTGTCATGACCCAGTGTATATGTCTTTTTCTGTGCGCCGGTTTGGTGAGATCACTTGTGTAAAACTATTGCACATAGTCTTGCTAACAGTCACTTCTGAAGCAGATAAAAGGAAGCTGCTTGATTCAGGAAACAGGCAGTGAGATTCTTCACTAATACAAATCACTCCATCATGTCGGAGGGGCTGTTTGCAGGGCTGTTTGCAGACCTGGACATGGCTTTTTTCAAGTCCAAGAGGGGGCTTCTGAAAGTTGCTCAGATGGTGAGTATTTCTGCACACATCATAAGGTCTAATGTTTTTTTCTTTTCCCCTCAAGTCTGCAACAAAAACAGAAGCAGAGTAAATAATATGAAATGCGATATATATTTTCCGAATGCTCCAGCTAGTAAAACAGTATTTGATTTTAGTGGAAAATTTCAAGAGTGAGGTGATGATGAAAAGCCTTAAGAAAGAACTAATACCGGTCGTTGTGAAACTGACACTGCTGTAAATCGCTAGTAAAAACTTAGTTCCTTTTTCTTTAAACTGGATTTGAAAATCAAGTGTCAAAGAGGCCAGTTCAAATAAAAGAATAGCTAATGTTGGTCACCATGGTAATGGTGTGCAGGCTGAAGTCTTTGGGTCAAACACCCCTCAAGTCCATATCATTTATTTAGCTAAACTTCACTTTTAAAAGTGCTGCTTTGCTTGCCAAGTCCTGATTGCTGCCATCTTTCCTTGTGTGTGTTTCTGATTTAGGTGACCCTATTTGTGGCCCTGGTTTGCTTCGCTGTGACATTCAAACCCAAGTACGTGGCGGCCGCAGGGGTGGAGTTTCTCATCACTGCAATAATGGTGCTGTTCTACATCCTGAAGCTCAACAAGACCATCACCTTCTTCTTCTGGCCCCTGGTTGTGAGTGAAGCTGTGTGACAACATCTTTACAACATTAACCGCGCGCATCCTTGTCATTTCTCTTTCTTTTTCCTCCCCCCAGGATGTCTGCAACTCCGTGTTTGCAGCCACCTACTTCTGTATTCTGAGTCTGATGGTTCTGGGCAGACAGAGGGTTGTAGGCGCTTTATTTGGAGGGGTCAGAGACGTTCCTCAGTCTCCACTGTGCAACATTCACTGCTCTTCCCAGAGTTGCCGCCAAGCATAATAAAGTTTTGACTTTTTGAATGTGTTTGCAGGTCCTGGGTCTTGTGGTGGTCGGGCTGCTGTGTGCAGACGGCTTCCTGCTCTTCAAGAATATCACACTGAACCAGTCACTCGGTGAAACCAACAATCCAGATACAACCACCCAACCAAATTACAACAGTCAAGATACAACCACCCAACCGAGTTACAACAGTCAAGATACAACCACCCAACCGAGTTACAGTCAAGATACAACCACCCAACCGAGTTACAACAGTCAAGATACAACCACCCAACCGAGTTACAACAGTCAGGATATAACCAGCGAAGAAACTAATTAGTCCTTAAAGGTTATGATACTTTAACTTCTGCTCAATCCGAATGCATGAGGCTTTTTTTTTTTTCTTGCAACTGTGCAACAATGGTCACGATTTTCAAAACGCGCTGTTGAAGTTTAACTGAAATAATGAGTCGATTAATATTGTTTCTTTTGTTTTCTTGTGTCTTTTTTGTGGCTCGGGTATGGAGGAGGCATGCCTTTTGCAGAGAGCAGATGTTGCGCTTTTTTTTTTTTTTTTTTCCCTGTTTTGCGCGTTTCCGCGCTGTCATCATTGTTTCCGTTTCCACCTCGAAGAAGAAGAAGCCTCACGCCCCCGCATCATTTTTCCCCCACTTTTGCTTTGTTTGGTCGTGAAACCGTTACTTTTTTTTTTTGCCCGTGCTGTTTAATCCAGAGGAGCGCCGAAACCGTCTTTCTTCCGCCATGGGGGACATTGAGGCACCCGAATCGAATCGGCCGCGCCAGACTGTCCTGCTCTCCATTCTTCCAAGCAAAGAGTTCGCAACCTCCAGGAAAGGCATGCTGCTCGTCGCAGAAGTGGTAAGAAATGAGAGGAACTTGTGGAACAGATGAAGCCGTTGCTTCCTCCGAGGTTTTCCAAAGTTTACGCGCGTATGCGTTTTTGGAGACAAACCGTCTAACAGTATAAAACTTTGCGTGTTTTCATGCACATTGTCCCCGAAAACAACGTAGATCAGACTTGCCGTCACAAGGTTTCCATTAGTGATGGGAGGAGCGTTAATGATGTGTAGTAAGATGATGTGGTCCTGAAAGTATGAATACAGATGTATTCAGGTTTGATTACAGAGCATGGAGAGAGCGCATGCCACACAACTACATATTCTTAACACTTAAAGCCACACGCAAAGTCATATTACTCCACACACGGAGATTTATGCACCAGGAGCTGCTCTGGTCTGCACGAGCAGGATCTTATTTGGAGAGTCATCTGTGCAGGAGGTGCGTGTGTGTGTGAGAGAGAGAGAGAGAAGAATGCAATCACGTTTGTGTCATGAGGCGTTCGGTTATTGTCAGAGTGTGAGAGTGTTCATTTCCCACACAGTGACATTCACTCCAGTTCCAGAACAGAGCCTGGAGCAGAGCTCAGCAGCCCCACATGCACACAGAACTGCCTCTTCACTGCCTAGAACCAGGACCGCAGCCCTGGGCAGGGGGGTGGGACAAAATGCCTCTGTGGGATAAACCAGTAACAAACCTGCTGCTCAACTTTGACGTGCACATCTGGGGTCAAAAACCGTACTGGTTGAGGTTTAAGGTCATTTGGGGGTTATTTAATCAAATAACATATATCTGTGCAACCTTTTAAGTGAAACACTGATTATTTATACAGTACTACTCGGAAAATTAGAGTATTATGTAAAAGTTGTTTTATTCAGGCAATCCAACATAAAAGGTGAAACCAATACATTTTATAGACTCTTTACAGATGCAAGAGTTTACTTTCAGAGGCCTGACATTTTTGTATTTCAAATTCTTTTTTTTTTTTTTTTTTAATTGATTTCAAGCAATATTCAGATTTTCTGAGTTTTTCAATCTGAGTCCTAGTCAGCAAAATCAAAACAAATAAAAGCTTGAAATATATTGATTCACATACTATTTGTCTGTTTGGTCTAGAGACAGCGCCACTGAGGAATAGACAGGAGGCAGAGCTGAAGATGCTGAGGTTCTCTGTGGGAGTGACCAGGATGGACAGGATCAGGAAGGAGGACATCAGAGAGACAGCACATGTTAGAGGTTTTGGAGATAAAGTCAGAGAGGCCAGACTGAGATGGTTGGGACACATCCAGAGGAGAGAGTGAATATATTGGTAGAAGGATGCTGAGTTTTGAACTGCCAGGCAGGAGGCCTAGAGGAAGACCAAAGAGGAGGTTTATGGATGTAGTGAAAGAGGACATGTGGGTGTGTGCAGCCTGTTTATTGTCACGGTGAAGCTGTTTTTGTCGGAATTCCAGCTTCTTTCTCCTTGTTTGTGGTGTCTGCGCCCTGCTGCCACTAACTCCACCATTCCTGACCGTATTCGTCACACAGATCCTGCTGAGCGTGCATCATTACGGCGCCACAGCACCTCAGACTTTTGATAATAAACACGAGGTTTGCTTCATTTTTCCTTCTGTCCTTCCACCTCACTATTCTTTTTGTTTCTTGTAGGTATTAGGCTAAAGTTGATGAAAGAGGAACTAAAGTTTAAGCTGAAACGAAAGAAAATAAGCTAGGAACTAACCAGATCCAGCCAGATGTAGTTTTTTGCTTTTAAAACATTTAAAGAGCTGCTGCCACAGTTGAACTTAACTTGTTCCTCTTCTTCTTAAGCTGTGCATTTTAAGTTTAAACGCTATTGACAGAAGACACACATGCTGAAGAAAATGCCACTGCCGCTGCCTGAACACGCACATCTGACCTCACGCACACACTACCTGGCAACAGCCAATCGGCAGTGCCCAAATAGCCCACCCCCCCCCCAAAAAAAAAAAAAACCAAAGGCTGCGTGCAGGGAAGGCTGTTTATGTGTGTATTGTGTCCCAAAAGAGCTCGCCGCAAGGTAATCATCCCCAAAGTTCCACCACACCTATTGTCATTCATGTGTATGGATTTGGGGAAAGCTATGTTTTGTCCTGAAATCATGAACAAAACATCAAAAAAAAACCAACAATCAACAGAAAGTGTGCTGTGGTGCAGAAGAACATGTTTTAGTGGAAATCCCAGGCTTTATTTTCCATAAACAGCCTGCAGATCTCTGACAGGAAGCTGCTCACATGCAGGATCTTTAAAGAACGGCAGATGCAGCAGTTTTGGGTTCATCCAGGGAGGAGTTCCAGTCCTCAGGGCAGATTAGAATGCCAAGATGGCCATGCCTGTTTCTGAGGTCACAGGGTCTGGGCCTGGTTTTAGGATCCTCAGATTCAGAGCTCTCAGATCACATTTTAACATCCCGTTTTGTCCTGCAGGTTTATGTTTGTGGGTGTTTCCAGTGGAGTGTTTGTGGGAGAGGGGTTCAGTGTTACAGTCTACAAGCCTGTGGAGATAAACATTGTCTTTTTACAGCTGGCTCGTCTTACAGGAAGTGAGCCTGGAGCCGTAACTCGGTCAGAATCGCAGCTCTGGGACAGAGAAACCTGACCTAAGATGCGTTTTTCCCTTCTTCTTGACTGAACTCTTTCGCTCGCCTCCACAGGTCCTGTCATTTGTGTCGTTCGTGTGCTTCACGGCATCCACTGCGGCTGCTTTTGTGACCGTCCCTCTGCTGGAGTTCCTGGCGGCGCTCTTCTTGCTGTTCGCATACTCCACCAAATTTAACGAGCGCTTCAAGGGCTTCCGCTGGCCTCTTATGGTGAGGGTTACAGTTGACGCTTCAAAGCTGGATGAATGTGCACCTAAACTTGGTTTCTATGTATTTTCAGGACTTCATGAGATGCGTGACTGCCTCCATCATCTATTTCATTGTTTCCATAGTGGCAGTGTCCAGATACGTGGATGGCTCCTCTAAGGCTGCTGGGGTAAATTTATCCTCACTACTTGTGCTTCAGCTGGTACATTTTTGTGCCGTCCTAACATCAATTATCCTTCTTTTCGCAGATTTTTGGTTTCATTGCCACCATTGTATTTGCTTTAGATTTTTATTTCATTTTTAACGAGCTGGCCACTTTTCTGAAGGAAGGAGGACAAACCGATGACGAGCCTTCGAGGCAGCGAGGTAACTCCCCGAACCAACGTGTGCCACACAAACAGGGATCAGCCGCAACATGAAAAATCACCAAAATCAGCCGCGACAAAGACCAATCTGTCCTCCAAACTCCACAGATCCTCAGTCAGTCAGTCACAGGTATCACAGGAGACCCACAGACACTCCGTTTGTGTGTCCTGAGTGGTCAGAGCAGTTTGATCACCCGACATTTTGATGTTGCGGTTGATGGATGAGCTGATGCAGTATATTAGGGGTGTGTATCACAAGGCCTATATGCAGATCCAGTAAGATTCCACACAGTATATTGGATTTCTGAGCACTTTTCTCACCTGTTCTCATACCTGTTTCCATGTTAAGCATTGTTGCCTTGCACATGGATGCTTTTTCTAACGTGACTTTTTTTTATAGATGATTATTCAGACTCGGATTCTGACTGAGACCACAGCTCACACGTGTGACGATGGTTAAACTGTTGCAGGAGCTACAACAATCTACGTCCACTGTGCTGCAGAGATACTTTTTTACTGTTTAAATCGTATCCTGGTCACACTGATTGCTGTTTTTTGTGTGTTTCTGTGTAGTTTTAAAATGCAGAATGAGGGAACAGATTTTTTTTTTCTTTTCCACAAAAGATGAAAATACAGCTACTGCTATCTTCTTTTCCAGTTTATCTCGTTATGTTCTTTTCCACACCTTAAAGTTTTGGGACAACGTGAGTTATGATACTGAAATTAACATAAAGCTGTGAAATTTACTAGAAGCAAATCTGAAATAATGATTACCTGGGTTCTGGTCATGCCCTGGTGTCGTTTCACAGACATTAAAACACAACACTACTTGCAATGAATTTATATGTACAGATAGTTCTGTGCAGTATTATTATAAAAGTGTACAGTTTTTAGAAGTGTTGATTTGTTGAAGGTTGGCCGGATTCAACCTCCCTCCAGTTATTCTGTTTACTTTTGGGAATAATATTTGCCTTTAGGGTATTAATTAATCAAAAATGTATTGCAATTAATACATTGTACATATAACAAGAAATTAGTAGTTTATTGCTTGAATTAAAATACTCATTCTTAGTCTGTTTGCTGTCTATCTGCATCAAAACCATTTATTATTGTGGTAAATGCTAAATATTTGCTGTCTTTGCTCATTACAGTAATTCCTTTTGAATTGATATGATCAGTTCCTGTTGATTGGTCAGTTTGGCCACTGCTGTTGGGACAGTAAATGCACTTGAATGCCACAGTGACTGTTTTGCGGTACACTCTGCACTATGTGTTACGTCAGCACTCGGTACCTTTGCATGACTTGTAATAAATAAACAAATCTTACTTAAAAGTGATAAATTGCAGCTGCACCAATTTTCTACGCACATACATGTTAAATATAATTCAAGCTGGATGTATTTTCAGCGATTTTCAAATCACTTTATTGAGACTATCATTATAAATTGACAGGAAGTCATTTGTCAATGTTTTAAATACACACAAATTAAAAAGCAACATTTCACCAATCACATCATCAAAACAGTAAGACTGATCAGGTTTAATATTAATAACCCATCTGGAAATTCATAATATATTGTATCATAGCAAAAGAACTATAGCGAGCCCGAATACCAAAATAAACTACATGACTGATTGTGCTGCAATGGTTGCTGTACAAATGTTTGCATGGAGAATTGTACAAGTCCCTCAACATTAGTGACAGACAGACGAACAAATATGATTGTCTAGCCACACAACTACTTTACAGTTTACAGATTATAAATACAGTTTAACCTGTTATCTTTTAAAATGAGTAAAACATTCATTAATCACCTGCATTGTTAGTCTAAAACTAAAGATCAACGCCAAACCCTCGAAGCAACAAAGGCTGTAGTACAAATAACACACCAGCAGGGGAAGCCAGAGGGAAAGCAAGACCCTTGAAAGAATTGAGAACATTCAAAACATTAATGTAGAAAATAATTAGTTAAAAAAGCAAGATGAGACATTTGAAGACTGAACTACCAACACTGGCCGAGCAGAAAAACAGGGATTTATTTTTTTTTTTTGCTGCGAAAAGCTGCAGCAATTGTGTGAGATTTCACTGTAAATGAAGTGTGCAATTATGTACTGTACTGTCGATGCACTGACAGTACAGTATAAGCCTAAAAGCAAACTGTACCATATTTTCACCAATACCACTCTCCACCCTCATTTATTTCATTTAACAAAACCTCTACAGTTGACAAGGAATCACTGCCTATTTTAATTACAAAGGTGGTTCAGTTTTCTGGTGGTTTATGGTCACATCATATTCACATATTTCACCATTAAAATTAAACACTGATTTAGTTGCAAATTCATTTAGAGTGATGGTAATCTTTACCTGAGGTGCATCTTATTCTGTAGGATCAGGACGTAAATCTGACCAATTCAAAACATCATCGTCATGTTACCTGAAGGGTGGTCAATGTGCAAAAGAAAGAAGATAGCAATCATCTTACATCAGGCAATTATATACAGAACTTCAGGAAAATCTCATGAATGTTTTAAAAAAAATTGGAATAATTTAAACCTGCCTGCCTCACTGTTCTTTAAGATACCAGATGGATTTTTCTGCAACCAAACATCTTCTGTGTTAATATTATTGAATTTTTTATCTTCATTAATAGCAGCCAGCCAAGGTAGTCCAGCTCTATGTACAGAAAATGTCTTGTCTTTTCAACAAAATGTCTCACGCTTTGGTAGCGATTACTGTTCTTTAATGTTGCTTCTCTGGTGGATCCCTGGATCGAAGATCAGATGTTTCTGGACAGAGGTGTGAAATAAGCTACACAGAAATTAACCTTCTTTTCGAATGACAGCTTTCACAGTGAAACAAGGAACTCTCTAAAAAAATATAAAATAAAATCAAACAGTTGAATCTTCCTTCACACTAAAAAAATAAATGGAAATGTCTTCGTTGCTACTCAAGATCTTTCGTTTTGGAGACGATTTAGTCAAGCCTGGGCATGAGAGAAAGTCCCGATGCTCATCTGCTGTGATGCACATGAATATTTGGTGGCTGGACAGACAGAGAGCACAGCGGGGCTGCAGAGATCAGAGGTCCGTAGCTGCCCGTAGGGCCACCTTCCCTCAGTCTGTCTGATTGGTGGCAGGCACTCATACAAGCTCAGGTCTTGCTTCCATCTCTCCACGCGACGCCGTGCGTGCTCGAATGTACTCGCTAGAGTGAGTTGTGCCCTGACAACTGCTGCCGAGGCGCCACCTCCGTATCGCCAAAAACGTGTTTGCTCCGTACACACACGTCACTAGGAAGCCAAAGACCTGCAAACAAGTGGGAAAAGGAAGTAGAATGTTTTATAATTGTGCTGTACTCTGGTTGTGTCACTATCTCATAGATGAAAATTATTATTATTATTATAAGATTTGAGTCTTGGTGAGTTGATGGAGGGATGAGACCAGAATACTCACCACTGCAGCAATTTCAGCCCCAGTGCTGTGGTTGATGAAGGCCAGCACAAGAGAAGACAAGAAGAAGAAGAAGGTGCTAACAGCCGTGTTAACCAGGTCCTGCAGGGGGATGACACCAGAGACAACAAATTTTAACTTTCAGACATTTGTTTCACAATTTTTTAAATGTATAGTTTGAATTTGTCATAGTTCAGTCTCTCTCTTCATATCTTTTTTTAAGGAATCTAACCAATTCATTTTAAACCAGTCAAAACAGTAATTTCCCTTTGTCCTAATACTTTAGCTACAGTTTTTTAACACTTGGAGCGGTTAACATATTTCCTTAAACTAAATGTTCCATCTTAATAATTAAACCCACATTAAATAAGCTTGTGAAAAAAATAGGACACATTAACGAGAGTAATAAATCCAAAAATATCATATAGCAGGATTAAGTGAGCCCTGGAGGCACCTTAAAGTTAGTGTAAAAACAATGTCACTGCAGAACAGACACATAAAATCATTTTCAAAAAGCAAAAGCTCTTCAAATAAAATGTGAAAAAGCAGGAGTCAGTGTATCAATGCTGATGCAAAAGCTGCCGTTGATTCACAATAAGCTGTCCAAAAATGTTTTTCCTCTCTAAACCCCACAGCAGGGCAGATGTAACTCCCACTGGACGGTCCTGTACCAGGTCCAACAAACAAGCAGCCAGACTGAGTCCTGGTGTTTAACCATGAGCTTAAAACTGTAGGAGGGTAAAAAAAAAAAAAAAGAAGGCTTAAAGCACACACTTAAACCATTACATACAACAACGTGTATTTCTGACTCCAGAGGGAAAATGAGAGAGCTTCTCCTCTTTGATCTCTGACTCTCCAAGGACCCTTCAAGCGCAGCACGTGGGGAGGAAAGGGTTAATCACCAGGCCTTTCAGCATGACTGGGGCATGGCCCTCGTGATCACATTCATGATTGTGATCATGGCAGTCATGGTCGCTCATATGACCCGCAACGATCAACGGACGCGCGCATGCAGACCGCAGGCCCAAGTTTAATCAGTAACCCTGAATGTGAAACAATACGCGGTTAATTTGGTTAACACACAAACGCACGCACACACACACACACAGGCACACAAACAAACAGGCTCTCGTCTATCTCATCCAACTGGTTAAACAGGAAATACTGCATATTCCCATTCTAATGTTCTCCTCGTGTTCTCTCTTTCCTGCAGTTTTCAGATCCTGTCTCTGCATCAGTCAGCTCAGAGCCTCACTCTTTTACACATTCCTCATTTTTAACCAGGCCGGGACTCTGTAAAACCCCTAACAACACAAGCACATTCTGGAACAAACCGCAAGTCTCTGACTTATTATTAGCTCCTGTTATAGCTTTACGATCCTCTCTGTATCTACCCAGACTGAAAACATCAAACAAGTCTAGATCCTGGAACAATAAGAACAAAATTATCAAGTCAAAGTGATAAAATAAAAAAGGAAATGTCTCATTTAGTTGCGGTTTTGTCAAATCTCAAGATAAACTGGAAAGTTAAAAAAAAAAATAAAAAAATGGCTGCAGTAGCAGCCATACAGAATGTTAATGATATTCTCTTGAGAGTCCCAGTGAGTTGGACAAGAATAGAGAAAAACATCTCTCCTGCTGTCACCTGCGTGCTGCAGCTCCTTCATGAATAAAGGTGAAAGAAAAGTGTTTTTTGCTCCCTCTCTCTTTCTGCCTGGGTGGCAGACTGTAGCTGTCAAAGCCATAAAAAGCTTTTACTGGATTCCACTGGTGGACAAAGTAAATATAACAGGAGTGCAGCGGTCTCTGGTCTGAGCTGATGAGAGACTGATGACAGCAGGGACAGAAAAGTAGAAATATGAACCAATCATCCTCTTTCAACTAACTGAAATCACAGTGGAAGAAACAGTTTTGTTTTAATATGAGTGAGAATCTACACAGACATCTTTTAATATGAACACATCCAGCTGATTCTAATATGGGTACGAATACGAATGATGATCAGTGGAACCATCCTATTTCTTTCTTTTATTGCAATTATATTCATAAATAAAAATAATAAAATGCTGAACTGCAGCTAAATTTGCACATAAACATGAAGAAGAGTTGGAACATCTTGTGTCCATACAGACATAAATCCCACTTGCAGGGCTGTAATGGGTCCCATCAAACATCCCAGTAAACATCCCCATCCAAAGTAAAGGTAATGATGCATTAACTGGGATGAGAAGTGTGTGTGTGTGTGTGTGTGTGTGTGTGTGTGTGTGTGTGTGTGTGTTCCCAGAACAAAACAACCAGAATAGACTGCTCAGTGTTCTCGCTGTGGTTCTCTTCGCTCCCTCTCATCCTCTACCTCTCCACTCTGTGAACGTCCCGCACTGCTCCCACGGCCGTCCCATTTCTGTCACAGAAACTCTCCGAATGTCCGACAAATATCTGGCTGTGGGAACCGGAACGAGGCGCTGAGAGCTCTGCCTTTGTGTTGTCGGTTGGGAAAAACAAACTCATTCACGCAGAACTAAATTCTCAAGTTCAACTCGATAACCAGAACTCTCCCAGCGGGTCTGTGAACTTCAGCGTCTTCATGAGTGGATTTTCCACAGCAACTTTAACCTTCACCAAGAACTGGGAACCATTAGAGGAAGTCTGTATATTCACTACTCACGAACGACAGTTTAAATTTAGCTGTGGGCTTGTCCCTGGAGGAAAGTCCCCATTTGGGGGATTAGTTCTGTCCCAAGGTTCAGGAACTTCGGCTGAGGGCTAACGCTGTTTGTTTTTCAGGTTATTTCCGCTTGCTTTTCCGCATACAGCACAGGGCACAGGAACCCCCTTCAGCTCCAGGTAGTAAAGTTTCAGGAACTACAATGACCCATTATCTACTGAGGAGGGAAGTCAGCATCAGTTTAGGCTGTACAGCTGGCACCTGAAGGGTTAACAGTGGGTGAACACCCAGTGGACAGTGCTGGGGGACATTCCCGGGGTGTGGGAACCTGGAACCACCTTGAACTTGACAGACATAAACAACATGAGGTGCCACCAACAACTGTGGACCTGAGCTGAGCATCTCATTCACAAGAGTTTGGCATCTGTGAAAGCTGTGAAAAGTGGAAGTTTACACCTCCAGCCAATCATCAACAGGCTGTGTTCAGCAGAACGGGCTTAAACACAATCAGATTTCTTCTACAAACACTTTATATTATCAAAAACATTTAAAAAAAAGGTTAGTCATGTTTGGATGTCAGAGACTTTTGAAAGACAGGAATGGAAGATCTCCAAAGACACAAGTACAGGAGGGCTTTAGATTACATGAACTGCCCCTCGGGGACAGTAAAAACCTTTTAAGAGCTGAAGGAATGCCCTCCTTTCACGTCCGAGGTGGAACACTGTACCTAGGATACCGTAAAGCAATCTGATAGTTATGGTTGGTTTGGACATCTGGTTTAACATCTAGTCTTTTTACTCCACTACAGTACTTAAGCAGCACAGCCTCTGGAAACACTGTTTTTCCACTCTCTTCAGTAAAGGAGCAATGATTGCAGCATGGAGCACTCCGACATGTGTGGAGGCGAAAGTGACAGGATCTGCTGGAGAACACCCAGCAGCTTGTTTTGCCTACAGCTGACAGTGCAGATCCTGGCACTGAAAACCAGTTCTGTGCTGGCGAAGGGACCGTTGATATATATATTTATATATATATATATATCAAAAAGGCCTGTGCTAAGAAAAAGCCCAACAATAAGCCAAGAGAAGACAGTTAAAGCAGAAAAGAAGCTTCCATGTTTCTGTCTGGAGAACCTGAAGCTCCTCTGGGCTACAAATAGAAATGACCTCTATTAAATCCATAAAGGAGCACGTCTGAGGCAACAGGGTGGATAGAGGCTTTACATGTTCGGCTACACAGAAGTATGCCTAAAATACAGTCAACATGTTTAACTATTTAATGCTGAGCTGCTCTAAAAACCCTGTGAAGAGTCTCCAGCCGCTCCGGAATCACGCTGCACATGTGCTTACATGAACTCATATGAGCTCACATTTCCTCCCATGTGACTTTCCTTAACTGGCTGGATGTGAAGTCAAGAAATACATTTCAAACCCCTGGATGGGCCTGCACATTTATATAACATGTTTCCGCGCCTAGTCTAATGTGATGAGCCTTTTCTGTAGACACATCTTCCAGTCGTTGTGTCTGTGTCACTACCACCATCGTAGTGGGCTGAAGTCAACTTCAGTCCAGTTGACACGGAGAGATCTATTTTGGATAACTATGACCTGGATGAGTGAGAATCTACACAGACATATACCATCCATGGTCCCTTAGTTTAGAAAAATGGATAAAATGGTTTGGTCTCTCTGTACCTACCGTTAGGCTCCAGTTGATGTGGGGCACCCTGATGTGCAGGTTGAGGCAGAAGATGAAGAGGAGGACTCCCGTCACGACGAAGGCACTGCAGCTTACAAACTCGAAAAAGTAGACGCCTCCGCAGGGTGAACACATCATGATAGTCTCTATGCAGATGAATCCGATAAGTGCTAAGACCTGAAGCGAGAGTCCCAGAGAGGAAGGAGAAAAATGAAAAGACTGGTACACAAATGAATGTATATTATGTCTCAGCATCATCCTGTAGTATACAAGTCTTTTTTTTTTTTTCTTTTAAGCAAATGTGAAAAAATGAACCAAATCTTCCATTGTAGGTCAAGTCTTTACTGTAAATTTGTGTGTCGGGGTCGAGATTCCAGAATTTCCAATCTGGGGAAGTGACTGTCTTATGAACAGTGCAGATCTTATGAACCCCACTCTTGGCAGATGGAGAAGAACCTCCGTCCAGCCAAACCACAGCATGGGAAAAAATTCTGCTATTTAGGTGTTCTGCTGCCATCGAGATCCTCACAAAACCACACGCAGACTACCAATTGGTTCAGAGTGGCCCCAGACCCAGAGACATAACAGACCTGCAGAAAAGGCCACTGCTCCAGATTTAGACCTGAATTTAAACCTACAGTATTATAGACAAAATCGCCCACTTGAGAAGAATAAACGTTGTTAGTATACATTTTGAAGATGACTGGAGGTTAAAGTGTATGAGAAAAACAACCACTGCACAATTCAGAGTTATATTTACCGAGCTTGTTATTCTTCAGGCTCGTCAGATCCTCATGGACAAAGATGTAAATTTGAGACGTTCCTTCATCACGTCCAGCATCACAAGTGTGTGTTTTATTTGATTTACAAAATTCTTATTCAAAGACATACTTTTGATGGATGCAGTGTGTGATGCTGTGTGTGAGGTTCATGTTACTTGTATTATATTGGGTAAGGAAACTAGACGTTGCAGGACATCCTTGTTAGAGATACAAATGTATCGGTTTAGTTTAGTCCGATCTAAGGTTTGGCTTTGGTTACGAGATGCAAATGATGTAGGAGGAGCTGGCAGCGAAACATGAAGACAGAACAAAGACTCAAACGTCTCGAACAGGCTGCATGCCTGTAAAACGTGACCCTTTTTAGTTTAACAAATTAAAAGTGGAGTAGTGTGCTGCTGAGTTCAAACTAGTTTAGAGTTTCAAAAACATGAAGCTTTCACTGTGTCAGTTGGCAGCAAAGGCTTTTTAAAGACATGACACACTTAGGGAAATGCCTATGTCTCTGAGAATATAAACATAACAAAATAAACCACAACTAGATCCTTTCTGCTGATGGACAAAAGCATCTGAGGAAAGTGTCCTCTTCACCCCATAATTTTCCTCATCTAGATGGTCAGTCCAGTTTCTGCTTTAATGAGTGGCTTGTAGAGTTTCTGGCACGGCTGCGGTTCGTTTCTGCCCCACAGAAAACGCAACAGTCTATAGAAGAAGAGCAGGGGCACAACCACAGATAGACGACATTAAAACAAAAGCCAAAAAAGCGTCCCTCTGTGCTGTTGTGTCTCTCTCATTAAAGGATGGGCAGGATATGACTAGCATTAAGACAATTTAGTGACAGTCAAACGTGACAAAAGGAAAGTTATTGGAAGCCAAAAAAATGGAACTGCGGTTTCCCCATGACCCCATCATGCAGGTGTCAGGCAGCCACGGGCACTCATCACATTCATGTGATGACATCACATAACATGACATCTCACTGCAGCTCATCCCTAACAGTGGAATTAGCCCATTATTGGTTGCCTCCTTAAAGGCCTCCTAAACCCAGAAACCTCTTTCACACCATCTTCTGTTGCCAAAAAAGTAAATGAAGGGGAAAAAAAGAGGCCTCACTGGAGGGAATATGCTATATTATATGCTTTACTCGGAGCACTATTGGACTTCTTGAGACATCAACAACAAAAGAGACTGTTAATAATCTTTGTGCAGCAGCCTGCTGTCCCCATCAAAATGGCAAATAGAAGAAATGCAGTTCAAAGGTCACTGTAGAAGTTAAGGTGTGCTAAGGTGTGCTACGGTGTGCGTGTCTCTAACAATCATGAACTTTCTTGTTGGCATTACATTTCTGAATCAGTAATGTTTCAACCAGGACAGAAAGGAGCATGTGGCAGGAAGTGCTTACTTAACATTTGGGAGCTGGTAACCTCATTACACATCATCGACGAACGACTCGGAATAAAGTTAAACTGTGACTTGTTAGAGAGAAGCGCTGTAAAAGGAAACAGAGGTGCACAAGCCATCATGGTAAACCTGTCATTCATCATGAAAAGGTGAGGCTTGTTTGAGGAGACAAAGGCCCTGCGAGGTTTCAATTTACCGCCAATGCACCGGGACGTTAGATGAATATCAAGTTGGGACTTTTGTTGACCCAGTCACAGAAAAGAGGCCGTTGGCGCGGACACACCTTGCTCAGGTTACATCCTGCTGGGGGTGGTTTCCGATCAGCACAGGTTCAACGGGAGGCGGGAGCTTTATTTTGAGACAACTGCCAGCAGCCACATAAGTTTTTACTAAATGTGGATCAACACAAAGGTCAAGTTGTAACAGCTAGTAAAAGAAAAGGTGTGGAAATAGTGTTCTTTCCTTGACAAAGTCCTCTGCAAGCATTTAGAAAACCTGAGAGTGTGGGTGTGGCATTTAGATTTACAAACGTTTGATGCATGATTGGCACAAACACGGAAGTGGCAGTGTACCATGATACAAACAATATGAATTATCATGACTCCTACAGTTCCTCAGATACACCAACAGTTTGTTTAAACTTGCCATCATCCACTGACCTAAACACAGAACAAATACCTTCTTTTCAACCCATTGATACTTTTGTCTGCTAATTAGCTTAGCTCACACTGTTGCTGAATGGGGAGTGCAAATCCAATAGTGCTAAATGTTCCTGTGAATGTTGATGCTGTGAAAAATAAGAAAATCCAGCTGATTCACTCCATGGCAGAATTAACTTCAACAAAAGCAGAGATGCCCACACAAGACTCATCACAAGCTGAGTGTGAAACAATAGCATTTACATAGTTTCATTAACTAACCTTATTTTTAAGAAAAACAAAAGCAATCTCATCACCAAGGAGTACAACACCTGAAGAGGAAAAATTTAATGTTACAGTTAAACCCTGAGTCGTCAAAGCTTCAGCCTAATTTAGGCCGTGTATGTAACAATAAATTCTAGCTCATTCACAAACTTCTATGATTAAGCATATGACTCATCATATGATTAGCTTATGACTCCCCATGTACTTATATCAACTGTATTCATCTTAACTACGTAAGCATGTGCTAGTGTGCTTTGCTTAAGCATAAACTTCTTATTAAGTCAGTGTCAAAATAACCGACAACTTGCTGAATCATTATAAACAGGTGACAACTCCTGCTAAGCTTTGAACGATAATGTGTGCGTTATGCAGATAAACAATGGGTCTGCTCCATTCTGCTCTGTCTGTGATTTCCTAGCAGGTCAGCTGGACCTCCTCACGTTATCTGGGGCCTCTGTGCTCCGTGTCCTTGAAGGATGTGAGAACAGGCACTGTTTGTCTGAAGCAAAGATGTGACGAACCTGGCTGTAGATTTTGTATGACTGAGCATTTTTAGAAAGCACATAAGTGAACTGTTAGCATCCGGCTTGAGCAGAAGGCGTCATACCAAGTCCGGAGAGGTGTCTTAGTCTCGGCTGAGCATTTTGGTGACACCACTAGAGACCGGAGGCGGGCGACGACGACTTCTGCTCCAGTTGACTGACCTTTTTGGGTTTTGATTCACCACTATATTTTTGCCTCGTGCCTTTTTTTATTCTTCTGATTCCATTTGGCTGATGTATTTTTCTTCAAAAAATAAAACATTTTTTGAAAAAGACAACCTCTGGTGCTCTGCATCATTTTTTGACACAAACACGCAGGCAGGTGCCTTCTGATTCTTCATCGGACTGAAGCTGGGAAAAAATCCTGCAACACACCCATGATACTAGGGTCTTTAAATCACAAGTTCACGGTCCACCAATTGGACCTCTCTGTGGCGCTCTTTATTTCAGCATCTGGGATTTCATTATCAATCATCTACCAGCTAACAAAGGAACGTGGCCATAAAGGTGAAGGAAAAGGGCACCAAACAAAATGTTCAAGTAAATTGGGAAAGGATTATTAAATGATATGTACATGATCGCGGGGAAACTTCACCAACAACATACAGTCACGGATGCACATTCATGTCGTGTGCAACCGCTGCTTCGTGTTTGCTGGGAAACAGAAGAATGTAAATATGAATCTGCTATTTGCTGCTGCTTTGCTGAACCTCTCTCACACTGATGACAGATGGAGTCCAACCTACACTTCCCACAGAACAAGCAGAAAACATCCCAGGTGTTTAACGGCCTAAATGTGCTCATCTGCACAGCCTCAGCCACCCACAACAGCATGACCACCATAAGTAATGGCGGTTAAACATGAGTGTTTTTACAGTTTTGGAACTAAACCTCAGCAAAACAATCGTCAGCAGTTCAGACTTTTGGTTGGCCTGCTAACATTGTTAGGGGTGAAAGCCATTTTCCATATCGCCATGGTTTCTCCTGTTGTGGACAGATGATTCCATGTGAGCTAGCAGGCCTGGGTCTGAGTGTTTGGCACCACAAGAGAAGAAAATGGTCTGGTTTGAAAGACATTTCCTCTCCTGCTAAATTGTCAGAAGTATTTGTGTCCTCATTTCACTTTGCTGCTGCCCAGTTCTCCTTTCAGCTATCTGCAACAGCAGTAATGACAATGAAAAGTATATTCATCTAAATAAAGTTACATTCTAGCAAAGAGACACGGGTCTAAACTGTCAGATGACTGACAACAGTAATCTTTTGCAATAATTAGTGACATGGATACACAGAGCCTAAATCAAACCCAACAGTCTGCTGGATGTGCTCCTGGTCAGGACCTGGACATTCACATTTTCAGGGGACTTCAGGGACATGTTTAACAACTCCTGTGCTAATGTACATCAGACAAGGCACGCTGTCAGCTTTTCAAATTAGTTCTAATCTGTCCATATGGTAGTGGGTAAGTAGATTATCTACCAACGGCATTTTTTTACTCACTTTGCTCAAATTTTTATTTCAAAACATGTCATCAGTGTGGGGGTCATACAGAAACTCACCACTTCTACCAACTTTAAAATTCCAAAGTAGGACTTCAGGTACTCCACGTCCCACCTCAGTCCCCTCCAAACGCCCATGGAGTGGACGGGCTCGGTGGTGGGTTGATATGGGCTGCTGGCCCCGGAGATCATGGAAGTATTGGAGGCCTCTCCATCAAAGCCCTCCGTCTCCTCTGTGGTCCTCATGATGATTTCCAGATACTTCAACAATATCACCACATGTAATTTTTAAAAAGCGTCAGCTTCCTACTCACTCACGCAACGCAAGTTGTGGGTCACGGAGCACACTTTGTTCCATGCAGGCTGGAAGTGGATGGAGAAAGCAAACCAGACTGTCCACTTTTCACAGCCACCTCACGGGCAAACGGCGGCCGCGGAGGGGGCTCGTCAACATGAGGCGGAAGAAAATCCGTTTAGAGTCCGTTTCAATGTTCGTGAACCCTGTCCGGTTTCCTCCTGGTTAATAACGTCGCGTCTCTCTAAATTAGCCGGAGTTATCACGATGTTAGGCGGGTCACTTGTTCGAATGCCACTTCATCAACAGACTGTTCCGGCGAGTTCAGAAACACTCAGTAAAAACACTGTGCGTTTCGCCGCCACGGCCGTAAGAATATCCGCCCATTGTAGCCCAGAACGACCCAGAGAGAGCCGCGCTGAGCGCTATTGTGAAGTGCAGAATAGTCTCCACGGCAGCTCCCAACCAGTCTACCCGTACGCTGCTCGCTATGGATGCGGGGCGAGCTTGTCTCCGCCCCCCAGAAGACTGCACATTCTTGTGCGGGCTCCATAACAGGCTCTGTGCCCGTTAAACCATTCTCAAACAGCCAGGAACAAGAATCCAGTCGAAACCACAGTGACAGAACTCAGTTCCGCTGTATTTTTTTATTTCCACCCTTTTCAATCAGCAATTTAGTTTCAGTATGTACTGGTGAAATGATTTCTTAGTTCTCAAGAGATTTTCCAAGTATGAATGTTGGGCTCAACGCAATTTTTTCTCGTGTTTTCTATGGAAGGCCCAAATATGCGTTTAAATTAACTATGGCCCTAAATTAGAACGCATTATATTGCTGTTGGCTTGAAGGAATGTGCACATTTTTACGGATGTGACGGCATAACATCCTGGATTTAATCAGATATCGTGTAATTAAACTAAGAATTTAGGGATAGGCCCAATTTTATGGAACATGCTATGCACCTCACTGTCGCCCTCCTGTGGTGGCGCCTTTACAGGTTGCCTAGGTAACTGGAGACGAGAGACGGATGCCTTGCTGCTGATGTGACGGAGCATTACGGACCGATCTGTGTACATGGCAATCGGGACATTTTTATCTTTAGTGCCACCTCAAGTTTCCCTAATGGATACGCCAACACTCTGCTCAACGGTGGCTACAAAACAAATGTGCAGAGTGATAATTAGCAGTAAAATATGCAACAATAAAAACAATGGCACATTCTGAAGTGAGGATTAAGAATCTTGAAATGAAATTGAACAATGTTCACTTCTGTTTCACCATTACAAAGTTAACACATTAACCACAATGTAGATCCTTTGTTTTATTGAAGCCAGGGGTTTGATGAACATTTTCCTTATCTTTGTCAGCATAAGAAGCAAAGAGTTCACATGGCAGATTAGAGGCCACAGAAGTGTGTTAAAGTCATACAAACTTCTGCATTCATTCAGGATACAAAACTGCAGCCGGTCACCCGCTCACAACGTCCCGGTATCCTGAATACAAAAGGGACTGGAAGCAGGAGCTTTAAGTTGCACATACATGAGACTGTCGCTATGGTCGAAGGCAATTCAGTTGCTTTCAACTGATATCCGAGTACAAAAAGTTACAACAGTACAATATTTAATATTGGGAGCAACACTTTACAAAGAGCAAGTGCAACTTTGAAACCAAGCAGCATGAGAGCATTTCATTCCAAATTTCAAAAGCCAAATTTTAATGATGATGGGCGTGCTCCAAGTAAATCAGTCAGGTTTGGGCAACATTTTCAAGGTCTTTTCAAACAGTCCATGGTCAAACGCCATACGCTAAAACGCAAAGGGGCTGTTTCAAATTAAATTATTTTGCTTTATCCACTTGAAAATATTCCAAACTGTCAAAAAAGGATGCAACAAAACTTTCTATTTGATTGATATTAAATGTATATTATTGTCAGCCAGGTATTCCACTGTTAACCACCAGGGGCGCCTTCCAAAAGTCAAGCAGCAAATGAAGATAAATAATGGAGTCGGTTAACTGTTAGCTTCATTATTAAAAGCTAAAAAGGCAAGGAAAATAAAAATGCAGTTTGTATCATTACCTGTACCACCAAAGAACTGTTACAACTGAGAAGAGGAAAAGTGCTTAATTTTAACGCCTGGCTGTTTTTACATTGTGCTTCATCCACTTCTGCATCAGATTCTCAGGTGCACTTATCAAACACACAGGAGGAAAAAAAAATATCAAGAGCTTAATTTTGAACCATAGCAAATCTAAAAGACACGAGGAGCATCATTGGACAACAAATCATGTAGACTGTACATCAATTTGTGGTTATTCCCTTACAGAGCAAAATTTTAAGCAAAACCTTAGAAACAGAAGTTTCGAGGATTTACCGTGTCCACTGGGCAGACCTACTTCAAAAATCCCAGGTGCAGTTTTGTTTTTATGACTTAAAACAAAACTTCACTGGAAGACCTGACACTTGGAATGCAAGGGCTCCCAATGTGAGACAAAAATGACCACAGATTAATCTCATGGATGATTCCACACTATATAAACAGAAAGGTTAGTGTGCATCTTTGGTTGCGTGTTCTAATCATTCCAGTTTCCCTGCTTTGCTACTAAACTAATAGCAAAATCTGTTCTCTTCACATGTGCCACTGATTCTATGAAAGCTACATATCCATACGATTAAATCGGGCCTTGCATATAGAATTAATCTAATGTACGCTAAAGTATGATTGGATTATGCTGTCCTGAAACCATAGATATTACAGATACTTGATATGGTACAAATTACATAAGACTACTAAGCTACCCTTTAAGGACACAGACATGAATAAGGAACATTCCTTTAAAGGCAGGGTGTTTAGTGACAAACTGTGAGCTGTACATTGAAGGCAAAGTTTGTAGATTTAAATGGGCACTGAAAGAGTGTAATAAAAGACCATAATAGACAAGCAGGTTTCCTAAAGGAAGCACTTCTACAGGTGATCTGTGCAGAAACTGGGAATGTTTCAACTGACATTGTGTACAATGTGAATAAAAAAAAAAAAAAAAAGGACAGTGCTGTCAAACAATGAAGAATGCAATATTTTGTTCAACACACAACAAATTACCATGTGTGTTTTGGCTGTTAATCTGGTGTGGGCAGCAGCCTTTACAGTTCGATTGAAGGTATTCAATCTGGTGCTCGACTGAGCGCCATGAACCAGGCCACAGAAATCATTTCTCCTGAAAAATAACAGGTCGCTTCTTATGCATTAACAAATCCGTAAAATAAATTAGAAGTGGGGGGGAAAAAATGAATAAACCATTTACATAATGGTGCCACAGTGGATTTCCTCTAATAAAAACCAGCACCTCCACTTTAACACACGGAACAGTTAACTGTGTGAGGCACTTAGGAGTTATAGTAGGAAAGATGCTGCCCAGACCCCTCCCTAAACACACACACCTGGAGCTAAAGAAGTCACTGTTGTAACCTCAAAGCCTGTCAAATCCCAGCTAGTCTCATTTAATCAAAGAAGTTTCTTTTTTTCTGAAGGTGGACAAAATTACTTTTATACAAAATCAAAGTCAACCTGAATAGATTTTTTTTATATTTACAGAATCCTTCTAGATGTTCTGGGCAAATGATATGATATGCTGTCACTTGTTTGGATTTATATTTGAGTCATGATATCAGTGGCATTTGAACACATTATGGATACAGATGACCGTTTCCTTAAATCAATAAATGGTGCACAAAATAAAATAAAAATGAGGAACTTTGTATAAATACATCAGAATCATAGTCAACATTTGTTTTTACATACTTTATGTTTAAAAGTAGTTCAATTACTTGTGTTTAAATACCTTCCCAATCTTAACAAAATTCCTTCCATGAGATAAGTTGAACTAGAAGCCACAGGACCAGTAATATTTCCACTCCAGGAGGCCGGAGTAATAACTCGGGAGAGTGGAGCCAGCAGCTCAGCGCATCAGCCTGGCTACCAGTTAGTGTGACCATATTTCCATAAGCTGATGCCCCTCACAAAACAACATTCACAAAGGAAGAAAGCACAAAAACAAAGCCAAGTCTCTAGTACTTATCTCATTTAAACTTCCACACACCCTCTTCCCATCTCACCACAACACCAAAATATTAGAAAAGCGTACGAAAATCATTTTGGTGAAACCACTGTGTGCGATGACTGAGACGTTGGGATTTTGGTCAATTTTTCTGCTCAAATGTACATGTACTGTTCCAGAGTATCAATGCAGTGGACGATGCAGCCGTTTGCGTTGCCTTCACGCTTCGTTCTCTGTTGGCGGCGGTACGTTGTTAGCTGAAACCATGGAGTCCTGTTTGCGAGTCATCCTGTCCAACTCAGCCTGGACGTCAGTCAAACCCGGCTTCTGCCCTTGGAAAAACGGGAAACAAATTCCAAAGTAATCTCCTGTAGTCTCTGTGTGTATTCATTAATAAAAGCCATCTATGGCGAGCAAGCAGGTGGGTGACAGGTTATGTGGTCCCATGCTAAAGAATGGTGGCTTGCTGCCACAGTACACTTGAGAAAAAATGATCAGATGAAGGGAGAAACATGCTCATGCAGCCCTTTTTAGTTAGGTGTTAGCACGTCTCAGTGCTAAAAAAAAATAAAAAATACATCTAAGTGGAGAAATAAGCAGGAAGTCAACAATTACATGAACTAAAGGACATTAGTTTCATGGAGGAGACTTATGAGGCTTGTGCATACAAGCAGTGGTTCAGCCAAAAAGGACAAAATTTCCTTTTTACCTTTTTGTCTCAGGCTGCGCAAAGACAAAACTTAACGCAAAAACAGTACAAAGCCTCAGGAAACAATCATTTCTACCTTCTCTGGTCTTAACAGTGTGTGCATTTGCCAACATGGAGCTAAAGAACATCTGCTGACCTGTTGGGAAGAAAGTTTACAACAGAAAAAACAGTGAACCCTTGTATTAGAGGTTATACCTGTTTTCTTGGCAGACCCTTGAACTCCGGCTCCAACTGCTCCAGTTCCTGGGCTCCCAGAGGTTCCAGTCTTTTTACTCAAAAGGCTGTTGAAGAAGTTAGCCAGCACTCCCTCATTGGCAGCCCCTGCTGCAGAAGAATCAGAGCAGAACCTTCCTTTAGTTGTGACGACAACAACGCAAGCAGAATTCTGGTGGGTCTGCCTATCAGTTGCATTTCAATAACACAACTGCAGATTGACAAAATTGTTTTGCATTCGTTCCAAAATCCAATAATGATTCTACTTTAACAAAGCTGACAACCCCTAATTTACTGTAATCCATTTTTTGACTTATGTCAGAAGACCAAAACCAAGTCCTCATCTTGGAAAGAGAGAAGAAAAACAGAATACTACTACAAGCTTTTCAGTCATACTCAGAATCACAACAGGGATTGGTTAACAAACATGAGAAAATATTTTTCCAGACTGCGCAGAATCTTTTTAAAAACATGAACACGACACTATCATCCCATAGTGTTATGTGGGTTATTTTAAGTAAAACCTCTTGGGGGCGATATTGCAGCACTTTACAACATTGAGTCACAAGATGAAGCCTAAGCCAGAAAATTTATGGGCTACCATAAAAGCTATCCAAGCTAAAAGAATATAAAACCATGTTTATCAAACTACTCAAATACCTTGGAATTATATAACCAGGTATGCAAATATCTTTATCTGCTTGGAGAAGTTACCTTTAATGTTGGGGTCAGGCTTTTTGACAGAAGCCATGGGTGAGCCACCGGCCACTGTTGTTGGGCCAGCACGTCCAGCGGGCCTGGGTGATCCCGAGGTTGTCCGTCCTGGAGAATCCTGCAGAACAAAAATAAAACCGAGATCAGAACCTAAGCTTTTCACGTGCATTCACACACGTAAAATAATAAGGTGTAGAAATATGTAACGTCATCTTCAAGATTCCAAATGTGAAGCAAAGTCAGGTGACTTACTGCTGCTCCTCTTGCTGGAGTAACTGGTTGCTTCGCTAACAAAGACTGCAGACAAGAGTGACTTATTACAGATGAAAAAACGATACTGTACATTCTTGTGAAGAGACACTCAACATTTCAAACATGGAAAAACAAACAAGGAAAAAATAAGAAATAAATGACAGACCTGCTGCTTCATCAGGAACACCTGCTCATCCTCTGCATTTATCTCTTTTTCATGAACCAGCTATAAAAAAAAATGCAGAGTAGGAATTAAATTAGAACTTTTGACAGTAAAGTCAATCTTAAGACCTTTTGCACTCTTACCTTTCGTACTGGAGGTTTTGTAATAAAATCTTCAAATGGATCTTCGGGTCTTACTGTTGATAAATTTTCATGCAATATTGCAATTTTCTTCTCATTATCCCATCCAGATGGACTAAAAAAAAAAATAAAACAATAAAACAAAACATTCGGTTATATGCAAATGTATATATGGGTACGACTGTTGTCCCTGTCAGTGATGAGGATATCTGACAATATATAAAGCTTCTAATGCCCAATCTAGAATTTAATTTGTGGAGAAAACCTACCATTCATCCATATTTATGTGTAGCAAATGTGTAGCTAAAATGTAGAATAAACCATGTATTTTGAGTGACTTATATAAATAATAACATGAAATTGAATGTAGGAAGAGTAAAAGCAGGAAGAAGAACATTTTAGCGTAGATTTACGCACCCAGCATCATCTACATGGGGTTAGCTCGTTAGTGTAGCAACATATTCAAATTATAAATGCCATGGTGCCTTTGGCTCCACTGCAGAGTGACAGATGAAAAACTCACTGACAGGCACTCAACTGAATGAAACCCTGGTGAGTCCATCAGTATCTTAACAGTACTGTCTACTTTAACAGAAGTGTGATCATTATTGTGAATTATAAATGAGTAATTTCATGAAAAGAAAACTTTTGTAGTGCACCTGGGGCATAACTTACATGAACACTGCATCCTTCTCTACCACTAATGCAGGTGTGGTAAACTGGAAGTCATACAACTTATGTACAATATATTTATAAAGGAGATCCAGGTTCTTTTCCTCTTTGACTGAAGTGTAGAACAGCCCAGCACCATCTGTTTTTTTAACTAAGGAAAGAACAGCTTAAACAGACAAAAACAGTCCAGGGACATATATAGAAATACATAACACAAGGTGTGGGTTCCCCCCCCCCGATAAATGAACTCATAAAAGGATACACTGTAGGCAAAACTTCCTGATGTGGGACTGGATGAAATCAAAGTGCTCCTCCTTATAATCGTGCTCCTTTTCAAGTACACTGACTGCGTCACACTGCAGAATTAAATATTGAAAAAGGAAAACAGAAAGTGTCAGACATTTTCATTAAAATAAAAATCACTGTTAAAGAACAATGATTTTTATTTTTATTCCAAAGTCAATATTTTGTTCTGATAATCGCAGGCACAGGCACCACAGATGAAAAAGCATATACATCATTTTTTTAGTTCCAGCTAACATGTGAAGCTCTGCTGACGGTTATACAACATTTTTCTGCACTATTTTTAGCCCAGTGTGTCAAACGGGAAAACAAAATGGCAGTGTTTTGTTAAAAAAGTACCGCCTTAACAAAGCGCATCATGAACATTGATTAAAAAATAAACAGTAAGAAACAGATAACATGGCGCATGGGTAGTTACTTACCTTTGTACAAACTACTAGTACTGGAATGCCCAGGTTGTGTGTAAGGGTGTTTTCCCCAAGTGGTAGGACAACCGCCTCGTCTTCTCCCGCTGTTGGGGCCCGTCTCTGTGGGGAGGACGAGTTGGCATCCTCAGGTTCAGAGTATTCTTGAAACGCTTTCACCACTGGTGGGTAGATAAAGAGGACAGAAGAGACAGAAATGTAGTCTGCCAATATAATGTACAGTTGTAGCTTGATTATATTATTAGTATGATTTAATAAATGATGAGAAAATCCAGCAAGTTTATGATGACATTACAGCAGGTCATGCTTATTGCCAGAAACAGGGATTTACCACAGCAAGCTCAACTAAAGTCATGGAGTTAAGTCAGGCCCCACTGCCCACTAAGTCCTTCCTCAGTTGTCACCATCTAAAAAGTCCATGTCACAAATCATTCAACAGCTCCTATTTAATTCAGTGAAAGTGAAACAAAAGCTATTCACTTTACAATGTCTATCTGACTTGATCTGCTTTTGAGTGATAGCGCTAATTATCAGGATATAGCTCCAATTCTGCTGCAGCTCAGTCAAAAATAAAAAAAAAAAAAAAAAAAAAGACACCCTGATGCAAATTCAACTAATTCAATTAGTGAATATGGAGAAATAAAGAAACCTCACAAGCAGTGGTGAGGATGTTTGGGGGGCTGGGGGCAGGAAGCTTTGGCCTACTTCCTCGGGAGCTTAGGAATTGAAATGTTAACGGCCCACAAAACCAAACTGACTTGCTGTGTTCAGCCCCCGTTTGAACATGGGATTTAACACAGAATATTACAAGAATTCACTTCTTGGACATGGGATTACATATAATGTAGAGAATTAGTCAAGAGTTTGGTGCAAATTATGAAAGCTTTGCGAACATACAATTGTACCCGCCTTAAAAATACACGTGCATATATCCATGAAATAAAGGGACGGACTTTGTCAGGTGAAAGGGGATTATCTTATAAAAGAGGCAAGGTCAGAATGCACTGACAATTCCATTTTTGAGTTTTAAATTACAAAATGGGGGGGTGGTGGAAACCTTTTTTTTTTTTTTTTTTTTTTTTTTAAATCAAAAAAGCAAATGTCCAATTTTTTCACAAAATTCTGTATGACTTATGTAAATACTGCAGGTAAATTACCTGGGCATTGTCACAAATGCCTGAATATAAATTTTATTTTACTATGCACAAGAAGAAAAACAAAAATCTCTCTCAAGACATTCTTCATATTCCAAGGTGTTGTCATAGCAAGAATATGCTACACCATATGTGTGTAGATTCTCACTCATTCAGGTCATAGTTATCCAAAGTTAGGTCTCTCTGTGCCCCCAGCAAGTTTAGAACTGAAGAAGCCTTCTGGAGAGAGGGCAAAACATCAAGGAAACCTTACAGTCCAGTTGCACACAGAGAGATCTAACTTTGGATAATATGCTAGACCTATAATTTAGCTTGAAATGAATCCAGCAGCTCACTTATTTCTGTTACAGCAGAGTCAGATTTGTCCTGTTGCCGCTTTCAGGCCGACTCAGTCGGTTCCTTTCCCTGATACTGAATGTCTGGAGGGAGGAAGGGAGGGACTATGATGCAAGATGCCTGCAAGACTCACTGGGCTAAAGCCAGACACACGCATTCTGTCACACCGTCTTTCTCGCTCACATGCTCAGATCCAACAGGGAGCCCTATAACTAATCAGTTTCCCACACTCAGACTGGGCGATCCTCATTAAACTGATAGGACTCAAGCTAAATTGGGAATGTGATGATGCAACTGGGTGGAGTCAAAAAAAAACAGGAACTGCAGAAAAATCAAAAGAAAATGTATTGACTTATACGATTTTTTTTTTTTTTTACATACATGGTCCCTTAGGCTAATGCCAGGGACTAGCCAAATTTGTTTCTAATGACAAAAAAAAAAAAAACAAACAATAGGAAGCATACCAAGTATAAGAAGATCACCGACTGTTTAACTTATTTCATTCTGCCAAATACTAAACTGCAGAACTTCATGTGCAAAAAATGGAGGCTGAACAAGCATGTCTAAAATGCAACAACCTTTCCAAACACAAGAGACTATTCATAAGCGAGAAAAGACCAGCACTAAAATTAATCAGAGAATAACACCACTGTTCATCACACCTACTGATCTGCAGAAGCAGCCTCCAGTCAAAGAACACAGCTGAGGATCATCTGATGATGACCTAGAATCATTCATGCAAATGTGCAACGGTGCACACTGCTGTCTTTCAATGGTAACATCTTTTTTTCCCAGTAGTCATTTTTTAAACTCTCAACACTTTTGTAAACTCAGGTAATACAACAAATAAACCAGGACTCACTCTTCTGCTCCATTTCTCTCATGACATCAGGTTCAATTTTGAGCTTGTCCACATGGTCTCGCAGAACACTGGACCACTTCTGCAGTGAGTCCATGATGATCCAGGGTCGTGACATATCCACAACAAACACAGCTAAGCAGTCTGTCAGTGACTGAGCTGAAACAGCAAACTTGAGCAGGCCTTTGTGGTACAGGTCTCCATCCAGGATCCACACATTACAGCGAGTTAAGTCTATACAGGATAAACGAAAACACATTGTTAATCAAAAACACACATACACAGAAAGACAAGAGCTGTTAAACTCACCATCTCTGTCTTCATCGTGGACACTTAAGTACAGGTACTCCAGTCCCCTTCCTTTCTTATTGTGTTCAGCTCCTTCAAGTTTGGCCATGAGTGTTGTTTTTCCTGATCCATCCTCCCCTGCAGAACACATTTGTTATTAACTATAATGCGACATTATTCAGTAATGTCAGTAGACATGGTATGGCTTACTGCATTACCCTCAATCTGAACACTGCAAATGCTCTCACCACACTCCAACAAACAACCTGGCTGCTCAGATTATATTTTGTTTATAGGGTCTTAGTTACCAGAGAAAGAACAAGTGAAAGTCAAGAACAAGTGGGTGTTCAGGCTTTTTAAATGTGGCAATGTGACTTCTGTTGAGTTATGCATCCCTCAGGCCCTTCACTTCCCTAGGGGCTGACCACCACTACAGTGAAACGGCACAAATACAGACATTTATGTGGGGATTGTTCAGTCCTTACCAAATACCAGGATATTTTTCCCTGATGGCAACTTTGAACTCGATCGAGTTGAAACGTCGCTCAGTATCGACGACCTACACAATAACACAGTGAAAAAAAACGGACACACAATGACGTCAGGTTAGAGCCATTACATAGAGTCACAGGGCACATGGACAGATACCCATCTAAAAACATAAAGCTAGCTGATCAAAAACGTACAACATTTAACATCACTTGTATTATTCGAGGGTCGTATTCTATCGTTACAGCAATTCTATGACCAAAAAGTCAGGAAATAAGTCATCTCCACTGACCGGTACTTTCGAAATTAATAGTTAGCGAGGAACTAAAAAGTTTTATGAATTAACTGAGATCACTGATTTTGGATACATTTAACATCGTTTTCAGCTTGTTTGGATTGCTTAGTTGTGGCGTTAGCGCTAGCATGTAAACATATATGACAGCGTTTCTGCTAGCTTGTTGTACACAGAGGTGCTAACGATTAGTACTTGGGTGTTGTCTTGACAACTACTAAAGCCAGAGGCTACATCAAGCCACACTTAACAGTTCAACATAAGCCAAGTTAGGCAGGTCCCTGGCTAAACTCTGTTTATTTAGATAGAACTAATGTTAAGTGCTAGTTCATTTAGCAGGGGTGACGTCAATTTAGCCGCTAGCGCACTGACCGCCCAGCTTTAGTTTGTGCTAACGTCGCTGCTAGTCGGGCCGGTGTTTAATTGTGAGGTACCGGCAGTGACAAAGCTTAACCACTACGGCACTCCTTTCAAATAAAAGCACCAGGGCATGCATTTGTTTAACAAAATAATGAGACTTGCCAAAGGTTTTGTCCTTCATCGTCTTCGTTGTTATTTTCGCTTGCCCCGGCTGCGCCCGGGTGCCGCTTCTCCAAAACGGGAGCCATCTTCTCTTTCACAGCCACAAAGGCAAGGCCCTGTTTCTTAGCCACCACTAGCGCCGCCTTCTTACAAGTGGCACAGGGTGCGTTTCATTTAAAGACCCATACGTCGCGCTGGAATTCAGTAAATTAGTGCATGTTGTTAATAGCTTCGCCACAAACGTAAAAAAATTAAATAAAATAAAAGTTATTCGTAATAAAATATCATAAACAAAATAACTTCTATACGTTATATATATATATATATATATATATATATATATATATATATATATATATATATATCAATTACAGAATATCCTATAATTACTAAAACGTCAGAAAGAACTGATTTTCTTCATCACGACTTCTAATAGTAAAATAATGTGTTCAGTAGAGGGCAGCATTTAGTCTTAAGAGAGGAAAAAACGATGAAAATGATTCTTCTTATCTTAATATTAAGGAAATTGGGCTTGTATTTACATTTATCCATGATAGTTGGGATATCATAATATTATAATTATGAGGGTTTTTATTTCAGTGACGATATTCTTTTTTTAATAGCTATTATTGCTTCTTATTGCATTATTTCTTATAATTTTTTTTATATGTCAATGTAGTCCTAGAACATGTTTTGTTTCACTGATTTTTTTTCATTTTAGGGGGTGGGGCTATAAAAATGTTTATACTTTTATTTATATATATTTTTTTTCTTGCGTAAACAATGATGGATAATTCTCCAGTGATAAAGGCCCTGTCATATAGTGAAAGGGTTAGGGTTAGGGTTAGGGTTAACCCTTCTAGCCGTAAAGCATTGACCTCTGTATTGTAAAGCACATTACATATTTCTTAACTTCTTCACTACCTAAATCTTTATATTAGTCTTCATAGAACCACAACCTGCATTTGTGGGTGTTATTAACTCTGGATTTCTGGATTTTCATTTCTGTGAGTCCCCCCCCCACCCATAAACTGTTGTTGAGTTATTTGTTGTTCGTGCCCCTGAGAATACATTCCAGAGGTTTTAGCATCATGTGAAAGCCAGTCCCTGCTGCTCTGTCATCACTGTTCAGCTCTGCTACTACGAGAAGGAAAAAATAGGCAAGTATATTTTCTTTGACGTAAAAACTTGAACATCAGTACATCTGCGGAAAAAAAAAGTTATGACAAGATTAATCTCATATGTTTGTTCTGTGATATGGTGAAAAAATACATTTTATTATTTCCACGAACATAAATTAAATATTTTAAAAATATAACTTTTAAAAAGAAAGTGTTTCTTATCGTAATCTCGGATGCAGTATTACACATTGACCACTAGAGTGCTCTGTCCCCTCGAATATAAAGCTATCGGATAAAACGAAATTAAATATATTATAAATACAAAGGCACAAATAAGGTTTTGGTTTTGAAATCTAATTTTTTGACAAAGTGAATGAAGAAATAAATTCTCTCTGTGTCATGGACAGATGAACCTATTTGGCCACCTGCACTTTTACTGTCTGATTTGCGTAATCTTTCCCAGTTTCGCCGAGACAAACGTTAATAAAAGGCGACAGGTCGGGAAACTCCCAATCTCATATATCGTCCCATAAAGTGCAAAACTTGCATCTCTTACTCAAGATCTAAGAGAGGGTTGCATTAAATGTAAATGTTTTCCAGATTATAACTAGTGAGTTCGGTGCGGTGCCTTTGGTCCCCCAAAAATCAATTATCCAATTATAATATTTCTAAAATATCCCCTAACATTCTGGTGGTTGGCAGAATGCTCAAATCACCTTGTGTGGTGTAATGTGGATGGTGGGAGAGGAGGGGTTAAAGATTGGGAGGGCAAGGATTTGCAGACGGGGCAACAGAGGAGCGGGACTGTGAAAGCGACAGATGTCTGGAGAACTGTGAGAGGCGCTCCTCACTTCACCACAGTCCCAGCCTGCAGCTCAGGGGCGGAATCCGCAGCTGTCACGCTGAAGCTTTATCACTTCCATCCGGAGCCTGGACAAGAAGCAAGAGCGATCACTCTCCTCTGAAATACAGGTCGGTCACATCATAGTTTTACTGATTTGAAAGAAAGAAAGAAAGAAAGAAAGAAAGAACGGTTATTGTTCTTTTTCCTTTTATAAAATTGATTATTTCAATATGACCTCAAACAGTTTCCCCCTTTTCTCTGTTTTCAGCGACTTGATTGAATTTTTTCAGTTCTGAATATTTAAGTAGGCCAGACAACTGAAACCCGTTAAAACGCAATTCTTGTGATGTTTTGTCTCAGACTTTTTTTTTTTGCACTGGGGTGAATTTGGTTTTTGTTTGAAAACCCTGCGTGAGAGGACATTTTCTGTGACACCCCTGAACAACAAAAAGGAGAGCAGCTGAGAGAAGAAGGGCTGGGTGGGTGGTGTGAAATGGGGGATGGAGAGCCTTCCGCTTTTATTGCTCCACTGTGCTTATTCTAAAGCGTAATTCTCCAGGAAAATTGAATTAACCAGAACATTGCAACCATCTTCACCAGTCAGCCACCCTTTCTCCCAGTTCAGCCCAGTACTTTAGTCAGTGAGCTGCTGAAGATCTGTCCTTTGTTGCCGGCACATGCTTCTCTCCATTGTGTGGAGGCTTGAGTCTGTACTTACTGTACGTGTTTGAAATACCGACTGCATGCAACAACACCACAGTGCTTTCTTATATGTTTTTGGCTTTAAAAATTCAAAATGAAAAATGTCACTGTATAAGTGTGTGTGTGTGTGCGTGGGGGGCGGCATCCTGGTACTATGGACAGTTCCCAGGTTTTTAATCACTGTTTTTTAAACAAAATTCAATAAATAATTTTTATACTACCAATTACCATTAACTCCCAATATACCTAATCTAAACCCACGTTGAATACATGGCCTGATTTATACTGTGTCAGCAGAGCTTGAGATGAAGCTGGACATCCAGTTCTCTATTTTTACTTAAAGGAAGTAACAGACTGTGGCAGCCTTCCTCTAAAGCAACAATTACATTATGGCATTAAAACTGAGCTACATTTGATCAAACCTAGGTTTCTGGTTCCTGCAGCCTCTATGTTACCTCTGCCAGTGTAGTTTGTGTATCATTCTCTTGGACATTGAGACTATATTTAAATAAACCTTGCTTGCTTGACTGATCGATTGATTTTGGTTTTCTTGCTTCTCAGGCAGAAGAATATAAACATCATAGATGTTCAGATCTAGCTTCGGTCTCTCTCTCTCTCTCTCTCTCTCTCTCTCTCTCTCTCTCTCTCTCTCTCTCTCTCTCTCTGGCACTGAGTCTTACTCTGCATTCCAGAAAGGGTAGAGAGTTCACATGTTGTTTGATCTCAATGAGGTTCCCATGAATTTCCATTTGTTTTCTGGCCAGACTGAATTTGGAGCTGCTTTCTTAATTCAACTTAAAGATCGTTTGTAGGGATATAAATCTGGTGCATTTGAATAACAGTGCATTCTTGGGTTGAGAGCATTCATCCACGTTTTTAGGTTGCCTTTGTGTTTGCAAATAGTGGTTGGGTGAATTGGAGGCTCTAAAATGGATGACAATCATTGCTTGAAGGATCAGACCTAAAATACTTTTCAGTTTTGATTCCATTGCAGCTTTTTTCCTTAGTAATAAAAACCCTTTCCCTATCTTTTTTAGGCATCATGGGAGGCAGACTTGGCAAGAAAAAGAAGACATATGATGTGAGTGACCCCAAACAGACTAAGGATACACAGGAGTCGGTTAAAGCGGAAGCCAAAAATGTGGAAGATGCAGCCGAGGCACCCAGTGCAACGACTGAAGCTGCACCAGACGTGGACAAATCTGCACCCGACGTCTCTGCAGAAGCAGAAAAACCAGCTGCAGCAGTAGAAGCAACTGTGGTCGCACAGGGACCGGCTTCATCAGCTGAGGAATCTGGTCCAACATCTGCACCAGAAGATCCAGCAGTGGAACTGTCTGCTGTAAAAGAGAAACCAGCTACAGCAGCAGAAGAGCCAGCTTCAACAGCAGAGCCATTCGCAGGACAAGAACACGTTGCAGTTTCAAAGAAAACTGTCGCTACAGCAGAAGAACAAGCTGCTGAACCGGAACCTTCTGCAAAAGCAGAGGAACCAGCTGCAGTCGTAGAAGAACCAGCCACGGCAGCAGTGGAAACATCTGTAGCAGCAGAACCATCTACAGCAATAGAAGAACTAGCAGCAGTGGAAACATCTGTAGCAGTAGAACCATCTACAGCAGAAGGGGAACCAGCTGCAGTAGTAGAAGAACCAGTCTTAGCAGCCGTAGAACTACCTGCAGTAGTAGAGGAAGCAGCTGAAACAGTAAAGGAAGAATCCCCGATTGTCGAAGAGCATGCATCAGTGGAACAAGTACCTGAATTAGAGACTCCAGCTGCACCCGGTCTTGGAGAAGCAACCACTGCAAATGAAACAACTGTCATAGAGCCAGAGGTTCCTGCCAGCACTGAGGTGGCACCAGAGACTGCCACTGGGTTGGCGTCCTGTGTTGCTGCCATTCCTAAAACCGAGCCAGAACCTGAGCAGAACCCACCAGAATTAGAGCAAGAACCAGAATCGGAAGCGTCAGAGCAGCAGGAACCAGAGCAGGCTGCAGAAGCTGAGCCAGAGCCAGAGCCAGAGCAGGTGTCTGAGCCAGAGGCAGAACTGAAGGCTGAAGCAGGAGGACCAGTACCAGAGACATCAGATATTACTGAACCCGAACTTGGGAAAGCAGAAGCACCAGAGCCCTCGGACATGCCATCCGAAGAGGTCTCCATCGATAAGCCTGTAGAAGACCCAAGCACTGATGTGGCAGCTGAACAAAACAAAGCGGAGGCTGCCACTGACATCGCCACCCCTGAGGCAACATCTGCCTGTGCGATTCCTGCACAATCAGAAGATGTCGCTGTAGCATCTGTGGAAGAGGAGTCTTCTCAGGATCATGAAGTAGAGAGCAAGATGGAGAATGGAAAGTTAGAGAGTCCCACCACCACAGAGGATGTCGCAGAAGCAGACGCACACCTGGCTGTTAACGGAGATTGCACAAAGTCTGCTGTCACTGAGACGGCAGAGATCGTCAACGGCGGCGAAAAGCCAGAGGAGGTGCTTATCACCAAGGAGAGCGATTTGGAATTGAAGAAGGAAGTGAACCTCAGCGAGGATGTCCAGGAGGATCCAGTTGCCATCCCTGACAGCAACGAGGTCACGCAGGCTGTCTGAGACCAAGTTGCCTTTGAGAAGAGCGTGGATACTTTTGATTCTCTGCGTCGGCAGAAAGCTGTCAGGGTATCACCAACACAGCTAGCCTCTTTGAAACGCTGTAACCACTGTAAAACCCGCTGTGGTGACTCAGGCACAAGGATGTTTTGAGTAACCAAAAAATGAAACAACCACTCAAGGAAGATGTGTAAAGATCAACAGAGAGAAGGGGAGAGAAAGAGTGAGAGCGAGAGAAAGGGGAAGTGCAAAGCGGAGACCTGGGATTTAGGAAGGAGACAGTGAGGCTGGACAGTGAAAATGCCAGACATTAAGTATGTATACCCGAGTAAAATGATTAAATCTGACTTTTTGCAGTTTCTTGGAACAATATTCATTCTTAGTATGTTATCTGATTTAGAATGTCTTATATCATTTCTATTATTATAAGCAGGGACGAATAGTTTGGCCTTTTATATCGGCAACTAGGGAGGAGTGTTCATTTTAAACTGATTGTCCAGAAGAGAGAATAAAAGCAGAGTGTTTTAGCTCATGGTGATCATTTCTTTTCTTTTTACACTTTTCTCATAATCAGCAATATCACAAGGGTTGGAGAATCAGAGTTAGCCTGGTTAATTGTTAAGCTGTGGAACGAAAAGGCTACAGATTTTTATACAGACACATGTCGGAGTCATCTGGCACGTCATGTTATGTATGGTTGAAACATGATTTTCCCCACATCACCATGCCTGTGGTTCATATACCACAGAAGCACCCCCCACACACACACACCAGCAAGAGGGGGGAGGGGCAGGAATGCTTGCAGGAGGCAAAGAAAAGGAAGAGGAGGGGGGAGGGGTGTTCTTGGGTGTAGAGCTGTGATACTGCACAGAGGAAATGAAGATGCCAGAATAAGCTGTGGACTTTTTCACATATTTACATCTGATTCCACAGAATTAATCACAAACACCCAGGGGCAGTTGGGTGGTAAGTGGCGGTGGTAAAAATGTTCTGACACCGACCTGACACCCCTTGCGGAATGCCGCCAAACCTGCCCCTCACGCTAATGTCCGAGATTAAAGGGTCTTTTACATGAAGGCGGTAATATTCACATATTAACAAGGGAACGCAAAATGATATTTTCACCCACAGTCAGAGCAGAAAAGCAGATGTGCTAATGATAATGTTGACCTCACATGGAAGCAGCTACATCGTGGTGTCTCCAGGACCGCAAATTTAAGAAAGGAATGCTGTGGGTTTAACTCACCATCGTCTAAACGCGATGGTATTCCCCTTACACAGAAAAAAAAGAAACAACAAACAAGACAGTCATTTTGCTCAAAGCTCCTTTTTGCAGGGAATGATAAAAACAAAACTGATGAGTCTTTCAAAAGTCACGGATTCCTGTAATGATGCATCTATTTAAACCCATTCAACTTGCTGAAATCTTAAACTAACAGAAGACTGAATTTAGGGCTGGAAACTTGCAACAGTATTGGTAACAACGTGATGAAATATTAACAAGGTAGTATATGAAGGCTGATGTATTTCTTACTGTAGCTTCTGCCATCACCAGTAGTGTGATAATGTCTGAATCCTGGCCGGTGCTGCAGGGTTTTACTTTCCTCTGCAACGTCCATGTCGGCGTGAGCAGGAAACAGCGACTCTGTCTTTAGCGTCTCGATTGTGAAGTTGCATGGTTGTGAAAGGCCAGCTGCACTGCCTGGATACCCTGACACTATGTGCTCTATAAGCAAGCTCCTGCACAAAGCTCGGACTGTGTTCCAGCTCCGTGTTCCCTGATGAGAACGTGAAGTAAATCCAAAAGCTAAACAAATTCCCAAACCAATGACCAACAAAGGTCTGTTTGTTGTCATATTAAGAATAAATGGGTAGCATTACATACACAATATCTTTAAAAAAATAATAGTAACATGGTCAAGCTCATTTAGATATTAAAGAGAATCGGTTCAAGCTCATTTAGACATTAAAGCTATTTAAAGATTCAGTTCTGGAATAATTCTCATGACGTTTTTATAAACTGAAATGCTTTGTATAAATAAATAGTGCTTTTATTTGGGGCCATGTTGGAAAGGAGACCTGGCATGAATCATCATGAAGTGATATTTTATTTAACGTTTTTAAAGGCCATTTGCTTCCAAATGAATCAGATTTAGCACTGCATGTCTGACAATGCACCTCTTAGCGTACATCAGAAATATCAGTGACATAAACAGGCATGACTGTGTTAAGAAAGACCAGCCTCCTAAACTGCTTTAGACGCTTCATTCATTCCATCTGCTTAGCTGTCTGGGTAAACAAAGAAATTAGCAGACAAATTAAAGAGTGGCAGCTGATCTTTATTTATTGTTTGACTGAGAGGGTCTTAGAACAGAAGAACAGTTACTCTACACACTAAAACCAAGTAGCTGACCTTTCTATTTCTTTACCTCAGACAGGAATGCAGCCAGCCACACACATACACACACATATGCTTTTATTATAATAGCGGCACAGGCTTCCTCTTCATATATTGTCTCATAAAGCCCCACTACAGAAAATGCACTGAATAACTAATGCTGACAGAACAGGATGCCTTTTCTGAATTCATTCCATGGGTTAAATTGTCTCCACACGGGCAAAGCAGGATTTTTTTTTTTACTTTTCTTTCTAGCGCTGTCTGTGTTTTACTTCTTCTGAAACCTGTGCGCTGATGCTGTCCTTGCATCAGGAAGGGTAGAAGCCAATTAGAGGGATCTTGGTGGTGTAGAGAGAATCAGTATTGATCCATGAGGTTTGTCTAATGGCCACTGAGAGGTGATTCCCCTTTGTCTGCTCAAAGAGCCCATCAGCCACTGCTCCCAACACACACACACACACACAAAGATGCTGTCTTTGCTGATGCAGCTGCTGTATTGAGTGAGCACTTTACAGCTGCTGCTCCCCCATCCCCCTCTCCCTCCTTTCCCTTCCCTCTCTAAACATTAGCATCCTTGAGGAGATTCAACGTTCTGTGGATTTATTGCTGTATTTATCATATGCGTCCACTGCAAAAAGACACGATACCAGAAAGGCGGGACCACACACCCACTCACACACATACAACTGCTCACACCTGCACAAACACACACAGCAGAGCAATTAGTTCCAGGTTTCAAATTGACACATCCTCTGCTGAGATTCCCAAAACACAGGTGATTTGATCAGCAACAGACATCACAACGTCAGCAGCCCAAATTCTTTGACAGTACTCATTGTGTCAATAACACAATCAGAAATATTGGATTTGCTTTTACTGGAAACTTGAAAAAAAACTTGGTATGGTTAAAAAAAAAAAAAAAGGACACAAATGCACTTCTGGCTGTCAATTTTTATTACGTAAACAGTGTATTGTTTCCCCTGTAATAGAATTCTGTTGTAAAAGTGTTACAGCTCCAGCCACCGTGGCAGCGGAGTACCCGCTGGGAAAAGATGACCTTCACCGTGTTTCTGGTGACAGAGCTAAATCAAAGCTGCCGCTTGCTTAAGGCAGCTACTGTACACTGCCCTGGGTGAATTATTTATACACGGATTGAAATGACCTCTGGCAAAAGATGGCAGAGACGAGACAAGGACAACTCAGACAGAGTTGGACTGAGAAGAAAAGCTGCTGCTGGTGAGGGATTCGAACGCCATGGTGGTAATTCAGAGGCTAAAGCTGATGATGGCCCTCACAGATTCAAAGGCTTGTGTCTGCTTGTCTGCCTTCTTACAAGTGCAGCTGTCAACTCCGCTAAAATTTATCTGTGACCGCTTTTCTGTTATGCAACACACAAAATTATTATGACTTATTCACGAAAAGCATTGAGGTAAAAAAAGAAATACGTTTTATTCAAGTCTGACACTATCTGAAAGCCTAACTTCAGTTAATAAATGTGATCTGACTTGTTTTGAAGACAACAGACAGCGAAACAATAAGAACGCAGCGATGCGACAAGGATGCAGCATTATTGTTGTGCAGAACAACTGATGTGATTGTGCACATCACTTGTGATCATTGATCTGTTTTACAAGCCCAGTTTATGACTAAGTCCACTTTAGATAACATTTTATTTTGTTCTCTGACAACTGGATGTGCATATCAGCCAAACCAGCCCAGAGTTCATCTGCTGCAGGCATGTGGATAATCCAGCCAGTGACAGATCTACATGGACAGACCAGAAGGCCTTATCTAACAAACGAATAAACCTGAATATTATTTTACACTGGCTGTACAAACTTCTTTGTCTTGGCCTGTCAACATTTGTTAAACTGTGGAAGACTCTGAAATGCTGTGACAGATTATCATCTCAGCTTTCCGCTTCCAGTCACGTCAGCATGTCATTGCAGTGGGAAATATAGAGCCAGATAGTCAAAGCGACAACAAATAAATGTTAGCAACACGTTGAAACCATTAACAGTTACAACATTGGTGGAAGTCATTATGTTTCTACATATTAGGAAAATAAAGACTACTCCTCCAGATGCCACATAGATTGATTGCTACGTCTTTATCTATAACACCAAATTTATTATTTGGTAAGAATGAGGAAAAGAAAAGGCAACGTGACACAAATGAGTACACGGTCTTCATAGTGAATTTGCTCTACACTCATAAATGCCTGCCGACGTAAAAGGAAAACTGAAGTAATGTGATTGGAGAGGACAAAAGGAGTAAGATGGAAAGTGTGGATTTATTGGGGGGCCTCATTGTACAAGAACAATGACTTCAAACCCGGCCCCTCCTTCAGATTTACTTACAGGGCATCACTGGGCAAGTGCCGAATCCCCCTTCTGTTTCTGACCCTGAGCAGGTCTCATTAAACAAACACACACATACACACACACAGGCATGCTCACACACGTATGCACGCACGTACACCCGCACGCACACAAACACACAGGCTTTACAGACACTATTATACACACAGTGCCCAGTACGCCTCCACCCACCAGATGCCCCAGGCCTGCGGCTTTGCCATATGTCCACCAAGCAGGCAGTGGAAGATCTGCAGAAAGTCTGGCAGGAGAATAAATAAAACAGTTAATTCTATAGAAAAAGATGATAATTCAGTTGACAACACTATGCTCTCAGCATATGTTAACTAAATTCCCTCAACTATAATCACAAACACCAAAGATTAAAATGTGAATTTGGGCTATTTCAGTTAAGTTGATTGGTGTGAAGCCCATAAACCAAAACAGGTCAAATAGTTATTTCAATTTTCAGACAAAAAAAATATAAACCCTTCTCAAGACTTATTTTATAGTCACTAAATCCCTCTGACTGGACCAGTTCTGCTGCCTTTACACCTTAACATAAAGTCTATCCAGACTGGGTAACTCAGTAATCATTTCACACTGTTGATTTTTACATTATTTGGTCAGGTCAACGCTGATAAATCCAGAATGTATGTTCACACATTACCTTGAGTCCAGCAAGTTAACTTTAACTTTACAATGACCATCAAACTAATTCAAGTCATTGTTGTCCGTGAGTGTCTGCAAATGAAGTTTCACAACTGCTGTAATTCAAATTCATCAAGCACGAGGAAGCACATTAGGGCTATTTATTTGGATAAGTAGCTTCTGTTTGATTGATGGTATTAGGCCTATTGGATCCTTAAAATAGTAGAAAAGAATTTGGAATTTAAACCAAGCGGTCAATCTGAAATTGACAGATCACTTACAAAGAAGAGCAAAATAGATGCATGATTGAATGGTTATAACAGATGTATGCACACAAAGACAGATGACAGGAATGGGATAAGAACCAGATATGTTTGGGTTGTTCTGCTGCCCTGATGTGGAAGTGTCAGACAATACAGACGGACACCTGTCATCACTGCTGAATGTAGAACTATGACATCACAACTAAGACCAAAGACTCTACACACTAACAACATAAAAGACAGGGATTTTATAGATATGATATATATATTTTTTGAAAACTTGAAAGGACTCACATAAAAGACATGAAATGTTCATAAACTGCTACATCCCACTGTGGGTTTGCTGCATTAACCAGTAATTGATGACTTGATTGGAATATATGCACTCACTACAATATGCACAGCTGCTGCTATTCCTAACTTTTCAAAATGAACAACAGGAATAACTTCAGTTTGAGTACTGAAGACCTTCTACCACAAGTGAGTGGTCCCTCCACTTCTCTGAAAAAGCTCTTTAAGTTAACTGCCACTCTTTTACACTCTAAATAAAATGTAATTATATAGATTTGATTATTCTAAATTATATCCAAAGAGTTTTTTTGTTGTTTTTTTTTTTTTTTGTGGTTTCAGACTCAAACTAGGAGCACAAACCATTTCCAAACAGGACAATCTCCCAAAACTGAAAGTGCACGGATCCCCTCCATCGGAAAGCCCCAGAGTGGTGGTGAGGCAGATGGAAGGACTGAGGAGATGCTCAAAATTCTCCGAGGCATCCTCAACAAGCTCACCCCTGAGAGGTTTGAGGACCTCGTGAAACAGGTGGATGAGCTCAGTATTGACAACGAGGAATGCCTAAAAGCAGTCATTGAACTCATCTTTAAAAAAGCTGTGTCTGAGCAGAGCTACAGCATGGCTTACGCTAAAATGTGCCACCACATGAAAGGGGTAAATCTATCAAATCATCGCATTCTTCATCTGCATGAGTGGTTAATGTCGTACTATTATTGTTAATTATATGCTAAAATTTCCTACATCAGCTGACGGTGACATCACAGAGCGGCAATGGCTGTATTACCTTCCATCGACTCCTGCTCAGACAATGCCAGATGGAGTTCCGTAATAGCCAACATGACAATGAACTCCTCAAAGAAAAGGAAGCAGAAATGGCTGCTGCTCAAAATGTGAGTGCTGTAATGCAACTAAACACACGAGTTCAATTATCGCACTGATGTTTACTTTTATAAATGCACATTCCATGAGAATTTCTACTTTCTTTGTGGAAAATATTGTGCTTACTTCACTGATGATGGCAAGAACAGTTGTGAACTTTACAGTGTTTTACTTTAGAGACACTTCAATCTGCTTCCCAAAGAAGCCGAGTGTCAGCGGAAGCTGCAGCTGGAGCAGGCCAAACACAATGCCTGTGAGCATTCACTGGGAACTGTGAGGTTTATTGGAGAACTTTTTAAGATGAAGATGGTCACGGAGGCCATAATACACAGCTGCCTGGTCAAACTCATTAGGAACGAGCATGGAGTGTCTCTGGAGTGTTTGTGCAAGCTGCTGTCTACAGTGGGGAAAGACCTGGACACTGAAGCTGGAAGGGTCAGTGGAGCTGTGAGCAACACACACACAAACACACACATTAAATGGGGAGCACTGTAATACATGATGTCAACACAAGCATACCAGTAGAAGATGTTTAATCTTCAACTATTTTCCTTCCCTTTAGCCAAAACTTGATAAATACTTTGGCCACATAAGTCATCTGCTGAGAGAGAGAAGGACCTCCACAAGAATGAGATGCATGTTGCTGGATGTTTTGGACCTAAGAAAAGTGAAGATTTCTGGCAATTCATTCGTTAACGATTCTGTAAAACGCTGTTCAATGCTGACCAAATTCCATGTCTGCTGCTCAGAACAACTGGGTGCCTCGCAGAAACGAGGAAGGTCCAAAAACCATCAAGCAGATTCAAAAGGAGGTGAAACAGGTTGGAGAAAGGGAGCAGGTCCAGCTTAAGAAAGGGCAAAACTGGATGCGAGAACGAGGCTCTGGCAGGTTGGCAGATCGAGAAGTAATTCATGGGAGGATCGATCAGAGCTCCAGCTGCAACTGTGATGGCAACAGGAAGCAGGCGTGTCATTGCGAGAGCAGCTCTGCTGTGTCACCAGAGGAAAATGGGTGCTGGAGGACACAAAATGCCAGGGACACCAGACAGAAAGAACCTGTCTCTTTCCAGGATGAGGAAAGGCTAAACAGAGGAGATCAGCCTAAATATGTCAGCAAAATTACAGGTGAAGGACTGAAGAAGCAAAAAGAGTTGCTGCTTTTTTAATACGGACGTCTGGGTTGTTTTTCCTCTTTGCAGTTGAGCACAAGAACACCCCAAACCAGACAAACACACAGACAGAGACTGAGGATGAAAGTTCAAGAGCCTTATCAGAGACCTCCTATTATTTGGAGTTTATAGTGAAGGAAGAACAAGTGCAGGACTGGGATGAAAGGGAAGTGTTCATGGAACTGAAAAGACTCCTGCAGGAGAAAATGAATAATAATGAGATAGAAGACTGGATCCAGGTAACTCATGATGAAATAACCTTTAAAAGACAACTGCATGTAGAAACTATGATTGAAGGAATTAACAAATTAACTATTTAATAATTCCTCTTTTTTTTGCCCCCAGAACAACCTCAATGTCAAACAGAGGTCATCAGACGAGTTGGTGAGAGCTTTGATGAGATCAGTCTGTGAGTCAGTTATTGTTGCCTGTAAGTACTGTCAAAATCAGTCTGTTTCTCACTTAAAAAGAAAAAAAGTCTTCATAGGTTTTCTTCAGTATAGTTTTTTTTTTTCTTTTTACATGGTATGGACAAATACACATAATTAAAACTTACATTTTTATGGTCCACGATTAAATGTGCTCAGTTTCTTTGCAGTGGTGTGAAGAGAGAGTTTGTGTTTTCAGGTGGCGTTCATAAGGTGGATGCCTATGAGATGCTCCGGAGAGCAGGCCTCCTGAAGAACTGCATCAGGGATGACCAAAAGCAGCTGGTGGCTCTGAATGTTCTGCAGGAGCTGGTGATCCACATGGAGCACCCTGACAGTGAGTGTCTCTTAGTCATCCACCTCCTCAGTCACAGCTTTGTTCATTTAAATTTGAACTCCCCTACATTTAGAAAGCCAACATTGTATTTCTATTTATTTTAGTTATTTTACTGAGCTCAGATGTGATTTTTGAACACTGCTGTCGTGTGTGTCTGTGTAGGTCTGCTGCGGATGTTTTTTGATGTACTGTTGGATGAAGAAGTCATCCAGGATGAGATGTTCTTCAACTGGGAGTCATCCGCCGACACCGAAACATTAGCATCCGTCAGCAGCTTCTTTGCCTGGGTCCGAGAGGCCAAAAGACAGCTAAGTTGAAGCTGGGGTGCTCCAGTAGCTGAATCTTGAGAATCTTAAAGAAAACAAAAAAAAGAAAAACGAAAAAAAAAAAAATTTCCAGCTGCTTTTTAAGTTTTTGTATTAATTATATTTATTTTGTATTGTATTTATTAGTAGTATTTATTAATTGTTAATTCTATTGTCTGTCTTTGAATAAAATGAACAGGAAAAACATTTACAGTAAAACTATATACAGTATGTGTTACAGTACAGGTGTGGGCTTGTGTGTATTTGTGAGACAGGAAGACTCCCAGAAAGGCCCCCAATAATTTTCTTTCCAAATACAATGACTTATTCTACATAAATTGGCTGCAGGTCTAAACTACTGACTCTTGACCTCTGGTGCACAGGCTTCTCAAAGAGGCTGAAGGACAATGGTAAGACTATGTGTGTATGTGCAAATAACAGCCAAGCAGAATTACCTGACAATTCTGCAGTATGAACACATTTCTACGGCTGAGGTTTCTGAACCTACTTACCTTGTCACGAGACATTTTTGTGGAAAAAAAACAATGCTCCATTGTTGTGAGCAGCGGACACAGCCTGCTGTGGAACATGGAATTTAAAACACTCTTTGAGAGGAGACGTCCTGTGTTCTTCAAAGTGTAGCGGCGAGTGGGGAATGGGGGCTGGACTGTACAGGCAGAGCAAAGACAGGCAGTAGGGACACATGGAGAAAGAAGTCTAATCTTTAAAAAAAAAAAAAAAAAATCGAACAAAAAAACAGATGTGCTCTGTAAACTGAAACTGTGTCTTGTTCAGTATTGTTTAGCCGGTTTACTTTGGCTGTGAAGACAAAATCAGTGTCTTGTGTGTGTCGGTGTGTCTGAATTAGCTAACCCTCATCAAACCAGGGGCGTTTTTTCACTAGAACCCTGCCAGGCTTCCTTCTCCTAACATGGCACTGCATCACTCTGCTTGCATCCGATTGCGCCACACACCCCCTGCTGCCTGAGAGGATGGTAGTTATTACAACCCCTGGTTGAAGTCACCCCTTCCTCCCACCACGCCTTCTGCACCTCCCCCCACTGTTCTGTCCTCTATGCTCCATGTTGATTTTACTGGTCTCTGTGGTTAAATGGTGCAGTTTATTAGTTATAATAATGCCTGGCTGCTGACAAATGGAAAACAAAAAAAATCATGCATGCGCAAAAACACCCTTGAAACACCCACGTACACCCACAGGTGTGGGCAAATAGGATGCTCTGAAACACCCACAGTGGAGTGAATGCAGGGGTCTCTGTATGCCTCTCACGAGCCGATTGTTCTCTGAGGGTGCTCACCTCCGTCCTCCGGGTTTCTCTATAAGAGAGATGATGCTGAATCTGACCTGCTAGGATAATTACAGGCAGGAATCTGAAGAATGCTGTGATCTTTACACAGCCTGACACCATGTATATGATCCCATGCAGCTGATTAACCTACCCCTGTAGGGTCTATCTATATCTATATATATATATATTTAGATATATACAATATATATATATCTATATCTATCTATCTATAGATATAGATATATATATATAATTGTTTTTATTTCTCTTGTTGTCGTGGTTGTAATATACAGCGTCACCTGAGCTTTATGCACAGGTTTCTGAGGTTTACCATATACAGCCTGGGTGCTGCACACCCTCCATCTAGTGAGAGGCCATGTCACTTATCTGAGGAATTCACCCTGAACCACTTCTTCTCATAAACACTCCCCTGTGGTGCACATCCCTCTGGCTTACACACGCACACACAATTCAAGAGGGTCTGTATAACTAAAACAATATCCATCATTGCTAATCCTACACGGTCTAGAAAAAGCCACGTGAAACTTCCACTAACTTTGCACACTGCTGACATAGTTCTGTGTCTCCATGTTTTCACCGTCATGGCTTTACCAAACAGGTGGTCCTCATTAATCTTGTCTCGAGCTGAGACAAAAAGCAACAGATGCAAGCATCTCTCAGGGTTGGTTTTGCGTGTTTTTGTTCCTGAAGTGTGGGTTAAACCTTTTCATAACCGTGACACACTTTCCATTGTTTGAGCAGCCCGGTGATTTAGCTCTGTCTCACAGGGGGCAGGTCTGAATCGTTCGAGTAAAACATAAATGGACACGCATGGAAGCGTGCAGAACGATGGTGATTTACTTCTGTCTGGAATTCCTGTTTCTTTGTTTCCAATTGATCTCTGAAATGAGAATGTCAGCATGGTGGCAGAGAGATAAGGATGGAATGCGTGAGCAGATTTATGCATTTCTGAAGATATGCTAGAAATGGGTAAACATACTATTAGTGTTCATACTATACTGTCACAGAGCATTCTACATCAAAAATGGAGACATGGAAAGGAATATTAAACTCTAAACTCCCAATGTTTAACTTGGGCCAGAAAGTTGAATGTAGTCATTCAAATAGTCTTTTTTGTGACTTAGTGTCATTTAGTATGTAGAGTCAACATTATTAACAGCTATTATTATATGAAAGATGTATATGAAGTTATTGGTGTTGGGACGTGAAGCTGCCTTCATTTCCACCAGGCTCGGTCACGGCTGTCTGTTTGTAGGAAGAGCAGCGAGGCCCTCAGCAGGCCTGCTGCCTCAGAGGTTTCAGTGTGCTGGCCTCCTGTAGCGTCTCACAATAAGTCTGGACACTGTGCCCTGGACAGCCCCCCCCAAGACTGGACTAAACTCAAGCCAGCTGAATGGATCCATGCAGCCCTGAGCCTCATCAGACGTCCCACCAAACATCCATGTGCATGCGACTGCTCTCCTCCCCAAAATTGATAGTAATGTGCTGGTAAAATGCAGCCTCATGCCCAGTGTTGGGGGGTGAAGGAGGCAGAGGGGGAAATACTAATTACTGTTCTCATGGGAAACATGACCACCAATCTGCCACCTCTGCCTCCATTTCCTTCAGATGAGTCACCCACTACCCCCCACCCCCTTAAAGCCTCCGGTACAGACCTTCTGCTTCACTTCTGACTTACTGATTGATTTCAGCATTAACGATTAGCTCAACACAAACACACACACAGACACACAGACTAGAGTGGACACACACGCTGTGTGAATCCATTGTCAGAGCCATCCAGTGGCTTTTAAGATAAGGCAGTTACAAGCTCCGCCTGGAAGAGGCTTGATAACACAATATGGCTGCATGTGCAGATGGGGCATTTTCATTTTTTTATGCTCCTGAAGCTCAAACTAATCAACCGTTTCCATGTCAATATTTAGTGAGCAACATTAGGAAGAGCATATACAGAATCAGCAAATGCTCATTTGAAATTCAAAAATATGTAATCATAAAATATCGAGGTGCACTCATTTGGTAGGCAAAATCTGTTGGTTCCCTGAAGATTTTTTTTCTTTTTATCTTATTATCGACAGTGTGGCGAACAGAAAATAAGAAACTACACATTTCCATTTTCAGTGCTACTTAGGTTTAGTTCCTCCTTTATTCCAAATGCTTGTCTTTATTTAAACTAGGTACAAGTGAAGATACAGTAAAAGTACAGGTCAGTGGTTTTAAAATTATAATGCAATATTTAAATCATTTGGTGTGTTGCACCAGGTGTTGATGGATGGATATTGACACAGCTGCTTTTCTCCCTTCTTCCATGTGTTGAAAGTGTTGTACTTCTTTTTAAACTACAGGTTAAGCAGTTTGAAAAGAGTTTAATGCCAGAGCTCTTTTACAGTGGTGAAAAATAATACCATTTTTTCCTTCATAAATATCAAAACGACAGGAAAGGATTTCATTTTACGTATGAGAAAAACTCAACAGTTTACCCAACAGTCCTCAAAGACTCTCCAATAAGCCTACATGTTAAATCATTATTTTATGCAAACTAGTCATGTGCTTTTGGGTGGCAAAGTCATGGGAAACATAATATTAGTTAAAGTTTAACTGATAATGCAAAAAACGCAGTGTGTGTCCAAAGGTCAGTCGAGAATTGTTCAACATGTCAAACTTGAAACCACACGCTAATAGTGCCCCCTAGTGTTGTACCAAAGCAAGAACCTCTACCAAGGCGCACCTCCCTCCTTCATTCATTAAATCAACCTCCACCCATCTAGCCTTTTTAACCACAGAATGTTGATACTGAACGGTGCAATCATATCACCTGCAAGAAAAAAAACAAACAAAAAACAAAACTGACACACCCCAAAACACCCCACACAAGGAAATATATCATTTACTGTTACACTATCTTGAGTCTTTCAATGCAGCCCTCATTGTTGACAAGACAATGTGTGAACTGGTTCTTCTTCTCCCACAGGGTCAAATCTTCTACAGTACTACTCGGAAACTTAGAATATCGTGTAAAAGTTGTTTTATTCAGGTAATCCAACATAAAAGGGGAAACCAATACATTTTATAGACTCATTACATGCAAAGTGAGATATCTCAAGCATTTTTTGTTGTAATTTTGCCGATTATGATTTTTTTATTGATTTCAAGCAATATTCTGATTTTCTGAGTTTTTGAATTTGAGGTTTTCTGAAGGTGCAAGTCCTAATCAGCAAAAAAAACAAATAAAAGCTTGAAATATACTGATTTGCATACTCTTTGTCTATATAATGTACATTTCACCTTTAAAGTTGAGTTACAGAAATGCATGCACTTTTTCAGGATATTCTAATTTTTGAGTAGTACTGTATAGTGCCAAACAACCAGTGATGGTGTTGTCTCAGACATAACAGACAAATGCAAGTAAAATGCTGATTGTTTTTATAGGAAAACATAAGAGCTCAACAACAGAATTGAATACTTTCAGTTACACAAAAATCTACTACTTAGTTACAGACTCAATGAAGTAAGTGCCAATCGTTACTTTACTATACAAAGTGAGGCTACACAGGATACACTGAACATTAGAGGTGGAATACAATGTGACTTTAGTGAGTTTACATTTTCAGCACTATTTTATCATCAGCCACAGGATGAAAACATCCGGAACTTCTATTCCATTTTCTTAACCTTAAAGAAGGCAGCAGTTGCTTTCTCTTTATGGGTGGGCACATTCCAGTGTGAGAGAAATTTAAAAAAAAAAGAAAAAAAAAAAAGAAAAAAGGTTTTTGTGATGATGTGCAAGCATGTTCTGGATCAGCAGATTTATTTACAGTTGAAAGGTGGCAGAGGTCTGTGACATGGCATTATAAATAAAAGTGTTGCTGAAGGGCACAAACTGCTGGCTGATGATTTTGATGGCTTCCTGAGCAGCAGATCCTGCAAAATGAAAAAGTTCAATCATTAGCGCCGTAGTGAATATGGTATGATTACTTAAGCAATCTCAAATTTCCAAATGAAAAAGGGTTAAATGCTTTTACCTCCCAGAAATGCAGCGACCATGTGTGGTTCTGCCGCACCGTATCGGCAGCTGTGGGTGAGGAAAAGGACAGAAAACAATTGAGCGCGTTCTTTATCAATCACCCTGACTGGTTAAGCTGAATGTGACCGTGACTTACAACTCATGGACGTAATCATCTTTAATGTTGACATTGAGGTTGTATTCCTGCAGCAGGCTGTTCACACATAGCTTCAGTTTACTGATGTCCTCCTCAACCTGGTAATTGTAAACTCCTAAAAAAGGAGGGAAGCAAGCGGCATTATTTCTAAAAGAAAACAGCCTAATGGTTTTACTTATATTATTACATCGACACTTTATATCAAACTAATTCCCTCAAATGAGCAACAAGATTTTTTTTTTTTATTTCAACCTTTGTCATACCTGGGTAGCGGGAATGCTGCTGATAGAAGCGATCGACGGCACGAAGCATGAGGTAGAAGACCATTTCACTGTCTGGATTGTCCATGCACGAAGCTGAAGACAGACAAGCACTTGGTTAAAAGGTAAACGTGTCTTAAAATTTCCACAGGATGGCGGTATAGTCAAGGTAACTCAATGACCAAACAAATGAATGAACAACCCAGAACAGAAATCAGAAAGGAAAAATATCTCACACGTACTGATTTCATCTTTGTTCATCGAATCCACACTGTATTCATCTGCCAAAGATCTGCAGTAAACAACTCGCAGAAAGGATGAATTCTTACCTGCAGACACCGAATAAATGTCTGGTTAGTTGCAAATATATCTCAGTAATCTGATTAAATTGGGAAATCTCAATATTATAACTACATTAACTTAATCATTTATGGGTATTTATACTATGAACAATCTTATTAGTAAATGACTGGATTACACACAGAAGAGTTTGATGTCCTGTTCAGAGATGCTCTCAGATGGCTGGTGAAAAAAAAAAAAAACAAAAAACAAATTTCACTGCAAACAGACATTTAAATAAGCTAAAGCATGTTGTGCAAAATATTTTATTACAATTAAGGCTTGCGATCAGTGCATCCAACATAGAAGTAAATGAAATTGTTTCCTAAATAAGTTTATTTAGTGCAAAAATGTTTTAAACCATACCTTCCCAATAGAGTATAGCAAACGCTCTACATGCTTAGAAACAGCTTCGGCATCCTGCATGGCCTTTGTCCTGTAACTAAAGTAAAGCCCAAGAATAAGCAACACAGTGAAATTATGTATGGATTTTTTAGAACATTTTGCAGCTATACAGCTTACTAACACATACTGTAATAAATTCACACTTACATATTTTGAAGTTTAATGAATTTCTGAGAATCAGCAATCATATCTGGGATGGTTCCCCGAACAGGAAGGCTTCCGTTGCCTTCACTGAGAACAAAAGCCTTCACCGCTTGCAACATCACCCAGAAAGATGGCGTCTGGTGGACATACAGCAGTAATAAGCCACAATACGACAACTTTAAATGAAGTAATGAGAATATGTGTGTACATTTAATGAAAACAGTCAATACCTGTGATGTAAGACTGTTACACTGCTCACTTTTGAAGAGGTCTTCAACTACACTGGGAATCTGTGGATATCAGAGACAGTACAGCAGAAACATCAGTACATGGTGATGGGTAGCTTTGGGATTAGGGCGTAACAGAAAGGTTTGAAGTCAAGATGGTGTATCTTGACTTTTTCAGTTGTAAAACCTTGGTTGGGTTCAAAGCGGTGTTGACACTCTTAATGGCTTCTTCAAAGTTTTCTTCATCCTCAGGGACATCATTCTCATTCTTTCGGATCCCTTAAACGATGCAAAACTACCATCAGTCAAAGAAGTGTATCTTTTAAACAGAAACGCCATTAAACTAGTTCAAAATCCACACGTACCTTCCCGTATATACTGCCTGAAGGCCTCTTTGTCCTTGTAATTTTTGGGAAGCTGATAGTTGTGCTACAATTTGTAAAAGACTGAGTTATATATCATTACACACAGTACCAAAAACAAAATTGTGTAAACATATTTGTCAGATATTCTGTAATTTGAAACTGAAAAAGTACCTCGCTAAGCCATTTCTCTAGGTATTTGGAAACAATGATAATCCATGGTGTGTGACTGTGATCCTGCAGGAAAAACAGAACTGAATGTAGAAAAACTGTGTCCAGTTAGTAAAAGAGATTCAGACGAATACAGCTAAACAAAGTACACACTTTCTTGTCCATGTTGTCAAGATTGTATGACTTAACATGATCCTTCAATTCGGCAAATTGCTTGTCTAATCTCAGGTCCTCCAAGGCATTGTCTGGGTGTGATTCAACCACTAAAAAGGAAATGAAAAAGTAAATGAACACAATGATTTTTATATAAATCTGTTTTTCATGAACTCACTTGACATAACTGACCTGTATGCTCCTGCACTACCAGTCTCATATAACCAATCAGGCCATAGGTTTTACATACAAGGAAAGGTACACGAGCGCTCCACAGAACAGTGCCAAGTCTCAAACATGTGCTGTTAAAATCAGTGAGACAATAAAGAACTCATTCACCCATTAAAACAGTCAGAAAGAGGTTGTGGTGTTGATGCTAAAACTATAATTTACATGAATACATTTATTTTAAACTCAAAGTGTATCACAGATAAAAAAAAAAAAAAAGATTTTAGACTCTTACAGGTAAAGAGATATTAAGCTGTAGTTCACCATGTGACTATCTGCTAGTAAATTGTTTTGTTAAAATGCGAGAAAAAAGATTAATTACAAACCTTTCAGGCAACTGGGCACTGATGACGATGGAAAATCTGTGGAAAAACTCTGGATCATTGTCCAAAAGTTTGTCTGGGCTCTACGGGAGTAAAATAAAACACAAAAGTGATTTTATCATTATAAAATGGTAATATATATATATATACTGTATATATATAGTTCTTTTACAATAATACAAAAGAATGCTGTTATTTTCTACTAAAATATTATAAAATAATCAACCTCCTCAACAAAGTTTCCAGAGACGTCACTGTTGAGTTCTTGTAGCAACTCTGTGGCAGCTTGTGCTCTGTTCTAAAACGTTGAAAAATGTATAGTGATACTAAAACAAAATATCAAGAGGAAAGCTGTTGCTATAATAACTGATGAGTGTAATTGGAAAATGTATATTTTAGAGAATATTACCTTTCCGACGCTGCTGTTACTTAGAAAAAAACTGTAAAAGGACGTTAAGAGGTCAGCATCAAACACATATAACACTATGGTTACGTTTTAAAATAACCAAGAACCCCTCATAAAATCTTACTTGTTTCCAACGTCTTCCCCAGTAACAGTGTGTCCATCAACTATTGTGAATGCCCCAATACCTGAAAAACCACACTGTTAAAAGACGTTTTCCACAGAATCTGCAGCATTAATGGCCACCTGTTTACCTGGCAGCACCAAATTCTTCAGTATCTCTGTTCCAGTTGCTGTGGCGTTAATGAGACAAACGTGTGCATTCTCCAGTGATTCTTGGCCGTGGTCACCCCACAACCTGAGAAATCACGACACGAGTATGACAGACGCTGCAATTTAATGATGTGATTGAATTACTTTGCAAAATGTCACAGCAAGTGGCGTATTGGCTTCAATTCCATTTAGATGTAGTCTTTTTCCTTTTATTGAAGTAATATTACAATGGTAAGGTAGTTGTCATAAGGATGAAATTAACATTTAGTCTCGTTTAACAATACAGCAATTTAATTGGCTCATCAAAGCTCATAACGATGTAAATAGCAAGCTAACGCCAACTGATGCTAATTCCCCGTTCAACACTGTTTCGGTGGTGATCTCTGAAAGGACTATGCAAAAATAAATGTGTGATATTTTTGAATAAACCGTGTCTTTGTGCAGTGTATAGAGTAGTTTTAAATTACCTTAGTTGTCTGTCGTATTTTTGTTCTTTAGACGCTTTGGTGGCTGCCATGTTTCGACTACTGGCACTAACGTCTATGAAAACATCTTTACTTTCGAGACGACACATTCGACATAAACGCACTTGACAGACAATTCAGCCAGGCACTTTCGACAAATCAATCAATCTCTCTCTCTCTCTCTCGATCTGATGAGTCACTAATTAATAGTTAGGGTTTTTTTTAAAAAAATCACTTTTATAGTTGATGTTGCTAGCAACCACTAGTGCCGCCGTAACAGAGATCTGTGTTTTTGCAATACGGACATTTGTAAAAGTAACAACACTGATCCGTACACGATGTAATAAAATGTAAAGCCATAAAATTTAAGTTTCGTACGTAAGTGCATAGTTATAATTAATTTTATCAATTAGTACGACTAATCACTACTGATAAATTGTGCTCGACCTATTATATCAGTTCAAGTTACATACATGTGTTACTGCAGCACTTAAGCGATGACGGAGGCACTTGTCATGACCTTAGGTGGGCGGGGCTAACATTGTTTTAATTTGAGGATTAAGAAGAAGAAAAAGCACGCGCCTCTGCGGAAACGTGTACAGTGACGCCGATGATCTGAAAAGGGCTGAGCTGGTGCAGTAATAGAAGAGATTAGCGTTTAAACCTCTGACAGGTGGACAGGAGGTGTGCGTACTGGACCGTAAGCATGGAGGGGCGGGTAGGTGAAGAGATAAATGTCCTTCCCCCTTTGGCTGAGTCTTTATCAGCGCCGATTGATGTGATCGAACAGTGACGCCTTGCAAAGGCTTGAATCCGCCGACAGGAAAAATGACGGGGCGTGATTGGGGTTATGGAAAAGAGGACGGTAAGAGAATATAACATTTGGAAGCTCAAATATCGGTCAGGATCCCTTGATAATTCACAGAAGTACCAAGTAACAGTGTGTATAACAATATATGGATTTTCATAGTGTGTTTTGCTTTTGCTTACTACTACAAGCGCGGAGGGGAAACCATTAATACGAGATTATCCACATGCTGAAAAGGATGACTGCTGCTTGCAACATGGCTTTTACTTTTGTTTTAATATTGATATCATTGCATCTAACGCATATCTAAGGTGTTTTTAGACACACCCCCAACATGTGAGAATAATTGAATTTGTATGTTTGAAGAACACGTATATAATATTGCAGTTGTAAAGATAAAAGTTAGGCATATTTTGTTACTGTGCATGACTGAAAAGTCAAAGTCAACTTTGTCAAATATGCTATACATGCTCGACATACAGCATAAATGAAATTTCAGTGTTCTCGGACCGACAGTGCACCAAAGTAATCAATAAATAAAACTACTATAACAAAACAAAATAAAAAAAACTACCTTAAAACTACAATTAACAATATAAACAGTATAAACAAACAGTATAAACAGTCATGAGGTATATGAACAGTATAAACAGCCATGATTGTAAACAGTATAAAATGAAAATTGAATTTCATGCCTACTGAATAATTTGGTGGCCTTCTTTTGTCTTAAGGTCCTTCATTATGGCACCAGAACTACCCGATTGCAAAGGGGAGCAGACAGTCCCCCATTGACATCATCCCTGAAAAGGCTTCACATGACCCTAGTTTAGGTCCAATTGTCCTGAAGTATGATCAGTGCACCTCTATCAACATTGCCAACAATGGACATTCTGCTGTCGTGGAGTTTGAGGACTGTGATGACCGGTCAGGTGAGAAAAATATTATTATTATTTTTTTTTTTTTTTGCTGAAAAATGTGATTGGTAAAGTTTTGGGAGGGACTGTGTACACTGACACAACCAATTACTGTTTTTAAATCTCACCTAGCAATTATCTGCTGAGGTCACAGTCCAGGGATAATCATCTTTCTGATACCTGCTTGCCAGCCACACTTTTTGCAAATCTGTGCTAAAGTGTGACTTTGAGCAAACACAGGCTTGAAAGAATTAACCAGAGTTCTACAAAGTTGCAAACCACATGCACAGATGATCATAATCAGAGCTTTTAAATAAACCCCAGATTATGTGGCAGGGAAGCAGAACTAGCAGTTTGCTGCATGAGCGTCTTTCTGTTGGACAAGGAATATAATGACTTTAGGTGATGTCAGCTGTTATTATCACCACATTTATTTTTATTAGTGGACAGCTCCTAGTTAACTACTACATGTCATTTCCACAAATGATAAGCGAGAGGTTGTTTCCTCACAGCAGATCCTTATCAGTCAAAATAAAAAACAAAAATTAAAACCTGGAGGAAAACGCATTAGTGCATGAATTAAACATGTAACTTTAAATTTTGTGTCATAATTTGTGATTACTGACAACGTATATACATGTATATGTATATGCATGAAGACAGTGTTACCTTACTATGGTAACCAAAATGAGTTAAATATTATGTTTTATGTTTATATTATGTTTTTGACATTGTTTAATGACTGGAATAATAAAAAAAAAACTAAATAATGCAAGCCTTGCCGAAATTGGAATTAATAATTCCTGAAATCACCTGACTCACACCAATGATTTTAAATTACTATTTACTGATTACTCTGTTGATAAAAGATACACCAACAATGTAGTCATAATTTTACAGCTGTTTTATTTATTTATTTATTTATTTATTTATTTATTTATTTATTTTACAGTACATTCTTGACCACTTACCATACTTCTGGACTGAGACGCTGGAGTTCCTGTCATGCTTAGCTAATCTGCCCGGGAATGGAGTGTCCTGTTTTTCAGAAGGATGTCGGCAGCATCGCAATGAATAACAATCAAATTAGACAAGTGGCTTTACTGAGCAATGCAAGCCTCAGGCCCTGAAAACTGCCATACATTCTGTTATCCTTTGTTGGCTAAATGTAAAGCTAAACCAACATAACTTCAAAGTAGCCATAACACTGCTTTTTTTGTTTTGCATTGGATTTACTATTTGTGTCCCAGGCCGAAGCTGTTGTCACGGAGACCCGGTGATAGATTTGTTGGGAAAGTGACCTGGTGTTACAGCTTTGAGTGAAAAATCTCATCTGGTTTGCTGGCTCTTGAGTGTATTAGAATTTTTTTTTACAATTTGTCCCCCATCCTCCACAGTGATCCAGGGAGGTCCGCTGGACAACCCTTACAGACTGAAACAGTTTCATTTCCACTGGGGGGGGAAGGGCTGCCGGGGTTCTGAGCACACTGTTGAAGGACGTAGCTACGCATCTGAGGTTTGTCTCTCTGATCCACATGCACGGATTTACCCAAACACACAGGTTTTAATGCAAAAAAAATGTAAGCAGTCAAATTAGTTCATTTTAGTGAAAGAAAAGTGCTTCATATGACAGAATACAGATGAAATTTCTTGTTTTTATTCTTATTCATCCCATGAATATTTTTCTAGCTTCATCTTGTGCACTGGAATGCTGTCAAATACAAAACATTTGGGGAGGCAGCAACAGCTCCCGATGGCCTCGCTGTTGTTGGAATCTTTTTAGAGGTTAGCTGTTTTTTTTTCTTAGTACAGTCAATTTTCTATGACAGTAACCATGTGTACTAATATTGAGCCTTCTCAGTGGCTCCACAGTAAACCTAACCCCAAACTGCTGTTTTCTCTTTTTGAATAAAGACAGGTGATGACCACAGGTGGCTCCACACAATTACAGATGCTCTGTACATGGTAAAATTTAAGGCAAGTTATGGGATTTTATGAGTGTTTGTCTGCTTTACGACCTGCCTGCGGAAATATGACGGCAATAAAAAGCTGTTCCCTTTGTTCTTTCTGCTGCAGGGGAGCGTTACAGATTTCAAAAGTTTCAACCCCAAGTGCCTACTACCCAGCAGCCTTCACTACTGGACCTACCTTGGGTCGCTGACCACACCCCCTTTGCACGAGAGCGTCACCTGGATCGTCCTCAAGGAGCCAATCGCAGTGTCAGAAAAACAGGTGTGTGTCTCACTGTCCTTCTGAGGACAATGCAGTTTCCCAGTTTAACACTAGACTAGAACTGATTTCCTTTTCTACACATGCTACCTGTAAACTGAATATTTTTAGGTGATTTAACTCATCCAACAGGTTGTTATAAGGTGCAGTACAAAACCTTGCATATGCTTAAAGCTGTTAGAGGCAATGTCTGGGTGGGGGTTACCTCTATGCTATGATGCTATTACTAGTAAGAGCACCATGTAGGGGATATATTTGGGATTTGGTTGTGTTTATCGATTTCTCTTTGGGCAAATTTACTCAGAAGCTTTAGGCCTTAAGCGCCTGGGCTGTTGATAAGCTGACCTGACTAACTGGACTTCAAATGCTTTCCTGGTGTCTCCAGTTTGTGGCAACTGTTGTCATCCTCTGGATTATACCCTGATATCCTGATGCTTTGGTGATCCCTTCTACTCCAGCCCGCATTTTTATCTCCAGGACTGTCTGTGAGGAGCGTGGCTCTTTAGTGACGGCAGCATTTTGACTGTACTTGCAGCTCGTGTGTAGGGTGGCAGGGAGCAAGATGGAAGTCAGGCCTCATGATACGACTGCTGCTCCTGAGCTTTTAATCCCCTCCATCGTATTTTTCTGATGGCTGGATGAGTGGGTGGATTCAAGGCTTTAATTGAAAAATGCTTGCATGCAGACTCAGTGGGGTGAAGCTCTTATATAACAAGGGGAGTTGGTTTGTTTTTCATTGTAACTGCTAATAGTAGAGGGACACGGAGGGAAAGGTAAAGCTAGTGGTTTTTTTTTTTTTTTTTTTTTTTTTTCATTTTTTCCAATCTGGTAATATTCACATTTGAACATGTGTTTGAGGATGGAGATTATTAAACATCTGCATAAAATGTGACCTTTTTTTATTTGTTCCGAATGCACAACGGTGACACTATAAAACAGACCACCAGAGACACTTCACCTCCCTCAAAAAATCCTGCATTTAAAGTAATTTTGGCCTATTTAAAAATAGGTTGTTTACGTGACCTATAGCGCATATTTGCAGTGGATGGTGGGGGTGCTGTTGCTGCAGCCTCTCCCAGTCAGTTTAATGTGTTTTTGGCCAGCGGGAGGAATCTGGAGGAAACTCACATAGGATCGGTGAGAATGTGGAATCAAACTCAGGCTGGGTTACTATGATGACAAGGTCTGTCACCACAGGGCTATGGCTAGATCGTTGTCATTTAATTAAGAGTTTGTTTCACACATTCCATTTATCATTAGTTCACAACTACATATATATATATATATATATATATATATATATGAACATCCATATCATAGTATGGATATTAATTTCAGTAAATTCTATTAACGTGTGAAATTGGACATATTTTTTGGATTTAGTGAAATATTTAAACAGCATATTTTATTATAAGTGAATGCTCTGCAAATTTAAGGTGCCCGTGTCTGCCATTGAGAAAACAATTTTAACTTAAAGACTGTTTCTCCAAATGCAGATGAGCAAGTTTAGAATGCTTCTATTCACCGGAGAGGAGGAAGATCAGAGGATACGCATGGAGAACAACTTCAGGCCTCCGCAGCCCCTCAAAGGCAGAAAAGTGTGCTCCTCCAATTAATGCATCCCCGAGAGAACCCACTTCATTAGAAAAAAGATTGTTTGAAGCTAAAGTGAATGCAATACTCGGGGTGTGTTTTTTAAAACTTTGTGGCAACTTATCCTGAATTATTTTTCAATAACAGGAAGGAGAAAGTTAGCATTTTGAAGCTCAAATTTCCCTCAACCACAAAGGGAGCACAATTTTAAACTGAATTACAGGAAAATGAAAAGGGATGCGAGCGTCTGTTTATATTCTATCATCTTCGGAAGGATTCTGTAGTTTGATACTTGAACTTCATTGTGCAATAAGCCATTTGTTAACTGCTAAATCTGAGGACCGCCACAGACTGGTATCACACCTCTCTGCCCTCCATTAATTCTTAACCTTGGCCTCCTGGCTGATCCCTGTTAAACCCTTGTTTAGCCAATCCATTCTTGGTGGATTCCCGGATCTTCTCACTACAGCTCGTTTCCAATACAAACATCCCAAATGCAACTGGGGTTGGATTTGTGGCCCACTCAAACCACTGCCTTGACTGAGTCCAGCAGAATCTTCTTCTACTGTCAAGGTATTCTCCATATTTATTTCATTACTGAACTAATGCAATCTTAGGAACCCAGTGATGTCAGTTTTACTGCAAACCCTGGATCTTTGTTTTTTTTTTTATGGTCTTCATTCTGAGATTAAACGGCATCCTTTTTTTTGTACTGTGCACATTTCCTAACAGCTGCACTTGAAAGAGAAACATCCCAGCAGTACTGCAGATGAGTCATGGCAGCTTTGCCCTTATTTACATATGAAGACAGTGTTTGTTCCCACAAAGCAAAACACACAGCAATGATGCACCACATTTATGATTGTATTGTGTATGTAATAGAGGAATAAATATGTACATTATGGGTGGTTTAAGTATTTTGTTATGCATTTGAAATGTGGAACTGTTTGTAAAACTCTAAATAACCCTGCTGTCCAGGTTGTTATAACTTTAAAAAATTGTATTTGACATATAAGCCATATTTTTCACCGAGGAGCAGTTTGGGCAAATTTTTAAGCTCTTGTGAATAAGAAGTACTGCTACTGCGTTTAGGGTATTCAGTAGCCAAGTTGAACCGTGTCTGAGAGATAACACAGACGGACAGACCTGGGTGACATCACTGAATTATATGCATACATTTTAAATAGTTTAAATGTCGAAGTCAAATATTGCTTTTCAAATACTCTTAATTTAAGAAAGTTTTTTTTAATAACCATTTTTGCCAGCAGTTGCAATAAAGTGCAATTTGGATTTATGTCCGGCAGATGGCAGTATTTTGCAATCGTTTTCATTCAAACCCTCAGATGAACGACATAAATGAGCAACATTTTGTTGTATTTGGATTAGAATTGTTTTCTGAATCTGTGCCGAAAACAAAATAGTCCTATTGAAATAGGATTATAATAATATCACAGTTATCTGGTCTGAGATGTATTTATTGGAATTTATAACCCAGTTAAAGCTCATTTTCGTCATTTCGTATCAAATTTAATTTAATTTAACTATTTTCCCCGTTTTATCCCGTAGGTGGCAGTATAGTCCGTCTTTTCTTTCACCTGCTGCAATAAGCGCCCTTTTCAGCGACCCCAATAACAAATTCAAATTAATAATATAAATAAACCAGGGGATGCTGTGCGGCACCTGATAACACTGACTCATGATGAAATAGGACCACATCTTTTCATATTCAGCAAAGCAGCATCTAGTTTTTCAGTAATGCTTGACCTTGTCCATCCACCCCTGCAACTGTGTTTCCGCAAGGAAGATGCATTACCCCATCTGGTTCCAATTTCATATGCTGATGACTGCGGAAAAATCCTCTTGCAGGTGAGTAAAGGATGAAACAGGGTTTAGGTGGAACTACATTTAGAACTATCCTCAATTTATACTACAAAAATAGCATCAGGGAGCTTTATTGAGACCAGAATGCCTGTGTGGGCACATCATCCTCAGCCACAGTCGATGTGCAGTGTAATAAGATATTGCAGTCAGGCCTCAGAAGTAGAGTCGGTCACATGTATTTTTAGCATCAGAATATCAACTTGCTTGTTGGTGATTTTTTTTTTTTTTTTACATTTTCCCAAGCACAGCATCATCTGAGCAAGTTGTGAAATGTGAAATGCACACCTGCAGGACAAAGAAACAGCAGAAACGATTGCTGGGCAAACTTGTTTAACCCTGAAGCAGTTTTGTGGCCCTTAATAATGGCAGCTCTGGGTTAAAGAGAGATGAGAGATTTTTTTTTACTATAAAGTGTAATTATCTGATTTTACCCCCAGGAAAATTTAATTGACCCTATAAACTGTGCAAAACCTAAAATGACAGGAGCCATTAAGCTATCTTTCCATTTACACCTATCTATACCGAACATCCGTGCCGGCTGAAAAACACTCTATATCAGTGTAAGTTTTTGTCATGGACAACTGCTCTATCTGGCAATCAGGTGACATAGCCATAGTGCAGTTGCCATGGATACAAACAGCACTTGTACCACAACACACAGGCTTGGCCAGCTCGTATCTCTGCTGCTTGTCTACGTGCCAGTGATCCGTTGCCAGCACTCTGTCAGGAAATAAACCTATGCTGCAGATATATCAGACGCTTCTTTGGTGCACGTGTGTTTTCATTAGGTGCTTTAATTAGCAGCGTGTTGTGTGTTTTGCGTGGATATACAGCAAATGGGCCTGGGAGCTCAATTTATTCCAGTCACACAGTCCACCTGACCTTTCCTGGAAGATGACAATCAGCCTTCACAGATGTTCAGGGCCAGATTTAAGTTCTAACGTCTTGCCAAACAATATACACCTTTTATGGGGTGTCTATATTTACCAAATAAAACTGAAGCTGTCAGACAGTGGCCATGACTCTGGGAAGGCATTATAAATTACACGAAGGATACGACGAATAGGTTTTGGTGGTCTGCTATCATAATCAAACAAAACAGACCTTCACTGTCCTGGAAGAGAGGTCATGACCTGTAATTGTATCCCAAAGTGTCAGCTCAAATGCCATAAAAGCTATGATCTATGGATTATTTAACAAAAAAATATCTGGCCCTGATGTCTGGCCAACACCTTTACTTAGCTCCAGGAAATGTTTATTGAGACACAGATTCAGTGACAGCCACACCTCGGACGCGGACACCCGATCCCAGCATTACCTAGCCGTGACATATTCTGAGTGGGCAACAGTCCCCTACGTGGTCTCGGTGGACTTCCACTGAGTTTGTGTGCAAGGTTACTATAGGAACGAAGGCAGTCACCGCTGCATCACAGGTTCACAGAATAAAAGCTTGCCTGTGTAAGCCTTAAAAAAAGACTTGTGATACAATTACAATTAGGCATGTTTATGAAGATTCTCAGTAAAGTTCACAGTAGTCAACTTCAATCAGCTGTCGCACGATTTTCCTAATTATCAAATTTTCTGTGTAAATTCTAGTGTTCTCACAATAACGAAGGCGTCTCATTAAAATTTCTGGACTTACCCGTTTATCCAGATTACCAGGCGTTAATTTAATGATTTATACAGTCAAATTAATGTAAGCATTTTGTGTGGAGTGATATTTTACACCAATAACTGCATTTTGTGCTTAATGAAAGTGCCGTTACCAGAACCATAACTGACTAAAGGGCTTACCTTAAATATGGCCATGTAGCATAATTATCAGTTACAGTTAATTATGTTAAATAGCTTTCTCTTAAGTACAAACTTGATGTGCTGCTATATAGTTGACCATTTAATTGTCCAGTATTGAATGCTGTTCCTTTTAGAGGACGAAATCTGCTCCTTGGGGGTGGGGGTGGGGGTGCGGGGGGAGAGACATTAATTCAAAATGAGATGGAATGAGGCAGGGAAGCTCTCAGCTTTATTTATATCCCATCTTCAGACTGACCAATTTAAGAGGGATCTAATAAGTTAATGGGTCTGACTGGGACAGACCTGGCATGTGATCACCTCCATGCCTGTCTTCAAAAACGTTGCAGGCGTTTGGGCCGTTTCATCAAATCTGCTATCTGCCGCGGTTCCCACAACCAGCAACCGCCGACACATTCAAGTCAGAGGGGTCAGTCATACTCCTTTCTGAAGCATCACATGTTTACCGCCCCCGCCCGCCCCCCTCCCCATCGCCTGGGCACGGTGGGTCAAAAATAGGTTCTGTTAGCCTTTTATAAACCAGAGTGTCTAAAAAAAGGCTTTGACTGAGCAGAGACCTGGACTGAAGCGACAGCAGCCTATCTTTAGCCGTATTCATGTCCTAGCGTTGACAGCGCCACTTGCAAAGCTTTCCAGTCACCGTTCAATGGGTCATGTGTGCCGAGGCCCTGGCCGACGCTGGAAAGCACCGCCGAGTAAAAACGGTAATCAGCAGGCTCCCAGTGCTGCCCGGGCCACAGCCCTAACAGAAACAAAGCCACTAACAGCTGCCCAGTTAACCACTTGGTGATTCTCGCGCTCGGATTCTTTCCATCCACTTAGTGTTTATGGAGCGCTGGGCTGATGACAGATAAGCATGTCTACTTTTGTGAAATAACGATCGGTGCAGTCTATTGTTACTTCAGGGTTGTAGGAAGAATATGAGAGACGCACCCCGTGACTGTACCTGACGTTGGTCAAACTTTAGGGTTCTGTTCATCCCTCAGAAGTCTGAGTTCTGTGTCTTTTTCCTGTCGCGTCACATTCTGGAGTTTGCGTCAGATGCAGGGAAAAAAAGGTGACGTGTGAAATACGAAGGGGCTGGGAATGGAATATGGTCACGCTCTGGTTTTATCCATTTTCCTCTAATAAATTCAGTGGTGTTATTCAAACCTTCAGTTGTGTGTGTTTGTGTGTGTGTGTGTGTGTGTGTGTGTAAAACCATTCGTCCAGTGCATCCCGGGACAGGGTCAAGTTCCCTGTGCATGTTTTATGAAGTGCATCTCATTGTTGCTCCCTCCCTCTGAGCATACATCCATTCTTCTGTCCCTCCCTCCTTCCATCCATGCATCCATCCTTTCATCACTGAGCAAGGTTGCAACATCTATCCATAATCAACATTTTTGATTAAAAAAATATAAAGACTAAACTTTTTATGATTTTTATTTGTTAATTTATTTGTGTTTCTCTTTTGTTAGCTCACCCCAGCAATGTGAAAATCTGCTCATAAGACTATAAAAAAAGATGAGGGAGGAGTTTATTGTTTTTATATAAACTGTGGTGTGGAAAATGATAGATGCAGTATGCTGTTTATATGACAAAGAAGCTGAGAAGCTGGGACTCTAAGTTTAAAACTGCTCCGTAGAGAGTTTGGAAATCGACCGGGTCAATGCGCTTAACACCAAAGGAAACTGTAGAAGGGGTCACGTGACCTTCATGGAAAATCTGGGTGTCTTCCTGCCCCTATTCAACATTTTGTTTTCTCTCTCCCCTTGTGACCACCTCTGTCATGTGCTACGTGGCGAATACTGCAGAAAGTTGACCGCGGGTCTCATCCCACTCAGTCCTTCAGTCCATCAACGATATCAGCGGCTAGGCTGAAGAGAGGTGTGTAGGTGGGCCGTGTGTTTCTGTCTGCAGGCTTGTTATTCTCCTTTCCAGACCAGGCCATTGTTACTCCTTGCCTTGCAGCTTTCACAGAGGTGAAATGACCATTCGATCGGAGCGAAAAGGGCAGTCTAATCCACCTTAGTCTGTCTGCAGAGGACAATCATGTGCCAATCATGCGACAATCTTACCAAGATGGAGATGTGTCAGCCCTCACAGAGGATTTGTGTGGGCGTCTGGCAGAAATTAATGATTTTCAGTGTAACAGAAAAAAACAATTCTTCTGAGAGGTGATCTCAGAAACCTTTGTTGGACTTTGCTTGAGATTATATCAGCTTTTAGATGTGTTTTCACTGGAGCAGCTAGATCACATGATCATGGGATGGAGACAACTTCTGATGCTTTTGATAGCATTTTCAGTGCTAATGATTATTGTGGTTAAACATGCACAGTTTTTTTTTAACTGGCACTGAATCATTCTAAAGATGTTTCCCTCAAACACAACACATACTGTGTTGTGCCCTCAAATTTGAATAGACTATTATTAACCCCTTCAAGCATCTATTTTGTTGAGAAACAGCAGTATTGCTTTAACAGTAATACATCTGCAGTTGAATAAAGCCCCCTGGCCCTTTTGAAACCACATATCGAGGGCAAAGGCAGGATTTCATTCAGTTTTCTTCAATGCGAGTGCACTTAAGTTTTCTGTCCTGCAGTCTGTAATGGAACAATGATTACGTCTCTCAGCTGCCATAAATAGCAGAAGTGACGCATATAGTCCGTCAAATGTCCAGAAAAAAAAAAACAAAAAAAAACTTAAATGCAGAATATCAAATTATTGCACTGAACAAGCGAATGCAGAGTGGACCGTCTAGCTCAGGTTTCCGTGGTTGTTCTTCAGGACAGTTCAGCTCTCACGTTTTCTGGGGGACGGGGGACATGTGGACAGCTGGGGAACATCATCAGTGATGCAACATAATGCACCAGTGAGTTTTGCAGCGCCGTTCCTGTCAGCAAATCAATTTGCTGCAGAAATGGAAAACTCTGGCAGCCCCTGACCTTTTTGACTGCCAGTAATTGCAGGCAGTTTCTGTCAGTCAAATATGAGTTATGGGAAGAGCAAAAAAAAAAAAAAAAAATGTTGCAAATCAAAAATTGGAACATTTGATTTGTTTGTTTGCATTTTCACGCCATCAACATGACACTCATATTACTTCTATAACACAATTATGAAAGCAATTTTAAAGTAGAAAAAACACATCAGATACAAATAAAAGAAGCAGAATATTGGGATATTTTGCTGTCTAAAGTTAACTCCTTATCACTCCCAATTTCTCAAATATTAAAGATGTTAAAGCCCACGTCTATTGCTGATCACCTTGAAAAACCAAAGAAAAAACTTGTGCTAAAATGTGCTAAAATAACTCATAACTGACCCAGAACTGCAAAGATGATATTTGAGTTCATGAAGCAGATATTCCTGTTAAAAATATTAATCCTCTTTCTCTTACAGACTTAACAATACAAAGTAGTTCCTGATCTATTGAAACTGTCAGGTTTGGAATCAGAAGGACTCCACATCATCCACAAACAAGTTTAAAATAGCTCGAGCTGCAGGGAAACATGGAGGAGGGATTAGGAAAACCTCTTGTCAGTACTGTGCCTGTGCAATGGAAATACTGCACCTTTGCACTGTTCCTGTCCCACTCCGTGTTGCTGGAAATCTCAGCCCGCCACATCTGTTTGCTGCCCTGTTCCCCAAATTAGGCAACCGCACAATTTACAGGAAAAGCTAAAACTGGAGGCTCAGGCCCATGAATGTGACACTTACATCCTGAGTCATGAGTTAATCCCCTCTTGACTGTTCTTCCGTCTTCCATTGGTCTCCTTGGTGTTCTTTTACTTCACTCCAAATTATGCTGTATTTCATTTGGAACTGTTATCGACAGCTATAAATAGCCAAATAGCTTAATATAAATGCAGAGTGGGCCCACAGGCTATCAGCAGTATTGTCTATTGGGTGAGTCACTGCATGTTGTGGGTCCATCTAGTCTCCACACTACAGCGTGCTTTAAAGGTGAACATGCAAATGAGCTTAAATTTGCAGTTACCGTCTTATTTCTGCTGTATCATTGCTGCTTAAATGCATTTTGGAGAAGTGTAGCACATCGCCTTCTTAAATAAAAATGACATGAGATATAAACACACACTGACCAAAAATCCTCTTCATCATAATTGTTGAGACAGACACACTTTCAGATGGAATACTACGTTAGCCTGCTGTATAAAAACAGATGCATTTAGGTAGCAAACAGCACAAAAATGTGTGTTTCCAAAGCTCTTGTTCTAGTTACAAATATATCTTTTCACCATATTTAAATCGAAAGCCTGCAGTAACCCTTCTGGAAGAGGTTCACTGCTCCCATGTAGTTCCAGCAGTGGAACATTATCATCCCACAGGAATTCTGTCTGTGTTTTTCTTTTCTTTTTTTGTTTTTGGCTTGTTTGTTTGAATGTTTTGCTTTGCTTCCCACCAACTCTTTAGACAAACATCTGGGACCGTAACGGACTACTTGTTTGATTTCCTTCACGTGCTGGCTGCTAGTGCCATCGGCCGTGGCTCCTTGTGTGGCTGGCTGTGGCTTGGAAGGTGGAATGGTCACTGGTGAGAACAACATCGATTTGCTCTCTAACCCCCCATGGCTCTGCAAGGGAAAGCATCCTTGAGGCTGCATCTTTCTGAGTAGCTGGCACCCTGCAAGTTATTTGCTGACATTGTGTGACTGAACAGAACTATATAGAACCAAGACTGAGCTGTATAAATATCATCCATATCATCCAGCTGGACAACATCTCTGTGCATATGATCCAAACCCAATTAACCTTTAGTTACAGTGGGCGAATGGATGTGTTTTTAGTTCCTGTTCAGTTCATAGGCTTGCTGTGAACGAGAGGTCGATTGAGTGTCATTTAAGAGACCTCTGAGCTATTTATAACAAGACTGTGATCTCAGTATAGCTTTGCTGGCCTGTTGGGTCATCTGGGTGAGCATTTATAAAGCCTTAATCGCAGAGACTGGAGCACGCTGCTTATGCAGTTACAAACACGGGACAATTTCTGTCTGTCTCATTAGAGTACATCAGTTTATCATGTCAAAATGAACAGGAGAAAACAATACTTCACAGCTACAGACTCATATCTACAGAACCTATACAGTGATATCAGGATACAATAGGTGGAGTAACAGCATTTACAATAATAATATGCACTTGTGGATTATGCAGCATGACTTTTTTAAAGCAATAAAATCACATGTCAGGGTTTACGTGTCTTGTTAAAAACAAAGGACCGCATCATAGATCACATAAGCAATAGCCAACAGAGTCTATTGTAATAAGCACATTTTCAAACAAAAAAACAAAACAGTAAAACAAAAGTCAATATCACGAGTGAGGCACTAAAACACATTAATTGCACTAAACATTTTTGTTTACTAAACATTCCATTTCCTCTGAGACAAGCATCCATCTTGAGCTGGAGGGTACATTTGCTTTTGCTGTTCACAATCGTTTCATAGATGATTTGTGGCAGATTAAAGTGTCACTGGTGCAGCTGCTGAACAAAGCGACAGGAATCAGATTGCGATCTTCAGCGGGACTGTCTCCTGGTTGCTTTTGATCGGCTCCTTGGGGTTCTGGTAGGACAGCCTCACAAACACAACAACGAGGATTGTTCCTGAAAGGGAAAGAAAGGGAATTCAGCATTAATGCAATGCAAATTCTTCGAATTTTGTAAAATGTGGTAAAAGGCAAAAATGCACCGTGGATCAAATTGATATATAAAGTGGTTTCCTGCATCTTCTTACCTATGACTGCGAAAGTGCCAAGCAGAATGCCCACTGCAGACTGGATAGTCGGCATACCCTGCAACTGCTTGACAGGCATTTTGCAGTTTCCTCTCACGTTGCAAGGACACACAGTCACTAAAGAGGGGAGGGAGGAAGGGATCCACAGCAGTTTACTTAAGGTGTTTAAAGTTCTGCCCTGGAAGCAGGAACTACAACATAGTGACAAATTATGTTTTGTTTAATATTCTGTTATAAATTGTATGCAAAAAGTCATCACATCTGACCTGGAAATAAAATAATACACTAGTAATTTGAACCTCACAACAGACCAAATAAAAAGAAATTAAGCCACTGGCAGCCTTGTGACACTAAATGATTAGGGATTAATCAGGAAGGGTCTCTAAATGCTGACATTTAGGGATTCTGGAGGCTACCCTGTGGTGCTAAACCACAGATACACCTCCAAGAGTTCTCTATCCTTGTCTTAATAAACCAAATCTGATCCGTGCTTGGTCCTCCAAGGACTTTTGAGCTGTTGTCACATTCAATGTGCTGGGTAGGTGCAGCATTGATAGGCTGTGCTCGATCTCCAAGGGTGTTTGGTTACAGATGGTTTCTCTCAAGTGCATCAAGGGTTTGTATGTCTAATGTCAACAGGCTGTACTGCAGCATCCCGACAGAGCTTTTGTGAAGCATCGCTGAACCCCTGTTAGACTGCAGTGCAAGGACACGCTGACAGGCAGGCCTTGATGTTTATTGATCACGCCTATTCCCGTGTCCTGTCACCTTCCTTTGCATGATTTGACTGGTAAACGGGGGAATTGTCATTACCTGGCAGGTTTATGAAGGTGCTCCTTGGAGGAGAGCTGCTGTCAGAGATGGTGAAGGGCACAGTATAGACCTCAGGGGCCAGGTAGGGGACATTTAGGGAGAGATTGGTGTGGGTATCTGAAGGAGAAAATACATAGAAAATCTGATTAATAGGAACCGTACTTACAAACTACCATAACGGTGAGTGCTACTCACCACTAAGATAATCACAGACAAGAAGATTCACTTGCTATTACATTAAAATTGTTTTACAGGGTACACGATCTAACAAATAAACATCATCAACGTGGAAGGGAAAGTGCAACATATGGCGGTACCGCAACTACTAAAGAAATGAAACAAAAACACACCCACACAGCTTCAAAACATTGCTACGCAAATAAAAATGAAAGGGGGATCTGGGTTTAGAGGTCTGGAGTGTGTCTATCTTATCTGTGCACATCGGGCTAACAAGGCCTGGACACATGACGCAAAAGCCCTGTAAAAAGAAGTGTTTTATCAAGCTGTTTGAACTCCTATCGCAGAGTCTCAACCTCCACGCTTGCGCCTCACCGTCATTCCCCTTCATGTTGCATTTGTCACTCAGGGACATATGAGCTTGTGTGCCACTCGGGGCTATTATCTTCTATCTGTGCTGGCAGGTCTGCGACCTTCCTGGAAATTGGCTGGATGCTGTGATTCAAATAAGTACCCACCTCGTGTAGCATATTTAGCTGGAAGACCATATAAAACTGCTCCAATTCAATTTTTTCATCATTTTTGCTCTTAAATGAGCTGTCAGGTATTTTAATATCTGCAATTAAAGGTCAGACTCATCCACAAACACACACGCACACACACACACGCAAACACTCGAGTGTTCTTACCGCTGCAGTATCTGTCAATCAAAATGTGAAAAAGCAGACATTTCTCAGACATAAATACACGTTAGTGGTATGACTGTTACCGGCTGTGACCAGGTGCAAGGCATTCTGGGAGGTGCCTTTTTTTAGCCTCCATTAGCTGGCAGGCACTCAGCAATGACGCCAAAGAAATTACACAGAAGATATAATTACAGCTGGGCTCAATCAATACCAACAGGAACAGGGGAGTGAAAGAGGGAGATTAAAAAAAATCCGAGAGGATCGAGAGCAGTTTAAATGACTCAGTGGCAAACGTCAGAGCAGCAAATTGTTTGCATCGAAAGAACGAAACACTGGCAGTTTAAACTCCATGAAAGGATCATTATATTAAGCCAATTCAGATAGCACAAAAAATTAATGTGAGAATGGCGTAATTTGCACAGGCGAGAGAACATCATTTGGAGCTTAGAAGAAAAAATTAAAGCAAATCATGGAATATGTCCACCAACTGTGTTGTGAAAGGTTCACTACTCCCTACATGTGTCTCAATTATGAAACACTTTTATTGGCTACATGCTGAAATCCAGGGTGAATGGACTTAGGCACTATCTGGATTGAACATGTTTCACCTCTCATTTCAACCGGCTTCTTCAGGTAAAAAAAAAACCTGTCTCTTGCACAGGCTGTAAGCCCATGGATCGTCCCTGTCCCTGTGATTGTTCACCAGAGTTGTTGACCACTAACACATGAGTGGTCTGAATCGTACTGTTTGACTGCAACCTCTTTGTGGGTCACTGGATCATCTTACCATCATGTGATTGAGATCTAAATACTAATAATATACTCTGTGAGTCCGGTGGTGCTTGTCTCACCGTTGATGGGTGTTAGCTTCCAGTTACGCCGGACTGTGGCGTCACTGCGCAGGGAGAAATTAAGCCGTCCGCCGTGCTGCGGCCCGTCGCTGTCCCTCGAGGCCAGGACCAGAGCTTGATCCTCCCAGCGAGGCGTGCACAGGTACTTCCAGGAATAGTCTCCGACCAGCACTGGACTGTTGTCGTTGACGTCCAGGATATGGACGGTGACCAGGGTGGATGCAGATAAGGAAGAGTTTCCTTCCAGAACAAGAGACAAGAAGTATCGCTGGAGTGTAAATAAAATACACACTATATCTCCTATTCTCTGAAAGTAATTAATGCTTATAGAAAGGTTTTTTCACTGAGCTCAATATGGCCTTTTGCTACACAAAATATTTTATTTGCGTTCACCATTATTATTCTTTTTTTTCTGTATAAATTTCTATGAACCTGCTGTTTTTAGGATATATTTAATTGCAGGCACTCACTGTGTTTTTTTTTTGTATTATCTCTATTATGCAGAGCAATAAATTAGATTTCCAGGGAGCTATAAAAATCTATTTTGATAATGAGTAAAAGAACATACGTCCATCCACTGCAATAACCTCCATGGTGTAAGTGCTGTTCTCCTCTCTGTCCAAGGCTTGCACAGTTTTTAGTTCGCCAGAATATTTCCCTATTGAGAAATATTTCTTTGTATCCCCTTGCAGAGAGTACCTGTGTAAAAGGAGATGTGAGATCAGAACCTTTAAACTGGGCAGGTTTTTCTGCTGCAGTTCCTCCAGCTCACCTGATGGGGTGAGAGTCGGGGTCGTAGCCTCGGATGGTGGCAATGACCCGGCCCGGCTCTTCGCCCTCTCTGACGGTCACCTCGTAGTGACTCTGAGACAGAATTGGACCCTCGTTCACGTCGTCAATGTAGATAGAGACCGTCGCCGTGGAGGCGGGTCCGTACCGGCCGCGCACCAGAGCCACCGGGTTCTGAGCGCTGAGCACGAGGATGTACTCACTCTCACGCTCAAAGTCCAGGACCTGGGAAAGAAATTCCACACATGTACAGTGATTTGACATGAATTTTATAAGCTTTAAACGTATGAAGGCTTTACAGAAGTGACGTCTACTGATGAAATTAACACCTCAAATCATCTGAAAGTAAAAAAGTCAATTGATTTAGCTGTATTGCCAATATGAACCACATTTTGGACACAGTGAAATCAATGAAGTCACTGGGTCACCAGTGAGACATTTTCCATTATGATCCACTTGGACAAGATGCTGTGTGGCAAAGCAATAACAACCCATAAACAGCATGAGTTTTTAACAAATCTGCTTGTAGACCATCAAAAACACACAAAATACTTAATTTTATGGGAAAACAATACATAAACGGTGACATCACATCGATATGTTTCTTTTAATGATTGTCTTTGGACACTGGGCTGCACAATATGTGGGGCAAAAGCTTTTGGACAATATTGGGAGTAGCAGATTTAAAAATAGAGATTACAGTAATCTGTGTACTAAATTTGACTGTGACCTTGTGACTGAATGGAAGAAAAAAATCATTGTTTCACTGATGGAGTTATCAAACTCGACCCTACATATCCTTGACCGCATGTTTTAGAGACACAAGAGCACTAGTCAAAGGAATCCAGCTGTTTATCGTACAGTCTCGTGAATTTCATTATTTTAATGCAGTCTTCCAAATCCTGCCTGGATCTCGTCATCGCTTTCAGTTTTTTTTTTTTTTTCTCCCCTAAAACGTGCTCTGACTTCACATGAAACAAGACATTATCAAACCAGCCTGACATCATCTGTCTCGGGCTAAGTGCGTCTCTGTTGCCAGGGAGAAGAAACGCAGCCCTTGGAAGGTGGATGAGTACCACCGCTGACTGCAAGTGACGCAGTAAACTAGTCACTGTGTTACCAGCACAGTGGACCACGCACACAGCTCCTGAGGTCTGTCGCTCACCTGAACCGCATGACGCAACAACACTGTCACAACTTTTTACTGAAATCTACAAACTATCTCCACCTTCACTGAAAGTGCAAATGTCAGTAGTGTATCTTTTAGTTCCAATCTAAATTTTACAATTACACTTTTTCCACTCTGCAATTAAACCATGGCTCTCATTAGGTGGTTAAAAAAATAATATACATATCATTCGGTAATTTGCTAGTTGTTAGTTTACTACAGCTTTAAAGCAAATTTCTTAATTACATTTTTAACCTAAACAGCTTTTACATCTGAAAGTTCTCCATTGTTCAGCTTTCTCAAAAAACTCTAAACTCTTCACTCACCTATTAATATGTATTATATAATTATAACTTATTTAAATTGTTTATTTAACATAAATAAGACAGTGACATGAGCATAAATAAGACATGAGACATCTAAAATATTCTGCTTTTACAATTTTTTCTTCTTTTATATATTCCGGTCACCATGAACTTTAGCAGCGTAGCCTCCGTGGTAAAACTGCCATTACTGTCGGCTCACACAATCTAATTATTCACTTGGGCTCTGGGCAACGTGTAATTTCTAATAAAGACTTTGCCTTCCCACGCTGATGTTGCACTGCAACACAATAACTCACAATAACTTCTTTTGTTTTTGTCTGAGGAAGATGAGTAAACAACAAGAAATCCTTTGTCCCCAATATATTGTCCTATTGACACGCCTCATGTGGTCAAAGCTGCAGCCTTTATAACAGCTGCTCAATGAAGCACAAAGCGAGTCTGCACAAAAATACATGTCTGGAAAACAGAAATCCTCGTGTGTTAATCTGATATAATACAAGATTCCATTTTTAGCGTTTCCACAGCTCCTGCTTTATGTCAGCAGAGCGCATGAAACTCACCGCTCAGTCACATTCATCAACTCCCACCGAGAGTTTGAAAATAATAGACTGTCTCCTGCCTGGCCCACTTAGAGAGCAGACCATTAGAGGACGCACACATGCACACAGGCACACACACACACACACTTGCACACGCACACACACACACACACACACACACACATTCCCCTACACAAAAACACCCTGCCGGATTATACAAGGCAGGGTGATGTGCCGCAGGGGAAAGAGATTATTTGTCTAAACCGTTCAATTGTCATCTGGACGCTTTGTTTGAGGCATGAGGAGCTGTAATTTTGAATTCCCTTCCAGTGTTTTAGTTACGTACGCACTGTAAAAGCCACATGAACATTGTTAGCCAGCTGCCCAGCAGCTGTTTTGGACTACATGTGCGTCTCTAAATAATGCATTTTACAGGATGTGGTCAATAACCTGGACATATGTTGCTTACCTTTGAAAGGACGAGGGCGACCTCATTGGTCTGCCTGTCTGTCACTAATGTAAACGCCTCCTCTTCATTTCCAGACTCTAAATGGTAGTTCACCTGCCAGCTGTCGCCCCCGCGCACATCTGCGTCTCCTGCCAGCACAGCTGTTACTGTGGTGCCCACTGGAGCGTTTTCTGGGATGTGAAATGGGCCGTACTGATTCAGACGAGAAAATACAGGCTGCAATAAGCAAAAGGTACATACTGTGTGCAATCATTAACTGAATCACAGCTAACACTGGCATAATGGAATCGGTATAATCTGAAGATTACTTGTCTGGAGTTTGATGTTGCCACTGAAGCATGTGACAGAACGTGAATATACATTTGCCCCCTCTTGCCCTCTTGGTGTGAGTTAACCTTTATTCACACACCTCTGTGTGTTTAGACAGCCGTTTAATCTGCCACTCACTGATGTCCTCAGGCGAGGCAGCCATGCCTCTGATCTGACTGCCCCGTCTGCAGTGTCACTGATCCCGGCCCTGTCGACACTCTCCTCCCACATCCCTCCCTCCACCGCACTGCCTTCATTTCTTCATGGAAAAAGCTGCACTACTCAAGCGTGACCTGCTCAAGAGCATTTTCCATCTTGGTGTTTTAACACGTTTTCTGAATGAATGATAATCTGTTGATTATCTGGGCAAATAAAGCCATAACGGCAATAAAAATGAAAAGCGAGACACATGTAAGGTTTAAACAGGATGAAAGGAGGAGCTGTATAACACCCAAATGACACTGAATAATTAGCATTCTTTAATTAAGTCTGCTTTCTCCAGGTTTCATGGTGTTCACCTGGGAGATCTAGTTAATTTCTTTCATACATTCCACAGCTCTACCTTCCTTTTTCGCTCACAATGTCCATGTTTCCATCTGACTGTCTTACAGAGAGAAGCGCCAGTCTGGGTCTCCATTATCACAGCATGGCCCTCGCCCACATATCCCCCACTCTTGAAGCTTTTTTTTCCCTTTTAGATTATGTAAATGAAATGGACTCCTTGTAGCTGTCAATCCTATCACATTTTTTTCTTTCTCCCCATTTAAAATTGGGGAACTCGGTGTTCCATTCTCAGCGCAGCACTGAAAAAGCCGTTATTAACTGAATTTCAATGCTAATGTTGAAGGGGTTTCTTAAAAATGATACGTTACACAAATATGGGAACCACAAATAACGTAAATGATGTTTAATATTTTCGAGCTGAAACTCAATCACACAGCTGTGATCACACAAAACACAAACCCACTTGTTCTCCAAAGAACTGATTAAAACTCCCGTTGTAACAAGGCTATAAGGCTGAGATTAATGGGAGGACAATTGGATCAGTGGCCTGAGAGCAGACTCTGGGTTGTGATGTTTGGGTTTGCTGTTTTTTTTTTTTTTTTTTAAATTAAATTCTGAGCAAGTGTGTGGGTGAGAGTCCTGAACGTTTGTACCTCATGTTGGGAGAAGACTGGTGGGTTGTTGTTCTCATCGTGCACCGTCACGACCACCGTGCAAGAGCTGTTCAGACCTGCCAAGAACATCATTGTTCCTTCTGTTAGTGACTCAAGGTCAACCTATCAAGAAAATGACGTATGCTGAAGGAACAAGCGGTGCCTCTTCTTTTTCACAACCCGGTCCCTGAGTCATGGTGCTTCTTTTGACAGCCTGGGGGTTAACATAGCTACATCCTCTCCACATTGTAGGAGCAACAAAGCTACTGACGCAGTGGGTGATGCCGCTAATATGCCCTGTCCCTTCCTGGCACTCTAAATGTTTATATTTTCTCTTTTGTCACTGCTCTGTGTTCCCCCTCTGCCTCACAGCAAAATTGTCACTGTAATCTAGGTTGTGTCTCACAGAGTTAGCGACTTCTATTTTAAGGATGTGCAATTTCCATAATGATTTATTTAGTTAAATTAGTGATTTAAAGGGGGAAAAAAGTCAACCAGTCTGATTTCACGTTTTTTTAAACATTAATAAATGTATTCATATTTAATTTGGTTTAAATATTATGCTAAATTAAATAGCATAATAACAAATGCTTAGTGAAGAAAATGCACCCTTCTTTTTTCCCTGCATTAAAATAATATTCTGTTCTGGACAGATGAATCTTACTGAGCAGTGTGTATTTTGGCTTGAAGCTACATTGATGTCCCTTTCCCAGAAATCAATAAAATGCTAGCTTTACCCAGTCTCTAGATCAAATTATCTTTATCTCTGAATTTCTGTTCCTCCCAGAGTAATGATCAGTTGTAGCAACAGTAACAGTGCTGTCCCTCAGACTAGCAAATCACAGCATAATCAGCACTCAGTTATTAAATCAAAGATTCCGGATGTAATTCTCATTGAAGTCACCTTTGGCATCCTCGGCAGTGATGGTGAGGGTGTACTGAGGTGCCGTGCCCTCCATACTGTCTGCCTGGACAGAGATGACCCCTGAATCGCGATCCACCCGGAATAGCGCGCGGGGACTCTCGGGAATTTGCCCAATTAGCCGGTAGAAGATACGCACGTTGTCCGTTTTGGGGTCGTCGTTATCGGCTGCTTGCACAGTCAGGATTTCCGTGCCTGTGGAGAGCGAAGGCCTGAATATTTTCCCAGTGGATACCTCTAAAACATACGCAGAAGATGTCAGCTACCTCGGGCTGCCAGCTCCTTGACCACAGTGTGGTATTGCGCCTGTGGGAACGTTGGCCTGTTATCATTGGCGTCACCGACCATCACCCTTAGCTCTACAGGCTTGGCGATCGCTCTCCCATCGGGACGCTCAACCACTATGCTGATCAGAAACTGACAAAAGAGGAAAACCAAAGCAGATTGAACAGGTAGCTGTGCAATGAGTTGAACAACACTTAAGTTAATTTTACTGAATCCTCGTGTGTGTGGCGGTGATACCTGGTGACCACATTAAGTACACTCTGACTGATGATCAGTCATTATTTAAATGGTAGCAAGATAGCATATATCGTATTATAATAACCCAGGTAAATAAATTCCTAGTAATAAAAGTTCCCTGGGAATGTTGAAAAGGGGCTGGTATCAAAGAGTTTATCCCCCTTGAATCAACTGTAGGTGTAGAGTTTGTAGTCACAGACCTGGTCTTGGGTCTCTCTGTCCAGAGGAGCATTGAGATAAATGACTCCCTCCCTGCTGATGGTGAACAGCATCTCTGGAAACTCCCCCTCCAGACTGTACTCTGCCTGACTTCCACTCCATTTCACCTACATAAACACACACACAGCACATTATTTTCCACACACCATGTAATTTATATCCAGTGAAGGTAGCAAAGCACAGCACGAGAGAAAGTCAGTTTTAACAGTAGAAATGCAGCACAAAACTTTTTGCACAAAGTTCAACCATAAAAAGTTTACCTGCTGTAAATTTGTAAGGTTACTCCACAGTGCCCGCCTACATAATCTTCTGAGAACTCCATTTATTTGCGAGATAAGGGGCTCACCAAATGCTGTGACAATGATGTGGAACAGAAATCACAGCCAAAACTAACGATGCAGGCTGAAGGGGATTTTCCACTCTGCTTTACAGCCCTTGACAGAGACTTGTGCAGCGAGGCAGAAAGGACCCAAGTAGCCATCAAACAGCACCCAACAAGGAGAGGGGCCCAGACACAGCACAGCTGATGTGCAGTCAGGGCATGTGTGTCTCCTCAAGGCACTGTCACACACTCCTCCCTTGTTTTGGAGATAGCTGCCCAAACAGTGTGCTTTTATATACACAATGCAGCTTCACACAGCTGGCTGCTCCTCAGTCTCATGGTGTTTCTCAATCCCAGAGCCTTGAGGAGATATGTTTAAAGAGCTGATTAATGGTCTCTTTATATAAAGTTCTACACAAAACATTTATGAAGTCATCGCTTTTGCCTCCGTTGGTGTGCGAGTTTGCCGAGCACATCGTGTGTCCTGCTGAGCGTTTGGACCAGGAGCATCTCGTGTCTGTGGAAGCTCTTCTCCAAAACACAGAAGACTGGAATTAAAAAACTAAACAGATAAAACAAGAAGACTGTGAATCTGGATTCCCAATAATAAAAGAAAGGCTGAAAGCAAATATAATCTTTTTGGTTTATTAGCTTAATTAATTTAACACGAATTTGAGTTGCACAGATGTGCCTGATGTTCTGAGGCTTTGAGTAAAGTTTAGCCTAAAGACATAACAATGATGGCCAGAGGAGCTGATTAAATCCACAGCGTGATATCAGAGCAGAAATTTTGACAATAACATCTCTTGACGCCACACCAGTGTTTGAGCATCTACATTGCAATGCATGTTTGGAATACCAAACACCGTGAATTTGGTGAATTTCTCGTGAGGCTCAAACTAATTCAGCCACAAACTGTCACATTTGACTCGATGACGAAAAGCAGCGGTTCCAAAGTGCTAATGGCTTTGTCTAACCCAGAGTCTGTGAGGCGTCTCTTCCACTTCAAATCTCCTTCTCCTGATTGCATTACGCGTTCAAGAAGGCAATCAGACGCACACACTACATTACAGATCGAAATTAACCCACTTAAGCCCTGATGATGCAGAGTCCTGATTAAACAATCCCTGAAAATCACACCTTCAAATCAGATTCTATAGGACAGAGAGGACTGGAGAGTCTGAGCCACAGGTGAATGTTTCACATTGCGAATCTTGGATTGGATCTGATCCGGTCATCTGAGCGCAACAATGAAGACGTTTCGTGAAGAAGGACAAATAGACACAGATTCGATGATTGCTCATTTTCTGAGACATGCAAGGAGGTGAGATCTGGGAACATGACTATTTCTGTATGTGTCATCGCAGCAGTTAGTCCCGACACCTACTGAGCACAGCAGTTCAGTTACACATTGTGGGAGCACCGAGGCTTCCCCAAAGTGAACCTCCAAGTTCAGCTAAGCCTGTTTTTTTGTCATTTAGGGAGACAAAGGGCATGGTAACCAAACAGATGCCAGAAATACGCATTTCTGAAAAAATGAGAGTCCTCTTCATTTTCATGCAGGAGAGCAGATGGTATTCTCATGGTATGCTTTTTAATTAACCAGCTTTTTTTAGGTCATTAAATGATCATTTAATATTACTTTTTCAGCATAAAAGTCAAAAATAATGAAAGCAAAAATAATGAAAAACTTCATCGAGGATTGGATGTAGCCTATGAAAAGCAAATAAATCAGAATCCAATCTGCCCACACATGTGAAACCACACATTTTCAGTGGGTGGAATGGGCTGTTAGACTGGGAGAGATGCGAGGCTGAGGGCGGGTGTGGGGGAGGTGGGAGGTGGGAGAAAAAAAAGAATCAGGAGGAATCAGGAGGAGGGGGCGGTGATCGTGGTGCACCTACTGACTACAGCTAGCAGGATCCACACAATGCATCTGAATGTGTCTGTGTCGGAAACAGTTTTTTTTTAATTCTCTACGTTTTTACAAACTCAAGATGATTACATTTACATTTGTCACGGACCTTTAAATGTTTTGAATTATTGCCATATAAATATAATCTCTGATTTTCTTTAAACAATGTCTTTTCCATCCTATTCCTTTGCTTCAATTTTTTTCTTGACCAGAAAAAAACTATCACGATAAGATAGTTTTATCTCTTATTTTTTTCCATTTTTTTCTAGGGAAAATAAAAACAAAGAGTGTTACATATTTTACTTCAATGGTTAACTAATATTATCCCTGTATTACATTATGCTCAGCGGCCAAATAAATGAATGAATGGCAATCTGCATTGAGGCTGGTTTGTATAACAGCACTCAGAGTGGTGGTAGTGGTGATGGTGGTTGGTGGGTGGCTGTGTTGTGTGAGAATACTGGAATTGAGCTGACTCAGTCAGGAGGTAGCCTGAAAAGATCGGTGGCATTTGAACAGCATCAATTATTCAGCTTTTGGTCACTTAGTGGGACCCAGGGGGAATTAAAAACAGCAGCCGGCAATACGACGCCACCTTATTCAGTCCAGGATCGACAGAGTTTGGTTTATTGTAATTTGATCATTGGAAAATGTTTAACAAAAGGGTCAGAGCCCACCTCAATGTGAAAAGTACATCCTGAAGTGTCTCAGAGTTATGAGAGTAGGTGGTAATTCAGGTTGTGTCTCACCTGGGAGATGGGGATGGGATACGGACCTGGGAAGTTTTCCTGGAACCTCACTGGGTCAGGTGAAGCCCAGGTGTTGCCTGTCACCTCCACTGTTACGATGCCCGTGGTGAAAAAAGCGTTCGCCTTCCCAGCCATGTCCTTGACCATCACTGAGAGCTTATAACGCCCGCACATCTCTGGGTCCAGAGTAGACGCTCCTGGAGGTCATAGCAACAGATCAGAAGCGAAGATATCAGGATGACTCTGTACACCACATGACTGTAAAGACACAAAGACCTAAGAACACCATAAATTTTTCTAAGATCTTCAGTCACTTTTGAAATGACAGTAGAAAAATCCAGTATATGGTAGAAAATCCGGTAAAGTGATTGTCAATTTCCTCTGCAACTACGCGACAATCACCAGCAACAGTGTGAACCCAAAGAGGCCAGAAAGTATGTCATCCAGCTCCCACTGAGCCAACAAAAGGAAACATCATGGCTACAGCACTAGCAGCAAAACAGGAACAAACCTGCCACAGAGAAGTCTGTAACCAGTAACACTGTGTGTCGCTAAAATAAAGGATTCAAATTGTTTCGTGTTCAGCTTTGAAAGGTGTTGTCACTAATAATACATTAATAATACCTTCCTCGGTGAGGGAAACCTCTCCTGTGATGGAGTCAATGGAGAACATTTGGCTGGATGGAATCCTGGGCGTCTGTTCCAGGAGGCTGAAGCGCAGCTCGGCGTTGACAGAGCTGCGCTCGTCCCGGTCCAGAGCCTCGACCTGCATAAATGGGATCCCTGAGACACAGGCGGGGCGGTCACAAAGTTGAGAATCATAGATCAGACAACAAACCAAAAAAAAACCTCCAAAGATGGGCAATTATTTCACCGCAGCTCAAGGTTCTCTTACCTTTGAGAAGGCCGAGCTGAACACTGCCTCGCATGCTCTCTCTGATAAAAGTGGGCACGTTGTCGTTCTTGTCAATGACGCACACTTCCACGGTGAAGCTCTGTCGACTCACTGGCGTCCTGAAAGACACCTGCACAACACGCACAGTCACACCTTTTTAGTGCTGCTTTAATGACTAAGTCTAAGACAGGCATACCAAACAGGCTGGAATACAGCTCAGATGCTGAACCACAATACAAACTAACATGGCTCTGTGAATGACGAAGCATTATAAAAGAATAATTTACAATAGAATTTTAAGTATTTCAATTGCATGAATAGGGGTTGTGATGCTACCTGCAGAGAGTATGACGGCTGTTTCTCTCTGTCCAGAGGTTTCAGAGCATACAGAAACTGAGCGTCCACTCCAAAAATCCCTTCATCGTCCCCTGTCACCACCAGATCGGTGTGATTTGGAGGCAGGTTATGAAGCTGTGATGGCAAAAACAATTAGATTTTTTTTTTAAATTGTGATTTAATACTAAAACCTAATTAATATTCCTTCCTTCACCTCAAAAAATCCACAACACTCTCCCTCACCATTATTACGCAATCTTTCCATTCTGGCCATTAACACGTCGCTTGGAGAGTGGCACTAATTCAACCGCAGAGACCGAAAAACGTGTATACGTGTCAGTCAGGATGTGCTGACGTCAGAAAAGAGACAATTAAACTGTCAGATATTGGTACGCAATAAAGAAAGAGCCTGCCGAGCTGGCCTAAATGCAGAGGCTGGAGCTAAAAAGCAACGTGAACACTCTAATTAAAGTCAGATTATGACAGCAGCACATTTGCACATTTCAAACCTTGAATAAAGATGGAAGAAGTGAAAAAGGCCCATGTCAGATAGATTTTATAAAACACGTTACACATAACGTAATTCATAAAAAAAACTAATGTCTTTAATTACCTTGGTGAGATACCATGGGAAAATACCATCATAGTTCTCAGGGACCCCAATTTTGACATTTGTCCCATGGCATGGTGCAAAGACAATAAGTATCTCCAACTGCAAGACAAGATCACGCTCAGAAATGTGTTTGCTCAAACGGGAATGTGCCCGAACTTCTTACTGTGAGAGCTGCGACGTGCATCGCTGGAGCTCCTCCGCCGGCCATGATTCTCTGTGGACGCAGCAAAATCACATTTCAGGCCACATGGCTGCAGCCCAACAATGCCTGCCTCGTTACTCATTCACACATTTTCTTATTAAAAAAAAAAAAAAAAAAAAAAAAAAAAACACAAACATGGCAAACTGCCTGAATTTTATTAGAATAAAAAAAACCCTTTGAAGCATTTGACAGCAATGTGATAGACAAAAAGCCTACACTGATTTGGAGACAAAATTATTTCTAAGCAGGTGAATGTAATAATATGATTTTTATATGTACCAAATCCCAAGCTACAGTGCTGCTTAAAGCTTCCATTAAACCCTCAAACAAAACAGTGATAAAAAAAAAGATTAAACTTTTTCCAATAACAGCAAAAGACATCATCTTTTCTACCTTACCATCTCTAAAAGGTGTGTGTCCTCCTGAGAGTTGTGAGAGGTCTTTTAAATTGGGTGGAAGACTGGTCTGCTTGTGTAGTCATTATGTGGATTAATGGTTAAACATGCTAACTACCTCGTTTCCTGCAAAAAAAAAAAAAAAAAAAAACAACAGCCAGCGAGGGCCCATTTCACTGATAAAATCAAATGTATATTCATGAGCTGCAGCTTTCTTGAAGGTTTCCTGATGAATGAGAAAGGGTCGGAGAGCCAGGGTTTGATGTTCTGGATTGAAATTTTATTTAAAAACGTAAACAAAGAGTTTTCAAATTATGTCAGAGTTCACACGACCAATATAACTTATTGCTTGACTCAAACATTCACATCCTGGATTCAATGTTCTGCAATAGCACAGAGAAGAACAGAAGATTTTTTTTCTCTTTTTTTGTTTCTCTTTTCTTTTTTCGCCGTGTCCTGCGTAACCTGGCGGAGGCACGAACCAGCGTACCGCCTTTCAAGTAAAGAACCCACTTTAGTCCTGGGATCGTGATCCGGTACCACGTCTTGCTATATGAGATGTGTATTGCATTCTGCGCCATTCGTTTTCAAATTATGTACATTGTTTCACCCCGACGGAGGGGTGCAACAACCCAACAGCGAGGCCATCCTGTTCCCATCAGAAACAGCATTTCCTTCTGGATTACTCATCCATTACCATACTGTCCACACTTAAATTACGTCAACAATATGTTCAAGGCAAACGGAAAAAAAAAGGAAAACAAAAGAATAAACTGCTTGCAAAGCTTCATGCAAGTCACATTTACCATGGTGACAAAGATGATGATGATTTTTTCATTAAGTCCTTTTTTTGAGGTCTACAAAATATATTTCTGTACAGCTCTAGTAGTCCTTTAGGGTTAGTGTTAAAACACACACACAGACTCGGGTCTTCAGAGGCCAAAGAAAAACAAAAGTCCATCTGTCCCCTCAGCTCCTCAGAGAACTGTCAGGTCGTGGCAGGACTTTGACTTCTGCCTGAAAGCCATCTTCTTGTTCTTGCGTGCGACCATGCGGCCCAAGAAGCGTTTGGCCTTCTTGCCGATGCTTTCCCTGCGCCTGCAGTTGGCCATGCGCCGCGCGTTGTCCTCCTTGCTGTCTTTCCTCAGGCGGATCTGTCTGACAATGCCCTCAAACAGATCCTGCACGTTGTGGTGAAGGGACGCGGACGTCTCGATGAACTTGCAATCAAATACCACAGCGCAGGCACTTCCCTCTGCAAAGGCAACAGATGTGGAGGACTTGATATTAGTACTCTTAGTTAATAGCTGAACTTTAGACAGCAGAAAGTAGCCCTGGCAGTAAAAGGCAGCTTTGGGTCTCAATGGTATTAGGCCAGACCTCAAACTGAGGTAGACTGACCCCAGAGTCAGGTCCAACAGAGTCTGATGGATTCAGCTTTAAATTAGAGCTGGCTGGTTTTGCTTTTAAATTTTTTTTGTTTGTTTGTTTTTTTTGTTTTGTTTTTTTTGCCAATGTGAGGTGATGTTTCTCTACCTATGCTCTACTTTAATGAAACAACTGGGCCACCAGATCAAACAAAATGATGGTTTACCCGTATACTTTAACACAACACTAACACGTGGATTTAATGACTACAGTGAGTGAACCCATTTTATCAAAATGATAAAAAAAAAAAAATCTTAAATCAGCCTAGTACTTAATGTATTTTGTTCCAAAATGTAAATAACTTACCGTCTACTGTCACTTCTCTGGACCGCACCAGGTCACTCTTATTCCCCACGAGGATTATAGGAATGTTCTCAGACTGCCTGGCCCGGCGCAGCTGAATACGCAGCTCTGACGCCTTCTCGAAGCTCGATTTGTCTGTCACTGAATACACAATGATGTAGGCGTCTCCCATCCTCATGCACTGCTCCTTCAGCCACTGGCTGTTATCCTTCACGAGACAGAACACAAACCAGAAAATCACTCAGGGCTGGACCATTTTTTTTTTTTTAAATAATGCGACATCCATAAAACCCGTAAGGGTAACATACCTGTTCCCAGATGTCGTACAACATGATGGAGGCTTCTTCTTCATCCACCATGATACACCTGTCATATGTGGTTCCTAATGGGATGGAGAGTAAAACTATAGTTATACTCATGAAGCAGTGCAAATGAATCAGCTGTGTGTCATCAGTGTTCTTTTTTCTATCCTTCAGAGTGTTTTCAACACACTGAACGAGCAGTAGCTATCACAACCTTTTACAATGTACTTTGTCATTATGACTGTTTCTGACAGCTGTAGAGGTGAGGGCAGGGCTGGTGCCCTGCTGGAAATGGAAATAGCAATAATCAATGCACGAATGATCTTGCGTGCAAATATAAGAACAAGGAGGGTGTTTGTTTTGTTTCCAGTGTCTCAGGGAAATGTCTTTTTTTTTCTCAAACACTTGGAGTTGACAGGATGGTGCGTAGAAAAGATTTCCAATCCCGATAAAAAATAAAAAAAATAAAAAATTGCCCAAATATATGCTTTTCTTTGGTGTCAGCACTTTAAACTAGACATAATAACGTAATAAATTCTGTAATGTGGTTTTTAAAAGTGTGTTAAAACGGATATTGTTTGGTCATTATACCCACTTTTAAAATACTGATATTAAAGAATCTGCCATCGCGCCGCTGTTTATGTTTTTAGACATAGATTTGTATTAATCAACATTTATTAGCCTCCACCCTTCCTAATTATCATGCTACACCATCCTATACAATCTCCATCTGTGCGTTTGGCTGTGGTGATGAGTCATTCGCAATAGCATCATCATCATTTACCTGCTTCGTCACAGTCGTGACCAGCATCCTCAACTCCTCCGAACACCTGTGCCAGGCTGGACTTGCCGACGCCGTGTTCCCCGAGAAGAACCACCTTGTACACCTGGGACTCTGCCTCGCTGCCGGTGGAGATGACGGAGTCAGAGGAGTCGGACGCGCAGCTGCCCCGGTGCTGCTCGTCCTGGGAGAAGGACGCGCAGCGCAGGAGGTTGGACAGCTCGTCCGTTTGCCCGGTCTGTGGCATGGTAGAGCGCAGGTCCCGGTCGTCCACGGGCATGCTTCTCCGGTGTAGGTTCGGTATATTCATGGGGAAAGGCATGCTCCCCCTTCTCTTGTCCATGTGTCGTAATTTGTCGCCTTTGTTCAGAGTCATTGCTGTGTGAAGCGGGGCTATGAGGACAGACACCAACTTGCGTAAATGTATGCTCTGACAGCGACAATAAAGATGAAGTTATCCAGACATCTGATAAATTACATAATGTCATTAAAACCTATGTTGCTCATCTTACAGTTTACAAGAAATCGGTTTGTATTTGTATTAATACTGAACACTAAAACATATATCAGGCACAGAGCACACTCGAATATAAAAACACTTACTGGTGCTGCAGTTAATCCAATAATCCTGGTCTGAGACGATGTCGGAAACACAGTTTTTGCTTGAGTCTGATCGGAGCCGCTACTCATCCTACTTATATGAGACAGGGAGTGACGTCGTCAGGGATTCGCCCCGGAGAATCACGTCTCCGCTTATTACAGCGGTGCGTAACGGTAACATCATACAGCGGAGGGGGCGTATGACTGGAAGAGCTGAGGAATCTCCCTTCCGCATCACCAAATGGAGAGCTTACCTCTGAGGGGGCGACCAGGCAAGAATCGTTGAGGAGGGGAAGCCCACTTTAAGCTCGAGCGATATAAATATTTAATTGATTCATGAAATAATTGTGGAAATGGGGGAAGGATGTCCAACGGCAACGCAGATGACTGTCATAACAAAGCTATAATCGTGGTTATGAAGGTCGCTGAAAAATGAAGGTCAAACTGTAGATCACAGGAAATTCAGTTTAATGCGAATTAAAGCGTTGTGCATTATGAATAAATGAAAAGATAAAGTATTCATTATGGCTCCATAGATGTATTATATTCTGTTTGCTTGTATATAACATAGTAAGACTTAACAATGATAAAATACATATTATAAACACAGAGGCTTGCATGACGATAACCAACACTTTATTCTAGAATATCCTGCAGTCATATAATTTCACCTGGTCTAACAAAGCCACAGAGCCAAAATGCTTTAAAAATAGACTATTAAATATATACACGATATTTTTAAAATACGTACTGGCGTTATCTGTACTTCAGGGTGTTACTTATACTTGTTTAACACCCTTAAACTGACACAGATTATAACCTACAGTACGGTGTGTTGACGCGTGTAATTGCGGCTCAGCCTTCGAGTGCATGATTTGTTGCTGCCCCCATGTGTCTAAATTCTACACTGCACTTTTGCACTACACATGTGATTCAAGCGCGCTGACCCTACGTCACTGTTAGCCCGGAAGTTAACCTCGCTGCAGTTTTGCGCATGTGCACACCGCTCGTGTCTTCGACCTCTACTCCACCGGTGAGCTCTAACGACTTCTATCGCGAAGTTCTTTTAAAATACACTTGTGGCATTAATGTTTAAACTGTTATGTTTTACATTCGTTGTCACCAAAATGATCCACCATTCTGCTCTTTCTATCCATCTTTTATTTTTAATTTTCGGGTTTTCGCCAATCTTGACCTTTATTGTGTGTCTACTTTTGCGCCTATTTTCTCCACATACTGGCAAAGTCCTAACAGTATGAATTAGCTACATTTACTGTATGTATGGTTGATGTATTTCTTTGCATTTTCCTGCAGATTGTGAGTCAACGACAGCTCGTTCGGTCGACCACTACGCCTTTTCGTCATGTACGCTTGTGCTAAGTTCGTTTCTACACCATCCCTGGTGAGTCTGTATGAATGAATGGAAAAAAATAAAGAGTTCGGTGAGCCAGTCTGTATAAATTGTTTATAAAATGTTACACAAGCTACATTAATCTTAAGCAACTGGTAGTTTTGCCAGAACATGGTGACACTTGGCTGTCTTTGACCCCTCCAGCCAGTGTTCATATACATGCAAGGACATCCATATTTACATGATCAGGATGAAACTCTCCCTCATTTATTGTGTCTACATATGAAATCAGCTTTATATGTTGCTCCATTTAGACACAAACCATCAGACTTGTTCATGCTGCAAAAGTTTAGCATTATTTAAGCACATTTACTAAAAGATATTTTATTGATCTCCAAGAGAAATTCCCAAGGTGAACTTCCTGTGTGAACTAATCTATTGCTTTTTTTTGTTTTGTTTTGTTTTTTTACACAGGTCCGTGTGGGATCTCGGGCTCTGCACAGACCAATCTCTGCCACTGTAGTTTCAGATCTCAAGAAATCAAATGTAAGCGTCTATTTGTATGTGCACATAGCTTTAATACAGATTGCATTTAACATGCCAGCAGTGTAAATCACCATCTTTTTAGGTTATGAACAGACTATGAATGAATGGATTCTGTTTATTATCCCGCAATGAGGAAATTGCAGTGTCCCAGCAGCACGTAACATGTACGGTTATACACCAAAATGGCACATGACACAATTTCAAGATATTTGAATCTGTGAGATTTGAACAGGTTTATACAGTTACATTAAAATAGAGTTTGTACAATGTTTTCTTGATATGCTTAAAGTGATGTTATGGTTACATGGATTTTTTTTTTTAAAGGAAGAAAATGAAACAAATACTGAAGTCTTTTTACACAAATGTCATATTTCTTCAGACAGCCTCCCTTTTGGCACCACCGAGCGGAGTGACCTCCCAGCAGCTGGTGGCTGTGCGGGGATTCCAGACTAGTGCCGTGAGCCGTGACATCGACACTGCTGCTAAATTCATTGGTGCAGGAGCTGCCACTGTTGGTGTGGCTGGATCTGGTGCTGGAATTGGAACTGTGTTTGGCAGCCTTATTATTGGATATGCAAGGTAAATTAAACCCATTTCAAGACTTCTATTATTGAGAGTGAATCATTTCCCTTTAAATGGTTTTAGTTTGAAGAAGCAAAGCAGCTAACTCTCAAAACAAGATTATAAATGTATGTCCCACTGTAAGTTGACATGCCTTTATACATTAACTTTAAATCAAATGTTTTCTTCTTCTCAACAGAAACCCCTCTCTGAAGCAGCAGCTCTTCTCTTATGCCATCCTGGGCTTCGCTCTTTCTGAAGCTATGGGTCTTTTTTGTCTGATGGTTGCATTCCTTATTCTGTTTGCTATGTGAAGCACAGAGGCTTTTTTCACAGTATTAGCAAGAATTAGCTGTTTAAAATACCTTTGAATGGGGCTAAATAAATGAGATTATTTTTGCCTTTCACTCACTGGTTGTGAATCCAATAATGTATGTAACTCTGGCAAGCCTAAATTGTTTTATTAATAGTTTTTCCATTGTATTGTATATTTAATCAAATGTTTAATAAGCATGCAACTGATACAACAATAAACATTTAAATATTAATGTGTCTTTATGTTTAAATGCAACTTGTCTGTTGAACAATGTTGATCATTAAGTTTTGCCTGAAATGATATCATCTCAGCATTTTTAAATTCAAATGAACTACACTAATAAGTAAATTTATTGATTTGCTTATTTAGACCTGTGTGGCAAGCATTTGAGGGTGTTTCTCTCACCCAGATGGATTATGGTTAGAAGGCTTGTGCCTGTTAAGTAGAGTTTTCCAGGCACACCAGTTAAATGTGGGTTTTGTGACTTTCCTGCCACAACCTGCAACAAATTACTTAATATAACCCACACATACATTATTTTCTAACCTGCAATGTATCTTTGTTAAATTAATTTCGTTTTTGAGTGCTTTAAATTTTTCAAAAGCACAAGCAAGTAATTAGGAGACTACCTTTAATCGGAACCTCAAACGCGGGATCTGTATCTACAGTCCGCTAGGTGACGACGCGTAATCGTTTTGGATTATTTTGCATAAAATACTCTTTTGAATCCTAATAAACTTAAAGTTCTGAATAAATAATGAACAGCAGATTTTTTTACACACTGATCACCTAATCCTAACAACGTGAGAAAATCTGAGCCGTTTATCGGATGGAACTAATAACCTAAACACGGAACACAAAATTGAGGAAGGACGGATTTCAGTAACGGACTGCTCCCCATTCAAGAGCAGCGTCTCGGATTATTCGCTCTACACCAATTAGATAATGTATGTTCGACAGTGATAGTTAATAAATAATTGAATGTCAAAATACATGGAGTCAGTATTCCAATTCTACCGTGGCTCGTGGATAGTACGTTTGAAAAATCCTAAACTCGTTCCACAGTGTTTATGGTCGTGTAACTGTCATACTGGTCCCTCGGTTTTAGAAGTGAATGACCTAAGAAGAATCTCCAATAACCAGGTAAACACACCCGAGTGATTATTGTGTATGACTCACTATGACTTTGATTTTATACATATTAAGCATCATTCGTTCTGAATTGACATACTTTTATATGCGTTGAAGAGTTTCGACTTGACCTGGAAAATAAAATGTTAGCCTATATACTGTATTTCACTATTAAGGGTCAAATTATTTCAACATGCTACTTTTTTTTAGATCGCTGAATCCAGAAATAAAACAACGCTATAGTTTATTTAATAATTAAAAAATAGCATCACCCTATTTATTTCATGTAACAGGTAACACAAAGGAGAAAAAAAGGAAAGGTGTTGTGCCAACAAGTACTGGATACCTTTGACCAGCAGTATTATCATGAACTTGGACCTTTATGGCCCCGTGCAAGGTATATATTATTATTTTTTTAAGTCTTGTTTCATAATGGATGTCAGCACTTCATTCGCTGGGATTGCTTTTCTCCACAGAGAAGTCCTCCTGGACCCACACTCCTGGCAGTATGCGGTCATGCTTAACCGTTTCAGCACTGTAACGGACATCACACAGACTCTCCAATCACAGGGATTTTCCACATTCCTGCCACAAGCAGATGCATCAGCACTGGTTTATAGTGGCCCTTCAACAGTGTCAAATTTTAAAAACCAAGCAGGAAATGACTCACTTTTGCAAACTCACTGCATTTCCAAGTGCCCTCGGAATGACTCTCATGACCAGCCTGGCAGCACTTCTCATGTGCTTGCTCCAAAGCTTTTATCACCTTCAGTCTGTTTCCCCTCTTCATTACAGTGTTACATCCACTCGTATCCATTGCGGTTCCCCTCTCAGGTTCACATACCTGGACAACTGAAACAGTACTACCTCCTGAATGCTGCCTCCTTGCTTCCAGTGTTGGCTCTTAAGGTCAGAGATGGAGAAAAGATTCTGGATCTTTGCTCTGCTCCTGGAGGCAAAGCCTTAGTGATAATGCAGTGTGCTATGCCAGGTGAAATGACAACTATATGCTCATTTTTACACTCGTTTATTTGATTGTCTTCATGCCATGCAGTTGGGTATAAGAATGCGATTTTTAGAACAAATTAACTGGATGTGCAAGATGGGTTTATTTTTGCTTTGAATAAGATTATATATGTTGTGGTCTTGAGTATTGGTAATGAGTTGTAACACATTTTGCTTTGCTCTAGAACTTCTTTGTTGTAATGAACCAGACCCTCACAGACAAAAACGGCTGACCAAGACCTTGGAGTCCTTTCTGCCTCACTCAGTGACCAGCAGAGTGATCATGTCTGCACAGGATGGACGATATTTTGGGCACAGGGAAGTCGGGAAATATGACAAGGTGGGCCGATACAGATGTCACAATTGTTTTGTGTGTTTGTTTTTTTAAAGCAAATGGCCATTTTGCACCAAATTTATTAAAAACAAATTAAGTTGGAAAAAAAAGTAAGCTCATGAATAAATAGTCCATCGTGCTGTTTTCTGACGCAGGTTCTAGTTGATGCTCCATGTTCAAACGACAGGAGCTGGTTGTATTCTCCCAGCAGCCAGCAGGGGGAGCAGAGATTAAAGGAAAGAGCTATGCTACCTGTGCTTCAGGCCCAACTACTGAAGTAAGCCCTATCTTTGAACAAATAATGTAGATTTATTAACAGCATGATATAATTGTTTAAGATTATATTCATGTAGTTTGTGATAGTGAGAACTTGAGTAATATTGCATTATTTTTCGGTCACTGTAGGTCTGCGCTGTCAGCAGTGCGCCCAGGTGGTGTTGTGGTGTATTCTACTTGTACACTCTGCAGCGCTGAAAATTCCAGTGTTGTAGAGATGGTGCTGAAAGACTGCCCTGAGGCTGAACCTGAAGACTTGTTGGAAGAGCTGGCTGTTCCTACCTCTAAATATTTCACCTTCTTTAACCCAGGAGGACACACGCTTCACGATCTGTCCCATCTGCAACAGAACAACATTGTGTCCTTTAATCGCAACAGACTGGGGATCTTAGTGGTTCCTGAGCCTGGCAAGACCTGGGGACCCATGTTTTTATCTCGTATTAAAAAGAAGCACTAGTTTGAAATAAAGTCTTTGGATGTGTCTGAAGTCACACACTTGTTCCCTACGCTCTACCCACTACATAGGGAGATGGCTTCAAGTGAACTACTTGTGAACTCACTGATAAGTTGAAAACCCATTTCAGACACTACACCCGTGTGCTTTAAATGACGTCAGAGCGTCGTGAATATGCACCAGTTTGACATCAGTGCCGGTATATATTTTATATTAAATATATATATAGGATGATGAGATGTATTGCTTGGTTAGGGAGTATCAGATATACGCTACTTTTCACAGTGCAGGATGGGATACATTGAGAGCACTCAATAGGGTGCAGCGATTCTCACTGAACATTCACACAGCCCTACAATATGGCGTACACCCTATTGAGTGTACTATAGGGTATCGGGTCTGAATTTGGACACAGGGATCTTATTTGTCTTCAGAACCAGGCACATATGGGGATACATCCCTGCTGAGGGGGAGAAGGGAAAAAGGCACCTATATCACACGTGCAAATACATTAGTCGTGGTTTGTTATCCTGAAGTTATGGATTTATAACTGGTACCAGAGGTCAATCTGCAGGTGTGGAGTCAGCAATGCCATAGAAAGATACGCAAAAGAGAGAGAGACATGACAGTACGGAAGAAACTGACATTAAACACTGATTTACAAATGAGAGGAGAGGAGGTGTAGACATGCAGGTGAGACGAATGAAACTAATTAGGTCAGAGTAGTACAGTTTTGTGGTCTACCCACTACATTTCTGGTGGTATTTTTACTTATTGCACTGTAGATGCACATGTTGCATCAGAAACATGGTTCTTTAAATCATCTGCCGTGCTTACGTACGGGGTTCTTCCCCCAGCTATTGTCAGGAAATTACTTTAAATATAAAATACATATGCGGCATTTTTGTATGACCTGTGCTTGATTGTCCCAGAACTGTAACGCTGCTGCCGATATCTCCCAGAGTGACACTACAGCACAAGGATAAATGTTTTTTTCCCTGTCTGAGAGATTAGTTTAATAACCTGAAACGGTGAGCAATCGGGAGCTAATTAACTTTTCCTTTTTCTTCATTTCTGCTAGTATATCTCCGTCCCATCTTAGTCCAAATGAAGTCGAGCTGGAGTTAATGATGTCTGATGTGCAATGGCTTGATCTGGAAGGCAGCATCATCCCTTGCAGTCTTATGAGGCAAATGAAGTTCACGTAGCTGAAGAAATGAGAGAATTCCGCTGAACCCAAGCCTTATTGGGACACATTTGTATGGATGTTTCCATTGGCTGCCTTGCTTCTGCCACTGATTAATAACGGCAGCATCTGATATGTGCTCATCATCACATCGCCAGTGTAGCGAGATGTGAGGTTAACCACGTTTCTGACCTTTGGCTGAACCTGGGTTTGTTGATGTTCCCCCATATTGCAGTCTTCCCTCAAGGCGAGAATCTCTAAGCAGCTTTCCCTCCACTTCAAAGGCAGAGAATGTAGGCCTCCTTTGCATAATCAGGTGGGGAACAGCTTTTTGCCAAAGAGGCAGGAATTAATTTGTGCCACCGCCAGATGTAATCATTAAAACTCTAGTTGCTGACAATAAACGGGGCAGCGGAGGGGAAGAGAGAAGGAATTGTCAAACAGCAGGTAGAACGAGGAGCAGAAATTGGGTAAAGGATGGGCCTGAATGCCACAGGACACCACGGCTAAATCGGCTAATCTGGTTTGAGCTCTGTTAAGCCAGAATGACATTTTTTTTTTTCCCCCAGTCTGGTAACATTTACCGGTAGATCTGTCACTTTGCTCGGACATCCTGACATGAATTTAATCCCTGCTTCTGATAACCATTTATTACACACCTGCACCGTGACGTTAGTCAAATATCCGTCAGAGTGAAAGGCTGCAGACACGTGCAGACTTTAAAGCTCGGCTGTTTCGTGTCTTCTACTTCTACCCACTAATTTTCTTATGAATGTATGCGTAATGTGAATGCGTGTGTGTAATGGGAAAAAAAGAGGGCATCATGAACAAAGTAAACCAAACATCCTACTGCTACCATTCATTTGATGGTGTTGGGGGGGATTACTCAGCAGATTGATTTGGAAGTGCCAAATAGTGATGTCAACACCCCTCCACTGATTTTCTAGCGACATGCATTTCTATCTTCCTAACAAATATCTTCTGTGTTAAATGAGTAACTGTTTTTGAATAGAAACTTTACTATTTGTGAGTATTCAGTCAGTAGGAAGTGATTATCCAGGGTGGCTGCCCTTAAAAAAATGAAACCTACTTGTGCAGACACAGAGAAACAGTTTAGCTATATTCCTATAACTTTTTAGGCTGAAATAGCCAGATCCTGGAAAGAACAATGCTGCCAGGAAAAACACAAAGAGAAGCACATGGATAGAATCCAGTAAATCTATTATGCTCTGCTTTTTATGCGGACTTTTCTGGCGCAAAATATGTGGCGGTGCTATAAAAAAAAAGAGCTGATTTAGATTTCCTGTCGTCTGCATGCAGCATATCAGGTACACTCGGTGTGAATGCTGCCAGACGTTGCCTGAGGAGGACGAAGAAGAGGATGACAGAGTGAGCTAAAGCTCCATCAAGCCTAGCCTAGCATACAAATATACTGTACAGTTAATGGTTTCCTGCAGATGTGCTGCACGGGAGGCTTTCTTCTAAAAACTATAAATATATTACACATGTGAATATCTTCTGTCTCCACAATGTTCAGTATATTGTCAAAGTAAAGACTCTGTGATCAGTGTTGTCACTCTTTCTTTTCCATCTTTTTATATTTGTCATTTGTGTCAATCAATGCTTAAAACTAGCCTGAGCCACCTGCGATTATGTAATTTATTTAAAGTGGATGTGGAGAGTGGATGTGAAGGTAAACCACTACTCAACTGGAACTGATAAACTTCCCACCGGTGCGAGGATTAAATAAGAGACACTTCAATAATAACACAAGCTGATTCAGAAATAATTGCAAACACTTTCAACTTATTTAAAATGCTGATAAACTGGATATTATAATTGTATTCATCAGATTTTATACACATGCACTTGCTTACATAACCCATTTATTATTTATATGCACTTGGTAGAGGAATGCATGTCGCTTTATCTCCGTCTCTCTCAGTGTTTTCACAGCCAGAACTACTCAGATGTTTGCAGAAAATTCCACTGAGCTTAAATCCTGTATTCTGTTCCCAACAGACCGACGTTTCCAGTGTACTGAAATGAAATAAAATCATCCATCGCCGTATCATTCCTGAAAATACTGCAGGCTCATTTCCTATCAGCATGACTCAGTAATCGTGGTGCTGGAAGGTGGCGCTCAGTGCCTGCACACCCACCATGTTTCCAGGGTTTCACAGGCACGCACACACACAAGGTGACACTGAGCCCAATGCAGTGTATAATATGTAGTCAGCACAAAGGCGGGCGGCAGACGGGAAATGTCTCCTGTTTTTCCTCACTGTTGATTTTTCCACTTTACCTGCCTCCGTGTCCCTGCTGTGCATTCAGAACTTGCTATTCTCTCTATCTCCTTGACTTTTTCCTCCTCTGCCGAGCACGCGCAGGCATGTGTGTGTGTGTGTGTGTGTGTGTGTGTGTGTCTGCCTGTCTTTCTGACTGGCTCTCCCCTCTCTCTCTCCCTTTGATCTTGCCAGTTCTAGCGCAGAGTTCCACAGTGATGCAGGATGGCTTTTCTCTGCCTATTAATGTCTTGGCTCATGCTCTGCCTTTCCCAGGAGGTCTACTGAGACATCATTTTCCTGCTGTGCACATTATATTGACAGTCCCGGTCACCCTTAATCACAGATGTGCGTACATGCATGTATGCGTAATGTGAATGCGTGTGTGTAATGGGAAAAAAAAAGAGAGCATCATAAACAAAGTAAACCAAACATCCTACTGCTACCATTCATTTGATGGTGTCGGGGGGGATTACTCAGCAGATTGATTTGGAAGTGCCAAATAGTGATGTCAACACCCCTCCAGTGTCCTGACGGTTGGCTGCAGGAAATGTCAAAAAATGCCCTTTCGTTCGCTGTCAGCTCAGGCATGAAACATCAGGTACTTGTTTTCTGACTGAGTTTCTTACTTCGTGAAGTGTGTGTGTGTGTGTGTGTGTGTGTGTGTGTGAGTGTGAAACCTTTCAACCTAACTCCAGTGACCACAAAGACAGACTCTCACCTTCCTGTGTGTGTAATTCCTTGGAAATACACACACAGGAAGTACTTATTATTACTGTTTTATTACAGTATCCTATTGCTTGTTTAATTATCCTTTTCACCATTTAACTGCACTCTTATATTCACATCAGTTATTTTGTGATATTAGAATAATAAGACTCCTCTAATGATGCATGCTAAACTGAATGCAAAACAAAAGGAAAGGCTTCAAAATAAATGATTTGAATTTAAGCTTCATTATATTTGAATATGATTTTATGATCTTGATCCTGGAGCTAAAAGCTGACGCGCAAATGTCAATGAAATAGGCAGGATTCAAAATTAAGCTTTACTGCACTGAAATGCGATTCAGAAGCCTTAATAAAGGCTAAACCTGAAAATGTCAGAGTAACATAAACTAAAGTAAACTAAAGGAAGTGAGTCTTTTGTCTTTTTGTTTTGTCTTTTTTGGTGGGGATGGATGTATGAAGAAGTAAAATTCGAGGGAAACTGGGAAAAAAACCTATTTTCTCGGTGGCAATAATACAAACCGGTAAAGATAAATATGTAATTTGCTATGTGCAAAAATGACCCTAGCAGGCTTGCACACAGAATCAGGAAAATCATCAGCGTTCCTGTGCTGGCTGTGAGCAAAGATGACCCAACAGAAATACCATTGATATCAGCTCATTACACTCTGTTGGAAGGCGTTCTCACGCAGAGCAAAGCAATTATTAATGGTCCAGTCAACAGCCTTATCCGTCTGTGGTTACCAGTGTTCAAATCGACAGGTGCCTTCAACCTAAAGCACTTTGAGGATCAGTGGGATAAATGTGGGGGTGCTGCACCTTTGGTCTTCTTCTGGTTGGAGATCCTTATCCTCGGTTTGTTCACTTTTAATTAAAACTGTTGACCATATCAGACAAAAGAGCATCATTATCATTTGTCCACATCTTCCATCCAACCTTCTCCTCTCTCTTTCTCTCCCCCCTAAGTGCTGTAGCTCCTCGTCGGAGCCCCAGGGATACGTGCACCTTGATTGTGTTTTGATGTTCTTGTAAAACTAACAAGTGCACTCAGACTCAGGACCCATAACATACGAGGCCATTCACCCAGAAGGAAAAGAGACGGAGGAGAGAGGAGTAGTGCTTCCCATCAGGATCCACAACGTACACAAACAAACGACAGAAATACTATACATGAGGGAAGAAACAATACATCTTTTACTATGTACTGACCAGATAGGTCATGTAAAACACATTTTTATTATTATGGGTTGTCTTTATTCCCTCAGACAAATGCCCAATTTAAATAGACGACCTCCAAAGTTCTGCTAATTGTAATACTTGACTTTTTCTCTTTTTAATATAAAGTATAATCTTTGCGCTGTGGATTGTATTAGTTTGCTGAGCCACAGCAAAAGACAATTTTTGTACAAAAGACACTCTCTTCTTCTAGTGGACATCTGAGCAGCCATATCAGGGTTGTCAGAAGCTTAGATGGACCGTGGATTTTCCACAGACCAAAAATATGTTTCAAAAAAGGACAAAAAGAGAGAGATTGATAGTCTTGGTTTGATGATCTGGCTTTGTTTTCATAAAACTGCCTTTGTGTGTTTTTACGTTTGATTTCTGAAACACTGCAACACTTTCAGAATAAGCCTGTTGTGTTGTTACTTTTCTCTTTCATACTTTTGGACACCATGACCATAATTTGGATGCCCCAAACGTTTGAAAATGCAGGCCATAATCCAAAGATTATCTAAACAGCTACATTAACTTTAATTAACAACTGTCTGTGACCTTTTGACATTTTCAAATTTGTAAACGTTGAACATTTTTCAAGGTCATGAAACCTCGCTTGATCGATCAGAGGACCCCGCTGAGCCTGAAAGCACCGTCGGCCCCTGAACCGCAAATCTGGGCCTCCTCTCTCCGATCATCGATCTTTGAACACCAGGTATTCGGAGGTGTTCATACACTGACTGAAAACCTTTCCCAGCTCCAGAACAAAGGATCGGCTTGGTAGGAAGTGGGGTGGTGGTGGTGGTGGGGGGGGGGGGTGGGTGGGGGTCACAGGGTGTCCTCTAAATAGTTGTGCTGACACCTCTCTGAGTTATAAACCAACTTTATTTGGTTTACTTGCAGAGTTAAATAATTATATGTTCCTCTTTAAGTAGGAAGGATGATATCTTACCAATTATGTGACTCCTTCTGGCTTGTAATCTAGCTTTTGCGAATTCCGTCTGCGCCTACCCCAATAGAGAGTTTGATCTGAGGCAAGGGCACAACTAATCATGTTTATGTTTCCGTGACCTTTCTCTTCTGAAAAACCTGCTTGTGATTGCATCTGGATATCCTGTTTTACAAGGATCTAAAAGTTCTTTAGTGTGTATTTGATCTTCTTTGTGTCCTTTCACAGTTCAATCTTTTTTTTTCTTATAAGTTCACAGAAACTTTCACTAAATGTTAATCGTGACCTTTTTCCGTTTGACTAAAACTACATGCCTAGGAGGGGAGAGAACTTTATCAGTGAAGCACTACGTACTTAACAACCCTGACAGAAAGAACCTGTCTTCCTCTGTGTGACTAATACTCACAATAGCAGGAGGCATACTTCCTGCTGACTAAACAGCCTGAATTTGTCCTGAATTTAACATTATATGTAGCTGCTTTGGAGCTGAAAGTGTTCTGATGCCACATAAATTTTGTTAAAATAGAAACAAAAAAACCGTTTGGCATGAAGCTTGTGCTCAAGATGTGTGGCATCCTGCGGTGCCACACATTTATGTAGATGGTTGACATATTCATCAGCCAACATTACTGGGTCTAGTGTGTACTTATCAGTTCCCTTAAATTAATAATTAATTTGGCTGCTAAGTCACCCAGACCAGTCAGTCAACAAAAGAATGAGCACAGAACTCTGAAAAATCTGCAAGTGAGCATCTTCTCCCCAGCCTAAATAGAACCGATGTCACTGCTCAAGGACTTTGAGATTCTATCTATCTATCTATCTATCTATCTATCTATCTATCTATCTATCTATCTATCTATCTATCTATCTATCTATCTATCTATCTATCTATCTATCCATCCAGGACTGTATGCTTTGGTGCAGCAACATTAATGTTGGACCAGACCAAAGGCCCTTCTTCCCCCTCTGGGGTCTTTGTCACATGAAATTACTGTTAACACACACACACACACACACACACACGAGTCCATGGACTCAGTTAAACTCAGTCTTGGGAGTAAATGTTTGTGCTGTGGAAGCGCTGGATAGAGGAAGCCTTCTCACCTCAGCGCTGTGCAACCAAATCATGAAATATTCAGAGAGAGCGATGGGTAAAGAAAGTGGGTACACAAAATGGAGAGAGTTCATGGGACAGAGAGAACCATAGGTGTGCCCAACAGAAGAAGATGGATAAAGGGGGAAAACAAAAGTTGGTGCTACAGCTCTGACAACTAAAGATCTATTAAAAGAATGGTGAATTAAATGGAAAAGAGCAAGAAAGTAAAGGCTGATGACGGAGGGGCTGGACAGAGAAAGGAAAGGAGGAGCGAGAGGGACAGTGAAGCAGGACAGGAGGGCAAAGTAGACTCAAATAGACTGTAGACTGACAGGCAGAAAATAGAAATAATCAGTGTGCAGAATCCTACAGCAGAGTGCAGCAAATACATGGCAGTAAACGATGCTATAATGCTCCGTCAGTCTTCAGCTAGAACTTAGCGGGAGCACGTTCATTGACTGGGATGATCTGTCCCAATCCTGAATGACTGTTTACAGCTAGAGTTCGCTAACTATACGTCGTCTGCTCGACCCGACGGAGGATTGTGGAAAGTTTAGTGTTTAGAGTTGTTTTTAATGACTTGAACAGCAGTAACTAGGTCCTGTGTTTCCTTTTGACAGGGGTGGTGTTGGACATGGTGTGACATTGTTTTTTTGGGGGGCGGGGGGTTATATGTTTGTGGGTCGTTGAACTGGGTAAATTGTTTTATCCCGTAAAATTACTGATGCTGCTCTTGCGGGGGATTCACCAGACTCCCTGTGACTGATGCTAATCTGAATGGGCTTTAGTTTCACTGGCTGGGTTTCTCACCAAAGCAATTTTATCTATTTTCACTTCATCAGGCCATTAGGTCATATCAGTATGTGGTCAATATTGTACATAAACAATAACAAGTTTTTTTTTTTTTTTTTTTTAATGCTGATTATTATTTGATTAAAGGATGTTTTGCAGGGTTTGGTGCAAGTGTAGGCAGGCAGAGAGTGCGGAGGTAATCCAGAAACACAGAGGCTGAAGACAGTCGATGAACTAAACTGGGTCATGCACAAAAGAAGCAACATGGGGAGAATCACTAGAATGCTGGGGGAAAGCTGAAGCGATGAATGTACTGAGCACAGAGAGAAGTATACACCAGGGAGTGCAGTAATAAAATACAGGTGAGACAGGTGAGGTTATGTGCAGGGGAGAGTGGGAGGGGGAGCCCCTACAAGGGTAAATGAAGAGATCAGAAATTTAAGAAAATAATTAAACAAAAGTTAAAATTAACTCAAAATTGATCCATTCATCAGTCGCGTGTCTGCTCGCTGGGGTAACTGTCCATGGTGCTGAAAAACACAAAGGTCATTGACTTGCATTGAAAGAACATGTGCACCTACCTCACACTGCATTAATATTATAATAATAGTTTAATAATTTGATTTACTACATGAACAGTCAATTCTGGATGCTCTAACCTGAAAATGTCCATGCAGGGTGGGGGTAGAATAAAGTATTATGTGGAAACAGGTTTGTCACACTTTCCTGACACCATGATGATTGTTTTAATACTGCTTCCAGCAAGGCTGAAAAGGATCACTGTATTTCTTTGACTGGCTAATAGCTCTCTATTAGACGGCGCATTCACTCCGACTTACTTAAAGTGTCACTTAAATAAACCACTAACAGGCGTTTTTGCACCAACTGCTGGGTGGTGGCTCTGCAGGTTATGTAATGTCAACCTGCCCTCCACCGGAGAGGCAGTAAACCTCTATTAGCATCCACCTCCACTCTTTTGTTACAGATTACAGATTTTTTTTTTCATACATTTTAGAGTAAATATGAGCTTCTTTGTGTCAGGCTGTGTTTTGGTGCAAAGCTCCAAAATGTCAAAGGATTAAATGGGATTATTTCCAGTGTCTCCTCAGATAATCTGTCAAAATCATGAAGTGAAGAAATGTACACAGAAGCACAACAAAGGATTAGAATTGTGATAAATTCAGCTGAATGTCACCCGAAACCTGAAAGTTAAAAAAACAAACAAACAAACAAAAAAACCAAACAAACAGAGAGGCAAATTCCACAAGACAAGAACCTATAGTCTGAGCCAAAGTGGTTTACCCTGGCTATCACATGAGAGAGTGAAATCTGTCAAACTCGTGACCTCTAACATGATGAATTTACTTTAATTATTCTATCAAACTATACTGAGGCAAGCTCTTAAAAAACACCCTTTAGTACGTGGATCAGCCCAGGGTTACCACCATTTTTAATGGTGATACAGTGCTCTCATCACCGTCTCAAGGCTTTCCTGCCCTTGACAAATTCATATTCCAAAGTATTCCCATATACTTATATATGGGAATATATACCAAAATGCTGATGCAAAAGAAGACTCTAAAGAAGATGTGAAACATCGTCGGGATAAAGAGGTGACTTTGGAGTTAGCTTTGAAATACAGTGTCTTGGATGTGCTGCCAAAATAAAAAAATAAATCAACTCTGCACCAGAGAGAGGTAAAGTGTGTGTGTGTGTGTGTGTGTGTGGGGGGGGGGGAGATAACGCTTGACGAGAGAGAGAGAATGAGAGAGAGAGAGAGAATGAAATTGCGGCGGAAAGTCCGAGGTTTCCCTTTTCGTCTCATTTCATTTTGGATAAGAAAAAGAAAAATAACTTAGAAAACAAACAGAGCAGGTCATACATTCTAAGAGGAAGTTAACTTCTGGACTCACTTCTGGTATCCGCACCTGCCGACCCGTCTGCATCTCCAATCTTTTGAAACAAGTCCTGCCCTCGCAGAATTTGTTCGCGTTGCCAATTTTTCTGTTTGGATTACTGTGCGCAGTGGCTGGTCAGTTACGTCCGTCTGCCCGCCTTCTCATGAATGGATTCTAGCTTTAAAGAGAGAGAGAGAGAGAGAGAGAGAGAGAGAGAGAGAGAGAGAGAAAACCACCCCCGTAAGTAAACAAAAAGTACGTGTGGATCCGAGTGACCTGAGTTTGGATAACGGACGAACAGACGATTCATGACAGCCCCGCACCTTTTCTTTCGGGCGATCTGCTCAGGTGCCTCTGCAGCGTCTTAGATCGGGTCTCACTTGTGTTGCTGTGTCTGACTCAACGATGTGCTCCGGTGGGAAATACTGTGTCTTTCTTTTCCTGCTGCAAAGTAGCCTGTCGGACCCGGCGACCACGAATCAAGGTGAGCGTGTGGCGCGTAGCCTGGCTGCGCAACTTTTCTTTTCTTTTCAGAGTAACGCCTGAAAGCCTCCTTATGTAAAAAAAAAAAAAAAAAAAAAAAAAAGGTATGAAAATATGTAATACATGTTAGATGAATATTGAGGTTTCTTTCCCCCTAAAATGCCATTGCCTCTGTTATATAATAAGAGTTTAATTGGGTTTAATATACCAGTAAACAACCGCCTGAGAAGAAAACTAACCATCAATGACATTAAAAAAAAGGTGAGCGTTCACTAAAATGGATTTATTTACCTAATCTTATTTTATTTATTTATTTATTTATTTATTTATTTATTTATTTATGTAATTGCTGACTCTAGCACACTCATGACATATTTGGGGTGAGTCTGTCTAAACTCTGGATGTGACAGAGAATAAAAACTGTAAGATGCAGAAAGTTAACCGAATCCCCCGGAGCTGAATTTACAGACAGAAATGCACATTTTCAGCATCCTGAATGAACACCTGCAGGGTGCCAGGCAGAAGCCAAATCAGCCAATTTATGGAGGAGGATCCAAGATTATGCTTTGCCTCCGTAAGTGTGCAGAAACATTGCCGCAACTATAGGGACCTCAAAGTGTTCCATCGTCAGCCTCGAGCACATCCTGTCAGCTATACAGCGTGTCTGAGTTGGTCTATTTCTGTCCTCCCTAAGTTCAGCCATCCATGGGTGAAAATATAGGAGTTTGGTCAACACGTTCCCAAGAGGATTCCTTTAAAAAAAAAAAAAAAAAAAAAAAGCCATTGTTGCAGGAAAGTATGTGGATTTTCCTGCTTTTATGTGGGTCAGCTGGTTGACGCAGGTGTCGCTTCTTTAACATGCAGTGACAGGAGCCAGATGACAAGGTTGGGAAAAAAAACAACAACAAAAAAAAAACAACCAACCGCACAGGACAGTTAGATGGGTAAAGAACTGTCATAAATGTGATGCATTTGACAGCTTCCATCTTGCACATCTGCAGTGGGCAGTTTTAAGCACATTTTCTGAAAGGTTGGCATTGATGTGCACTTTGAAAGGCAACAATTTTGTAAGTCGGCATGTGTGTTTGAGTTTTCAGACGTCCCCAAAAAGTGTTACATGTGGTGGTGACATTAAAAAAGGCCATTACATCATCAATATGTAAATTAATATTATCTTGCGCTATTACATATCAGCCGGCTGTTATGTGTGTGATATGTATTTCACTAGCAATGTGAGGACTATTTTACTGCTTCTTGTGATTAGAATTAGGTCGTTCTCTCTTCTCTCTGATCAGTGGTGACTGAACTGCTTTCAGTGGAACAAAGAGCTGATGGTGCCATTAAGTGATCTGAGATGATCTAATAATTCTGTTTTTTTTTTTTTGTTTTTTTTTAATAATGTAGCTAAGCAACCAATTCAATATGGTTGGAACCAGTGTTACAAGCATGTTTACCGTGCAATTACTTTCATTGCCAGAGGAGGGAGACAATTATTCATCAAATCTGTATACGTTAATTTTTTTAACATTTTTCGTAAACAGAAATAAATGGCATAATTTTAAAGTACTCAAGCCCAATACACAAACAGATAAAAACATTCTAATGTTTTACTTTGAAACATTATGCACAAGACAGGGTATGCACTGGATTTTGGAATAACACACCTAATGGCCACTCTTAAATTGCTAAATAATGAAGCATGATGAACGCGTCATGCAGCAGGCCATGATGCAGAAGTGCTTTTCAACAACTTGAACTGAATTTCAAAACAGTGAGCCAAGCCCTTTCCACAAGGGCCCTCTAAATTGAGCCAACAGAATTAAGGCGATAGATGATTGATGACCAACTACACTAAAACCCAAGAATATGCATTTGATGTGGAATCTTGAAGCATTAGATGGCTTATTTAGATGTTGCTCATAATCAACTGCCTCCTTAATGTCTCTACACTTGAGTGTACTTTTCACTTGCATTTGTCCACTTGTGCTTCACATCTGAGCTGATAAAGGGTTTTTCACTACACTAGCAGCAGCCAGTAATCAGCCATAATCAGCACCGATCTAAATTGTTGAGTTTGGTCGGCGTTGTCAGTTCTAATCGCAGGATTGCAGTTCAGGATCACATTGTGACTGTTTCGGTGTTTTGGGGATCTTTCAAGGTTATCCTGAGCTCACAGGATTAGTTCTTCCGCTGACAAGACTTCCTCTCCTTTATTCACGACTGAATTAGCCCAGTTTGAAGAGTCAGAGCTACAATTCTTTACACTCGTGTGTTGAAAATGTATTATCAAAAATAAAATCACCTGAGTTATTATTCACCACCTGAAATATTATTTTTGTGTGTAGGAAGGTTTTCTAAAATGCAATCCTTTTCAATCGGTCAGGAGGATTTAGGCATGATGGTGGCAGATCAATTTGCTCCCAGACACAATATGCAGACAAGAGTAATGTGATTTTTGCCTCCTGAAGAAAATGTTTTGCTCTGTATTTGTGTGGGTGTGTGTACGTGCTTTGCGGGTTGGGAGGTCATCTGTTATTTCCTGGTTCAGAAGTAGCTTCAGGATGGTGGAAAATAAAAAAGCACGGACAAGTGGGACATTTCTCATCGCGATGAAAGATTGTTTTTCCAGTTTTGTTAAAAATCGATATCTCTCTGTCTCTATGGTCTGCCTGACTGCGCCCTCACTCAAAATGCGAGACAAGGTCACCTGATTGTAATTCAAGCTTTAATTACCGGCTGGTGGTCAAGACTAAATGAAGTCTTCACAAACGCTTAAGTGGATCGTAGTCTCACTAAGGTAGATCTTCTCTGATTATCTGACTTGATCGCTGCCACAGCTGCACTGAATTAGTCCAGATTTGGCACAGCTGGGCCAAATGCTGAAGTGGTGGCTAAGGAAATGTGACTTTTTGTCGACCCCTGAAGTGCGGCACACTTTGTTGATAGAGATTGTAATTAACTGACTGTGTGGAGACAAAGGAAATTGCACATTCATCATATCAAATCGACTCAGGGGGCTTAGCCAGGGACAGATAATGACTCTTTATATTCATCAGCCGTGACCAGAGTGCAAACAGTTGGAGATGCTAGCACTTGTAGGTGCACGCTGCACAAGAGCCATCACAGGCAGGATTATTCACAAACGCTGAGACGTGAACTTGCAAAAGTAGGAATAGATGTCGTTATCAATGCAGTGTTGGCCACAGATGTTCTGTTTCCGAATGGAATTTGCAGTTGGCCTCGGGGCTCATTTAAGCTCCACGGTGGATACGCCGATCAAGTCGGACAGAAATCCTCTGCTGGGTTTTCTGTTTTTCTTGCTATTTCTTCTTTTTCTTGCAAAAAGTAAGTGAAAAAGGAAGTGAAAAGGGAATACTGGGTCACTGGAAGTTTAAATATCTGTTTTGTTTGTACGAAACACACCGCCAGCTAGTGGCCTGGCATGGAAAGGTGCACAAGCGTTTCCAGTAGGTTCAAGACAAGAAAACCTGCAGCTTTGTTTTATAATCTTAACTGGAAACACAATCCTCTTTGGTTAAAGGGAGACTTGAGAAACATGTTAAAGTTCAAGATGAAAAGTTTATTTCTTTATTTTCCGCTTCACTCATTTTTGGATTATCCTTCATGTCATGCAGAACAAGAAACTCCTGACCTTTGTAAAGGTACCAATCTTTCAGAGTTCACCGTGACAGAGGGAGGATCTGCGCTGGTGTGGCGGCCGTTCTTAAGAGCCGTTATTTCATGGTGGTTGAACCAGATAAGAGCTTTATGACTCTGTCTTCTCCTCTCTGACAACTTGATAACAATTTGTCTGCATTCTTCCCTCATTGCCATTTCTCTTTTTTTAACATTTGCCCCCTCAACCTCTCTCACCCTGTCTTACCTCTTTCTGCTCTCCTCTGTCACTCTGGCCCTTCACCTCCATTTTACTTTTATTGTTGTCCATCCCCAATTTCTAAAGTGGTTCTGTTGGACACAACGACAGTGCTGGGAGAACTGGACTGGAAGACATATCCTGTCAATGGGGTGAGTGAAAAGATCATTTCTTATTATCAGAATATTCAAATTCAACCTGTCATGAATACAACTCAGAATCAGTATGAAAGCATTGTACTGGGGAGACATTATACTGCAGAGAGTTAAAAATTATGATTGCTGTGTCGGGGCGGCACGGTGGTGCCGTGGTTAGCACTATCGCCTCACAGCAAGAAGGTTCGGGGTTCAAATCCTGGCTCTGGCCTTTCTGTGTAGAGTTTGCATGTTCTCTCTGTGCATGCGTGGGTTTTCTCCGGGCACTCCGGTTTCCTCCCACAGTCCAAAAACACGCTTGTTAGGTGAATTGAGCAATCTAAAATTGACCAAAGGTGTGAGTGCTTGTCTGTCTTGTGTTAGCCCCTGCGATAGGCTGGCGACCTATCCAGGGTGCCTCTCGCCCCTTGACAGCTGGGATAGGCTCCAGCAGACCCCTGCGACCCAAAAGTGTGGATAAGCAGGTATAGAAAATGGATGGAAATGGATGGATTGCTGTGTTGTTCATTATTTCCTACTCACTATATAGAGAGCAGGGTTGAGTTAACTGCTTAGTACACCTGCTTATGAGCTGCAAACACTAGCTGGTGCATAATCAGGTACTAGACTGATGACAGCTCTGGTCTAGTCATTTTATTTTTTCTACTCATTAATTAATATAATACACTCAGTGGTCATTGTTTGTTTGTTGATGTAGTACCGTGTCCTTAATACTTCACTTAATTATTACTTAATAATTAACATCATGTCTAGCTTCTCGTATTCTGCAAAGGAAGATGGTGTATATTGCTCGGTTCTCTTCACCAAGCGTTATGAGATACGTTGAGTACACTAAATAGGGTACAGCGGTCTTCCCTTAACATTTAGACAGTCCAACAATATGGCGTACGATGTGCGATACACAGCCCTCTGAATAGCATTTTTCCTTAATTTCAAAAGAAATGATTTAAAAATAAAGAATAAAAAATGTTTTGAGCACTGTATAATGCAAACGTACACATTGCTGTGAAATCGGTATAAGTGTGTAAAGTTTGTCGTGACTGTGTGAGTCACGCTCAGTATGTGGATGTGCACGAGGCAGCTACTGGGGCTCCGGCCCCGTTTAGATGTGTAACCGATTTTGTGCACTACTTCTGTTGTACCAAACAAATACAGGATGTTACACTTGCTCTCCCCATATCAAGAATTTAGCAGCCTGTGTTTTCCTCCGTTATACATTGTAATCTGTAAGAGAAAACAGAGCCCGTTTCTGAATATAATCCCACCAGAGATTGCAGTAATGTCATTGTATTATATTATTTTCTTGCAGGGCTCAGACAGAAGGGTTGATTTTATTTTTCTTTAAAAAAAAAAAATAAAAATTGTAACCAACAAACAATAATTTTTCCACAACAATGCTAATGCTAATTCTGGACACAAGGGAGGGACTGTTTAAGCTTTGGGGCTATGATTGAAAATGTAATAAATCCTTTGGAGCAAAACCAATAAAGAGAAATTAAATACTGATGTATCTTTCAGGTTCAGACATCCCTGTTGAAACAGCCTTTGCTCATCCAGAACAGTGGGTTTTCGCTACGGGGAGCAGCAGAAGCAGCATTAATTAGTTGAACAAAACACAACACCGGCGCTCAGATTCACATCAAATCAATAATTCATCACAGCTGCAGAGATTTAATGATAGTTTTATAACACCTCACCTCTCTCCCTCATCCCCTCGGTGTGACAATGACAAATGGTCTTGCTTTAATCAAAACCTCGTGCCTTTTTAGACGCTGTGCCGTTGTTGTGTACGTCCCAATAATGGCAATGCATATGTAAAGGTGTTTGCTTCTGAGAGGTTCATTGACGTGATGTGAAACACTGTGCTCATATCTGGGTTTACTTACCGTTCTTTGATTAAGACAACAAACACGCACTCATATTATTTTTCTAGCAGTGCTCAGCTATATTCTGCTCTATAATGACTTTAATTTTTCATAAACAGGCTCTACCGGGACATTTGTCTCATATTATCGCTGACAGGCATTATGATACTTGCACTGCACAGCCGTGGTGTCTGTAGCCAGATAAATGAGAAAAAGAGTTTAAAGATTGTCATTAAAATGTTAGCAGTGTTTGAAGTTTGGCAGCAAAGGACTGGATGAATGGAAGATGTGTGATGTCTAATAAAAGCTGATGAAATGTGTTAGCTGACTCTGACTCAGACCTCAACAAGTGTGATCATTCTTCTCATTTGCGATCCATTTTCTGCTACTTGTGGAGCAGTTTAAGGGAGACCGGTCAATTAGTTCTGTAATTCTGAAGGTTTGTAGACTTGTATGATGAAATGGAAATGGTAGATTAGGTTCTGTCATTATCCCTGGTCATATTTTGAAACTATGTGGTTATCATTTCATACTAACAATCAACAAAATCCTAAAAGTACTTATATTTAATTAAAATCGCTGCTACAATTCAACCTTGGACTTTTTTTACTAAGTTTCCTCTGCATCCTAGTGCATCCAGAACCCTTTCCTTGTACAACTGGAAGCTCTCTTAAATAAACCACCCTTCACAAAATGATATTTTATGCATTTTAGAATGTGTCTGGAGGGGAACTCGTTATTCTGCTCATGCTAGTCTGGTCTTCACGCAGTCATAACTCATTTGGAAGATGATCTCTTTATCTGCGAGGCAAAAGTTCCTCCTAAGCCTGCTTTTCTGCATTTAACAACTTTCATAACGGCTTTTCAGCTGCAGTTTTCAGCGGCTGTCAGAAATTCCTGTCACAAGCTTATTGCAGAAGTTAAGCTGCCGGGAATCGCAGAAAAAATGTCAAAACAAGTTACTTTAAAAACTCTCCACAAGTGCGTGTCTGCACAAAGGGGGGACATTGCAGTGGCTGTTAATATGTCAATGTTGGATCATCCAAGTGTGGAGGAAGACACGCTGATGGAACACCGTTATCCTTCTTATTAGAGGACCTCCCTCTCCACCTGATGACCCCTCTGTTCACTACACCTCTTATAAGGGATTAGATCATCTCAGGCCTACTGCACAGCACAGTAAAGTCTTCTGTGAGCCCCTTTCTCCCATAAAAGAATGCAGGTTTCATGTTCATGAAAGCTAGATGCAGAAATGTTAACATTCCATTAAAAGGTCTACCTCAGGAGTTCTGTTAACATGACTTGACCTCTGTCATGAACATGTTAGTTTAGGTTGTTAGCTGGTGATTTTTGTCCGTTATGTCTGGGGGATAACAGGCTGGGCCGTGTGGATCTGATTGCCTCGCTGAGCGTGGGTTGCGGCTCATCTTTCAAACTCACGGTTCACATTTGTTTTCTCATCTCTGAACCATGTTGCATCCCTGGGGGAAGCTTTAGCAGCGAGGCACGGGGTTACAAGTTGCCATTTTATCATGTTTGTATGCATAATGAAACTTTAATGACACAGCGCTGAGCGTGTGGAAAGCATACAGCCAGATACGAACTTACTGCTGGCGGTCCACGAGGAGGAATGTAAAACCAGTCAAAGAGTTTTTGCTCTATATTATTTTAATTTACACTCTTTTTTAAAGTGAACTATTTCTATCGAAACTTTCACTTCAACAGAGCTTTGGGAATGGTGATACAAATTAAGAGAAAACTAAACTCATTCAAAACTTCTTATGATCATGTTTTCCAGCGCTAAAAAAAAAATGTGCTTATGCTAATAATTGCTCCTGCAAGCACAGCTGCAGACTTGCTTAGGGAAGTAGTTTTGTGAAATAATTATGTAAAAGTATTTATAGTAATACAGCAATACTTAATCATCTGAAATGATGCCATATTCCTATTGTTTCTCAATGCTTAATGCTGTATACAGTAACAAAACTAGCACATTAGGTCTACAAATCAGTTTATTACACATAAGCTGAATTTCATTGTTAGCCTGATCCAGATCAATTGTCCTAATAATTACTATCATTTTATGATGCATTCATTTATTTTTCCTGTAGCACTGATACATTTTAATTAACATCTACACCCAGTATAAGAAAGTAGAACATATTGTCTGGATTGTGAAAAGAATGAAGAAATGATCATGATTGATTAACCACAGAGCCTTCAAGAGTCAAGACTCAGTCAAGACTCAAGAGTCAAGACTCAAGAGTCAAGACTCAAAAAGCTAATTTAGATAGCTTAATTAATAAGAGATTAACAGCCTGTGCATAGTTCACTCAAGGTTGAAGTGTTGTGTAACAACGTATATGAGCGAACACTCTCAACTTATTCTGTTTGTCATAGAACTTTATTAAGTCTGTCTGTGGAGTCCTTAGTGATGCTGGGCGTTAATGACTGCGCTGCAGCCATGTGTGAATGTGGTGATTATATAACATATAATTCAAATATGGTGAAAGCAATTTTTTTTTTTTTTTTTTTTCAGTTCTACAAACACTCAAGGTTGAAATCACAAACGTATCAAAGCGCTGTCCCAAAAGGAGCGCCGGTGTTTCAGTTTATGTGTTTATTAATATGTCGACATCAAGAGACCAATGTAAAATACCGCCTTGAATGGTGGAGGCCACACAAATGATGCTGTGTGATATTTATTGTTAATCACAGCACTGCACTCGAGTGTAACAGAGAGCTGTTACCAAGTAATAAACAATGAGGACGACATAAAAGCACTGGTGGGAATGATGTGCCTCATTCTGATGGTTTTTTGTTCACTGCTTAGATTTAGTGACACCGGACCAGTCCTCCATTCTGTCGAGTTTATATCAAAGGAGCCTCCCGAAAAGCTTCCCACACATTCCCCCCACGCCATTTCAGTGGTCATTATCCTTCCTTTAAAAACTTAAAGGGTCGGTGGACTGGTACGCGTCCCCACGTGTAAGTGACACAATGTCAGCTGTCCGTTTATTGGAGATGAAGCTCTGAGCGTCACGTTGTTAAAGCGCAGCAGTCAAACGAGAGGTCGGCTGACGCAACAGAATGCAAACATTGGCACAACCGACTTGGTGTCTCTCAAACGTCACATTTCTTTAAAGACCGATGTCTCACTAAAATACAGTAGAGGTCGAACATTTGATGAGCACCATGAATGCACGTCTATTCCTCCCTCCAAACATAATTTTGATGTCACGTATTTGCATTATATGAATAGTAATATGAGTGTTAATTTGTACATGTGTTGTTTCAGTGGGATGCTATCACAGAGATGGACGAGCAGAACAGACCCATACACACCTTCCAAGTTTGCCATGTAATGGAGCCAAACCAGAACAACTGGCTTCGCTCCGGGTGGATCCAGCGGCAGGCTGCTCAGAGGGTCTGTGGTGACTTCCTGAAATGAAGTAGTCTTAAAATCTTAGCTAGTTTTCTGATCCAGGGTGATTTCTAATGAAGTCTACACAGGAAAAGTGTTTATTTTTTTTCTCTCAGCTGTATTGAAGTGTTGCTCAGTTGTTTTGTTTTTCCTCAGGTGTACGTGGAGCTGCGCTTCACTCTCAGAGACTGTAACTCCATCCCTTGGGTGTCTGGTACCTGTAAGGAAACCTTTAACCTCTTTTACCTTCAAAGAGATGAACCCCTCCCCCCAGCGACGCGGTTTCGACCCACAGACTACGCCAAAGTTTGTCCATGGTTCCATCTGTCATAAGCTCTACACCAGGAGGCATCAGCGTCGGTACTAATGAGGTGTTTTGTCGGCTCTAAGGTGGACACCATCGCAGCAGATGAGAGTTTCACTCAGACTGACCTCGGAGATCGAGTTCTTCGCCTCAACACTGAGGTCAGGGAGGTGGGCCCGGTGACACAGAAAGGCTTTTATTTGGCCTTTCAGGATGTGGGCGCTTGCATCGCGCTCGTATCTGTAAAGGTGTGTGAACCATGTGACTTACCCCATCTACAACATGAAATCCACCTGGTGTGTTGACCCCACATGTGTGGACACTGTGTTGTATAATATTCTGAGCAGGAAATTAGCAGTGGACTTGGAAATGAGGCAGTGGGATCACACATTTGACCACTGGTCCATGAATGCTTGATTGGACTGGGTTGTGGGGATTAGTCTCTTTCTCCTTGTTCCAGGTCCAATCATACCTAGTTTATTGGGTCATAATTAACATTCACTCCACTTGTTCATGGTTTTAAAGTTATGGCTAATCTGTTTATGTATCATGTGGTTGATTCAGATGCTGGAAGCTGATTGTTCTCTTTCACGTCAGGTGTTCTACAAACGCTGCCCGCCGACTGTGAGGAACCTCGCAGCCTTCCCTGACACGGTTCCTCAAATGGATTCCCTTGTGGAGGTGAGAGGCTCGTGTGTGGAGTACGCAGAAGAGAGAGAGACACCCAAACTGTACTGCGGTGCAGATGGAGACTGGCTGGTCCCACTGGGCCGCTGCGTCTGCAGTGCTGGCCACGAGGAGAGCGACGGTTACTGCAAAGGTAGGAAGCAGTGGCAGAGGTTATGGACTTCACAGAACCGCTACCCTCTGCCCTTCCTAGATCCTGCATCCTTGTCCGTTCCTGTCCATCAACTTCTGCCTTCCTCTCAGCACAGCTCCACCTCCTGTCGTCGGCGTCGTTCGTCCACTTTGTTTACGCATCACTTACGCTGCTCCCGCTTCTTTTGCCTTCGCATCGCTGTATTTGCTCTCTTTCACTCATCCCTTTTATTTCCCACTCTGGTTGTCCCTCCTCTCACATCCCTTCCTGCAAAGAACCAAATACTGTGAGCTTGGAGAGAGTTGTGAGTGTCACTGAGGATTTTCTGTCATTTCACACTCATTATTTTGTCAATTGTAAGGAACCTGCTGGATTCTGTGGAAGCGATTTATCTAAAAGTGTAATTCTTTTTCCTGCTGCTGGGATAAATATAAAGCACCAAAACAAAAGCAAAATCCAATAATTACCATTTCCTCAGATGCATCCTAGATAAATAGTTGTAGCTGCCTCACATAAGTGTGACCCACTACCAGCAAAACAGATTATTGTCAGTAAAAGCAACTGATGAGCTGCTCCAGATAGTCTTTGGCCTGGTTTCACAATTAAACTATGTAGTCAGACAGAGAGGGGCTGGCTAATTACCTCCATTTGTTAGTTTCACAGCTAAATTACTCTGCACCCTCGTCTTCCAAAAGAGAGAGAGAGAGAGAGAAAAGTTTTGTTACGTGGCCCAGGCTTACGCCTCCAATTAAGGCTACTGCTAAATTAAGTCACACTTCATAGTTACATTTAGTTGCTATGTTCTTGAAGCCTCAGCTGGTGGGCGTGGACTTTATTTTGTAACCCACTGGTGATGTAGTTATTCATGTTATCACGGAGAGAACAGTCATTAGCACAAATGGACCCGTCTGTAGTGTCATTTTTCTTCTCATCTTCTCTTTCATCTGCTTTTTATTTGTTTTGTCTCCCCCTCTCGATCATCTAATGAAACTAGTCAAGCAACAGCTAGATGAGTGATGAGATTAAGCTCATTTCAATCAGGAAAGATAGAGTTGGAGAGTTATTACATTTTCCGGTCTTCACGTCATGAAAGTAATCTTTACATCTCAAGAGTCTTTAGATGTGAATCTCAGCATAAAGTCTCACCCTAAAATCCAGGCAATGACGGTGAAAGATGGTGAAGGCTCTGGTTGACTGGTGCTTATGGGATTAAAACAGCAATGACATAGTGACTTTACATTCAACGTGTGTGTGAATGTGTGAAAGTGTGTATGAATAAATGGGTGGACTTCTACGGAATAAGCTGCATTTAAAAAGGTGAATGATTGAAAGTATAATTATGCATCTTTACATCTATCAGAATGATTGACATGACATGCAGAGCCTGAGAGATTTGAGGCCAGATGGAGAGATCTTGACAAACCCCAGGCAGCTATGGCAGAATTTGCATTACAAGAGACAAAATTGTGTGTGTGTGTGTGTGTGTGTGTGTGTGTGTGTGAGAAGAGAAAGGTTCATAGTATAAAGACCCACTGTGAAGAGGCCGAGAAGATACAGGCAGCCATCGCTGTGAATGGGTCAGTAACTAATTTAGCTGTAACCTACTTACCGGTATGACCAATTTGTGCAGGCCCAGGCGCTTGACAGAAGTAGATGCATAAAAAAGACTAAAGGAAATAAAAAAGAGCAATTATGATTGTTGTAATCTTTCAGGAAATTAAATCCAGGTATGTATGCTCTGTTGTTTTGGTGCCATCAGGTTTGGGGATGTCAGTCAACATCTATTAAGGACAATCTGCTGATAGCATTAGGTCCGAAAAAGGTGCAGCATAGCACAGCAGCATTATGGTTTCGTAATCAATGATTTATGACTTAAATGATTCATGACCTATCACTATTTTCCCATCAATAATTTCCACTGGACCCTGCAGCTGATGCGACGATGAAGACGTGCACTTTGCAAGTAGTTGCAGGAAGTTTAGGCGTGAACTTGCGATGACTTCTGCTTTCTCCCCGTTTTCATTTTGGAACACTGCTTCAAAGGGTGCTGTGATCAAAGCTGTCTGAGAGGCAGCGTGGGGAAAGAGCAAAAGAGGGAGAGATGGAGAGAGAGAGAGAGAGGGAGAGAGCGAGAAAGAGAGAATAGGGAAAACCTCAGCACTCCTAAATATGAGCGCAGCTCTGTGCTACCCTGTAACAAAGGCATCGGCGCTCATCAAACTGTGCTTTCTACCCCAGCAGCATTCTGCCAGACTGTTTTGACATCTCAATCGAACATTTTATTATTCCATTCCTTTCATTCAGCGTCAGCCACGAGAGGATTACTCAGAGATAACTGGTTGTTTCATGACCTAGATAAAGCAACATCATAGCGTTAATGCTGTTGGTTCCATCACATTCATGCCATGCTGTGCTTCTCAAAAGGGGGGGCAGGAAATTGTGGGCGAAGTTAATGGAGACATTTTTTCACATTTCATTTAAATCAAAATAAATGTGGCCAAGACCAAAAGACAAACCACTAAAATAAATGATCCTATTCAATTGCAGATCGCAAGCTTGTGTAATGAATTATTATTTAAACAACTCCTCTGTATAAATTTCACATTTTATCACATCTCATCTGCATAGAATTCACACCAAAGAACCACCAGCTTTCTTCTTATTGCAGAATTTTGGTGACTGAGCTTCTTTTTTTTTTTTTTTTTTTTTTTTAAGAATTTGGATAACAAATTCGATGACTGTTTTTGGTTGGTTTCTTCCCTAAATTTCCAACTGAAAATTCCAATCTCCAGAGATTGAGCATATTCGCAGGATTGACCAGGCGGGTAGTTGTTTGACTTCAAATACAGGTAAAGTGGAAAAGTGGAATAGTTCATGAGGAAATCAATACTTTCTCTTGTTGTATGTGAATCGGCGGGCCCCTCTTCTGTCCATTAAGGATTGTGTTTACTCTGGCCTCTAATGCAGCTCTGCCCCACTGAAGCATCAGTCATTCTCTGTGAACTTTCCATCTGCATATCAAAGCTCAGAGACGAGGGTAAACATAGTCTTTGACTCCATCTGTCTCTGATAGCGCAAAGCCAAAAGAAAACTTCCTCCCCTGCACAAATACAAACATCTAAATCTCAGTTTGCATGGCATTATGCTGCTGCTAACATGCAGGTGATGTGTTGTGTTTGGGTGATGTCAGGATTCTCAACAGCTCCGCTGGGTTGCTTTGATGTTCTTTGCATGGCTTCAGTCTGTATAGAATAGAATAGAAATACTTTATTGATCCCAGACATGGGAAATTGACTAAATTATCCTAATAGATCTCATAACTATGGGTAATTAAGGAATCATCAGTGGCCGTCCAATCAAATTATATTTCAAAGGCTGATTCTTCACAGCATGGCAGATATTGACTGGCCAGATTTGCCTGTATTATTGCACTTTGAAGAGTTCTTGAAACTCAAAGAAAAGCAATTGATTGAAAATGAATTGCTGAAATGGCGCCTATTGTTTAAGGTGTTTATAGCATTTACTTCATCTTCCTGCAAATTTAAATTGAATGCAATGTTTTCCAGACATTATTTACACTTAAACACAAGGCCATAAACGACATAACACTCAGGTGCTTCCTTTGTTCCAACTGGATTAAATAAGTGACACAATCTTAAATTTCAGTTTGCAGTCAGCTGTTCTGGGACAGAGAACCTTAAAGGACTTCAAAGATCAAGCAGGGATCAAAGCCTGGAAATTAGTCTTGTGTCAACAAGCAAATCCAGTGATGGCAAAGACAAAGTCTTTAAAAAAAGAAAAAAATAAAAAAAAATTAATTTGCCAATGTCTGACATGTTTCCACCTACGGAGCAAATGATTGTAGGCCTGTTGAGAGTCTGAGCTATTGTTGCCAACAGTGATATTGATTTGAATCTGAATAAACAGTGTGGGGGTAATTTCATTTTTATTTACATCTAGTCCAAACAATGTCTAACATCCTTATCGGTAGCAATCATGTGTAAGATTAAATCTGATCATAGCGACGGTAAAAGTGAACGTGACTGCCTTAAATTGTACTTTATAGTCACAGAAGACTGCAAGAAAAACATGAAAACTCTTATTCTTTATCAATTATGGCATCAGTCACTCTGCTGCTTATTCCTAATCAGGGTGCTACCCCGGCAGTCACTGGGGGAGGCAGGATGTAACCGGGAAAGAAAATGTTGCCCAGATTTTCAGAATATTATACAAATGCTCTATTGGGGCCTTATTTTTGTCTGCTGAGATAAATATAGGAAAAAGGAAGCAATCTTTATTGGATTTTCCATCTTCTGATAAGCTTAACAGAGGACAGTGAAGGAGGGAACAACAGTCAAGACAAAGAGGGGAAAAATATCAGGAGGAAGATGAAAAAAAAAATCAAATCAAGGGTAAAAACTTACAGAAGCCAAAACAGCTGGTGAAAAAAAGAGAGATAAGCAGAGCTGTGAGCTAAAGAGAAAATAAAGAAATTGGAAGGAACATTCAGAGAGGACGGGGGACGTATAGGAAAATGATGGAAAACTGAAGAATACTTTGCTTAGCAGAAAAGCCCGTGCAGGGGATAGAGGTTTCAATCTGAAAGCGGGCTATAATTGCATTTTCTTAATGCATGATTTGAATAGCTCTTTTTACCTGGCTGACAAACAGCACAGAGCATCATTTCAGCCGTGCATTTGCCGGCGCTGAAAATGGAGACTTGGGAGGACAGACTGTGACTAGTATGACCTGGAAATTAATACATTTAAGTATTTTTTTTTTTTTTTTTTTACATTCGCTGTCTGTTGGGATTCAACTGACAGCCAGACATAAACATCCATCAACAGTGTTTATGTTGTGTCAAAGAAACGTCTGCTGAGGAAAAAAAAAAAAAAAAACACAGTTGCGGCTCCAAACTTGATTATAATGCCTAGATAATGCAGCTACCTGCTGCAGGCTATTTGTCTATTTGTGCAGGCGATGTAAAGAACTGGACAGAGTGTCCTAACGAGGAATCGACACTGTGCCGTAACAGCTGAGGAAATTCACATTTGAGGACAAAAGCAGCTGGGTTATTGAATTCAGTCCTGGACTGAGGGACGGATGGTGGCTGGCATTGTCCCACAAAACACTCCACTCAACAGGCCACCATCTCGGTCTGTTCTAGAGAACTATAACCTTTACCTAACTAAGAAACAGGCAGTTGAAAATAACCGAGGTTTAGTTTGCTTTTCTCCTGTTCATCTTCAGCCTGATATTTATCACTTGCATCATTTGTTTTTTTTTAAGTGTGTTAAGGTTCAGCTTGTGTATCTGCGCTCTGTGCCGTTTTCTTTAGCTTGCAAGCCAGGATTCTTCAAGGCCTATGCTGGGAACCATAAGTGCTCCATTTGTCCGCTGCATAGCTCCAGCCATGACCAAGCTGGCACAATCTGCCACTGTGACAAAGGCTTCTACAGGGCCATCCAGGACTCCTCCACCACCTCCTGCACAAGTTAGTGGAGACATTCAAGACTTTCTCCAACAGCAGACTTTCTGAACACACACACACACACACACATATATATGTGTGTGTTAAATATAGAGGTTATTTCAGAACCATGGCAATTACTGATACTGATTTGTTGATATTTTCTAAAGACATAGTTCAGATTCATCATCATCAGATCATTGTGCTCTCACAATCCCTTTTCTTCAGGACCTCCGTCGGCTCCCAGGAACCTGGTCTCGTTGATCAACGACACGGCTCTCATCCTCCAGTGGATGCCTCCTCATGACTCGGGAGGCAGGAAGGACATTACTTACAACATCTTTTGCCAGCGCTGCGATGGAAGTGCCAGCGTCAGCAGCATGACCCAGTGCGAGCCCTGCGAGCCGGACCTGCGCTTCATCCCCCGGCCGCTCGGCCTGACTGGCACCTCTGTGGCAATACTAGACTTTGAGATGCACGCTAGCTACACTTTTCACGTAGAGGCCGTGAACGGAGTCTCTTCGCTGGGCATGGCAGCGCGACCGCTGGTGAACGTCACCGTCAACACACATCACGCTGGTGAGTTGCAGTGTTTTTGTCCTCAGCTGCCTCTGCATTCTTCTCTCTGTCCACCTTAATGAATCAGTAGGTCAGGACCTTAAACTAGTCCCAATTAGAGGCCTGGTTGACCTGAGACAACTGCTACTTTCAGTCCTAAATGTAGGATGAAATAGTCTAAGACCAAAGTTCAGCCAAAAGAAATGTCAGCTTTATATTTTAAGGGGAAAGAACACTGATGGAATAATTGATGCAGAAGAGTAAGATGAAGGTGGGGGATGATGAATTATTCTGGGTATCAGGTTTTTTTCCTGTTTCAGCATGTACTGAAAATCAGTTTTGAGATGAAATCCTGACGAGCCCAAGATAGCCACTCTGCACTCATCACTGGATCTGATTGAGGGGGGAAAGGACAGAAGCAGACATATAAGCTAAAAAGATTTCATTTTCTACCCTCGGCTAGTTCAGGGTGTTGTCTACCATGGTGCACATTTTTGATATGTATTTGTATTAATATGTCTCATAATATGTATAGCAGAAACTGCAACAGTGTTTATGTAATGAACCTTCAAATTACTGCGTTAAAGTATCATTTTAATAATAAAAGCTTTTGCTGATGGGGTGTCGTATGCAGTGAAAGTCAGGTATCGGGCGGATGTGTTTTTATATCTCTCTGGCACTGGCAGCTTGGTCGACGGGACGAAGTTGGAATGCAAAGTAATTTCTGTGGAGGAGATGCAGCCTGTGGGCATGTTCCCATCTGGATGTTTAAAATGGATTAACTTGTCAAACGCTGTTTCCTGACTGCACACGCAGCACGCTTTGCCCACACAGACAGACATGCGTGCAAACAAATTTTGCTGTCGCTCCATGTGACATTTTCACACATTAATGTCACTAATGTCCCTCTTACAGCTCTGCGTACGACGGGCTTGGTCGTTTCTCAGCTCTCCACTCTGCTGTGTTATTCACACCTCACAACAGATATATCCTGTTAAACGTTGTGGAATGAATGGTGCTCAGCAAATGCACTTCTGTTTCTACAAATCCCTTTGTGAGCATACAGTAGCTTTGAAGCTGTAGCAGGATAGAATGTAGATGGTCTGTGTGGGCAATATGTCCAAACAACCAGAACCAAAAAACAGTCCACAGTGTTTTAGCTCCAGTTTTATTTCAATGTCTGCACTTTACTGGTTTCATTATGTTCAAGCCATTATGTTCTTCTTAACGCTTCTCCCTGTTGCCCTTCTTGGTTGCTTTTCAACTGGTGGGACAGTACTAAAAAAATATCTTCCATCTACCACCAAAGAAAAATAAAACAACCAGATTTAGGACAGTTTTGATCACTGATTTGCTTCGCTGTTATCTAACCTAAACAGGAATGTTTTCCGCACATGGGAGCTCAGCTCACGTTTGGCAGAGAGGCTCCATGTTTTTTGTCCTATGGTAAATTCACGTGTAGTGGCCCGATTCTGGGGATTTTCTGCCTTCTTCTTTGCTCCTTTCCCCCCTTTTCTCCAGTGGATATTTTTTTTCCCCTGTTTTCATCTCCCTTGCTCTGGGAATAATAAGGCTGACTTCTATTTATATGCTCAGATGCTGGGGAGATCGAACCACGTGGGACTTCTTTACTCTCTTCCCTCTCTGTCCTCCATGTTTGAGCATGTGTCATTGAACCAAAATAGCTTCATTTCCTACACTGCAAATAGAATTTATAGATCATTATAATCTGAATAAGTATCTTCACAAGAACAGTGACGGATTGGTGAAATTTAATATCTATGAGTTTATACATGTATACAAAGAATCCATGTTTTCATTCATTTCAAGCTGGTTCTGTTTTGTTAAATGTAACAAAACTTTCATAACATTTCTGGAGGTGATTTTCAGTTACAGTTGAATTAAGGGTCTATCTGACTGGCTGAGAGATCTTTTTGATGCATTTCCGCACTTCCTAATTGTTTGTTACCTAATGTAATTCATTTACTGTACATCTCGGTAGATTTTGCCCTCGCTTCACTCATGCATTTGTTGCACCTTTCAAAGACGGGGCCGCAACGTATGTTTTTGTCGGTATTTCCATCGAGAGCAGCAGTCGGCAGCCAGACTGAAAGGCTTGAGAAATCCCTCAACAACTCAAGCACTCAGCACAGCTCAGACGCCACCTGGCACCAGGAATATGACATCAACCTACCACAACTCCATCCCATCTGTGTGTGGCGCCATGTGTTTACGCTTGTTGGTTTGCGTGTGTGTGTGTGTGTGTGTATGTGTGTGAGTGAGTGTGTGAATCTGTGCACTAAGATAGTCTGAACACATGTTAAATTTCCATATTTGCACTTCTGCAGACGTTAGCTTTGTTCTCGTGTCCACACATCTGTGCACACCCCATCCCATCCTTTCTGTGGCCTTTTGTGTGTGTGATATTTGCTTCTCTGGACATGAGGACGGCACCGGACATCCAACTAAGCTGGAATTTATATTCCAACAGTGATCTCGCAGGCAGCTCAATCAACAAGAGACCGCCTCCATTAGATTCCCAAATCCTATTCTGTTCGAGCAAATACTATATGAATAATTAATAGTAAATATTCGATTTCGTGCCTCCTCAGCAGGCTTCCGGTAAAAATATTCCCCAAAATCCAACTGTCATGACATTCCTGATAAACAGATGTGCTTTGTTTAACAAAATCTAGAGCCGAGAGCAGTTGGGGTTTTTTTTCTGTTATACTGTTATTATTGTTTCCTGTTTATGTCTTTTGCTGTTTCGTCGATTAGAACAAAGTTCTTATGCTGAGCAGTTTTCTCCATCTTCTGATTACTGCTCTGGTTTTGATTCTACAACTTTTGTTTGAACTTTTCAGCGAGATGACTCAGACCTCATGTTTCTGGCAAAATTTTGAAATTATTATTGATTTTAATTTAACAGGTGGTTTCCATTGATATTTTTAATTTAACTTGCAGTATTATATAAAAAAATATAACAATTAAGATAGAATTGAATTAAAATAGGAATAGTCTGTGGTGGAACAGAGTCAGGTAAATTATTGTAACAATGTTCTTGTAGAAAACTGCATTTTAAATTGAAATTGGTTATTCACACAGGCAAAAATACCAATTGAGAATGAAGAATGAAAGTTAACTATGTTATGGATAAGTGCCCTCTTGCTGCTGCTTGTTTAAACAAGTTTAAAAGTCTTCTGGCCCTCAGCTTTGTTGTGTCCCTGCAGGTCCTGCTCTGGTGGGAGAGGTCAGGAAAGACTCGGCCTCTCACAACAGCATCGCCCTCTCCTGGTCACAAGTTGAACAACCGCCTTCGAACATAGTGGACTATGAGGTCAAATACTATGAGAAGGTAGAGTTTTTGATTATCATTACAGTCCATAAATCGGCTGGAGTTTTTTTTTTCCACAGCAAATTGCATGAGAAAAGTGGCTGCAGGGTCTCTCTCTACCCGCAGTGCAGTGTGCAATATAACATCCATATTCCCAAATGTGCTGATCCATCCATAAAATGCTACCGTCTCTGCTGTGTTCGCCCGCTGCACTGACACTTAATTGGCTGAAATGTATGTGTTGTGTCTCAGACATTGCCGGGATGATTTCTTTATACAACCATGAGTTTGTCCGCTTCTGATTATTTGCATTTTAGGCGCAAGAGCGACTGAGCTACTCGTCCACGAGGACCAAAACCCCCAGCGTTGTAATAACAGGCCTCAGACCCTCGACTGTCTATGTTTTTCATGTGCGTGTTCACACAGCTGACGGCTACACAACCTACAGCCCTAATTTTGAGTTCTCCACTGCACCAGAGGGTACGTATGTGTTTATGCCGTGTGTGTGGGTGTGCGTTAAATTAAAACAAAGCCCAGAAGGAAACAGGAAAGAAGTGAATTTTAATTATAACTTTAAACTTAATTGATCAATAACTCTGAAATCCAAGGTCATATTTATATGTCCATTCATTGCCACGGATCAGTGAACTTAATCAGTTCTTTATCGGGCATGAGCCATTTATTTAAGTGTTTTTAAGCCCATAAGTTCACACACAACGCTCCGGTGATTCCAGTCCTGATGTATGCAGGAAGGCATCGCCTCCTACAACACCCTGGTTTTACATCGCTGCTGGGCACCATTTAAGGAGCTGCAGAGGATGTGCTGCTGCAGGAGTGTTGCTCATTTTGCGGTGTAAAACTATGTAATTCATATTTGGAATTTAAATACTGCACATGTCTCAGGGAAGAAACAAAAGATTTTTGAGGAAGTAATACAATTTTTGGGTCAGTTTTCCATTTTTTCTTTTTTTTTTTTACCTGTTTTGAGTAGGTTTTTCTTGTTTGTTTTGTTTTCTTTTAAATTTCCTCAGATCCTGATGTTGCTGATCAGGGTCAGGTTCTGGTGGTGGTCACAGCATCTGTGGGAGGCTTCTCTCTAGTGGTCATTCTTACGCTCTTCCTCCTCATCACTGGCCGGTGAGAGATGAAATCAGCACATGTACACACACACACATACACACCCCTCCTTGCTTCTCTCCTGAGTAAAGTTACAACCAGAAGTCTCTTAATGGACTCTGTGTTGCCGCCAAGCAGACACTCCTATTTTCCAAATGGCTGAACCAATTTTCTGCCTAATTACTCAGCGTGTAATGCATGTACCAGCAGTTTACCTCATTCCATTAACTTCCACTTGTTATCTAAGGCTTTTGTCTTCATTCTCTTTCTGGTTCACAGGGTTTGGCCATTAACGACAGGTCCTAATAAAGACTGAAAAGTGGCCCAAATTTATGTCAGTGCAAAAGTTTTTTACAGCAAAACCATGGACACCTACCATCATAAAGAAAATGGTTTAATAGTCTCCTGATGGACATTCAATACTTTGAGAAGCCATCAGCAAAGCTCATGTGAGGTGTCTGTTGGAACTGATGAGCGCCTCCTGGTAGGAACCAGGTGTGCGCTAGTGAGATTAGCTTAATGGATCTTTTGATTAAGAGAATTAAAGGATCACAACTATTCCCTGCACAGACTCGGTAAACAAGCTGCTAGCAAGTGCAAAAATATTTTTCAGGATTGGTGGAAATCCTATGAGAATAACTCTTTCAACAGTTTTTCCAGCATATTTCAGCCACTAATGAGATGTTTAGCTTTAATGTCCTGGTAATTTTGGCATCTGTCCTGTCTTTAAATGTGCACCTGGCGTTTTTTTTTACCTAAAGTGTTTTTCTGACGGCGACATTAGAAGCAGTCAAAGCACAGCTGAGCTATGCTTGAAAATAGGCTCCTTCATTAAGTATTTTGAGCTGTTTAGAAAAGAACTTTAACACAGGATATCCCGCATTACCGAAATGTCGACAAAACCATGCAATTTTTCTTAAATATCTTTTAGTCTGGCAGAGTTGTGTCTAAACGCCAGCCTAAGTCACACTGCTGTAAATGTCAAAAACTGCAATGCGTTATTGGACTTTAATACTTCTTTACTTTACTTATTTACTTTATTTACTTTTTACATAAGCCTTTTGAACACTTTTGTTTTATCTGACAGAATCTGTGCACTTTCCCAGCTTTCATAAATCTGGTAAATGTCACACTTGCTGTGTTTATGAGGGGACATTAGTGAGAAGGAAACCCTGGGTGCACGTGTGTGTTTTATGCATTATTTTCTTTGGTTCCTGCGCAGGTGTCAGGGCTACATTAAGGCCAGGATGAAGTCAGAGGAGAAGAGGAGGACCCGCTTCCACAGTGGACACGGTACCTCATACGACGTTTCTGTGTCTAATATTGTGATGATGATTTTATGATGTCTTCTGCACATTTTTCTAGTTCAACTTCTTGAAATGTGATTCATTCATGGTGTCAGAAAGCACATTTTTAATTTGATACAGTTTGTTCAGGCATCTCTTTAGAAATGACCCAAATGTAACAAGCTTCAGAAATAAAAGTGAGATTTAATTATGGAACATAGATATTAAATGTGGCTGAAATGATAAAAAATAACAAACGTTTTGAGAAACATACTGGGCTGGCAGGGGGAAACGAGAAATGATTAAAACGCATTTCAATGACACGGGATAGAAAATCATCTATGTTTTGGTGATACGTGTCACCTCCAGCCGTCCAGGACTCACAGCGTCTCACACAATCATGGATCGGGATGAATTTTTGATAACCACCGTCCCATTTCAATAATTGCAGTATTCCCCATGTGGTGCCACAGCTAAAGGCAGTTATTGATTGTCTTCTAGAGGCAGGTGGCTGCAGGCACAACATTGTGGCGTAATTTACTGTGGCGTTAAGGGACACCTCTGGGAGGATTCAGTCTGAGGCCTGCAGGGGGGAGCACATGTGTGACTCCTGAGACATCACTGGTCTGGATTTTTAGGATTTATGATCGATTGAGGAAAAAAAGGCGCAGCTGTGAGCAAAAGTGCTGTCATTTGCTAGCATGTCGACGGTGTCTCAAACAGAAAGGTTGGTGTTGCATGAGTGTCCTCCAGCGTACAGAAAAACACAGTCTCCCTGTGGTTTGCTTTGTCGTTTTGGTTTTTGTGAAATACAAAACCTTTTATTTAGCAGTACAGCTGTATAAGGGCATATTTATGTAATTAACCAAACATCATGGAGATCGACGCCAGCAGACTCAACAATCTGGTAGAAGGATTGTTCAATTATAGAGCTGAGCCTGCAAACCCCAGAGAGCAACTTAGAGAACAGTCTGCAAACTGGAATCTATTTTAGGAAAAGAAGTCAAACCAGTAAAGACTTTTTAAAAGTTTGAATGTACATTTAGTCCCCAGCTCACCAGAGTGCGGCGTACCACTAAGTGCTTTATTTGGGCCCGCCCTCAGTGAAGAGCTCAGCTGCTTTTGGGTATTTCTGTATATTTTGTTCTTTATCCCTTAACAGAAATACATAAAAAAAACAAAAACAAAACACAGTCTGGCAAAAGCATTTATGGCTTTTTATACTTTAACAGCAACATTCTTTTTCTTATTTGTGATTTCAGTGTGGAGCTGAAGTTCAGTGTTATTATCTTTATACATGGGGCACAGTAGTGTTTTCCTAAACACTTGTCTGCAATATATTGCTAAAAGAGAACTGTTTTTTGGGCTTTTCTGTTATGTCACCCTCTGATATAAGAGACAAACGTTTGTAATATTGCACACTGCTTGCTGTGTTTCTGCATGTCTAGTTCCATTCTCTGGAATAAAGACCTACGTGGATCCAGACACATATGAAGATCCCACTCAGGCTGTGGAGGAATTTGCTAAAGAGATAGACTCCTCCTGTATATCCATCGACAGGGTGATTGGTGCAGGTAAGGTCATCAAAACTATATTGTTTACCATCTTATTCTAGATATAATTTCCTTAAGACTGTACAGAAAAAGTTGTGTAATTTTGAAATATTACAGCATTCTTTTTATTATAAAAGAAATGCAAGATGCTATTAAGGTTCCAGTTGTAATTTTATGGCTCCTGTTAGAAGGCTGATTTTTAAGTCATTTATTGTATGGTAATTTATAAAAACCAGCACTGGTAAATGTGCATAAAGGTATTTGATGGCTCACTGAACTGAGCAGATCAGCTGCTTCGATGAGCGTGCCTTCCTTCTATTCCTGCACAATGGCTCCCTCTAGTGGACGAAATGTGTGCGTGCAGCGATTCGCATCACTGCACTGTGATTCCACAGTTTTCACATTTAATTCATTGCAATGATAAAAAAAAAACAAAATGATTTGCCCCTTTTCATATAGATTTTCCAACTGTTTCTTTTAATTCAGCTAATACTTTAATGCCACAAGGGAAAGAAAGGAGGAAAAAACTTCTCCCGAAAATGGGACGTTTAATCCCTGCCTTGTACATGCTGTCTTACTCTGACAGGTGAATTTGGAGAAGTCTGTCGTGGTCGGTTGCACATGCCTGGAAGGATGGACATCACTGTAGCGATAAAGACGCTGAGAGCCGGCCAAAGGGAACAGCAGAAGAGAGAGTTTTTGCGCGAGGCTTCAGTCATTGGACAGTTCAACAACACCAACATCATCAGGCTGGAGGGAGTGGTCACCAAAAGTAAGCCCAAATACCAGTACAGCAGCTTCATTCCTCTGATCTTCACTCAAATCCTGTCCTTTACCTCACTTCCCAGGTCGACCCGTGATGATCGTGATTGAGTACATGGAAAACGGGGCACTCGATTCCTTCCTCCGGGTGAGCGTCGCATGCAGAAATTAATTTTTTCCCCCAAATTACATCACACTCATCTTCCTACCGCTCCTCCAGTCACGTGATGGTCAGTTCACGGTGCTGCAGCTGGTGGGCATGATGCGCGGCGTCGCAGTGGGCATGACCTACCTGTCAGACATGGGCTACATTCACAGGGACCTGGCTGCCCGCAACATCCTGGTGGATGACAACTTGGTGTGCAAAGTGTCCGATTTTGGAATGTCCAGAGTCCTGGAGGATGACAGTGAAGAAGCCTACACCGCTACTGTGAGTGTAGTTACACCAACAGTTACACCAACACAACCTAATGGCCCCAGGCGTCCAGTCAGGCTCTTTAGAAATACTGACCATCTCTTTGTTTTGTGACAGGGCGGGAAGATCCCCATACGCTGGACAGCCCCAGAATCAATTGCTTATGGGAAATTTTCCACAGCTAGCGACGTGTGGAGCTATGGTATCGTCATGTGGGAAGTGATGTCATACGGAGAGAGGCCCTACTGGGAGATGTCCAATCAAGACGTAAGCCGTCCACCCTCGAACTCCATCCAGAATAAAGCGTCGCTTGTGTTTTTACTGGCTGGCGTTCCCCCCAGGTTGTTTTATCCATTGAGGAAGGCTACCGTCTCCCTGCGCCTGTGGGCTGCCCGGTGACTCTGCACCAGCTGATGCTGCACTGCTGGCAGAAGGAGGCCAGTCAGCGTCCACGCTTCAGCAACGTGCTGTCGTTCCTGGACAAACTCATAGTCAATCCGAGCAGTCTGGTGGACGATGTGCAGAGGTGAGGAAACAGTTCAGATTTGTCCTCCCCTTGACCTTCCGTTTCGTTCCATTGTTTTTGTATTTGCCAACAGTTTCTCCGAGTCCCCGGATGAGTTGCCTGACTACCCTCTCTTCATCTCCATCGGTGACTGGCTGGATTCCATCAAGATGTGCCAGTACAAAAACAACTTCCTCGCAGCAGGATACACAACCCTGGATTCCATCTCCACCATGAGCATAGAGTGAGTCAACAACCTTTAGAAACACTATTCACTGTAGATTCACTGTAGGTTTTTTATCGTGTCGGTCTCGGCCTTCAGTGACATCAGGCGCATCGGGATCTGTTTGCTTGGTCACCAGAGAAGAATCATAAGCAGCATACAGTCTCTCCGCCTGCAGCTTCACCACATCCAGCAGAGCGGCTTTCAGGTGTGAGGTTGTCCCTCGAGGAGAGACTGTTCCCGCCCAGCTGGAGACCACTGTCAGGTGTAGCAGTGCTCCACCGCCGGATCATACGTGGGTGTAGTTCCGCCATCTTCTGGATCATCATCAGTACAGCCACCACAACAACCAACCTCATCGGCCAGACGTGGTCTCCTTGTTATCTCTGCAAATGCTCGCATTCACTTGAATTTAGGACTTATTTTTCTCTGTCGTCTATTCAAGTGTCCACCGATACCTCTTCTCTTTTCAAGTGACAATCCAACAGTTTCTATTGACTTTGAATGGTCTCAAGTCTTGTTACCTCATGACCAGAAAAGATCATTGTTAGGGCACATGAGGCAGCCTGCCTCTGAGAACCAGTGATGGAGAAATAAAGACTAACTCACAGAATGGTAAATACAGAGTTTCTGAACTAAAGACCGATGAATGTCAAAAGATTTTATAGAGATCTGTGTTCTATCCTCATGACAACGCTCTGTGTCTTGTATTGAAATGTCTTGTGAAAGTTGTACCTTTTATTCAGAATGTTGGTTCCTCAATAAACAACCCTATTTTAATACTTTGTTTTCTCTCAGTCTGGAAATGCACGTTGTTTTTCAGTACTCACATTCATATGTGCGGGTGTCCATGGATGCACACTCAAACACACACTTGCACTCCTCTTGTTTGGTCACTCCAGAGACAGACACGTTTTCTAGACGTGAAGAACCGTCAGGTGAGATTGTCAAATGGCCGCTGATGGGAGGTCATACAATAGATAAAAAACAAAGCATTCTTTTTTTTTTTTTTATCACGATCAGCATTACTGATCACATTTTAGCTTAAAAAGTAAGGTTACACTGTAAAACGGTGTTTGCAAATAATACTAAAACTAAAATAAAAGGAATTACAATTAAATTTATAAGATCGTCTTATATATACAGTAGTATCGTTATATAATTGTAAAGGTGTTTTGTGATATTTTTTCTTCCCTCCTAATGCATCAGCATATATATTTATATTACCTCATTTGACCTGCAGGTGGCAGTCTTGAGGCATCACAGCGGTCTCCCAGCAACACAGTGTAAATACCCGGCTTTTAGTCATCCTCTAATGCGTATGAGACACAGAAGCAAATGAATGAAACACTGGATTGAGCCAGGATCGGTCATTTAATGAACTAGCTGGCGAGGAATTCAGTTGCATCTTTGGGGAAGGATCCCATTGCTGAACTGCAGGTAAACATCTACAATACACGAGAAAGGATTTTACAAGCTAACACCGTTCCTTGCTAGCGTATTAGCCTTGATTGCTTCGTAACTTAATGATAGCCTGTTGCACTTTCGACAAAACATTTTCAACTTTAAATTAATACCACATTTTCTGCTGTCCAGTTAAAGTAACAACACTACCAGGAAAGCTAAAATACTGCTTAAAGTTTGGCTACCATAGAGGGTTGGCTAAGGAGCGCTAACAACAGTAGCAACAAGAGATTAGCTGGTCAACCATAGCTTTCAGTGAGTGTTACTGTGTGATAAACCCATAAGAGCTAATTCAGCTTTGTTTAGGCTGAACGAAGTATGCTAGGGGTTATATTCTGTATCTAATATAAATTTCTTTGTGGCTAAAAACAGGAAGTTATTATCCCGTCACTGGCATCTGCAGGTGCTGGTGTTGTCTGAAATAAAATAAAGTAATGTGTATACAGTATATTTATGCTCGTTTTCTTGTAGATAGAGGGAGCAGCCGATAGTGGATGACTAGCCAATGGGGCTGTTTGACAAGCTGGCAGGATGGCTGGGGCTGAAGAAGGAGGTGAACGTTCTTTGTCTTGGTCTGGACAACAGTGGAAAAACCACCATCATCAACCGCCTCAAGCCTTCTAATGCAAGTCACCCAGTGTTTTCTACTACTTTTGATATCCTTTCATTTCCAACATAATCTTATAATTTTTACCAGCTCATTAGTGTATAGGAATTAGATATATGTGTCTAAAGTGTGTGGATATATTATTTACTGTTATCTTTCAGGCTCAGGCACAAGACATTGTACCAACCATCGGCTTCAGCATAGAGAAGTTCAAGACATCCAGGTAGAGATTCTTAAGCAGTTTTTACCAAACAATATCAGGATTAAATCAATGAATACACATAGTATAACACACATGCTTTCTTCTTTTCTTTGCAGCCTTTCTTTCACAGTCTTTGACATGTCTGGCCAAGGCAGGTACAGAAACCTGTGGGAACATTACTACAAGTAAGTGCGTCAGAGTTTTAAGAATGATGAAACCTATTTATTGTTGATGTGATAACGCAATGTCCTGTGATCTGTTTTTGTTGCTCAGGGAAGGACAGGCGATCATATTTGTTATCGACAGTGCAGACAAACTGAGGATGGTGGTTGCCAAAGAAGAACTGGACACATTACTGAACCACTCTGGTCTGTGATTCATTCACCCCGTTTCTTTAATAATCTTTATTTTTGGGTAGTGGTCAAGGCTGGATAATATTAAAGATGTTTTTCTTTCCAGATTGTCTTTGTCCCCCATCCTTTTCCTCCTGCAGTTAATCTGCCAGTTTGTCAACACGATTTCCACCTCTGCCTTCAGACATTAAGCACCGACGGATCCCCATCCTCTTCTTTGCTAACAAGATGGATGTCAGAGATGCTCTGTCGTCAGTAAAGGTCTCGCAGCTTCTGTGTCTGGAGAACATCAAAGATAAACCCTGGCACATCTGGTAGGAACATTATTTCCCAGATTTTTCTGTGCAGACAGTGATGAACATGAAATATACAACTGTGTCACACAGTGATACTATCAAATCATAATAGTCACCCGCCATCTTATCAATACATGTAGTCACATCATGCAAAAGGCAGGCTAGTGTTTTAGTGTTCAAAGAAAATTTGAGCTATTTTAACAGCACTCATTCGATCAGAAACATTGCTGATTCAAACTGAAGTACAAGCTGTTGGTCTCCCGACAAACCTGACACATTCCTCACAACTTTGATGTGTTACAGTGCCACTGACGCTCTGAAAGGAGAAGGTTTACAGGAAGGAGTCGAATGGTTACAAGGTACGATCAAAGTCAGGGTGTGAGAGTATAGATCTCCACAGATTTTCTCCATCTGTGTACCAACAGTCCACACAGTGAGGTGTGTCTGACAGCCTCATCCTCTTTTCTTTTTATCATCTTCACTGCTTCCATTCAAACTCCTCCATAGATCAGATTATTCAGTGAGTACTTGGTGGTTGTCCTGTGTTGTGTTATGGTGGAACACAACTGTACTTTGTGTCTGTGACTGGTCTTAAGTAGCTGAGTGGGTCTCTCTGAGCAGACGGTACTCCTCCCAGAATGGCAGAAACACCCTACAATTCATACAATATCCAGCCACTGCATTTACAGTAGCATCAATGCACGCACACACTCTCTGCTGAGCTTCCTTCATGTTATTAATCCTGCTGGTTTCTCTTTTCCAGATCAAATCAAAACAATCAGAACATGAGGTCATGAAGACGGACATGCATCAGCATCTTTGGGCGTCTTTTACAAGAGGGTTTGCCCCATTTTCAGCGGTATGATGGGATTTAATCTTTTATTCAGGTACTCTGATTACCCTTGTATAGGTGTGTTTTACAAAATAAGCACTATGTATATATTCCACAGCAGAACTTTGGGGTGGGTCCATGTCACTATCACATGATCAGGCAGCAGGTTCTTCACTGTTAAGCACGCTCACCCTTAAACACTCCTGCTTTATAAGTAGCTACATGTTGCATATTAAAATTGTTTAAAATCTTGCTGTTTGACATAATAATGTAGAGTTTGTGTTAATGGATACTTGTGCTAAGAGTTTGTGTAACTTATCTGTAAAAGTGTAAATTAAAAAGAACCTACACTTAGCTTAGCTGACAACCGAATGCATCTTTTTTTTAGATGGAGGGTTTTTTTTCGTTGTTTTTGCCTTATGCCATCAAAAAAATTGAACACTCTCTCAATATTACAGTGACCCTGTTTCTTTGCACCAAAGCTGCAGCGGAGGTGAGGAGACAGTGACAGACGCCCTGATGCATCTTCAGAAAACATGTTATTTAAACAGATAATCATCCTTTTAACAAGGTTCATGCTGCAAACACATGACAGCTTAATGGAGAAATACTCCAAAAGTGATACAAATGACAGTTTGACAGTGTTACAGATTTTAGTAACTCCAGAGGTGTTACTAACAGTAACAGTAACAGGTACAGTAACAGCAACAGTTTTGGATCGATTATGGAGGATCACCCTGATGTAATTCGTCTAATGGCCACTGGGGGCACTGAAAACCAAAACACCCAAACTAAAATCTCCAGTCTATTTTTGATTATTATCAAATTAACTAATGAAACAGTGGTGTTGCTCTGAAAGACTCCATTCAATAATGCCATGCAGACTTCTTATTCCTTATTAGGTCTACTGGGTCTTTGTCTGAGCGCCCATTTCCTCTATAACAAACACCAAGCACAAAATTCACATTGATATCACAGAGGTCATAGTCTTGTCTACCCTGGTGCGTGTGTGTGTGTGTGTGTGTGTATGTGTGTGTGTGTGTGTGTGTGTGTTTGTGTTTGTCTACTTTTGAAATAATAAACTGCTCTGAAGTGTTTGATGACTGACTGGTGGCTTCGTACGTGTGCTGCTGTGTTTGGGGATCTTCTGCCTCTCCGAGCGTCTCACCAACATCTTGAGCGCTGCCAGCGACAGCTGTTCATTAAGCCCAGAGTCCTTGAGCCCCAACAGTTTAGCTCCATAAACACCAACAGTCACTGATTTCACGACGAGGTGATTCCTCTCATTATGTTTCGCAACATGTCGGCTGGTTTGTTTTGTTTGTAAGTACAGATTGCTACAATGACACGGGCGTGGAAGGTGTGTTTGCAGCTAGTGCCGTCGAGCCTGGAACAGCAGCTCGGCTACAGTGCTTGAAAAAGTGTCAGATTCAAGTGGCACCATCTGTAAACATGCAGTTAGGAAGCGTTCCAGCTGTCTCCAGGTTGTTTTACAAAAAGATGGCTTCATGAAAATGTTGACTATAAATTAATCAACCTAATTTCGTCTTTATAAATCTGTATTTTGCAGTTATACATTTCAGCCATCTTCTGCACAACCAGAAGGGGGCGATGTGCACATTCAGCAGGTTGTATTGGTTTGTCGTCCTGTCCCTTAATGATGAAATAACTTCTCCATTAGAGTGTGTGTGTGCGCGCGCGCGTTTGAGTGTGTGTGTGTGAGAGAGACTTAATTATGAAATCTCACTGCTGCTCTTCAGGATCCATTCTAATTGGATGCCTGTCCAGTTTGACAAGAGTAGCCGAGATTAAATGACTTCACGCAGAGACCATAAAACACTACTTTAGCTGATATATTCTATAGATACGAGAAAAAAAAATGACACTGTGCATTCATGGATTTCTAATTGCTCAAATGTGGTTAAAAAATAGCCTTTATCATTTCAAAAGAATAGCTGAATTGAAAGGCTTGAGGTTGCATTTACGTAGCTCCATCATGTCCGTCAGTTTTATGAGGGAACAGCGTTTTCTTAGATTTTAATTGCTGTATTAAGGTAAAGATTCGGCTGAGCGGAGTGACAGCGGACTAAAGGACACACCGAGTACTTAATTAGGCGGCTGTTACGCACTGACTTTAAAGGAAAGGCAGCAATATGAAGCACAAAGACGCCATAAAAAATTGGTTATATGATGCACGAGATTATATACTTGATATTATAGTCACGCCTCGTTTCTGTTTTTAAATAAAATGTCCACCCAGCCTAATTGCCAAGTACAGGAATCCCTCCCTCCGTCCCAACTCAGCTCATCCAGTGGGCACTGACGTGTCTCCGCGCAAGGTGCTCATTAAAAGCGATTCGCTTTCCCTGACGTGCGTGTCGGTCCTCTGACGTTACCTACCCCCTTATAAGCCTTGATAAATCAACCGGGAGACCACCGCCATCCTCTCCTCTCACCGTTACTCCGCGTACAAAGCCTCCAACCGCGGTGCTTTCTGTTAGCTGCCCCCGGGGGCCCAGCACAGGACTCCAGCTACACTTCAGGTAAGTTTTTGTATGCATTTTTCAAGAAATATTTTAAGGTCCTCTTTTTTTTAAAGGAGAGCAACAGTGTATTAAATGAGTTGAGAATCTGCTGCAATGTCATTTGTCAGTCGGGCAGTGTGCGTTATTTTACGCGCGCATAGGAACGAAAGAAGAGAAACTTAATATTTGTAATGAGGTTAATTTTAATAAATCATATTACGTGGATTGAAATAAAAAAACCCCACATTTTTCTAAAGTGTCCTATTAAAAAGATTTCCAGGTTTTCTCCTAGTGCGCTTTGATTTTTACGGACTGGGAGGCGCTCGCAACGAAAAAGCGGTGCTGAGTTGAAAGTCATATCAAGGCGCAGCAGCTCTCAGGGACACGAGAGCGCACCAATCAGCAGAGGTAATTCTAATTTTATTATTCTAATCTTTTCGGAATGTTTCAAGGTTAGCGAGAAAAGTTAAAAGTTAGGGCGCGTTTCGTTTTTTTTTTTTGTTTTTTTTTTTGGAGCTATAATCTAGTTTGAGGCAAAATATGAATACTTTTAGTTTTCAAGGAGCCGAAAGGGCTCACAACGTTTATTAGAATTAGTTAAGATGCGAGACTGTCTAAATGCTAAATGATGTTGATGTACACACTTGAGTCTGATCGTGTCTTTTGCGCGTCGGGCAGGTCTCCATGCCATCCCGTTCCTAGCGAAGACCGGTGCGACAATGACCATCCATGTAGAGGGGCTGGTGGCTATCGCGGTCTTCTACCTCTTGATCCTTTTCGTTGGAATATGGGCAGCACTGAAGAACAAACACTCCGGAGAAGCGGAGGGCACCGACCGCAGCGAGACCATCATGGTCGGTGGGAGAGACATCGGTTTGTTCGTCGGTGGATTTACTATGACAGGTGAACAACTGTATTTATAACTCAAAGAAATACTGTTTTGTTGCAAAAAGTGTATGGGAATTTTTATATTTTACTCTTTAAATATATGTATTATTAGATTTTCAAATTAGACTGACAGCTTTCTTGGTTAAAAAAAAAAGCGTAAACTGGCTCTCAGATTAATTTCTGTTTCCCTCGGGGGACAAAATACAATTTACAAAACACAGCAATATAAATCATCTAAATGGATTATAACATAAATCACTTCGATTTCTTTTCCTGCTCATTGTGTGCGTGCCTGTGCGTGTGGTTTTCCAGCGACCTGGGTTGGAGGGGGATACATCAATGGCACAGCTGAGTATGTCTATCTGCCAGACTATGGCCTGGCCTGGGCACAAGCTCCCTTTGGATACGCTCTCAGCCTGGTTTTGGGTGAGCTCATCCATAACATGTTAATATTCTAAATTTATTCCCACTTGAGTTATGAGGAAGTACTGCAGAATGAAATCATCTAAATGTTCCTTTGAGGGCTACAAAGGGCAGCTTGAGCTGTCTCCTGTCTCTGGTTGGTGGGGCTCTCGCTAAAGTGTCCCCTCTATCTCTTAGGTGGTCTGTTTTTCGCTAAGCCCATGCGCTCCCGGGGTTACGTCACCATGTTGGATCCATTCCAGCAGCTGTATGGGAAACGCATGGGGGGCCTTCTCTTCATACCTGCACTGATGGGTGAGATCTTCTGGTCTGCCGCCATCTTATCAGCCCTGGGTAAAAATCCACCTTTCTAACCCTGTCTGATAATTCAGAGGCTTGCGTGGGTGTGTCCAGCGTGTGTTTAACATTGATTTGTGTGTGACTTTAGGAGCTACTCTGAGTGTCATCGTGGACATCAACATCAAGATGTCAGTGGTTATCTCTGCACTCATCGCCATCTTCTACACCCTGGTTGGAGGACTTTATTCTGTGGCCTACACGGATGTTGTGCAGCTTTTCTGCATCTTTGTTGGCTTGGTAAGTAAAAGGACCGATTAAAGTGGAATTTTCCAGACTGAAGGAATAATGACAATAAAACATAAATTAATAAAAGAAATGCACTTAAATATCAAATCTACAAGTAAATATAAATTTGCATTTACTGAACGTAAATACGCTTTCATTATAGCTCCAGTTCTTTGGAAGGGTATCTGGACTGGACAGTAAAGTGTGTAAAAAAGGAAAAAAGTAAGAATATGATCTTTCTGTCTGCAGTGGATCAGCGTGCCCTTTGCTCTGACCAACACTGCCGTGTCAGACATCACCGTTACGGCGGTGAAGCAGGTGTACCAGTCGCCCTGGAGGGGCAGCGTCCAGAAGAGCGACACCTGGGTCTGGATCGACAACTTCTGCCTCCTGGTACAGTTTTACCAAAGCTCTCAAATTATAAACTAAACTGTTTTTTTTTTTTTTTGTTTGTTTGTTTGTTTAAATGATGGCGATCAGATTCAGCAACTCGAAATAGACATTTGCCCTTCATTTTTGAATTTAGGCTGATTTTAGGTTTCGGGAGTTGAACTGGTGTGGACATGAGAGGCGGCCTCCCAGACTATGAAATGATTTTCTCTCTCCTGCTTTCACGTTTACTGCAGATGCTCGGAGGAATACCCTGGCAGGTGTATTTCCAGAGAGTCCTATCTGCCTCTTCAGCTACCTACGCCCAGGTCCTCTCCTTCCTGGCTGCTTTTGGGTGCCTCGTCATGGCTGTACCCTCTGTCCTTATTGGGGCAATTGGGGCTTCCACAGGTTAGACATCCAACAGATAAGTGTGTGCGTGTGTATGTGTGTTGTTGTATTGAGAGAGGACCGGAATACACGATTCACTTCAAGAGGGACTTTTGGTCCAAGTCAACTCTTGGTTGACGTGGTTAGGGGCTCGGGAATGCATTATGTCAATAAAATTCCTTGCAGAAGTAGTTCAAACGTTTGTGCGTGTGTGTGTGTGACTTAAGGGGTGGGGGGCCTTTGGATGGGTCCATGTTGCCCTTAGATCTGAGAGTGGCTGGTAAATAGCAGCTGGTTCACCTCATCCATAATGAAACGGTAATCCGTTTAATAAGCTCATTGCACATGTACATATTACATTACTGCGAAGCAAGGGACCAAATTAGATGTTTGATCTCAAGATTTTCAGGCCTCAAATTCCGCTTTGCACATCTGTACACAGAAGTTTGTTTCTATGTCGATATTAATTCCCAATAAAATGACATTCGTTTGCCTTTCGCAGGTGCTCTTGTGGCATGACAGTTATATAAAAATGATATTCAATTCAGTTAAATTTATTTATCATGAATTTTACTGTAAAAGAGTTGGTAGGACTGTTGCTTCACAGGAGAATAAAATCCTTCCATGACGATTTTTGTGCGTCCATGTGGGTTTTCTCTGTCGCCCAAAGACTGAAGTACATTGGAGACAAACAATAACGCATGTTTACCTATTTCCTGTATTTGCAGTGGCTTCTGGCTGTAGTATCCTCAGTATTTACTGCATGTTTATTCATGTTCCTCTTGCTCAGACTGGAACCAGACAACCTATGGTCCCATCCCTCCGAAAGATAAAGAACAGGCGGACATGATCCTGCCCATCGTGCTACAGCACCTTTGCCCACCGTTCGTGTCTTTTTTCGGCCTGGGCGCCGTGTCCGCCGCTGTCATGTCGTCGGCAGATTCTTCAATACTTTCGGCCAGCTCCATGTTTGCGAGGAACATCTACCAGCTGGCCTTCAGACAGTCGGCGAGTACCTGTTTTTGTCACCTCATCGTCTGTCAGATCTCGTGCGCTGTGTTTGTCTTCATTCGTCTCCTTTCCTGCTACAGGCGTCGGACCGGGAGATTGTCTGGGTGATGCGCATCACCATCTTCGTTTTTGGCGGCCTGGCCACGCTGATGGCGCTGGTGACCGGGACGGTTTATGGCCTGTGGTACCTGAGCTCAGACCTGGTTTACGTCATCATCTTCCCCCAGCTGCTCAGCGTGCTCTTTGTCAAAGGCACCAACACGTACGGTTCCGTGGCAGCCTACCTGTTTGGCATGTTGCTCCGCATTGGTGGAGGTGAACCTTACCTGAAGCTGCCCCCTTTCATCTACTACCCCGGGTGGACCACCATGCAGCGCTGGGATCCCATGACGGAAACAATGGAGGAGGTGGTCATTCAGAAGTTCCCCTTCAAGAGCGTCTCCATGCTCGCCTCCCTTTTGGCCAACGTCGCTTTCTCCCATCTGGCGAAGTACCTGTTTGAGAGCGGCAAGATTTCGCACAAATACGACTTTCTCGACGCGGTGGTGTCCAAACACAGCGGGGAGATTATGGATAAGACCACACTCGTGACAAGGGGCAACAATATCGCACTCTCCGAGATGGCGCCCGTCAAGCCACGGCTGAGCGTGACCTTGGCGGCCGCTTTTACCCGCCGTGACACGCTGCCGAAGGAAACGGTGGAGGAGGAGGAGGAGGAGGAGTCCAGTCCCGAGTCCTCTCGCCACGATGAAGAATAAAAACTCAGGATGTGATTTTAAAAAGAAAAGTGACGTGACGGAGCGGCTGAAGAACTCGTTACCCTGTCAGGAAGAATTAATGACAAGGAAACACTGTTCTGGCTGGAGACCACGGAGAGCCTTCATCACGTCTGTGGAGGCTGGAAGACAACTACACGCAACTGTCCGGACGTTCAGTTGAAGTATATCTCATCACAATACATACATATAGTGCGTATAGCTAACTGAGTATCCTGTACCTTCTTTAGAGAACTACATTTAGGGACTCGTAATTTAAATATTTTGCTTTACATTGTTACGTTAAGGTGCTGCAGAGTGAAACAGGTGACACTCTGAAGGCAGACAGCACAACATGGAAAGGAGGTTATTTATTTATTTAATGTCTGAAAAAAAGCAATAATATACAAACGTGATAAATCACAAACTGAAGAGAACCAGGGAGTGTTTGAAAATGGGATTTTTATAGCTTTAGTGTACCAGGTTAGCAGCGTTGTGTCGTGTAGCTCTGAAAAAGAAAAATCTGTAATCTCATCATGTGAATTATTTCAGACCTCCTCAAAAAAACCTAAACGCAGCTCTTTTGTCAGGGCCGTCGCGTCTTTCATGTATTATCAATTATAATCAATCAACGGAGGAAGCCGTCCATGTATCACGCTGAGTAGATTATATACAAGCAGTAGTGGCGGTAGTTGACTCGAAGCATTAGCTAATACTGTCTTTGATGTCAGTTTTAATCCTGAGAAGCCGTGTAAGTTAGTGATTACAGTTATCTGTTTGAACTGCCTTAATGAAGCTCATTAGAGGAGATTTTAATTTCCGTCTCTGGACTCTGGTCTGATTGCAACGAGCAAAGACTAGAATATGAATGTAACCTCAGCAGAAACTCTATCGTGTAGGCTAATTCAACTGTCGTGTTTTGTGGTTTTTTTTTTTTTTTTTTTTGCAAAGTCGAGCGGTCACAGATCGGCACGTCCTGATCTGTGAACCCGTCGTTACTGGCCGTGTACGGGTTTTTCTCTGTGTTGTACATGTTTGTGTAAATATGATGGTTAAAAAAGCTATAAAAAAAAAGCTATATAACAGACAACGCTGGTTAAGATTTATCCATATTAGGTGGATGGGGACGATGTCTAAATGTTAATTTATTTTTGATGTTGTAAAAGATGAAACAATAAAAAGAGAACATATTATTGCAGAGTTTTAAACGACGTCAGTTCCATTTTGTACAAAGCAGAAATTTCAGAGTATTTGACGCTTGTTTTAAAAAAAACGTTGTGTTTGCTGTTACAATTGCTGAAGGAAAAACCCACATTGACCTTGAAGATTGACCTTCAAGATGTTCCAGACTGTGAGGTTGTTCCGTTTAGGCTCCGTGGCAAGAAAGTCTGCTATAGAATAGAAAGATATGAACAAATATTTGTGGTATTTTCTGCTTATCTGGGGCGATTTGGAGGATTTGTATTTAATTCCTTTAGTTTTTCGTGCAGCTCTGAACTACGAGCTTTCTGTTTTTTAAGCTCATCGCCTTCTTGGTTTGTAAAATGTGCTGATAACGACTTCAGAAGAAGGCCTGGCGTCCGGTTTGCAGCGGGTCTGAGCTCTTTCTTGTCCATCGGGCCCTTCAGCTAGCTGGACTTTAGAGAACATGTCGGAGAGCGTGACTGACATTACAATCGCTTGGCTTGCATCTTTGTTCCCCTGCGTGGACGCAGTGAAAGACAGCGTCTTAAAATAGCTCTCCCTCTCTGCTGATTTACATTACCTTAAGTGCTGCGCTCTCTCGACTCTCTCTGGTCTGGAATCCTGGGAGGAGCCATCCAACTCTGGGTGGGGCCGTTGATGTTTGGGCAGAGGCGCCTCGGGCGGGGTTTGGACTGGGGTGTCGCCTGCTGGCGCATATCGCCATAGAACCCCACCAACCCCGATGCACTGTTGGGAATGACGCAGGTGCCCCACCCGTCTGAGGCGCCTCCTCCCTAAATTGCCGGTGACCTTTTCAGCATCCTTGGGAACTGACATCAATCCTGTAAAGAGAAAAACGGGAGGAGAAAACGAGCGTCCATTCGTAGAAAGTACCTCGGAGAGCACTTACGATAATTAACAATTCTGAAAGAAAAGCACCACTTGTCTGGGAGCCAATCCACTTATTTATGGGTTTACGTTCCAGGACCCCAAGGTTTGGGGGGGGGGGGTGCGTTTGGATGGAGACCAAAGCAGAGTCATTCATTCACAACTTCTGGATATTTTTAGAACATCCATTGATGCATATAATCTGTACATAATTACTACTTTTTTGGTTTTTACCAACAACTGAGGCCTAACTGAAGTGAGCAGACAGTGAATTCTTACTTCTTCATCCATCGGGGGAAGGTCGCATGTAGCGAATATCAAAAGTATTGTAAAGGCAGCTGTCCTCAGACACATTTTACATCCTGACTACCCAGACAAAAAGATTAAAAAAGGGAATTCTTGGAACAGAGATCCCATTAGTGCACTTTGTCATAACGTGCAGAGATGAGAGATATCGGAAGACGCGTTCAGATGGGCAGCTATCACTGACAGGAGTCGGGAACAACTTTAGGTGGAACGATGCTCCGGAATCTGACTGATCACTGAAGTGATTTCGTTTTTGTAAATTCCAGCTTTACAGTCGCACTTCACTCAAATCTCCAGAACGTGTGGTTGGGATGTTTGATGCACATATCAGATTTGTGACCGAGGCGCCTCCACCACAGTTGACAGGCCGCTTTTTATGGCCCCTTTAAGTAATATCCCCTGTTATTTAATTACGAGGCAGATAATTGAAAGTATGCAGCAGGGCGGAAGAGTGGGATGAAACAAGTGTTATAATCTTTATAAGAAGAGGAGAGGTCATGTTAGTGGGACATCCACACTAACATCTATGGTGGGGGGAAACATCATGTTTTAAAATTCAGTGTTTCTATACATGAGCAAACATGCAACGGGCTACAGGCTGATGCCAGGTCTAATTGTTTCCCATATATCTGTCCATCTCCTCCATTAGTCTCTGCAGAGGAGCATCTTTAGCAGAATGAATGTAGCGGCTGCTCTAATCGAATCAGCTCGGAGAACTTAATTATGGGAGCATCTTTGTTTCAGTCAGGCTGCAGGTGGATGGACTGAGACGCACCGCAGGAATGAGGCTCGGAATGAAAATCATATATTTTCTTTGGGCCCACCTGAGGGTTCTATTTTATGGTTCTAGAATTTGTTTTAATTGCTCATCGAGTGCTTGTTAAAATCAGTTGAACCATAAATAATTATGAATCACCATTAGTCACATTTTTACAGTCTGATGACGTCACAGTCTAAGATATCCAAGCTGGAGTCAGACGATGAGGGCAGAGACTGGGGCCAAACTGGTCACCGACTGGATCCAAGGACCAGAGTGATCTGGTGGAAAGAGGCTTCTGTAAAAAAGACGAGTGAATGAAAACGTTGCGTGAACCTGCTCTTACCACCGTGATCTTCTCAGATGATTGAATCTACATGCGATTTAAAATTTGTCAACATTAAGACACCCCAGATGTTCACCAGAGCTCCAGTTAACGGAAAGAGCCTGCTGTGAGACCGTGGAAAACGTCCCCCTGGTCCCGTCTCTCACTGAAGGCAGGAAAGAGGAGACGAGGTGGAAAGACTACTGTGTTTTTCATGGCTTCAGAACTCACCAGGGAGAATAATGTCCACTCACAAAAGTGCATATCAGCCCCAGGGGACCTTTCACTCTGAATGAGGGCACTGAAGGAGGAAGGAGGACATGAGACCCATGTGAACTGCTCTCTTTTTGTCTCTCTCTCTCTCTCTCTCACTCACTCACACACACAAGCAGGCATACACAGACAGCGCAAAGAGTCTGTTGGGGGTGGGGGTAACAAAAAAATTTGTATCTTTTATATAATTTTACAAGCTCACAAAAAAATCTGAGACAGTCAAAATAGTACAAGCACATGAAAAGTTGCCGAGGTGTTGCACTAAATGAACTGCAGGAGCTGCAAAACCAATAGCAGCGAAGAACGAGAGGGAAAGGACGCAGACAAGAAAATGGTAGCAGGGTTTTTTAGCTCATCACGATACATCAGCCTCCTGGAGCCCCACCCTGTGTGTGTGTGTGTGTTACTATCTGTTCCCTGGCTGAGTCTGAGCCAGAGGATCCATTAGAGCTGATTGAGGAGCACAAGGGTGCAGACGTAACCCTGAGAGAAGGTGATGAGAACACACCGTCTGGTCCAGTCACATAAAGCAAGACCTCAGCAACACACACACACACACACACACACACACACACACACACACACACACACGTATAGTACACATATAGCAGGAATGAAGCGAAACGGGCTTCACTCGTTAATTCTTCTTGAGGGTGAACTCACAATTGTTTCATACCCAAGAAAGACACTCTATCTTTCTTGTTCTCTTTTTTTGCTCACACACACACTCTTCACTCTCACACATGACTGCACTCACATTTTAGCCAGTGTCCCTGGCTTGAGCACGCTTGTGTCATCACACTGCGACTTTCTGCTGCGCAGAGACAAGAGGAAGCTCATGTCATACATTTTCCCAATAATAAAGGGAAAAAAAAAACTAAACAAAACATTTCTCTTACTTTCCAGACCTACTTGGCCACACATGTGACTGACCGTTTCTGCCTGGTTTGAAACAGACACTTAAACGTGCAGGCTGGTTGTTTCCCTTCACATACATTCATATTCTCAGCTCGCAGCGTCGACGTTTATGCGCCTGGTGACATCACTGTGGGGTGAGTTTACACATGACAGCACAAGAGCAGTAAAAACCCAACTGACGGGGCCACAGGAGTCCTGACAGGCTTCTCTTAAAGTCCTCTGTAATCAGTCTTACACAGATCACATCAGAAGACACAAGCCAACGTGCAGTTCAGTTAATGTGAGTAAATAAAGTAGCTCAGTATTCAAACATGTTGTTGACTGTCAGCCACTTGGTAGCACACTATTTATTATTATTATTATTATTATTATTATTATTATTATTATTATTATTATTATTATTATTATTACTTATTAAAGACACGCATTTGGTCTGTAGCGGTACATATGCAGCGGATCTATAATATATTCTCACATATACAATTACTTCTACATTTTTATTCGTAGTTTTCTTTTCGAGCATGATGTGTTTTTTTCGTTTTGAACAATTACGTTTCACGATTTATGGCGTGATAATCAATTTTATTGGGAGCAAAAAAAAAAAACATAAATAAGAGATTGCGTTATAACACATCTTGTCCACTAGATGTCAGGGTAACACAAGAAATTCTTTGGACTATTAATGCGCAAGCTCAAAGAAAATGGTTTCACAAAAGAATTATTTTAAGGCATTCTAAATGAACCACATCCTCTTTTTATTAACTTTTTTTCCATTATTGTTGTATCGCAATCAATTTTACTTTGAACATCTGTTTGATGTCTTCTTTGCGTTGTTTTGTGTGTTTTTGAATGTTTTAGTTCATTACCACTGCACAAGGTTTTGTTCCATCTTTGCATTTTTTGCATTTGCAAGAGCTCTGTCATCAGATTTCAACAACAATTTCAACGGGTCAAAAAACAAATTCAGTATTTGGAATTTAGTGAAGGATCGTATTTAATATATTATTGACTATATTAGGTACACATTTTAACGATTCATATAACTTCTACTTTCCTCTTTCGACTCATTATTATAATCGGCGGAAATAGGCGCAGTGTTCGCTCTATCAGTGTTTATTTGACAAATGCGTTTCTGCCTGTTATTACAGGTTAGAAGCAGTTTAAATTCAGTGATACTTCACCGATGTGTCTACTTCTACATATATGGACATAATTAAGGACTTTTGGTGAAGTCTCTCTTTAATGTGACAGATCTTCTCCTCCCACAGACGCGCTGAGACAAACCTACTCCGGCTGTTGCCAGCAGTTTATTCTGCAAGCCTGAGTCAGTGTGGAGGAATCTGCAGGGAAGGAGGACATAAGATGGCTCAGGGCAGCAGCGGGGCAACTTTCCCAGAGATAGTCGAGCTCAACGTGGGGGGGCAGGTGTATGTGACCCGGCTGGAGACCCTGAAAGCGGCTCCCAACTCGCTGCTGTGGGCCAAGTTCGGCAAGGGCTCCCCGGACGAGCTGCCCAAAGACAACAAGGGCCGCTTCTTCTTCGACCGGGACGGTTCTCTGTTCCGCTACATCCTGGATTACCTGCGGGACTCGGAGCTCTTCCTCCCGGAGTTCTTCAAAGAGAAGCGGAGACTGCGGAAAGAAGCGGACTATTTCCAGCTCCCGGAGCTGTCGAGGCGGCTGGAGGCGGCCGGGAAAGAAGGCTCGGATGACGGCGGAGAGCAGGAGGAGGCTGAGCTCAGCAGCCCGGCCACCCCCTCCTCCTCCTCGGACAGGACTCTGTCGTCGCCGGGGGCCGGCTCCGGCTACATCACCATCGGGTACAGAGGCACCTACACCATCGGGAGAGACATCCAGGCGGACGCCAAGTTCCGCAGGGTGGCCAGAATAACCGTCTGCAGCAAGATCTGTCTGGCTAAAGAGGTCTTTGGAGAAACCCTGAACGAGAGCCGGGACCCGGACCGACCCCCGGACAGGTACACGGCCAGGTACTACCTCAAGTACAACTTCCTGGAGCAAGCCTTCGACCGGCTGGCCGAGGCCGGCTTCCACATGGTGGCCTGTAACTCCACCGGGACATGCTCGTACGGCAGCAGCGATCCCACGGAGGACAAACTGTGGACCAGTTACACCGAGTACGTTTTCTGCCGGTGAAAGCTGCCTGCAGGCTCTCTGCAGATCTGTGTCCACCATCAGGAGATGTTATTGCGCCATAAACCGCAAACAGGGCCCTTCCAGGAGGAATTTCTGTGTGTGGACCAGCTGCCATAAATCTATATTTCCACTTTATCATTGTCAGACACAACCTGGTTAAACCAAATTACTGTTTTACACGGTTTTGTTAATGATTAATTGGCCTGATACTTTGTACTCTGCTGTGTCTTTTGATGATCTGGGCTCTTACAGAAATATGTGCTGCAGACCATAATTACAACGTGCTGTTTTATCTATTATGTTAAATAAGTTGCTGGTGTCATGTGATGCACTCACTGTGGATAACATTTTTTTTTTTTTTTATCTGTAGGAATTATAATTTGTGTTTATCATGTGATCACCCCCGCTGACCTTTGAGAAACACCGTGATGGCAATCTGACCTGAACGGGGTCACATTTCAACATCATCTGTGACATTTCAGAGGTCGCGGAATGAGCGATCGAGATGATCTTACTGGTTTTAATCGAAATAAATACCAGAATTGTTGCCAAAAACGTTCTAGGCTGTGATATCTTGTCTGAGCAGCAGCTCCTGGGGTATTTCTTGGAGGAGCTTCCAACTTATTCAGATATAAAGTGGAACATAAACCAAGCTTTGAGTAGACACTGGACTTATTTACCACTTCTATATAAAATGAACCCAAGCAGTCTTATCTTTGCAAGATACGGAGCAGACAATTGTGGGTGTAGATGATATTAAAGGGGGATTTGTTTCCCGCTGTATGTATGAAAATGTTATAAAAACAAGCTGCAGACGGTCCCCCTCTGCAGCCGTTCCGTCTCCCACGCACACTTGTGCAACAGAGAAGAGCTTCATAGATAACCTCGCGTCTGCCATCAGCTGATGCTGCCATCTGGACAGGAAAAAGGAAGCACGGACTCTTCCTCTTTCATGATCACGTGTAACAGCATAGTGCGTACAGTTTATGGCTGTCTTATGGCTTATGGTCTTATGGCTGTCTGTCTTGAAACCGGCCCCTGAGGACATCAGAGCTGGTCAAAATCCACTATTTCAAACTAAATCGTGCACCGGCACAGAAGGAAGGCATATAAAGAGCCCAATTAGCTTGTTGGTCGAGTTGGAGACACACACGCAGACACACACACAGTGGTGTTCTTTGCCAGAGCTGACACATTCCTCACAGCTCTTCGGCCATTTGCTTTATTCCATCCTGCTCTTCCAAGAGAGACGCGTTAATGATGAATCTGAGCTGAGCTCTGCTTTGTTTAGCTTAGGTGTGAGAGCTCAAGTGAAAGATAACGGCTCTGTTCTCTCCTTCCTTCCTGCAGAAGAGGAGCAAAAAAAAAAAAAACAACAAAAAAACCCTAAACTCCCACTTAAGTGCAGTCCTGCAGCCTGCATGAGAACTGACCCAGGACCAGTTAGCTGCAACTGGCATTTCAGCTTCTATAATAGCTGGCATTTTGGAGGTGTGACTGCAGAGATGTACAAACACAGATGAGAGAACTGACTCTAGCATGTAAAACAGCGTGAAATAGATGAGGAGCATCTCGCAGCGGAAGTGAGATGAGTTAGGGCAACAAAACACCTTAAATGGCTCAGACTGTACAAGACCAGCAGAAATAAACCTGCCTTCATCTGACGCTCAGTTTGTCTGATAAATTACACTTCCTGCACTGATCAGATATGCTAAATTACGCAAATAAATCTAAAATTTGTAAAGCATTCGTACTAATCTTTAAATAAATCTGTTTCCCGCCCATTCCTAGCAATGCCCTAATGCACGTTGTGAATGAGAACCAGGCTTAGATCTGAGTGTGTATTACCTTCCAGTAAATCCATTGAGAGTGTGTTAGTTGAACTATTAAGGAGAGCAACCACTCTCTGGCAGATCATCCCCTAAAGCTGCAGATGGGCAGAGAAGCTAATGCCAAATGTAAATCCATCATGTGTGCTCTTTAAGCGCCCAGTTTTACAGCGTTGCTGTCACTTTCGGTCAGTTTCCATTCATCATTCATAATTAAGATGCTTACAAAGATAGACTTGCGTTGCTATGGTGATCGGGTGCCGTTTTGTCCTCCATAAGTTCTCCTGACCGTCATTTTTTTTGCTCTGTTGGATGAATAAACCGCGCTTTTGACAATATTTCTTTTGGAGCATCTCTTTTCTTGATCCAAACGAACACGCGGCTCGACAGGAAGAAACGAGCCAAAACACTCTGTAGACTGCAGACGTGGAGGGGGCCATAGCTAAATATCTCCCTGCTCCCTGCCGTGCCATCCTCGTTTCAAACACAAAAGCCCACCAGCATCAGTCGGCCGCAGGGAACAGAGGAAGACAGGCAACCTCCTCCTCCTCCTCCCTCCATTTGCTCAAGGCTCTCTGAAAGGGCAAGAAGCTGATCCAAAAGCTGGCCTGGGAAGTCTGCTGCCTGTTAAGGGCCCTTTAATCTCAGATCAGGTGCCCTTTCTTGCTTTTATATATATATATATATATATATATATAGAGAGAGAGAGAGAGAGAGAGAGAGACGCTTTATTATTTCTGTCCTTTTTGAAATGATATTTCCTGACAGTAACTTTAGAGATTCACATGTATAAAACCTGCAGTTAAGCTGAATGGAATACACCATTTTACAACTGTAATTTGGCATCTAGTTTAACTCATTCTTGCTTGTAAGGATTTCACATCATTTATATCATTATTTGCCTCTTTTGCTAGTTAAGTCAAGATAATCCTTGCAATTCTCGATGTTTTCTTTGCACAAAAATCAAAGAAATCCTCCACAACAGCCCATCAATAGCTGCCTGAGCTAAAATACTGGCAGTGGAACCAGCCCACCTGAACAAATTTAATAACTCCCTCGTGCTTGTTGTAACCAGGAGAAATTAGCATATTAGCAGAGTGTCAGACAACCAGTGAGATTACCCTGTTGCAATTTTATTAGGAACATACCAGACACTGGCCACGGGCTCACAGTCAGTTCCCAGACGTTAAAATAATTTTCTTTTCTCCAGAGCTGATTCAGTTTCATCCGTGATGCTGTAAAGATCTGTGGAAGGCCAGCTGCAATTTGGTGTGATGATGGTTTGTGCCTGTGTGGAAGAGGAGAGTTTTATTGTTATCAGAGGGGGAAAAAAAATTGGTTTGTTCTGAATTTTGGGGAAAAAGGACCACACTAACCTTGAAATCCGGTAATTTTGCACAAAACTGCTGAAAATAAACAGGCCAGAGCAAGAAATGGAACATTTATAGTTATTGAAAAGCTCTCTGACAGGACACCCTGACCCTTTCTCAGTCCCCCCGCCCCAGGGAACCGAAGGCAGCCGTTGTCTTGCTGAAGGGAACCAAACGAACCCAGCATGTAGCTTCATGGTCAGTGGAAAGAAAGGCATATATTCTTTTTTCCTTGTCTGGAGGCAAGCAAAGAAAAAAAATTGTTGTTTCTCTTAATGAGACACAAAGTTTATTTAAATAAAGGTTAAATCAAAAAGTCATCTTCATGACCTTTTTGTTCATATACCGGAGGGGTATTGAACCGATGACTTTTGTACACTGGAGCGACCCGACTCACCTGACCTACAGCTAAAAATGTCTCCATCTTTCAGCCTGCACAAACATCTGGGATTTTCATATTTTTTTCCCTTTCCAGATTCTTTCTTCACAAAACTATCAAGACGTAAAATACATTTTAGGATTTTCCTGTAGTTACTGTTTTACCTACTTCATGCCCAGCTTTAGTGTTACAGTAGCAGCATGCTAACACTTAGTCTCTTAGTGTATATATGATTTCTAATGCTAATTGTAGTGCTAAAGCACATATGTGCCAAAGGGAAAACAGTTTCCAAAGTTCATGCATGTACCTTCACCTTGTTTGAAATGAGTGATGATCCCCTAACCGATTTTCTCTGTACAAACACATTTCAGGAAGTCCCGCCTGTCTTGTGTCTGCTGGGCTGGATGTCTGTCAGTCCGTCTGCCTGTTTGGACTCTGGAAAGCGTCACAGCTCTGCTGCCGGGACACCCGCCAGAGACAGCCCTCGCCTTCCTGGCTGCTTCCTGTACCGTCCAAACCGACATTTCAACCGAGGTGACGTGGACACATGATTGACAGGAGCTAGCACTGAGATATTTCCTCAAACGAGCTCTTCTCCTTTTGGCTTTGACCTGTTAACTCTCCACATTTGAATTAAAACACTGACAGTTAAAGTATAAATGATTGCTTTATTGCACTAAATTATAACCACAGACCTTCAAGCAGAAGCTCTAGATCCCAGGATTCCTAGAAGAACATGCACACAAGGCTTTTGTGAAGGTGGCCTGATGTTTGATGTAGGACAGCTGAGGGTGAAAAACTCAAGTTTGCAGTCCAAGAGTCAGAAATTGGCGAAATGTAGAGCCCGATGTGAAAACAATTCCCTCTAAAAGCAACAGAGAGACCTTTCCTGGTAGTGGTCTACAGCACCATAAATAACTTAAGAGGAATTTCCCACGAAACAAAAAAAGGAAAAAACTAGCGTACGCTACACCCAAAGAGGAGTGCCTCTTAAACATTTCTGGGACTCTTCGACAACGCTCGAGGTCACGAGTTTCCACACGAGTAACTTGTCCTTGTGAAGTTCATATGAAGATGTCTCCCACCAGCTATTCCCACTTGTACCTGTCAGCGTGACAGATTTAAAGAGCGCTCCTCTCTGTTGACTCCGACATAAATCAGCATCCAGTTAACCGTTTAAGAGCAACCTCAACAGTACGAACATGTTACAGACTGTCTTTCTGCCTCCGTTGCTGCTGCCAAAGCGCATTTTTCTGGGCTGGTCTGGCTTCAGACGGCGCAGCAGTCACGCAGCCTTTCCAGTTTGCTGAGCTTGCAGGATTTCTGGAAAAATCCTCCCACGGCGAGATCACCACCGGTGGGGCCTCGCGGCTCAAAGCCACGTTGCCTCTGGGAACGCAAAATGTGTTTTCTAGTAATTTCTTGAGCTTATTTTACAGACTACTGGAAATGTGTGCACAAAAACTGCACTCAACCAGCTGGAAATGAAGGGCCAGAAAGTCTTTATGTAGGCGACATTGGTATGAAGTTTAATGTGGAGAAGCTAACTGTAAAAATAGCACAGGGCTTTTAGCTCTGGTTCAATTTAAAGAAGTCTGACAAATGTCACCAGTCTGCATCCGTTTTTTATTTTCTTTAACATTTGGAGCTGCAGCCCAGCTAAAATGAAGCCGTCTGTAACAACTTCCTCCAAACAGATGGATCACGTCAGGAGAGAAAAACATACTGCCTTTAAGGGAAAACTCTTGAAACCTCAAGGATCACTTTTCCCTTTATTACGCAGAGCATGTTTACAGCAAATGGGCCCAGGGTTCATCGCTCAGAGGAGAATCACAACAGGATCTCTGCAGCTTTGACTCATGTTTGGAAGACAGAATCCCAACTGTTCATCACAACCAGATTCACCTTCATGTCAGGAGAGTAAATCTACAGCTTCAGGCAACTGAACTTCCTCATTCTGAAGACAGAAAACTGTTCCCTTTGTCAGTTTTAGCCTTGCATCAACCATTTCCTGTGAAAGCAAAACAATGTGATGCACCAGCACAAACAGGAGGAGAACAATGTTTTTATATATGTGTGTTTTTGAAAAAAGATGATCAACACTAGAAAAGAACACAGCCTGCAGGACAACACAGGATTTGAGATTCCCTTCAAAATTCACTGCTGTCTTTATGTAGGCAACATTGGTATGAAGTTTACTGTGGGGAAGCTAAACGTAAAAATACATATAATTTTAGACGCTCGTTTTATTCATAAAAATGACACCAAAACTGCTCCGTGAGTATGTTCTGCGATAGTATCGCCATGTGACACAAGCGTCTGCAGCAGACGAGCACAGGGCTTTCTGTGCTGTCAATGCCACAGCCAGAAACGGACTTTAAAGGAAATGGATCTGGACTGTCTTTACAAAACATGCAAAAACACAAAAACAACAACAACAAAAAAAAACCTTGACAGGCATCATGCAGAGAAAAATCAGCTTCTCTGAACTTGTGCTGCCTTAAACAGGAGTCAGGTGTTGATGTTTGACATTAAAAAAAAATATATAAATCATGATTATATTTTATACTAATGCACATTACACCAAATTGGCTGCTTTACCGTCAGGTGTAACAACAGAGGGAAAGAATTCACACTTTAACGACCATCTGTGAAAATGAGGCCCGTGATGCCACCATCTGGTCAACAAGTGAACAACCAATAAACCCAAGATGAGATTAAGTGAACTTTATTTACAAAACCAAATCAAATAAAATCCCTGTTTTCCATTATATGTATGCTGCATACCACAGATTTACCCTGAACACAACTGTTAGTACACCAGCAAGTGCTTTACTATGAGTTAAAGGTGAAGAGTCATATTTTTAATTACTGGACACAAGGATGACAAACAATGTTAAATATTACCCACTGAATGCAGTATTTCCCTCATTAATTTAACTCTACATCAGTTCTGCATCGGGAGAAAGGGGCCAACAATTACCATTTTGGCCAGCTATAGGTCTGCTCAGTTTTCATCTGCTTGTTCTGTCTGCAGGTTACGCTGGACTCACACACGTCAGGGCTCTAGAATAACACATGCCCGTCACGTGAAGAGGCCACCAGTGCCTGAAAGCACAAAAACTAGAGATCAGAACTGAACAAACAAAAGGCAAACTTAAAACTACAGAAGAGCAAAGAAATGTCCAAATAATGACAACCGCTCTGATCAAGTAGAGAGCGAAAGATAAAAATGATGCTGAAGTGTAGCAGTGTGAAATATCGCACCTTGCAGAGCCTGCTAAGTGGGATGCCTTTCTGAGAATTCAGGCCGTTGCCTGGGAAAAAAAAAAAAATGGTTAAGACTCACACTTGAGCTGGCAATGGCAGAGTCGGCAGCGTGCGTTTGTGTTTTAGACTTTGTATTTGTGTTTTAGGCTCTCAGATGAGGAAAGGGGGACAGATCTGAAGGAGTCTCCTTTTTTCCCATAATTCAAACACCAGTGAGCCTGTTTTCTCTATTCACTCAGCTAAACGTTCTGTCATCTTCAGGATCAGACTCTAAAGGAGAAATGGGACAAGCATGGTGGTTTCTTCCACGCTGCGATCCCCGCCACAACCACATCTGATATCTCATGAAGACAAGAGGAAACTCAGGAGAGATGGAAGTAAAAAAAAGGCTGCAATAAATACTCATGACGACATTTAAAGCTACATGTCCTCCTATCTTGCCTAAATTTGTGCATCAGAGAAGATCTTTTAAAGGTGATAAAGCATTTCCACCTTAAAATAGCTTTAATAAGGTCACTTCCTCTCACCTGGACACGCACCTGACAGAATGAGCGGGTTCATGTGTCTGCAGTAAAACAGACCCGGTGCTGTAGCGGGAAGGGTTCTTAATGGGGCTGTAGTACCCAGCGGCGGCGGAGCGTGGCCGGGGGTAGTTCTGCAGATAGGACGAGTGTTGAAAGGTGTCCAGGTTGTCCAGAGACTCAAACCTGCAGGAGAAGAGGAGCAAGTTGTAGGATGAAGGGGGGGGGGCGAAGAGTTGCTTAAAAACAAAAGAGCCACGCTCGCCTTTTCAGGGGGACATAAATGGGCTCCTTGTAAACACTGCTGCTCCGCTGACGGATCCAGCTGTTGTCAGTCAGCAGCTGGGTCCTTTTCTTCATCTCCTCCAAAATCTGCTGCCTTTCCTGCTCAACTTTAGACACAGACAGCCCCCTGCGCTTCCTCTCCTCACCTGGACCAAGCAAAGCGGTGGAGAGTGAACTGACAACAGCAGACGGCTGGGTTGTGACTCATTGGCAGACTGGGACACTGACCTCGGGTCTGTCTGTTGGCAGCTAAGGCCGGCGTCGACAAGGACTTTGCCCTATGGTAATAGAATAAAACTGAATTTACGCGCATTCAAATTTGTTTTTCAAATTTTTCCAATCTTATTTCTTTTGTTTGATGGTGGGTGGCAACTTTACGCAAACACTGATGGATATGCATTAAATCTGATCACTTGGGGGTTGACGAGCACCGTTGAACCCACTCCATGGGCAGTATGTGGCACATGCCTTAAACCTGAGCACGTACAAATGTCTACAATATGATCAAATCTGAAACTTTACTGTTGTGGATAACTCCGGAACTGCAGCGGCTTCGATACAGGACACGTGTAAATTTGCTAAATAACTGTAAAGAGTCCTGATTACAGGACAAGGCTCAAGCCTGAGTGTTTAGAAAGGAAACTGGTTTCTATTCTGACCTGTGAGACGGAGACAGCTGAGCGAAGCCGTGACATTCCTCAGCCCTGAGGTGCAACAAAAGCAACAAGGTGAGAGAAGATGAGGTCAGTCGTGCTTAGAATATGACTGTTTTTTAATTTACAATGAGATTAAAAAAAAAAAGTCTATTTACCAGACTTTATTATTCCTGCCATTCTGCATCCCCTGAGCGTCACACACAGGGTGGGAGGTCGCCGTGTCTCTGGCGGGGGTCTGCCCTTGGTCTCCAATTCCACTGGTCTGTCTGTCCATGAGCTGGTCCTCACCGCCTCCGCTCATCTCAGAGGTGTTGAGATTCTAAAGAAATACGCAAAATGACATGTCTCTCAAAAATGAAAGTCTCTCAATAAAATGACAAGACAAAAAAGTATCAGTTTAATGACCTCACTGTAAAAGTTCCTCAGATGATTTGGCTTATTTGCAACTCATGATTATGTTTCTGTAAAGAGTTTTTTTTTTTTAAATGCAATACATTGGCTATAAAACTATACTACTACCATAATCATTCCCTATGACTCAAGCGCTACCCCATCTGAGTGTCCCTCCTCCATTGCATCTTCTTGTGCTCTCTGCCATTCTGCCTCCAGCCTCTTCTGATCCCGTTGGTATTTCTCCTTAAACCAACAAACACACCCACTGCTTTAGAACAAGAATGAAGATGAATGGGTGGTTCATTAACCTCACTTCAGCGGAGAAACCATTCACCTGTAGGAGGCGCTCTTGCTCTTCCTGCCACTTCTGTTGACGCCTCCGCTCCTCCTCATAGTTCCACATCCAGCTGGATGCAGAGGGGCTGAGGGGCACCTGGAGCTGGTGATGTAAAATCACTATCAATGCAGCCTCAAAACACACAGAACATGATTATTTATACAAATGTGTTAAAGTATTAACTTACGCCTGATACGGCCGATTCTGAACCTCCTGTGTGAGAGAAAACACTTCAGCAGAAACAACAACCTGTAGGTCTCTAAATATGCTTAAACATTGTAGAATATATACATTTGATACATCACAAACTCTGGGAACACATAAGAGGACTGATGCTCCATCCACTGTCCGATTTTACACACTTTGTTCATCCTTTGGCGGCCAGGAGATTAGCAAACCACCTGTTAGCACACACTACCGGTGGTTCTCGTCACTGCAGGTAAGCGACACATTAAATTTGAAATTAAATTTGTCGTCTCTGAGTAAACCAGTCCGCTCATGTCTCCCCTGTCTTACTGCAGGCAAACAGTGAAACGTGTTTGAGTGGAAAAACTAGTGCCTGTCACAGCAAATTAATCCCATGCTTCATCACCCTACCATCAACGGCGGATGGCTGCGAGCATGTACGCGCCACCAAAACACAAATCAGGCAAACGCAGCTCATGCAATTATCCCCCAAAAAAACCCATGAGCTGAATCCTGCGGCGCACGGAGAGGGAAACCATTGTTGCATCGGCGTCGTGAACAAACACAAAGGACGGCATCGCAACTCAGCCAATGTGCAAAAGAATGTGAAAGTTCAATTAACACTCCACAATTAGAATGCGGGATACGTCAGTCTGCTCCCGACACGAGAACATGCTGAGAGCAAACCAGCCCTGAGGTTTGTGCTCCAGTTAGCACATAATTCTGTGTTTATTACCAATTATTCTGTATTCTCAGAAATGTGCTAAACTGGTGCTAAAGTAAAACATCTATTTATGCTTCTGAGTTATGATGTGAATAATGAGCGTGGAAGACTGAAACAGGTAGAAATAACTGCCATCGACTGAGGAATCTGGCAGTTTAATGAGATAAACTCTGAATAGAGAAAAGAATCAAGTGTGTGGGCAACATTTACTGTGATTTTAGGGCTATTTTCTTCCCCTATTTACTTATAAAGCACCAAGCCAAGCACCAGCTACCGACGCTGCAAGAGTGAGATGACTCCAAACTAGAGAGTTTACCTTTCTCTTGGAAAAATTCTGCCCTCCTCCTATGATTATTTCTGATGATAGTGTTATAATCGACTGCATAACAGGTGAGGAAGGACGTCAGTACTCAAGTTTTTTGATATATTTCAGTCATTAAAAGCTTTACATCTGTTATTACCTTCACTTCTGGCTGTCCTGTGGTTATCAGCAAACTCCCCTGGCACCAGTGTGCGGTGCATAACCCGGACAGGTAAGAGAGCGCCACTGCGCACACCTCCTGCTGAACTGAGCTCTAAACAACTGCTCGCACCGTCTGTCTGCCCGCTGAGCTCAGACGCTTCCCCAGCCGGGCTTTCGGCAGGGCCCTGACTGGCGGGGTGAGCGGGGCAATCTATCAGAGCGGGTGCGGAGGCGGTCAGATTGAGGGTGGTCCTGCTTTGGCCTGGCTTTGTGTGATGGCTCCCCACACTGCTGCTCCAATCTAATGAAAACAACCAGCCATCATCTCTGAGGGCACCCGCGGAACCGGGTTTTTCCACTCGGAATTTCAGGGTTAAAAATATCATAAATCATTTCAAGAAGATGGGGGGAAATAAAACCAAAATCATCTTTTTTTATGGCTCCTTTTCTCACCCTTGTTGCCATAGCGCCGAACATCCATGGTCAGACTGCCCGCGCGCAGGGACGATGTCAATTTCTCCATCCACTGAGAGGAGCTCATGTGTGCCACCGAAACTCCATTAAGAGCGACAATCTCATCATCCACGCGCAGCTGGCAGAGCTCTGCTGGACTGCCTGAGGACGCATGGACGGACAGAGAGACAGGTGTCGGGGAAATGAATGATGGGGATGCGGATTCAGACACCAAGGAAAAGCTACTGCTGCGGTTCGCCGCAACCAACTTGTTGTTCTGGTGACCAGAAGTCAGATGGTAGGATGACACCTCTCACACGTAATCAAATATTCATGGGTGAAATCAATGGAGGCGCTAGCCACGAGCAGCAGAGACCCTAGTATCAGTTCAAGGTTTAGAAATGGCTTCAGGTTGTAGAGATCTACAAACGCCGTTCAGCATTTCTGCTGCATTTCCAGCAAGTTATTTAAGTGGCTCTAGACAGAGAGCATCTATACCTAACAAAGGTATATTAGAACAAATTTAGCTCTAAAAATCAGAAAACAGCAGTGAGTACCTTGCCAAGAAAAAAAAAAAAAAAACAGGGCCAAAGTCTCACCAGGCTGGATGAACTGAACTCTGGCCCCTGTGGAGTCCCAGTGAGTCTGGAAACCAAAGTCTGACCTGCTGTCGGGTTTAAGATTGAGGCTCACCCTCATGACACTGTGACCCACCTGAAACACACACAGAAAAGGTAACACCTTCAGATTCAGTGTCCCGTGCTTCCGGACAGAAACTAGATCTACGGCGGTATAACGTTAAACGCTCCAGGTACGAGAGCGATCGCCACTGCAGCTCTGCTACTAATGCTGCTTTTAACGATGATGCTAAAGCCATCATAATTGTGTTGAAGAATGATTTCCTACCAGATGCTGCCTGAATGCTGCTCTCAGGATTCAGTGTGGTCTAACATTATAGTCAATTATGGAGCACAAATAAAAACACACAACCAGCTACAAAAAAAAAAAAAAAAAAAAAAAACACTACTGCGTGTTATGTGATACACGCACTCTTCACAAATGTCAGAATAGAAGGGCTAAATTACACTGTCCAATTCTGAGGTCCTTGTGACAACCAGTAAACCTGCGGCTACTCTTATTTCCTCCATGCAGCACTTTTAAGGTCCCCGGAGTCTCCTGAGTACCAACTTCTTTCACAATCACTAATGTGGCATTGGGTTGTGATTTAAACACACAATTACTGGTTCCGACAGTGTAACTGAGAATGCGGTATATCATTAATGCACGCTTGCTGGATTAAAACGATCCTGACCTTTGTGTGCTCGCTGCAGGGTGCAGATGGGTCGGTCGGGCTTTTGCCCAAGTTGTGCTGCACGATCGAATGAACTTGCAGCGGCGACTGAGTTTGGAAGGGCGTGGCGTCCGTCACCACCTCCAACTGCTCCCCGCCACTGTGACCCGTCTGGGTTTCGTTCTTCTGTCTGCTGGGAGCCGGCGGCGAAACCTTGAGACTGGAGCTCGCCGCCTGCCTTTTGAGCGATGGTCTGAAGGCTGCGGCGGGAGATTCGTCTTTGTCTCGTTTCGACAGCAGACCCTGGTTGTCGCCAACCTGGAGATAAATAAAAGCAGCATGTGTCCAGGGGGACAGGCCAGGTAGCGCAGATGGATCGCACAGTTTGTTCCGCTTGCACGGATGCGTGAGCCTGCAGAATGTCTACGAGCGACAAAAATAATCATGTGTCGTCTCGCGGCGAGCTGACACTTTAGCAGTTCCGCGGCATTTCCATTATTAATGAGGCGGCCAACTGGAGGCAGCAAAGGTAACACAAGCCCACACTCACATTCACACAGCCCTGTACTTCTATCTCTGTGAGGACGTTCATCGACATAATGCATTACCCAGCTCCTTACCCTAACCCCAACCCAAAAACCACACCTTAGGAGGGTTTGGGTACCCAACACGCAGCAAGTCCAGAGACACAATTTCAGTCTGCTGGGATTATCTCGTGCTGCGAACTTAGACTCGACTGTCATGGAACAGTAACCTGTTTCTTTTAGATGAGGTCAAATTTAAACGGGACAATGTTGTGATTTCCGCTGCACTTACGTGCTGCAGTCTTGGCAGTGAGGACACCTTGGACTGCTTGTTGCTGAAGGGCCTCGCCGTGATGGCGGATGAGAGACGGCATGAGCCTTCGGACCTCCGGTAGCCGCGTGGAAGGCTGGCTGAGTGGGCCCACGACCCCGTTTGTGCAAAATACTTGCGGCTGCCTGATGTGTTGAGGTTGTGGCGGTTATCCGGGGTGTAAACTGGTGCCTGGTTAACTTCATCGGGAAAAAAAGGTTGAACTTTTGGATCTGCGCAAAACTCAGAGGCATCCTTGTCAAAGGCCGACGTGGACCCGTTTGGTTGGAGAGTTGTGACCAGGGAGGAGCTTTGGCTTGTTGGCCCTTTTCCAGAGTCAGCTGGTTTAAACGAGGGCTGCGTAGGAGCAGGGCTGCTCTGACTTTTGACCTGCGTCTGGGAACTGAAGGGGAATTCCAGCGACGGGGTGGTGACTCCTGCTCCTTCTGAAGCTAAGGATGCAAACGGGCTCTCTTCCACCAAAACGGTGCCATCAGAGGCAGGCATGGCTCCAGCTGTCGATCTCTAGGAACACAAACCGATAATGGATAAATGCAATTTATAAAGAAAAAAAAAAAAACAGTTGAGTGAGGGTAACTTACATGGGTGTCGGGGGAACTATGAGGGCTAACTGAAGGTGCAGGGTTCAGAATTACCTCTGTGACGTAGCTGCAGGTCAGTAGAGCTCGAGTACGAGGCTGCAGATCAAAGCTGGATAGTTTCGATGGAGACGAGGTAGAGGAAGCAAAGGGGGCAGGGCCACTGCTGATTGGAGACCGCTGGTCCCTGTGGAAATGGGGATGTAAGGGAATAGGATCCAGTATAATCAAAGATGCAGAAAAGATGGGGTGGGGTGCGCTGTGTCCTATTACACATGGTGTATGTAGTTATCAAAGCATGGCGGGCTGCTCTTCTCACAGACTTCAAACAGAAGAATATTATAAGAGCACCTCTCTAGTGGAACACCCGCTTCATTCTTCTCAAAGCTGGTTTGAGCACCGTTGGTCATCTGGTTGATGACGTGCTCCCTGTCCTGTGACTTCCTGCGATGGTCCGACTTTGTGCTCCGTCGACGGATCTTCCACTTGGTCAGGTCCTGAAACGGAATCATAAACTGCTTTTAAAACGACGTGGATGAGAACAGGCCATTGATTTTTAGGGACTTTGCGAGGCTCTAATCTCAACAGGTGCGGGTCTTAACGAGACCGGGGTTTTTCCTCCCCCCTGCACTCACGTTCTGCCACTGGGCTTCACTGTCCTCGGCCACGGCCGTGCACTGGGCCTTTTCGTGATTCCAGTCGCTTGCGACGCCGTTATCGTGTCCGTCAACGCTACCGATGCGCCCATGGGGAACTTTACACACCGGGTAAACCATCGGGATGTCACTGAGCGATTTGCTCCTGGTTGAGACAAACAAAGAGGCAGACAACTGTCAAAGACTCGCAGAACACAACAGGGGGAAAAAGCAGATGCAACACAAACATTGACTCCGACACCAGCATGCACACACACACACACGCGCTAGTGATGACACAGACATGCTGGTTTAAAACAAACATAGCACTGCACCGATGACATGACAGCCCCATTACGTTGCATTCTAATAACAGCTGCGATGTGGCACATTCTGCATCCTAACAAGAGAATCCTCAGCCAAGTGTGAGCAGGAGAGCAGCGCGCAAAGTCAAGTAATGTGACAGAACAAATGGCAGCAGCTGCTGCTGTCAGAATAACAGCAGCTAGGACTTGTACCAAGTAATAGTGCGGCTGTGGGCGACAGAATGTCAGACGTGACAGTTGAGGAGCGGTTAGCAAGTTTGCTTTAAAAAATCTGATGGGAGAAATCAAGATAAGTGTAGTCAAGATTCTGGGCTTTATTTCCTCTCAAATGATTTTGCCAGCTTTGTGCACAGAAATGTAGCGACGAGCATCTGACAACTTTTCAAATTTCCTCCGCACGCAAGCCGAGCCACACCAAAGCAAACCCAGATGAAGCGGCACGAAAGCGGTCAAGACATCCGTTTTCGCTCTGGCTTCGTCTTCCATGTGTAAAACTTACCAGATCCAGCCAGGGTTGACCTGAACTGGTCTCTCAGGCCTGACCTGCTTTTTATTAGCTCTGATAAACCAAATAGAAAAACAGAAAACTGATTATGAATCATCATTCAGGGTGCCTTTGCTGGAAAATAAGGCCATTTCATGATACCTATTTTAAGTTTATTTTCTATTTTAATTTATTACCACATTAGGCCTTTTTCAAGGCTCAATGTTACCTAACACAACTTAAAACACATTAAAGTATCCATGTAAATAAACATTCACAGCATACAGCCAAAATTCAGTCAGTGAGATTATGAAGGGGAGGCCAATTTGAAGGCGGGTACAGATGTCAGGAAGTGTAGAGAGGAGGGAAGCAGAGGAACCTGAGAGGACCGAGGGTGTGTAGGGACTGAGAGGTTCCGTGTGGTAAGAGAGCAAGACTGGAGGGATTTGAAGGTAAGGAGCAGGATTGCTTAAAGACGGTACAGAAGTGAACCCAAAGCCAGTGAAGCTGTTTGAGTGTATAAACAGAGTTTAATGCACAACTGCAAAACTTTTCCCCTTCGCAGCATTCTAACCAAAGCATTTTTATCCAGGCAGGAAATGTGTTGTCTTGGTACAACAGGTGTTACAAAGGATGGCGACAGAGCAGCATCTGTGCAACAGTCAAGTTTCACAGATAAGATGCCATTAAAGAAACATCACACAGAGCAACATTAAAAGGCACCAACATAAAATATTAGATAATTCTGCAAGTAAAAGTAGCACTTTAACAAGAGATGCTTTGCTCCCTGTTGGCTTTGTTAAGACCTCTGGACACATTAACCAGTTTGCAAAAGCAAATGACAAGTTAATGGGCCTGTTAATGTGATTGTGGCAAGTACGGATCTTCGGCGTAGGAGCCACGCTTCAGGTCTGCAGACAGGTTCTGAACCTCTGCAGACCCCAGAGGCACGGTCCTGGATGCCAGAAACCAGGAAAAGAAGTCAGTGTCCCACTCCTCCACGATAGATCTCAAGGCTCTTTGACTGGAACCACACAAACAAACAGATTAGCCGTGCCTCAACTGCAACAGCGTTTGACTCGTCCAAATATTAAAATGAGATAAATGGGAAACGAAAATGAGATCAAAATGAGATAATGGCAATCATATCGCTGGCTAATTAGTGCTGCTTTTATCAACGGGCCGAGGTTTAGAATTCTTAAAAGCTGAATTACTATTGAGCTATTGAGCGCTAAAGCAGACCATTAAGTATTTTAAATTAGATTTAACCAAGGAAAACTTCAGAAAACCATGCACATTTAGAGTAAGGACTGGTATATCAGCTTGGCTTTTTATTAGTAAGAGAACCTCTGCACCACACTGCTGTACAACAAAGAAGAAAAGAATCGACAGACCTCAACTGCTGCATTTTGTGATACCACGGTCTTCTACGAGAGCCGAGGTAGATGGTGTGGACGCGCGCCTCCTCCTCAGGGGTCCAGTATTGAGGTAAGAAGCGGTCGAACCTGGGACAGGACGACGTCTGACGACGGGTTTGCTGCAATCGGCGGAAATACAAGTCGTCTTGGACCGGGTCCGCCTCGGCAAAATCATCGTCCGAGTCCTCTTCGGACAGAGCTCGGAGGAAAGTCTCTTCGTTTACGGCGAGATCGGGAGAGGAAATGATGGCGAGGGGGGTTTGGGGAGCATAAGGAGGCTTCTCTTCGTTGCTGCAGCAAAGATTGTCACACCCAAGTGTGTTTACTCTGAGCTGTCACTGAAGACCATGCAATCACTGCAACAACACATCTGAAGACGCTCCAGCATGTAGAAAAACCGAAAGACTGATGGATGCAAACTCGCTCTTTAAGGTTAGAGACCTTTTTTCATTAAAGCAGCGGCGCTTCACACAATATTAAACAGCTTATCCCGCCAAATCAAATCTACAGTGGTAAAGATTTGAATGAATCAAGGATGTTTAGTATGCAAATGTATCAGTGTGTGTGTGTGCATCTGTGTACAGTAGCTCATCCTGTATATTTGCAGTACCTGGCTAGTGGGCTGGTGCAGTACCGTCCATTCTCCATACTCTGTTTTCTCTGTGGAGGCGGCGGCGGGATACGCCCTCTGCTCCACCGGGGTGAGAACTGTGTTGCCTCCATCTTGAATACCTGCTCAGCTTCTGCGTCACTTCCCCAACCTGGAAAATACAGGACAGCTCTCAAAAGTACGAACCCGATGGAGTCTTCGAGCAGCATGGAGCCAGCTGATATTTATACACGCAAACATACCCGGACACCCCTCCCCACATACATCACCATCGTGTGGAACTTGCCACAATTTCTGATGCGCATGATGTCAGTAGCATTGCGAAAATTAAAAGCAAAACTGGCCCAGTGTTTCTATAGCAACAGTTTGAGACCTTTTACTGACTCAGATGTCAGGTGTTGTGGAGGTGTTCGCTACCTTCGCTGTTTGGTTGGAGATTTCTGGGCTCCGGAGACTCTACGCTGTCCACAGAAGTCTGCGATTTACAGCTGCGTCTGGGCTGCGGGTCTTCCTCTCTCTCTGGGTACCAGCCGTCTTTCAGGTTAGCGCCCTCATCCAGAGCCTGGGTTTAGATGTTGCCGGGTTAAAATGTAACATTAACACGAGGTCATCAAAAACCTGAGGAGAACTTTTTACCCTGGACAAGGCCAATCCCAAGAGGCCTTCAAAGGCCTTAAAGTTGAGCTGAGGACCGCTGTAACAGGCGTCGAGATGGGCCTTCCGACCCAGCCAGTAGATTGTAATCAGAACCTGAAAATGCGTGGGGTACACACATTTGAATACACATGACGATTTCCCTGCTTCACCGCTCAGCGACCAAGTCAAAAATGGGAATGGGAAAATGGAAGAGAAGAAAGACGCATGAAATCAACAACGGCGTAAGGTCAATACTGAAAAACCTCATGAGCTCCAGCAGTCGAGGAGTAAAACAAGGAACTCAACTGACACACACTCCAACGGTTTTACGGCTGTCAAATAAGCTTTTTGTGCATCAGTAATGTCATTAAGTAACACATTTGACTGACTGCAATTCACTTTCCTATCGACCTGGATCTGTGAAGTTCTGCTCTTCCTCATGCAGACTTTCCAATCATACAAATGACAACATTCAACAGGGTAAAGTCAGGTCTCCATCAGTTGCCTATTGTGTGCAAGTTTGACCACCACAAAACCCAGAAGAACCTTCAAGTTCAGTGGCAGAAAAACCGTAATTGGAAAATTAAAATAAAAGTGTCCAAGGACAAATGACTGAATAACAGAAGAGAAAAAGGACAAGGGCTCAGGCAGCCTCATTATCAAACTGTCAGCTATTGTGTGGTTTAAATTGGGTTTTACACAAAAACAATCTCATGGACATAAACGGACATGTAAAATACCAGCAGCTCATGCAAGCATGGGCATGCATGGCTCACATGTTCTACAAACGTCAACAAAAAGATCTCGGTTAATATGCAGACCCCCCTTCCCCGCCCAAATTAAGAAAAACTGAAGCCAAACTTACATTTTTGAGTCTTCTTTTGCTTTCATTGTGCCTGTAGATAAAGAAATACAGAAAGCCGATGCTGTGTCGTAATTTGAAAACCAAGCTGCTTTCTCTAGTCTCAGTATTTTCATCAAACTAGTCATCTATTTTTCACAGATCTAATCTCTGCAATAAAATCAGATTTGCCTGGTTGCCTTGGTAACGACACGAGTTCCGAACACAAAATGCACTCTGATGGCGCTTTATTCGTGACCGGTTGGGCCATACAGCCAAGCGTACCGGCAGGCGGGGCTGTGGGACATTTGATAATGGCGGACGGCTGGTTGGTTTTATGGTGCGAAAGAGAACATCTGACACGCTTCATCGCCTGTTCTGATGTCATCTTTGGAGTTTTCTGTCGTGAGTGATGACTGAAGACGGCTGAAATCTGAGCTGAGGTGCCGGAGTGTTGAGAACGACACGCGTCTGAATCTGATTAATTCTCCTGTTTAATGCGGACTGAATCATTATAAAATAAAATCTTTTCTCTATATTTGTGCCAGCAGGCAGAACAAGGCTGAAATTTGAGACATAAAAACAATCACTGAGGAATAAACTTTGTAAAACAAAATATTTCACTGAATATAGTCCTGAAATCTCTAATTCTGAAATACTTTAAATATATTTTTATGTAAAACTATTGTGCTTTTACCTGTATTGTAGCAGATCGTTGAAGATCTAAGTACTTCATTTATTCATTGGTTTTTAAAACATATTGTCGGACGGACAATGAAAAGGTCTTTATTTCGGGACTGAGGAAAAGCGAAGGCTTAAATTCTGCTTATGTAAATGTTCATTCCCCCGTTCCTACTTTGAATGTGTTACAGAACTGTTCAGACAAAGAGGAACCTCATTTGAAACCTTCTAATCAGCTTCTTGTCAGAACTGATACCATTGCCATTAACTCGAAGAAAGAGCTTATCGAGCAGAGCTCGCGCGTTCATAAATGCAAAGCAGCTGCGAGACTCGAACCATGAAGCTCGCTAGGTGTCACCGATGCAGTAAAACAGCTCACGGAGGACAGAAGGTGCGTTTCTCCCTCAGAGGAAGACCTCACCTGAGTGTCACACGGGTGGACAGATCCTGCAGGTCTCCTGGATCGAAGAGCTGGGACACGTTCAGGCCCAGTTTGCCGCAGGCTTTCAGGAACACACTCACATTATCCTGCAGATCCAAATGACACAGAGGGTGCTTTGTTGGGTTATTATGCTCTTTGGGTTTAGAAGATTACTGAAGATTGTCAGCCTTTTTGAGCTTGACTGAGAGCTACTTTGGTGGTAGCAGTTCACCTTTTAACATCACCCAGAATCTCGGCGATAATATACTTGTTTACCGGTTTCCGATTTGGTTTCTTTGGCCTATTTTCCTGTCAAAACCTGATGCAGATGTGAATACAAGGCCTTGCATTAAACTTATTACATAACATTTTTAACAAGTATGCATAATACTTTTCCAAAAGCATAAACTTTTGGATTTTTCACCCAAGAAGCCCAAACATTATTTATTCTGGACTTTCTCAAGTAGCTGTGTGAAGGTTACACATAATAATCAATGATAATTGCATATTTTTTAATAAAATATCCACACCAATGTAAATTATGGTCAACTTGAAGTGAAGTAGGCATCTTAAAAAGCAGGTCGGCCTGCTGGTTAAGGTCATCCCCGCTGTCAGAGAAACTGCTGCGTCTCTGCTGCAGCAGCGTCTTGGGCTCCTGCTGCAGGATTCCAATCATTTGCCCGTGGTGGGAGGTCACTATTGATCTCTCCCAGTTGTTGCTTTGGGAAAATTTGGAAATTACACAGTCCGAAAAAACAGCCCGAAGCCCAAATAAAAAGCTGTATTTGCATGCATGTCCGATAAATAAAACCATATTCCGCAGCTCCCTGAAATACGAGGTCGCTCTGAAACTCATCTTGGGCTAGAAAAGTCTTAAAAAATAAAACATCCCATAAAGCAGCTGATGACTCCCATCATGCGCTTCTGTCACACCTGATGCCCAGCTGATTATTGATCAGCTGACTGATGACGTCACTTACCAGACCAGCGATGGGAGTAGAGCGTCTGTTGACTCTCTTAATGATGCCAGGCTTTAACTTGTTAATCAGGCTAAAAAATAGAAAAAGAAAATAATAAAATCAGTAACAGGTGAAGCATTAAACTGAACACATTAATCTACACACATTTGTTTAGAGTTAATTTCCAGTGTTGTGTAAACCTAACCTGGTTGTGAGCAAGTCTGGTTCAATCTGTCTCTCCTCTTTACATCTTAATTTCTCTGACATTGATTTAATCCACTTGTATTGTAAAAGTCCGGAAGAATTTTACCCCAACACCTAAATTGGTATTTATACCATATTTAGTTGATTTGTTTCTGTTTCAGCTGACACCAGGTCTGTGTTGCACCTGCAGGATTGCGCTCACATGAAAAAGAATCTTGAGTTCATTGCCAGGATTTCAGCTGTGATGCAAACATGATTAAATATTAAAAGCTGCACCAGCTTCCCCACCAGCTCTCTGGTCTGCAGCACAGTGTTTTCGCGTTGGCTGATGCTCATTCAAATCCAATCAAAGCCTGACTTTTGAATAAAAAAAATTTTCAGTTTCTGGTGTTGTCACTTACTCGAGGAGCAGAACTCCGTTCTCCAAGGCTGCGCGGAAGTCATTACAACCAAACGATTTTCCCGTGACTTCCTAAACAAACAAGAAATATTTCATTGAATGGTCTGGCCAACACAATCACACCATAAGTGTGTTGAGATGAAAAGGATATTTAGTCCGAATCAGCAACATTAGAAGCTGATGGAAATGCACCTTTTCCCACAGCAGATGACTGAATGTTCCCATGTCTGCATAACTTTAAATTTGCCTTCTACAGACCAGACAAGTCCATCCTCTCTAAAAATAAAGTGTTTACCAGTACTGAATTATTTTATAGCTTCTCCAACAATGGTCCTTAACACATAATATTCTGGCCACATATCTGGTCACACATCACAATGCACACAAACGGAACTAAAAATATAGATGCAGCATTAGCAGCTTTGTAATTAAAATGCTTGACAGGCCTTTTACTTTCTCCTGCTGCAAATAAAAACCTTCAGAGGCAAAACTGTTCCTCAGTGTTCTCATTGAATGTAATCATTTTAATTAGCCCCCCCGCCATTAATTTCTCAACTCTCAAATACGGCGGTCATTAATTTGCAATAATAAGACATGGCCTGCAGATCTGAGAAGTCCTATGGATACTGCACAAAAAAAAGAAAATCCAATTTATCCCTTGTTAAATTATTTAATTCTTAAAATTATGCCTCTGCAGAATTATGCACTAATTTAATCTACAAATGCTTAAAGACAGACAAGCAAAAAAAATGTTTATGGCCACATCTAAAACCTAAAATAGCAGCCAGCATGGCTTGTATGCGGCTTGTATTATGGCATGTGTGTGTGTGTGTGTGTGTGTGTGTGTGTGTGTGTGGGGGGGGGGGGGGGGGGGCTGTCAGGGACATGCACACAGAGCCATTAAAGCCTGGCTCCATAACTAACACAGGGCCCCAAAAGGCCATTATTCTCACTAATTAGTACCCCCAGGAATCCACAATCATTTGTTTTTGGTGGAGTTGGGCACCAACCATACAGAGGAGGCGTTTATGTGGAGAGCAGCCGCGGTGAGAGGGGGAAACCGCAATCGCCTGGTCAAGACACAGTCTGACTTCATCCGAACATCTAAATAAAAGGGCCAAAAGCAGAGGATAACAGCCACCTGTCCCCTCAGGGTCACCGTCCTCCATCTTCCTGACAAAAACCATGTTGATCAAATACAATCCATTTCAAACCAAAGAAAATTCCTTTTAATCACCATTTCTGGCCTGAATTCTATCAAAAGCAAATTGGGCTGTGTTGGAGCAATACTTCCATCTTGTTAAGGAGGTGCAGAAAAATAGCATCTGCTTCAATACTGAGCTGTTCCTGCTCCACCAAATGGCCTATTTATACAATGTAGAAGGAGCCAATCTATTCTTATTTCTTCTGCACTCCTGCAGCCACTGAGGAAACATTAACATGTAATTGCTGCTCGTCCTGCTGCTCGTGATAAACGGCGGCCATTCTTGAATACGTATAGCAGCTTATTATCCTGCAATATGTACACCGATTATTACGGCCAGTACACTCTCAGCCTGGTTTGGCAGAAGGAACAATTTAAAGAACCATTTTCTGAAAACAGGGAGACACACACACGCGCGCGCGCGCACACACACACACACACACACACACACACACACACACACACACACACACACACAAAGAACACAATGGCCATCCATCTCTGAATCATTGGGTGCAGGAAAGTAAAAGGGCAAAATTGGCAGAGGCCCGCTGCCAAGAGTCCTCCTAACGAACCAAGCAGACAGAATTGGCATTAATGGGCCCATTTAGGCCGGGTCAACGCTCGGCGCTCACTGCAAGTTGTGATTTCTGGGTTGAATCCAGAGAGGGGGCAGGCAGGAACCGAGACTGTGCACTGCCGCAAAGCCACATCCTCTGTGCACAACCTGCGTATAGGCGCCTTCTACCGTGCCAGTAGAAGGAGCCAGAGCTGAGAATTCACAAGATAACCAGTAAACAGGTATCGGAAGGCAGGAGTCTGGCTGCTGAGTTTTACCACTCGTTTTCTAAAGCCATTATCTGCTCTCCTTCCATTTTCCTCTGAGTCCTGCAGTCAAATATTTATCTGCACAACCGCAGATGATTCTGACACAGACTCTTTGTGTCCTTGGGCAACCTCTCAACTCTGCAGCTTAGTTTGCATCTGAACTCAAAAGTGACTCACAGGTTGTGTCAGGAGCATCAAGTGCAAGACTTTTGTTCTTTTACAAACAACCCTTAAACTTCTATTTTGTGTGTACAGTGACGTTCATTTTTAACCTCTCAATTTCAAATATTTCCCTATAAACAGACCAACTAAAATTCTTGCTAGAAAATGTCTTTCCTGAAGAATTAATCTCATAAACCTGCCCAATTACTTAAATTAGAGGTACAATTCTGCACTTTAATCGCAACTTGGTTGATTTAAGACGCATCCATTGTTTGGAAATAAAACCCTCTAAAAATATGAGCCACAGCTGACATTATTACAGACTTGAATCACCCAAAAATTCCTCAAAAGTGAAACACACCTCAATCCAGCGTTGAGCCTCGATGAAAGCGTGTGCACAGCTGACGCTGCTCTGCTGACGCCACTCCATCTTCAATTTGCTCGATCGAACCTGGATATCAAACAAACTAGAGACCCCAACACATCGATGAAAACTGCCAAAATCGTGCAAACGTCGGCTGCCCCGCGTCGCTTTGCCGTCACCTCGTGTTGTACGCTGCTGTAACTGGCAATTGTCCACTAATTGAGCTTAACTGAACTCAGAAGTTGGTCCATCCGAACGCACCGCGCCTCTCAAGGGGTCTGTCCCATTACTGACGAGCTTCGCTTATTGGGTGAAGTGTGGTAAAAGTCCCCGCCCACCCGGAAACTGCAGTCGAACTTCCTGAAGTGACGTCAGAAGCTGGTCAGCCCTCTCTTGGCCTGTTGGCGTGAAGGCACGCCTGAGTACACCAGAACCGGAAGGATTGATGGGAATTCCGTGTCTTTTGTATTGAGCGGGCCATTTTGTGCAGCTGGCAACACTTCAAACTTTAAATTGAATATTATCTTTGGCCTCATAAGTCATCCAGTTTGTATTTTAGGTCTTTTGAAACAGTCAACCTGCTGATGTGAGAATGAAGCTTTGAAGAGTTGAAGCTCATACTGCATCAATATAGACAATAGTTAGGTAATAATAATAGAATAATAGGTCCTTCCAGCATAGCCATAAGAATTGAGGAAGCAGTGAACATTTAAAAAGTAAATTTAAATGTTGATACAGAGTCCAGATAAATAAGCCATATATACAAAAACCAAGGGCTGCATCTTCTTTTCTTCCATGAACTCATTCTCTGTTCCTGCCTTTGAATATCTCTGCAGCCTGATAGCAAATGCAAACTCCATCACCTTTCACTCGTTGATACTGAGGAGATGAAGGACAGCCTGTGACAATTCACATCCATGCATGAACTCCAAGACTCCATGAATAGAAAATTGTTTTTGTTCATTTATTTATTTTTTATTTTTACATGTCTGAAAGGGAAGCACAGTATAAATCTGCTGTGCAAACCTCATCTTGTATTACAGCACTTGCTTTTGCTGAAGCAATTTCCTGCCAATAACCCAAGGAGGTACAGTACTCCATGCAGGGAGCGAAGGCTGTGATGGAATCAGGGAATTATAAAGTGAAATTAGGTGTGGAGGTTTAGGACACCGTGGCAAATCTAATGAGATGCCAATTAAAAGCCCACGGAACTGGGAATGAAAAATATTTACAGATGCTCCACTTATTAAATTAACGAGTTAAACTGAAGAATCATTTCTTTCACCATCTGGTCCTGTTAGGCAATCCAGCAGAACAACAGGGGTCTTTTTTCTTCCATGAATTTTAAATCATGCTTCACTTATTGCTTTTTTTTTTCCAAGATGTTCTCCTACGTGACGAAAAATGTGACCAAATCAGGGGCATCACCACTCATATGAAACTAATCAACAGTAAAAGAGAAGAGCAGCGCACTTGAGAGGCAGAACAGTGTCTTCAGTGCATGAATGAGAGTTCTTCTTGTGTGTGCTGATTAGACTCTGATGAATCACTCAGCAGCAGGTACGCAGAGGGCCAAACATCTGGGAGCTCTGAGTCTATGAACTTAGCTGCTGCACTGACACAGGACAGGCAGTAGGTGCCGCTGTAACTCTGCATGCCTGTGCGTTTATCTGTGGCGAGATGGAGGAGGAGGAAAAGGAGGAGGAGGAAGACGGGTAGGGAGGGGGAGGAGAGGGAACGGGTTGAGCGAAATGGACGGTAACGACAATCTGATTTGCTTTCACATGAAGCCGTTGTTTCCCATATTTCCCATTTGTCTGCTCCTCCGGGGCCCCAGTGTGCGAGGAGTGATGTGATGGTACTCAGAATACTCCGTTTTCAATTACGTCCACTATCATTACAGTTATCAACAGCAGCATCAACAGCTAATCTACTTTCGCTTTTCCTTTTTTTTTTTTTTTTTCGAGACAGAATTTGAATTGAAAAGCTTTTGACTGGAAAACTCCAAACAAGATACAAGATATATAGGGGCCATTTTTTCATTACCTTCAGCACTCAAATGTCACTATTGGAGCCTGGACATATTTTGCTCTTGTTAAAACAAAAAACAAGCACCTTGCAGAGTATATATTGCAGAATTGACTGTGAAAGTTGCAAGAATGGCATTTTAATTACTTAAAGACAGAATCTGTTTTTATTAGTTAACAACAGTCCTTTCCACTGCTCCTGCTGCAGTATCAGTCCTCCCACAACCTGATCTGTGTGTCTGCACACTCAGAGTACTCACTACTGGATTATGTTGGCTAATTTACATGATGAGCTATGCTGTAATTTCATACTGTACTTGCAGACTGTGTTAGTACATCGTCAGCATCTTCATCTTGGTGGACATACCAGCTGAATGCTTCACTATGAAACTGCAACTGTTGTCAGTCACAATTAAGGCCAAATCAACATTTTCATATCTTTGAAAATCCTTGATTGGCCTGAACAATTAGTCTTCATCCCTTCTTCATCTGGGATCAACAAGAGGCCACTGTCACTATCTTAGTCCTGTGAAATAGCAGGAAAACCACTAAAGCAGAGATTTTGGTACAGGAAAATCATTTAGTTTCTTTACCTTCATTGTCCCTTCCTGTTCCTCCCTGGTGGTGTGTGTGTGTGTGTTGTCCCTGCCAAGGATTCAAGGGTTTTTATTGTCACTGTACAGGGCACAGCAACATTATTTTTCAGCAGCTCTTAATTGTATACATGGCATATATGATATAAAACTCAAGAAAATTAAAATAAGGAAGTAATACACAATAAGAAAGTGTAGTGCAGTTTTGAATGTCCATGAGGATGAGGTGACCAGCACAGTTTAAAGCTCGGTCTGCGGGTGGGGCTGTGTGTGAGGAGATGGGGTGATGGATTTCACAGCTCTGGGGAAGAAGTTGTGTTTCAGTCTGTTTGTGTGGGTGCTGATGTTCCTGTACCTCTTTCCAGAGGGAAGAGGCACAAACAGCTCGTGTCCTGGGTGGGTGGGGTCTGCAGCTATATGACGGGCCCTTGTTTGAACCCGGCTGTCATATATTGAGTTCAGGTGTGGGAGAGGACTCCCCACATTCCCCTGTGCAGTTTTCACCAAGGTCTGGAACACTATCACAACAGGATGTGGGATAACACTGAGAGTGCTTCCTCCTCAGTGGCGGTCACCTGGGAGATTCCTCAATTATCATTTTAATGCTACGTCTGACTCATGAGCCATGCTGGGGCGGGGGCGGGACGGTCCGTTTGGCCTGGGAATGGCTTTGGTTTGAATGTGCAGTTTGCCTTTCTTTCAGTACCTATTCGCGTTTGTCAACCTTTTAAATATGGGTGAGGAATAAAGTAGAATTTAACGGCAAATATTTAGGAGCTTTGAGATTTTAACAGTATATAATAAAGGTAAGGATTATTTTTAAATTATTTTTCAAGAGGAATGAAAGTTTTTAATTTAACGTGTCCTGTTGATTTGTGTCTCGGGTTTTCAATAGCTTTGATAGCTTCAATAACAGTCAAGTTTTACTGATGTTAGTTTCTTCTGGGGCTATATTACATTGAATTTGCAAGTTAATTATTGGTCTAAGAAAAATACCAGCAACACCTATTTGCTTTTTGCAATTTAAAACTGGCAGGCGTCAAAATGATCTCATCGTCTGAAAGGTTTCAAATCTCATCTGGCAGTTGCTGCTAACGAATGAGTTGTTTTTTAGGTTTTTTAGGTATTCACCAGGCTTCAGCTGCAGGAAAAATGGCAATAATTTCTGATGGTGCTCAAGTTCCAGCGTCACTAGGAAGACCCCTGTTTGAAAACATTAGGATATTATGGGCTGGAGTATGTGTCACAAGACACTGAATTTGAATCAAATACATTTGAATTGCTAAACTTGAATAATTGCATTACAAAAACTGAATCTGAATAGTAAATTTGAGATTGGATTGAATCTCTATATAGATTTTCATATTCAGTTCTTACTATTCAATTTCAGTTTACCTTGACAAACATCTGGGTAGCTGAGGAAGAGCAATCGAGAGCAGATTCACACACACAGCAGTGTCCTGTGCTGGGCTGCACGGCCGACCAGCCTCCCCTCCAGCTCTGGAGATCTGATTGGCACCACTACCGGCAATAGGCACTTAATTTCCAAACTAATAAATTCAATTTTAAATTTTACTGTTCAGATTTTCAAGGCAATGACTCAAATTAAGCAAATTATTTTATTCAAAATCATTTTTAATGCAATTTTTCAAATATAAATGATTCATATTCAGTTTCTGTTGCCACATCTGTCAGCCCACAGAATAAAACGGGTGGCGTTTGGGAGTCCAGCCATGGAGAAAAAGACCTCTGATGTCTGATCTTCAGTGGGGGAACTTGTGAGAGATCTCGTTTGGAGAAATGTGCTGCTGCTCCGAGGAGCCCAGAGGTTGATCCGAATGGGATGCGATAATGACGGACCTGAAAAAGTGGAAAAGTGGAGACGCAGAGATGCTTCAGCAGCGTCTGGAGCTTTGATCGTCTTTAAAGCCTTTTGTAGCTTCCTGGGTTTTCTTGTTCGTGGAATTTTTGTTCTTTTTGTTCCTTGGCCAACATTTAAAACTGACAGTTGCATTTCAAGAATTGAGTGATATAAAAAGCAAGATGAATAAATGAATAAAAAGATACCATCTTCTGACAAACTTGAGGATAAAGGTTAGACTTGTTGAGTGATTTCAGCTTCTTTTCAGCTTAAATAGGATTTTATCTGTAGTGAGCGTGAGTGGGTGCTTCCACATGCAATTCCAAGCTCACTAGTGCAAAAAGATCAGCGTGCCAACTCTTACTGGGGCTTCTTTGACCCAAAGAAAAGGAAGAGCTGAGTGGGTGTGTTGCACGTTGCTGCTCAGTAGCAACAAAATTTCTCTGACATTTCTCTCCTCAACAACATAGTAAGAACACGTTGAAGTTAATGGGTTTGAACAGCAGTGCGGCGCTTTTCCTGCTGTGGACTCTAGACTTTTCAACTTAGTGCTCGGCAGGAAATGTGAAATGTTTAATCTAAAATGCAACATGAAAGAGTGTGATAAAATCTTGATGCTCACAGCAGAAAAAAAAACAAAAAAAAACATGAAAAATACACTGACAGCAAAAAGCAGGTTTGATTCAGTTGTGAGGGACCTGATCTGACCTGACTTTAGTCTGAATGAATGCATACCTACACACCCTCACACTGCGGTTGCTTGGAAACTGTGTGAGTCAATGAACTGGTGACCTGTCCTGGTTGTGTTCCTGTCTCTCAGCCAGTGGCTACTGGGATAGGGCAGGAATAAGACAATGGACACACAAACAACAGTTGGTGTCATCAACAAGCACCAAACACATCAAATATATAACAGCAGAGCTAAGATTAACTGCATGATTGAAGTTTTGAACTGTAGATGTTGACGGTATGAAGGAGTTCTCATCTACATCAGAACATGGGAGTAAAGTTTCCCACACTCTCCTGACTGTCAACAGTTTGATGAATCAACAACACAACCCCCTCATTCTTCCCTGCTGCCTGTGCCTGACTGTATACACAGATGGCAGAGAGAGAGAGAGATAGAGAGAGAGAGAGAGAGAGTGTGTGTGTCTTGCACCACCAACAGTTTTTCAAAAATAACTACCTGACACCAACAGCAAGTGCAGCCGAGGCAGAGTTGCTTCTGTACACCAGTTCAGAGGAACAGCGTTGTCAGCTGTTGACAGGCAACACCATGAGGGTCTCAACAACCCTCTGCTGGAGGGGGTGTGGGGCAACACTACATCAGGTCCAACAGTCCTAAAGTGAAGCGTAAGGCCTCTGATTTAATTTTTGTTTTTGTTTTATTATCCGTTTATATTATATCTATATTTATACATTATAGTTTTAATTATTAATATTTTGACTAAAGTACTGCATTATTAGGTATTTCTTTTAAAACTACACAGTTTTATTTTGGTCGACTCTTCCAGGTGAGATTCTATGCAAAAATGTCCATGAACGTGACATTTAAGACCTTCTCTGCCATTGGTCAGCTAACGGTGGTTTTACGTCATGTGACTTAGCATGAAGACCAGGGGGATCTAAGTGGAAGCAAAGAGCTATCATAAAGCCATTTAGCAGGCAGGTCCCTGCACAGTTCCTGGGTAATGAACAGGGCTCAGCTGAAGCTCTCTCTGAGGAGGAACTTCATCACCATCTGAAACAGAGCAAAGGATTACCTAGGATTCAGCTCACCTGTCTAAAGGTGACGTCCCACCAGAGACCTATCTATCTATCTATCTATCTATCTATCTATCTATCTATCTATCTATCTATCTATCTATCTATCTATCTATCTATCTATCTACGTGTTTATCTGTATGACATATGACATTTCACCAGCTTTGTGTTGTCTGGTCCTGGTGTTCTCGCACCCCATCCATTCAATTAAAAAGATAAATGAGAAATAAAATCAACGCCGATCAGTTGCACCGATGTGACAAAACAGCTGACGGGGGACAATGAAGGCCTAAATCTTAATTAGCACTCTTATTGATGCTGCAGCATAAAGGGCAAGCCGATGCAGAACCAGTGTGTTTAAAAGCCTGAATGCAGATGGCAGACAACAGAAGCCTTCCCAGCAACCTAATCTGCAGCCAAGTTCACAGACTTCCCCAAGTTATAATTGAAAATAAAATGAAGCGTAGATATGTGGCTGTTCTCATTTTTCACATGCCTCTGAGGGCTCAGAGCGCTTGAAGAACTGGGAATTAGAACCTGTCTGAGACTGAAGCTATCGGCTCTGTGATCTATCACAGCAGGGGGCCGTCTGCTGCTGCAGACTTGTGTCTTTTCTGGCACTTTTTGGTCCTCAGCATTCGGATGTGTTGGGAGGATTGCGCGTCTGAGCGAGGATGCTCGCTCAGCCTGGGATTCTTCCGCCTTTTGTTTGCTTACCACCAAAGAATTTTCTAGGATAAAGCTTTATTTGAGTGAGGGAGTTAATGGCTCCTACAGGAAGCTTTTAAATTTTAGGCTCAGCTAATCGCAGAAAAGTGATGAGCGTGCAGATGTTAAACCGTCTGCACGACTCCCTGAAAAGCCCAGCAAACGTACCAAATTCCAGCTAATGTTAGATCCCGCGAGCATTTGCACACGTGATCTTTTTAGATCTGGGATCTATGAGATCTGAGATCTGAAAAATCCAACATCGACACCAACGTGGTGGCCAGTGGCATGACAACCAGATGGACTGATGTGAGATTCAGTGTTTATTTCCTCTCCAAGCCTGCAGGCCTGTTCGTCAGGCTGTTGGATCCCAGCTGATAGTGCTTTGCTGGAGAGTGTAAATAGCATGTAACACCAGTGTCTGGTGTGGGACCCAGGAGTGATACGATGATGGAATTAACTTTTTTTTTTTTAATTCCAAAACAGGCAGACAGCGGGTCAGGCAATCTCAAACAAAAGGCAGACAGGTCTGCCAGGAGACAACACAGGATCAGGTTGGATACAGCAGGGTCAAACACAGGCAACTAAACACAGGAACTCTCTATCTGAAACACACAGGCAAACGAGCAACAATCTGACAAGGAGGCTCTCAGAGTCTGCAGCTTATATAGCTGCACTGATTGCAGACAAGCAGCCGGTGCTGCTCGTTTCAAATGCAGTGCAGGTGTGACTGATCAGGAGCGCAGGGCAGGTGTGACAGGGAGGGGAGGGCGAGAGCTGGAGCAGAGATTAAGGAAAAATACAGCAAACGAATACAATTACTTAAATCTCAGAAAACAACTGTGTGTTTTCCAGCATTTTAAAGGGACTACATCTGAAACATGGCCTGCATTCCAGTCCTGTGATAAATGACAGTAGGGTGAGTGTGTACAGTACTCATAGAAATTTGAATATTTTTGGGGTTACTGAGTCAACAATCTAATTAGGCAGACTCTGGCGTCTCCAGTGGATTCAGTGTTACATGGTCTCATTATATTAATGGGACAGATGAGCAGAAAGGTTTTGAAAGTCTCTTTTTGCTTCCACCTAAAACTGCAGCTGAGGGCCCGACTGTTTCCTGACACCTGTGCTGTTACGCAACCCCCTGCAGTCTTAGTCATTTTTGCAGAGATGGTTCGGAGATTTATTGCAACGTCCCCACTGTCAGATTAATAAAGCAGAAGGTACGAATCACAGGCAGTAAATAAATGTTCAATCAGAACGACTGTTGGAGCAGTGACAGTCTGTAATACCGGAGGAAACTGCACCGGCGCCTCCTCATGGTGGTAATCCCTCTGAGACAGACGTTCCTTCAGCAAATTTAAATCCTGACAAATGAAACAAACTGCTGAGACTTTCTGCACACAATTTCCTCCTGTCACGCTGGAGATCACTGCAACTTTAATCCTTCTTGATAGTTTTTACATCCTTCCTTTGATGAACATTTATGCTTTATTTCGTCTGCATCATCTTGGCACACCCTCAAATGGCGCCACATTCTAACTATAAAAGTGATGCACGGCCCTAAATTACCTAGACTTTGTCCCAACACTGTGTCTTTGTGCAGTAATCTCATTTATATACCCTTTCTTCTTCTGCTCATGTGTACAAAACAAACAAAAAAATCACAGAAAATAGCAGGTACGTAGTCACAATGTGAGAGGACCAAGGCAACAAGCACCAGCTCGAGTCTTCCGTCACTACTTACGTGATCCGTACATGCTGCAAAGCTCCAATTAACATCACTTAATTTTTAAATGTATTTATATCATCCCTAGTTGTGCCGTTTAACAGCAGCAACACTATAAAAATCTAATTTGGTTCACAAAAGTAAAAGCATCGCCCGTTTCTGCATTTAATCCCAGAGGGGTACTTCACTGAAATCTCTTCATGCTCTCATGGAAGAATTTCTCTATGAAGCTGCAGTGTTGACCCTTATTAGAGCTGAAGGACTTCACATTCAGCTATCCCGGGATGGCTTTTTCAGTGAAGCATCAGTCAGTAAAAATAATTTCAGTAAAAATGACACGTTTCAAAGTCTTCAAAATCTGAAAGCATGCTGTGGAAGGAAAACACTTGCTGACTGATCTGCGCTTTGAAATTGACACTATTATGAAACAGTAATGGCACGTCTCCTCAGACAAAGAGAGACGAGAGCTGCTACTCAGAAAATCATTGCTAACAAAGCAGTGAAGGCAAACACCGATGGGCATTACCTCTAATGTGTCATGTGCAGCAGTCATTCTTACCGATGCCCCGTGCGTCAGCCATAGCCGTCACATGGCGGCCGGTGACATCAACGGGGTAGTTTTAGCTGGCCTCAAACTGGAGTTGAAAGTATGAATCAGCAGGTTTTATTTCATAGATGTGGTAATGCTACAGTATTTTCTTTACTGGCCAGACACTTCTGAGACCAGAACTCCCATGAGCCTCAGCTGTGCTCATTATTGATAACTGTTTTTTTTTTCTCCATTCTGATGCCAAAAGAAAAAAAAAGTCTTGAAATATGCTCCCTGTAATTGAAGTTTATTTTGTTACAGATCAATACTGAAGAGTAAAAGTGCATGTGAGGGCCCTGTTGCTGCCCACTGAGACAGAATCGTTTCGTTTAACCAAAATATAGAGTCTGAGCAATCATATACTTCACCAAAAATCACAAAATTCACATTCCAGTGTCTGCCTTTCAAAACCACATCCAATTTTATTCAAACACTGGTAGTTTAGGGAACCGCACATTCAACTTCAAAGGAAATTAATACAACACAAAAAACAATACACTTTTTTCTAAGGGTAAAAAGAAATGTTCTACTTGAAATAAAAGCAGACACAAAATGAAACGCTATTGTCTAAAGGAAAAAGTTTTAAGGATCATTTACTTTTGCTCAATGCAGCAGCAACAACAACATAAAGACTGTTCAAAACAGTTCAATTTGACTGCAGTGTAAAAAGATAAGACATTATGAGGAACAACATTATATAAACACACTGTTATAACTCTGAAGAGCATACACCTTCTTACGCTTGTGTCCTCGACCTAAACTTCCTCAATGTTTTCAACATTCTCCAAGAACCTGGAGAACCGGGAATGCTGTGGCGGTGGTGGCCGACCAGCGTGTCTGGAGCTGCTAGCCTGGCAGCTACTGCATCTTTAAGTGCCACATGGTGAAACTTTGATGACAGACATGCTCCATCGGTCAAATATACACCACCGGGAGGTAAGTTTGTTATCGTTTTAGAGACAGCCATATGTGCTGAAATGCATCAATAATTAAACTCACATGTGGCACATGGAGCCCTGGGTGCTAAGACGACTGCATGCAGTGAATGTGGCATTTTCTGTGCGTTCCACTGAGGTCTTTTTGGATGTCGTCATGTACGTGTGCACTTTTGTTGTCATCTGTTGGTATGTAAAGGAAGCACTTTTCAATTTTTCTGTTTAGGAACACACGCTGTCAGACGCTATAGCCAAAGACAGAGAAAAAGATGAATCAGTGTTCTCCCTTCAGCTTAATTGATTATTATTGTCTATGTTTTTGTTGCTCCAAAAATCAATAACTCTTAAGCCGGAGCAGACAAGGAGTGTAAGTATTGACTTACTTTATGTAATGTAAAAGGACCAGATCAGGAGACGCAGCAAGTTAAGTTTGCTTTAAAAATCAATTTTCAGCCTCAGACTGTGATAGGAGATGAGGATCCACGGCCAGAACATCAGAGCTAAAGTGCAATAAGTGCCAGCGCTAACACAGTCATGTTTGTCGGTAATATATTCAAAGTAAAAGATGCAACATTAATCTTTTTTTTTTTTCCTCGCCCGCCTACTCTGTGCTTCTCATTAAAAATAATCGTGATAAATAGATCAGAGTTTGTTGAGGAACATTAGCAGTCCCCCGATATAAGAGCAGTCTCACACGTCTAATGGGCGGCTTTATGTTTGCCGTACTCATTCTGAAAAAAAAAAACAAAAAAATTCATCATATATTTATCTATTTAGTAATTCCTGCATAGACAAATCCATCTGTTATCAAGGTCACGGAGAGCTCAGGGGTCGTGTGTTTGGATGGTTTCAATCATTTTGGCTGTCTAAAAGGTTGGTTTGAAAGCAATAACCAAACATTGCCTCTAAATTATATGTTTCTGAAATGATTTTGCAGCTGCTGGACAGAGAAAAGTTGCATTGTTTATAAAGCTTTACATTAAAAATAAGCTGGATGGACATCTGAGTTGGTACTGAACAATTTTAACCTTGTGCACAGTTATTTGTGCACAAAAGTAAAGCAATTGCTTGTCGAGATTAGTGTGTCTGGATTCAGACTTACTTGTTAAAATATAAAAATATTATTACCCTTATTTTTTTACATAATGGTTTTTAGTAGAGACCATGCTTTCTACTTGCAATGCATTGTGGGATGTTCAATGGTTAAAATTCCTTTTCATCAATGCGTACTTCTGGCATACATTTTCAAATATCTACTCTGGGAGTTCAAAGGGCTGTGCCTGCGTACTGAGAAACCAGGACAGACACCACGTCTGGAACAAACTATTTTTATTCTCACTTTTGACTGATAGTTGTTTAAAATAACACAGGGAGGAGGTGCCTGTTGCAGTCAGCACTTTAGGGGAGCTCTTGTGCGATGTGAATCCAGGTCCCATGGTCTCGTCAGCAGCTCGGCATCAAAACCCGTGCCCCCCCCCCCCCCCCCCCACCCCCCACCCTCCCTGTGTCCAAACTTTGGAAACCGTCCATCTGTTATACTTCTGATGGTTGCTGAGCAAAGTGCAAACAGTGATATATTGTTGCAGCATCACCTCTGCTCACAGCTATAATGACTATTCCCTGAGTTCTCTCTCTCTCACTGCTTTGTTTCCAGTGGTCTCTCTGTCTTGCCCTCTCTTTCTCTCTCTCACACACACATACACACGGATGAACACAGCACACAGCTCTCCATCATGTTTGCCACCCGTGTTTCTGTTGCTGGCACCGTGTCTACCCCCAGAGTCCAGTAAGAACTCAAGTTAGAATCAACAATGTCAACAGAACGCCACCTGCAGCGTCCACGGAATGATGACTGTGGCACAACACGTCCCCGTCCCCTCACCCAAGTGTGTCCAACAGAATGTCTTTGTTTGCAACAACACAATAAACTTCTGTTTTCCGACAAGGTGAAGGGTTTTGAAATGTGCAGCTGTTGGAGAAACAAGATTTTAGTTGGATGTGCACATCCAACTAAAATCTGTGCAGAAAATGGTCTCTTTAAAACGATGTTTTTAATTTTTAATTGTTCTAAAACAAGAGGTCAGAAGAACACTGAGGGGAGTAGGAGGCTGCCCCCCTCCCTGCCTCGCCACACACGGACGGCGGCGCCAGTGAGGGGCCGGGGTCATCAGCGGATCTAACCAGTGTACAGCAAATGGGGAGCATGGGAGTGAGCACACTTTTAACATAGAGGTGACACCACCATTTAGTAGTCAAATGACTGTCACCTGACCTGTACACCAGGAAGTTGACTAAATGTAGCATAGAGGAGCTGGGTAAGGTCAAGTTTAGGCCAATCAAAGTGTCACCCTGGCTTCTAACAGGTTAATTCTGAACCTCAGTCGGATTAATGAGCATCACATTAAGGTTCTCCGCATTCTTTAGAGAGAAACATTTGCCAGAAGAGCTGCAAAATTAGTTTGCGTAATGAAGCCGTCTTAAAAATAATTGGGATGATTTCATAACTCTTTAGACTTTAGGCCATCGTTTTAATTACAGTGCCATTATTTCTGTTTATATTCCAACGATGAAACGTGACAGAGGAAACAACATAAGAGGTGCTGTCACACAGAAGACGTGTTTGTTCGCACTGTCGCCCAGGAACTAAACGGATCTTAAGAGAAAAAAAGGCAGCCATCAGAGCTCAGCTTAGCGTGTGACAGTGACTGATCGATCATATCCCAAATTCCAAAAAGATCATTAATCAAAGCAGCATGATGCCATATGCAGTGAAACCGCAGCAGTTTTTCTGGCAACATGGGGACAGAAGTGAAGGAACACTTCTCAGTCAGGCATCTCAAATTATGGAAATACCTTTTATTTATTTATTTTTAATTTTTTTTTAAACTGAAAAGGGCAATAATTGAAAGTTAAAGGCTTTTAAACAGCATCTGTCTTTAACGTCTTCCTGCTTTTTTATACTAATGCATCCAAATGTGGATTAATGTGAAAAAAAAAAAGATTCTGACTTTTGAAAGATAAACTTCAGTAATCTTGCTGGAGGACTGGTCACTACAGATGCAGTTTCTATCCCCTCGGTGGGTCTTTGGTTTGTGTAGGCCTCTAAATGTGGGACTATAATTACATTTTTAAGTTCCTATTAACAGCTCAGGGTTAGACTTGAGAGCATCTGTTGTGTCTGCACTCCTCAGAATGTCGTGCTCTTTAGTCGGCATCAGGAGACTCGCAGATTCGATTCCAGGCCGACCATTCCAGCATCATAAAATGGCCGAACAGAGCAAGTGTCGTGCACACCCACACACACAAGGTTGTGTAGCGGGCTTACAAGAATGTGGTGCTGACTTAAATTTGTTCTCGTACATCCAAACTCCAGATAAGCTTTGTTCTCACACAACCTCAATTCGCATCTGACCGCAAAAATATCCCCAAAGAAAGCTGTAAAACCAGACACAACCCTAAAATAAAACCCTAATATGGCATTTAAAAATCTTTGTTTTGTGTCATTAGCAGAAATCAGCCAGATGAAGCCTAAAAGGTCACAAAACTCAGCAGAATGAGCTGTTTTGGAAGCAGCCAGACAGCGTAACAGCCTTTTCTAATTCGTTTCATCACTAAATCTCCTGAAATTTAATTGAAGGTCACACTTCACATCTCTGGGTCACACAAGTCACAAAAGGAAAACAAACTTCTGCTCTGTTCGTCAATCACGTAACGATGCACTCGTATCTGTGAGAAGGTCGCAAACAAAGTTTCCATCTCCGATTTTTCCTTCTGATAAATAAAGTTGAAGTTGTACAAATTTGGTAATTCAATTAATTTCTGCTCATCCACCTACACGGTTCAATGTGTGGCGGAGCACCTTCCATGAACTCAACCACAGTGTAATATTATTTTCTGCTTCACCGAGGCCCATCAGCAAAGTCATTATTTCCTATTAGCTTCACGAGTTTTGATTGATATCGTAAGTTAATGTGAAAATGAAACGACAGCAAGTCATCTTACATAAAAGATCGTTCTAATAATACCTTTAAGGTTTTGGCTAACTCTTTTTTTCTCCTTGTATCCGTAATGCAGCCGCGTTGCTACTTTGATGTGCACAACTTCATACCTGGGTTTATACGTGCGGAGCAGAGAACCACCATGGAGAACAAAAACCTTCACTGAATCAGACTGAATCAATAAACACAAAGTAGCGCAGATGCTAACGGATATTGATGTTTCTCAGCAACACTAAACTCTGAATTAAAAATAAACTATTCATCATGATGTTGGAAGAATAATAATCCACAATGAGGGAGAATTATTTGTTTGGCCAGAACCAGGGTTTTTGGGTGGGAAGGTCACCACGGTAACTTATGCTGAAGTCATCACCTGGTCTGAAGGAGGTTGTGAAGTTTTGATTAAAAGCAGCCACTGACAGCATTGCACATTATTAATCATTTTCTGTCAGTATTCTCTCGCCACAGAGGTCCGACAATTAGGTTCGACCCACTAGTGTGTGTGGTGATTCCCACATTTCCAGTGTGAACTTGATGTGTTACAGGACACGTTTGTGCTGTCCTTGTGCAGGATTGTAGCCGCTGAAGTTATTTTTACCCCATAAAGCTTCACCCATGGGTGGATGAAGCTTCACCCATGAAGCTTCATCCACCCAACCAAGTGCCTCAAATGAAGATTCTGAATGTGACATTTTCTGAGCTGTACAATAAAGTAAAGTAAGCAAAACAGAGTTTTGTACTGTTAAAACCTTCAGATACAGATGAATAAAGATCATCCCATGCAAGTTAATTTTGTGTTATAACATGTAAAGCAGGTTCCACATCTAACCTTAGGCAGAAAACTATTTCTTAAATTTCTAAATACTGCAAATTTTGCATTTGTGGAAGCAGCGCCACCGAAGAGAGCCCAGATATGGCGACAACAGGTTACTGGCTCTGACTGTAGATATGTTAGTGTTAGTGTTTTGGTTTTGTTTACGTGCCTGTATCACTATGCTCCCTGTCACTGGATAATGACCTTAATTACCCACGAGCGCCACATTCATTTTCGATTTAAATGCACCTCGGTGTGTGCACCCAGGCTCCCCTCCGACTTCTCTGATGTGTTCTGTTTCCCTCATATTTGCCTTTATCAGCTCTTCTAACTACATCTGTCAAAATTACCATGTTATGATTAGTTTTAGATCGAAAGCATCAATTTTGTTTTTTTTTTTCATTTAGAATCAATTCACAAACATGCAACACTTAAACGGCGGGGGTGGAGCTGAGTGGAGTGGTAAGAACCTGCTGGCTTACTTGATGGTTTTGAGGACAAGAAAAAGAACATGGTGAATTGCACACTCAGCAGGAGGGAGTTTTTATTTAATTGATGCACTTAAAGCTTGAAGTACCATCTTATAGCCTGTGCTATTCAGGGTGTAACCTCGATCAACGAACACCTCTCTCTTTTCAGAAAAGAATCGGTTCATAAATGTATTTGCTAGTTCAAGAAAAAGCCAACATAAGAAGCCAACAACCAGTTTATTTTATCTTTATTTTTTATGCCACCACAGGGCCAAAGAAAGTGAGGTGGGGGAAAAGATGTGAGAACCCAGGCAGAAACGAAGCATTTTTGTTGTACAGATTGTTAAAATCAAATTTATTTATAATCATTTATTCATTTGTTTGAAATGTTATGCATATTCAGTGTTTGGACAGGAACAGATTCAATCCATTTACATTGTTTCTTAGAGGGAATTAGTTCCATTTTACAAACAAATCTGTTTGAAGCAACATGCAAGAAGCAAAGATTCTCGTTATCATGCCGGCCCATGATTAGATTTAACACTCAGGTCCCAGAATAAAGGTCAGTGACACACACAAGTAATAAAATAAAGTATAAAAGACAAAAACATGGTTTACATTTGGGTATAAGTTGCCATTCCCACAAAAACAAACTGAAAAAATTAGAATTTCTGGGCACATTTCCAAATTGTGATTAATTGTGATAAATCCACAGCTATCCTTGATTAATCTAATTAAAAGCATTCTATCTATTTGCAGTCTTAATCATACATTTGCACAGTTTTGCATTCACAAGAGGCTCATTTCAAAGTCATGCCAGATCGACATATTCACCAAAACGGTGAATTTACACATTTAAATGGGTGTGCATTCAGTACTATATGCTATAGAACCCCTGCTATAAATAAATGAAACACATAGAGGTCATCTGTTCTCACAGAAAGGAGGTATTTCACATTTAGTTATGGCAGGAAAAACACATCAGCACCTAGTTGAAAAGCTCGGAAGAGGAGCCTGCACTTCAAAGCCATCTGTAAGTGACAGCCACTCAGTGGCGATGAATACCCATCAATTGCACTTAGCACATATGCTATTTCTGTCGTGCATAGCGGCCGATGTTGGTTCTTCTTATCGGCTGCTTCTCTGGAGATCGGCGCAAGTGACAGATTTTTCCCTACATTCCTCATGTCCACCAGCACAAACATCAGGAGGCACAAACAGAGGATGTTTTAAAAGGACCGGGAGGACAGATATTGTATATTATTATAGGCTAGGTGAGAGGTTGCTCTATCCGTGATAATTTTGACATGGCGGCGCATAATGGCCGCCGCTTTCACCCTCTCTGCCACAGATTTGAGTAATTCATCATGAAAGACAACGTAAAAATGGAACAAGGACTCCATTCATGCGGCAATTTCGTGGTTGCTTTGTCCATCCAGTCACGGAGCAGTAATCTGGGGCTCCTTTTTGTAGGACATGACTCCATGCTGCTGCCATCCAGCTGCTGACCTTCCAAATGGAGCTGCCATTTCAGAGCAGGGAGGGATGCTTTCTATGCTGTTTGTGTATAGGATGAGTCCATTCACAGTAGCTGCTCTTGTGTAACATCCACTGGAAATTTATAGAATGGCAAATGTTCTGGGACATATTCCATATTATCCAGCTGACTGGATCAGTTATCAGAAACTTAAAATACATGGATAAATTATCACTGGTAAAAGGGTTTGTGTTTCTGCCACACCTTAAAGTTCCAGAAATCAAATTCAAATCAGAAAAGTCCTTCCCTTGGACTAGGTAGTTTTAGAGAACGATTAAGGTCACAATAAAGTTTTTTTCTGGAAACACAGGTTTTTGAAAATCCTGGGTAAACTTCCCTGTGGTGGTAAAGCCTCTTATGTCTGATTGTCTCCACCCTCTTTCTTGTGTATTTAAACCCCTTCTTCTCCTCGTTTGTTCTTGAGTGTAAACGTTCTAGTCTATCACATATTCTTGTGTTTATTGAGCTTTTTTGTGTTACCTAAATTTTAGGTGCAGTTCTGCAGTTTCATTTATATTCTTACATTGTTGTTGGCTTCCATGCTTCTAAAATGTTCTCTGGATAAAAAACAAACAAACAAAAAAAAAAGCAAAAAGATATTGTAACAAGTGAGGCTGAAAAAAATGTGAACAAAAACATGGATAAAATCACAGACACACACACACACACACACACACACACACACACACACACACACACAGAGTCCAAAACATGATCTCAAGAGTGTGTGGTTATGACATTTCTCACCTGAGCTAAACATGGACACCCTGACCACTAGGGGCGCTCTCGTAGGGCTTATTCCTCTCTGTTCTGCCACATTAGTTGGAAGATGTATTGGATTTTCCATGACTAATTTTTACGAGTTATAAATAGTATTTTTACATTCTGCCTGATTTGTAAAGCAGCTTTAATTGAGATCCTAATTTTTAATCATCTAAGGTTTCATCATCCTCTATCAATCTCCACAAATACAACTATGAACTTCTGGTTCTTGGAAGTTTATTCCTAACAATTTTGAAGTATTATCAGCCAATATTATTGGTTCACTTGATGGTAGGAGGAATACCATCTGTCAAACCAGAGTTCACTCATTACTGGGAGGACCAGCAGATAAAAGGTTTTCATTTAAATGTAAATCAGAAGGGTAACAAATCCATTATAGTCATTTGGAAAAGGACGGCTCTCTTTGCCTTCCATGTCGTGTCTTTGACTCTGTTTTTACTTCTCACTCTGGCCCCAAAGATAGGGCTGTCTAAAAGCTTCTGTGGCAACAAATTACAGACGGATGTTACTGAAAGCCGGGTAGACAGGTTCATTTGACTTTCATATTTTAATAAGCATCCCTGTAGATGGATCAGGCCGTTTCTAATCAGCTGTGGGTCAACAGCTCCGTTCCTTTAAAGTGTCAATCTGGGTGGAATCCATTAGTCGGCCCTGCCGTGCATCTCAATAATATTTTTGTTTCATTTGGGTTCAGGGAGCTTCCTGTTTGGGATATTTGCACGTTATCTCCTGGCTGAGTGCCGCATCTGTTTCCCACTCTGCTTTTTTCATTATTGATCAGTCTGTAAATGAATCTGCACCTACTGTAATGTACTGCAGATTTCTGCTGTTTAATGACATTACAGTAATGGTCAGTTTCTAACTACTTACCATTAAAACAGAATTAATGTCAATGCTACTTTTGACCTCCCCGACCTTCAAGATTCAAGATTTTATTGTAATATGCATGATAACTAAAGCAGTAAGGAATACTGAGGTCTCAAGCTCCATCATAAAGATAACAAGAGCTACATTAAAGAAAGATAAAAATAAACTGGATAAAGAAAAATGTCCTAAATGTGTAAGTTCTGATGTGATCTGGCTGTTCGATTGTTGGTGCATTTTTGGCAGGCAGAGGGCGCTGTTGAGCCCAAGGCTCCTGAGTGTCCTCATGAGCCTAGAAGGATGGAATTAACGTCTAATTGAGTTATACTGAACACAAACACAGACCCTCTTACAACTGTAATGGCGCCACAGTTGCAAACTGGAAGAGGTCATGGTGCCGCCTCAGGTTAGTAAAATGTTTTAACTTTTCACCAATTTCGGTCATGTATCTCATAATGTCGCCTGCGACTACTGCTACTAAGCGAATTCCAACACATATGCTAACACAGGCCACATACATTAAGGTTGGCACAATTTTCCATTTAAATTTCCACACTAAGGTTTCTATAAAAGTCCCCTAATGGTGGATGGAAAGTGTGTTTTCCTTTATTGCATTAATGGGGTTATTGATCATTCTGGCAACAGCAAAATTTCTATGTACAGAAATGAAAGCCTGCTAAAATTGTACTAT